>CM076584.1:1590888156-1591488156 GCA_034641835.2 Pinus albicaulis | reverse complement strand
ATTAAGTCATCGTAGTCATAAAAATAGCGCAAAAGTGGAAATTGTGCAATAGCGCAAAAGCGCATATCGCAAAAGCGCAATAGCGCACAATCGCAAAAGCGTAGAATTGATAAGAGCGCAAAAGATATTTATTAATCATTTATGTTTTCTGTGCTATGCGATCTGCGATCAATGTGTTTTATATATACTATTTTGTTATGGATGCGCTATCTTTTTTCAAGAGCAATTTTATTATAATCTCTCATAAACTTAAGTGTTTCTAAATATTCTTTCTAAGGGATTTTTATAAGTTTATGATAAAAAGTTTTATTTGAAAGGCAAACAAATCCTAATTGATTTTTTTGGATTTTTAACTAAGGGTCCCCATTTATTTAGTATTATTACTAATAATAAATAAAAGGGGGGTTGTTGCTGGTCACAACAATTGGCGATTCACTAAAAGAAATAGTTATCTCTAAAAAAATAAAATGAACATTCTATCTTTAGTAAGTAAAGGTTTTTAAAGATAATGAAAACTATCTTAGGATAATTCAAATAAAATGCTGCTATGAAAAAGAAAAATAAAAATCATTTCATAATTTCTGTCTAATTCCTTAAGAAATAAAAACATTTTGGGTTATATCAAGCTTTGATTGGTGTTAATAATGAAGTAAATGGATCTCTCCAAGTTTTGGTTTTATAATATACTCTATTGCCATAGGTATTGCCTCTGCTGCCAGTAAACGTTCATAGTCTCGACAGGGTTACCTTTAAACCATTAACCATTCATTGTCCCATCCAACTAAAATTATGACTTTTTAAAAGATAAATTCATAAGATCTATTATCTCATGTTTTTGTCTTTTATTTATTTTTTATTTTTAAGAGCCATTGTTCTGGTTTGGCAGCCAGTTAATAACAATGCCATTCACTAGTTATAATTAAATTGAACAAGCTGGCTCGTGATGAGACCCTTTGTCTTATATTTATAAGCCATTACCCTGTTTTGGTATGCAGTATTGGTAATGTCAGTTTTATTACTCCTTATGAACATGGTAAGTCGGCTCGTAATGAGACCTCTTATCTCTTAAAATTTTCGTATAATTTCTTAGAATTACATTCTAAAAATCACAACTTAAATGGATGGGGTGAAATAGTTTTATCCTTAAGAATCAATGGATGACAATTTTTAGAGTTTTTTGAATTCCAAAACTTTGAAAAAAATCTATACTTTGATAGATAACCTTTCTCTGCTTAATAAACTTTATAATGCTTTACATTTTCTTCAAGTTTTCAAAAGATCATGTAAATGATTGAAATATTCTTTTCAAAGTTTAACATCTTATTTTAAACTATTCAAAAACTGTGATCATTACTTTAAAAAAATTTATTTACACAAAATAAATATTTATAATATTTTTCCGAAGAAATTTTCTCAAATAGTAAACAGTCAATAAGAGACTCATAAACA
Source organism: Pinus albicaulis (assembly GCA_034641835.2). Taxonomy (NCBI): domain Eukaryota; kingdom Viridiplantae; phylum Streptophyta; class Pinopsida; order Pinales; family Pinaceae; genus Pinus; species Pinus albicaulis. The sequence continues at coordinate 1,591,486,707 of CM076584.1, read as the reverse complement.
ACCTTTATTTGTAAAAACAAAAATAATCAAAAACTTTTGCAGAAAGAAATATGTACAGTTTAAGAAGGGGTTACCTCCTTATGAAAAGAATTTCTTCAAGATAAGCCCATTTATAGGAAGAGACTCTCTCTTACCTGTTAAATCTTTGAGAATGAAATTATTTGAGCTTATCTTCTCAACGATCTGAAATGGTCCAAGCCACATTTTCTAAAATTTGGTATGTTTACCTTTTTCTTCGTGTGCTTTATCCCATTTCAAAACGAGATCACCAATTGACAAATTTTTTGAGCCGGTAGAACTTGCATCAAAAGAAGATTTTACAAGTTGTTGATGTTTTTCATGAGTAATTTTTGTTTTATCCCTATCTTCTTCTAGTTTAAGGATTTGATCATATCTCAATTGAATGGATGATGAAGGATTTTCTTCAATAAACTGCACTAGGGCTAATGATGGAAGAGTTAAGTTTGATGGTATCACAGCTTCTTTTCCATAAACCAGATTGAAAGGTGAAGTCCCTATTGAAGCTTTTTCAGTGATACGATCAGCCCATAACGCAAAGATTAAAGATTTGTGCCAATTCTTTTGATTTTGATCAACGGTCATTTTAATGATTTTGATAAGGTTTTTATTAGTGGATTCAGCCAAACCATTACCTTGTGGATAATAATTTGCTGAATATTTTAATTTAAAACCTCTTTTGACTGCAAATTCAATTAAACTATTTCCAGAGAAGTAAGATGGATTATCAAAGACAAGAGCTTGAGGTACACCAAACCTGGTTATGATAAATTGATCTATGAAATCAATAATTGCATCAGAATTGGCTACCTTTAAAGGACCTACCTCTACCCACTTTGTAAAGTAATCAGTTGCAGTAAGGATGTACTTGTGTTGTTTGGAAGAATGAGGTACTATCTCACCAATAATGTCAAGCCCCCATTGTTCGAATGGTTGCTCAATAGTTACTGGTTGCAAAGGAAAAGCTGGTTTCCTTTGTCTTCCACTTGCAGTTTGACAAATTTGGCACTTCCTAACGTAATCACGCGTATCTTTAAAAAGGGTAGGCCAGTAATAACCAGCACGAATTATTTTGTGAGCTGTGGTATCACCTCCAAAATGACCTCCTGCTGGTCCATCATGCAATTCCCGCAAAACCTTTTCAACTTCAGTCTTTTCAAGACATCTTAATAAAATTGAATCGTAATTTTTCCTAAATAACACATTATCAATGATCTCATATTTAATAGCCTTTAACCTTAAAGCGTGTTTACTCTTATAGCTGAGATTAGAAGGAGCATACCCATTTTTCAAGTAATAGATAAGATCATCATACTGAGATCCGGAATTTGTAACATTTATCTGACTTACTTGAATATCTTGATTTGAATCTTGATTTTCTGGTATATTATGAGCTCCTGCCAATAATCTGCAAAAACCTTGTCCTCTAACAATCTTAGCTGGTTTAGTATCAATATCATATTATTGTAAGGTTGTTACCCAGTTAGCTCTATTTTCTCCTACTTCTTTTTGTATTAATAATTGCCTCACTGCAGAGAATGGGACAATGATTTTTGTATGTGTCTTCAAGAGAAAAGGTATGAAATGTTTTATTGATTTAAACACAGCAAAGGCTTGTTTTTCAACATCGGAATAATTAAGCTCAGCTCCTTGCAGATTTGAGCTAAAGAAAGAAATAGGTGCTTCGATTTCTTGATCATTGAGTTGAATCAAAACGGCTGGATAAGATGTTTCAGTGGCCAGAGTATACAAAATAAAATCTTTAGAAAAATCCGGGGTATTCAATGCTGGTGCATTAATGATTGCTCGTTTGATTGAATCAAAAGCTTCTTTTTCTTTATGCGTCCATTTGAATATTGAATTCTTCTTGATCATATTTTGCATAGATAAAACAATTAAAGAAAAATCAGGAATAAATCTTTTAACAAAATTGATCTGTCCAAGAAATGATTGCATGGATTTTTTGTTATGTGGTAAAGAAATATCAGAAATTTCTTTCACTCTATCTGGATCAATATATATACCATCTTTTGACACAACAAATCCTAAGAGTTTTCCTTCATCTAAAGCAAAGAAAGATTTCTTGGGATTTAAGGAGATACCAAATTTTCTACATCTTTCAAATATTTGTTTTAAATCATGTAGATGATTGGCTCTCTTTTTCGAAAACACTGTTATGTCATCAAGATAAACAACAACTGATTTATTGATCAGACCTTTGAATGCTATATCCATGGCTCTTTGAAAAGTTGCTCTTGCATTTATTAGACCAAAAGGCATTTTCTGATAAGCATAAGTTCCCCATTTTGTTCTGAAAGTTGTTTTCAATCTGTCATTTGGATGAACTAAAACTTGATTATAGCCCGAAAATCCATCGAGAAAAGACATAAGTTCAGAACCAGCTACCTTTTGAAGTATCTGTTCCATGGTTGGCAATGGGAAATTGTCTTTTAAACATGCCTTGTTTAAATTTCTGAAATCAATACAGATTCTTATATCACCATTCTTTTTCCTTACAGGTACCATATTGGAAACCCAATTAGAGTGCCTGACTAAAAAAATGATTTTGGCTTTCAAAAGTTTATTAAGTTCTGATTTGATTTGACTTTCGAGATTTGGATGGATCTTTCTCAACTTCTGTTGAACAGGTTTAATATAAGGAAGCATTGGAATTGTATGTTGAATAATCGAAGTATCATATGTTTTTAGATCATCGTAATTCCAAGCAAAAACGTTTTTATACTTGTTCAGCAGTTTAATGAATGCATTCCTTTCCTCTGGTGTTAAATTTAGTCCTAAGTTAACGTTTTGAGGTTTAGAATCAGAACCAAGATTTACTAATTCAAACTTCAAAGTTGAGCTTTGAAGTTTCGTATTAGTAACTTTCTTGAATCTGTCTCTAATGTCATATAAATCGTCTAATTTAACAACAGATTTTGGAATGGGGTTTTCATTACCTTTTGAAGCAATTTGTAAAACATGATCATCTTCGTCAATAATTTTCTCATCATATGATTTCTCTGAAGTCATGAAATTTAGAATATCTTGATCATGATAGAATACTCTCCAATTTGTAACATTATCTGGGACAGATGGACGAAAAATCAATTCTACAGAAAACCTATCAGGACTGCAATCTTCAGCAGGTAGGAGTTTGGATGCAACATTAGCTAACAAGTCAGCTGATGTATTCTGATTCCTAGGAATAGGAGAAATATTGAATGCTAAAAAATGAGTGGTGAGATCTTGTACTAGGGTTTGATAGTGTTTAAGATGTCCTGAAAGGAAATGAATAGTATTCCTAACTTGTTTAATAACAATTTCGGAATCACCAAAAACTTTCAAGTATTTAACATCTAACCCTATAGCTTTATAAAGTCCTTGAACCAAGGCTTCATATTCTGCGGTATTGTTAGTACACTCAAATTCTAATCTACATGACAGCATGGTTTTCTCCCCATTTGAATCAATTAGGATGCATCCAGCTCCAGCTCCATCACTAGATTTCGATCCATCAAAATATAATGACCAAAATAAAGACTTATCTATTGGCTTATCTACAATTACATTAGAAATATTTACAATTCTGGAAGTATCAGATTGTGAAAAAATTTCTATTTGAGAAACAAAAGTATTTACAGAAAAAGGTGATTGAGGAGCTTTGAAATTTCCAAGGAATGATTCAGCAGAATAGCCTCCAAGAATATTGTTGTTGAATGCTACAGGTTCATTAGGTTGTTCAAATTTAGTGACAGTGTGCATCATATGTTTTTCTCGTTCAATTTTGATTTGATTTGGTTTCCCTTTGTAGGGAAGCCACATATGTGAATAATCGGTTGAGATATAACCATTAAGTTTCGCAGACCAGTCTCTGCTCAAGATTAATCCATAGAATTCAGGAATATCAACAATCAGAATATCAATTCTTTGGACAATCCTAGGATCTGAGGCTAATATGATAGTAACTGAATTGATTTCTCCTACCACTTGGACTTTAGAGCGATCCAACTGAACGATATGAACTGCTGATTTCTGTGGTTCAATATTTAATTTAGCACAGACAGAAGTAGGCATTATATTGGAGGAAGCTCCGGAATCAATCAAACAATTGTGCAGATTTTTATTGTACATCTCATAAGTTAAAAGAAAAGGAGGAGTTTGGGAATTTGACTTTTCCCCAATGAGCACAGTATCAGTAGCATCTACCTTATCTGGTGGCTTACCAGTTCCTCTTGCTACTTTTGCAACTACGCCGCTTGGTAAAGGAGCAATTGGTGTAGCATTTAATTCTTTCAATAGCAAATTTTGCTGGTGTTTCAGTTTGCTGAGTTCATGTAAGTAAATGTTGGCTATGATCTTTTTCATGTCTTCAACAATATTGTATTCCATAGGATCTGACACTACTAAAGTTTTCGTTGTTGATGTGAGAGGATTAGAAGAGGATGGCTGATTTTGAGTAGGTAATGGAGAAGTTTTCTTCACAGTGGGTTTGTCTTTGGTACTTGGAATTGTAATTTTCTTTTTCGGAACTGTTTGCATTGGTTCCACTGTGGATTTACTCCTAGTACTTACAGGCATAGCTTCTTCACTATTAGAATTAGGGAGAATGAAATCTCACATTCCATTTAATTCAGCTATTTATTCATTTTCATTTTCCTCATCTGATACTATAGATGTATCTTCTTCTTCTTCCTCTTTTTCTGATTCTGCATTAGAGATCACATTGGGAGGTTTAGATTCAACTTGGTTTCTTCTAAAATTTCGGAATGGTTTCTTGGTAGAAGTTTCAGCCACTTGTTTTTTAATTTCAACCATTTCATTTGACATGGTTTTAAGAACTTTATGTAAACCTTCCATGTCATATGGATCTTTGGCCTTTTTCTTTGAATCATCTCTGAAGCTGACCTTCTTTGATTTCCTTTCTTCAATAGCATTTTTCTTTTCCAGAGAAGTAATACGTTTTTCCACTGCAATAGCTTCTTTCATATTCTCAGCTAATGTAGGCTTTGCAGCTCTGTCTACGAAAATTGCTATGTTTGAGGGTAAGGCAGTTATATACCATTCGATTCTAACTTGTTCACTAGGTTGTGAATCTGTATGAATTTTGTTCAAGAGTTTGTTGAATCTAGCATTGAATTCTTTTATAGGTTCCTTGGGTTCTATTTTCAAATTTGAGAAATCATTGAGTAAAGTTGCAATTGATCGGTCATCTCCAAATTTGGTCAAAAAATGATCTGCAAAGATGTCCCAACTCGTTATAGATCCTGATGGTAATGAAAAATACCATGATCCTGCTACTCCCTGAAGAGTATATGGGAATAATCTAACTACAACATCTTCATGTATGACTCCATTCAAATTAATAGCCAGCATAAAGTTATTGATATGTTCTTCAGCTTGAATGTTAAGATCTGGGCTAAACTTTGGAAGCCATTTTCCAGGATTGTCTGGTAAATCATGTAAAGGTGCAGCCATGTTGACTGCTTCTGGAGTAGACCATGGTCTCTGTGCCATTATTGGGATGACTATTGGAGGAATAGTAGAAACTAGTGGTATTTGAATTGAAGTGGTTGGAATAGATGATGTTGAGATTGATGAGAATTGAGGAGAAGATGTTTGTGGAAATGATGATGAAACAACTGCACTTTGTTGAGTTGTGGTTTTGGAAACAGGTGATTGAATATGAGATGATGAACTTGTATCACTTTCTGTTTCCGATTGAATTCTTTTTGTTTTTCCCTTACTAGGTAAAGGAAATTCTTTCGGAGGAATACCAAGTTTTTCACTTTGCAACCTAGTAAGAGGTTTCGAAGGAATAAATTTTGAAGTTACACTACCTTCAGATATTTCAGACTCTTCAAGAGATAATGAGAATCCTTTCAATTTATGAATTAGATCTTGAACTTCAGGAGACTCAGGATTTTGTTTGTCTGAATGTTTTGATATTTTGGTAGTGGGTGTATGAATATTTTCTGCAATTTCTTCTCTTGGATTCTGAATTTCAGAAGAAATTGAAGAAGTTAATGAGGGTGTTTTGCTCTCAGAATGGCTTGTGGATAAAGATTTACTTGCCATTCATAGCTCAGGCCCTCCTTCTAGCGCCAAAAATGTTGAAGCCTAGAAAATCTCTGCTTCAAACATCGGGGAAAACCACCCGGTCGGGACCTTAAGGCAGCTCCTTTTCCATTTGGTGTGGTGGCTCCGACTAGATTTAAAGGACCAATTTCCTTGTAACTAAATGGATTGGATTGGATGGGTGGAAATGGGACTAAACTAACTGAAATAAAACTATCTAATTTAAGCTAAATACTGATAAAGAAATTCTAGCACTAACCCGGGTAGCTATATGTGAATACAACTTAAGATTGTTTCAATTCAACAATAACCATAAAAATGTATTATTAATTAAATTGAAATATGCATAAACAAATAAAGATAACTCTGTTTAAGAAATTAAACCGAGTTATATAAACATATTGCATTCATCATTGTATACCATTTACATGTAACTATGAAAAATAACGTTTCAATTATACTCAGAAATGATATATAAAAGGAAGCGTTGTGAAAACCAATATACATATAAATGATAGCAATTTTAAAACGAATATCATAAAACAAAAGAGATCAACCGTGAACAGATAGAAATACCTTATTCATCTTGAATATTTTCAAATGAAATCTGATACTCTATCCAATAACTCTAATGCAAAACCAAATTCCAAGGTACAGAAATGCAACACTTCAAAGATAGTTCCGCATGAAAATCACCAGATGTGATCCTTTTCAAAAAATATATAAGACAATGGAGTACATAAATGCAATCTCCAAGTCCAAAAATATTAAGATCCGGGACCCCTCTCTAAATGCATGAGAGGGGTTTAAATACTACTTAACTAACTCTAAAAATAGTTTATTACAAAAATTAAGGATTCGGTTTAATTACCATCCTTTTCATAGGCTAAAATACAGTGAAATTAAAACTAAATCTATCTATCTATTAACTTGATCTTTAAGCTTGCAAGCATCCAGCATAGTTTTGAGAAGATGCGGTTGACCGACTTCAGAATTCAACTGTCCTGAAAAGACAGAGTCGGCAAGCGTAGGAGCAATCTTCTCTGTAGCATTGATGATACAATTGAGCGCACTGTGCTGACTGTGTGGCTTTACCAAGTACATCTAGTATGAGTCCCAATTCAATCTTGTCAGCCCTTGGATGGATTTTGCTCTTTCTTCTGCCTTTTGCCTCCATTCTGTATGCAGTTGATTTGCCTGTGGGAGATATCCTGGAACAGTTTCAGAAATCAAGTTAGCTTTGTGTAAATTGTCATTTACACAATCAATCAGAGTGTTTGCCGCTGTAGATGCCTCCTCTGCTGCCCTTTCTGCCCTTCTGATTTGTGCATCCCAATTATTAAACATTATTTCTTTATGGTTCTCGTTAATGATGGGTGCACCAGCTTTTCTGCCTTCTTCTGTCTTTTGCCATGCTAGATAATCATTGATCTTTTCATTAATCAAATCATAATCATTTCGTAAATCTATGACATGATTTGTGATTTTATCGCTTTCTTGGCACAAAGAATTCCATTGCAATATTTTTTGGCAGAAAACTTCCTCTTGTTGCAGTAGTTGATTGTTCAAAGAGATTGTTTCTGAAATGAATTTTGGAAGCTTAGGATCATCCTTATGTTGTTCTTGGATAATGTATATTTGTTTGTCTTTATCAGCCAGACTTTTTTGATGTCCTATTTGCATTTCTTGAAGTTGTTGTTGTAACTCTTCAAGTTTTAATTGTGTTTCGTTATTGGCCTGTACCTGTTGCAATTGCTGTTGCAGAGCCTTTATCTGTTCTTCTTTTTCATCCAACAAAAGTTGTATCTCAACTGCTTTATCAATTGTTGCAGAAGCATAAGCTCCTGTTATTTGAGATAACTTAGTGAGATTATGAGTAGGCTCTGTGGCAGGATCTTTCCACAAAACATGTACTTGTTCTGGTTCAGTAGCAATCACACTTTCTATTTTTCTCTTTTTCCTTTGTCTCTTTACTACTGCTTTGTATTTTGGGCTATAAAATACATCCAGAGGAGGAATGTCTTCTACATTAAGTACAATTTCAGAGGAGGGTGTGATTGGTATGTGGTCTGTTACTGCGGCTGTGCTGCTTGTTCCTGTGTTCAAAACTTTGGTTGTCTGGACAGGGGTATGTACATTCTGTCCTTCTACATTAATCAATTGATTAAAGGTTTCCCATTCTTTATCTAACTCAATGGTGACTGGCTGTTGCTGTACATTGGGTGGAGGAGGATTTGTTTGTTGAGAAGTCAAAATTTGCTGTTGAGTAAGCTCTTTAGATCGTGCAGAATCTTTAATGGATTCTTCCATTTTATCTTCCTTTTCTTTAGACTTATTGGAGTGTTCAGAATCTCTGTCAGATTTTGATTTGGATTTACCCGTACTTGAACTACCGTTAAGACTAACACTAAGAGTTTTCTCCCTTGCGGGCTCTAAGCGTAGACTATCCAAAGGAATAGGAATTAGTCTCCTTTCTCTGTACAGCTTGAATTCCTGAAAATCCTCTGGAGATAGCTGCGCTTTAGCTGAATTCAAAACCTCTTTGAATGAATTTCTTGCTTGGAACATATCATCAAAAAGATCCTACTCCCCGACAAATTCCCTTACTTTGATTGCATTGGTAAAATTCTTAACAATATCATTTGGGTCAAATAACCTTCTTGAGAATTTGAACAGCTGTAGGCATGTAATGTTGCCTATCTCTTGAAATGCATGACCAACATCAAACAGTGAAAATTTTCCACATTTTATGGGAAATTGCGGCCAAATGCCCTTTTTCTTGTCTTTTAAATCTTTTGTCATACCTCCCTGGCCACAGGTCTGATAGGCAATTTCCCGAGCTACAAGTCTATCTGGAACATATAAGGGTAAAACATGGGGAGAAGCATAACTTCCAAAAACCCTAATATAGGTGAAGAATTCTTCTCCAAACCATCTCGCGACGGGGAGAATATCAACCTCTGTTTCTGAGGATAACCTTGGGGCATCTTTATTATACAATGTTCTGTACAATGGCAGCATTATTCCATGACAAATTTGGTAAAAATGGGGGACAAACTTAGACTCCCATAGTTCTTTATGGTACACATGAATGGGCAAAGGATCGTGGATAGTCCATTTCTAGCCCATCACAGGGAATTTAGAGACATAGCAGATGGCGTCCATGACATAAGCAGATAAATGAAAAGGCGGATAAACCCGCTGGGAAACATTTCGTTTAGACCGGTAATGAAAAATAGCAGTGGTGAGATTATCAGATAGGATTTTGGCCCAATCTACAATTATAGAATTAACAGCCGCATTCAACAAAGGAAGCCATTCGGGTAAGATCATATTTATGTCAGGCTTTCCAAAAGACCTGCATAACATGGCAGCAGTAAAACAATAAGGAGAGGTAAGTGAACCCGTGTTGTACATACCTTGTTTGTTCTTCTTCAATGGTTCACTTCTTTTGGTCCAATCCTTTGTGCATTCTGCCAAATTTGAGTGTTCTCTGGCAAACTCTTCCATAAATTGCTTGTTGAAAGTTTCCTGAGGTTCTGGCAGCTTATACATTAATCTCAGATCTTCTATGGTGAATGACCCAATTAGCTCTTCAGATGGAGTTCTGAATTGTCTGTCTGAAATATCTGTGCTATCCAGCACCCATCTCACCATGTCTGTATATGGGAGAATCCTTGGCCTTGCTGCTATTCTAGGTAGAAATGAGCAAGCCAAGTCTCTAAGGGTTGCTTCAGACGTATCCTTTGAACCTGCTGTAGCTGCAACTTTTATCACCACAGGGTTTTCATCTTCTAACAGTTTATACATTCCCTCCCAAGTGGATATACCGGTGTCCTTGTTACAGGCGGTGTCTGCGTATAGCGAAGCCATTTCTTTGTTCTCAGAACTTGAGCTCTTCTCCTTCTTACCCATAGTGTTTAGCGGAAGCTTTCTATAGTGGTCTTCTCCTTCGTGCCTGCGTTTTACGAATAAATGAGAGTAATGATATAAGAAAGGTGATGAGACTGTTTTGAATGTGAAAGCGGATGAATTATAATATTTAAATTGTGAAACGACTTTCAATCTAGACACAATCTCTTTTCACATTAATAATCAATCCAATCATTTAATATAATTATTAAAGCGCATAACGGATTTGACATATGGGAAGATTGCCTTGGGATAGCGCGCCTACATGAATCTGCGACATTGCGATCTGCGATTTGCTGCGCAATATCGCAATATCGCAATAAACGCAATATCGCAAAATGAAGTCATCACAATATAAAAATAATATAATGTAGGGTACTATGCATTAGCGCAGAATCGCAAAAGCGCAGAATTGATAAGAGCGCAAAAGATATTTATTAATCATTTCTGTTTTCTGCGCTATGCGATCTGCGATCAATGCATTTTATATATACTATTTTGTTATGGATGCGCTATCTTGTTTCAAGAGCAATTGTATTATAATCTATCATAAACTTAAGTGTTTCTAAATATTCTTTCTAAGGGATTTTTATAAGTTTATGATAGAAAGTTTTATTTGAAAGGCAAACAAATCCTAATTGATTTTTTTGGATTTTTAACTAAGGGTCCCCATTTATTTAGTATTATTACTAATAATAAATAAAAGGGGGGTTGTTTCTGTTCACAACAGGACAAGTGGAAATTGCGCAATAGCGCACAATCGCAAAAGCGCAGAATTGATAAGAGCGCAAAAGATATTTATTAATCATTTCTGTTTTCTGCGCTATGCGATCTGCGATCAATGCATTTTATATATACTATTTTGTTATGGATGCGCTATCTTGTTTCAAGAGCAATTGTATTATAATCTATCATAAACTTAAGTGTTTCTAAATATTCTTTCTAAGGGATTTTTATAAGTTTATGATAGAAAGTTTTATTTGAAAGGCAAACAAATCCTAATTGATTTTTTTGGATTTTTAACTAAGGGTCCCCATTTATTTAGTATTATTACTAATAATAAATAAAAGGGGGGTTGTTGCTGGTCACAACAGGACCCCAAGATTCCCCATGAACAAGAGAGAAATTAAGGTCACCACCCAATATGATATGATATGCTTGCATAATAGGGGATTGCATCAGCTTATCCCAAAAATAAGGTCTGTTATGGAAAGGCCCATAAATGTTGACAATCATGAGAGAGGTACCAAAATTAGAGGCATTGATGTCTATCCCTAAGATCCCATCTGATCCCTACTCATTGTGAACTTGTATGGTCTGGTCATTGAAACCAATGGCACTACCCCCATATCGGCCACAGACATCCAAGGTATGAAAATTCCAGAACGGACAGATCGAAGAATGAAATTTGTGAACAGACTCTCCGAGTCCCAGAGTTTCTTGTAGAATGATAATATACACCTTTTCTAATTCAAGTAAATGGCAGAGAGCTAGTTTCTTATCTGGGTTGGCTAACCCTGTGCAATTGAAGGAGAGACGGATCATGGGGAACCCTTGGATGGGGTTTTCTTTGCTCTAAGAACCCGGTCAATAGTGAATTGTTTCCCTGAGGCCACATCAACCCCGACCTAGTGGATGGCTTTGGAAAGCGAGGATGGTCTACCTCTGGTGGCTTTTAGTGCAGTCAGGGCGAGGTCATCGCCTAATCCATAAGAATTATCGATTAGGGCCTTGGCCAAGGAACGAAAATTGTAACAACAAGTGGAGTTGGTACCAAAGGTGTCAGGGAAATCAACAGGATCAGAGCTAGCAAAGGGGATGGACGGAGAAACTAAGGAGGGTTGGAGGGGCGCAGATGCAACAAGAAAACATATAGGGGCAAGCTTATTTTTCATACTAGGAGGACAAGTAATATGAGTAAATGTAGAAGAAGAAGACAAAAGCTTGAAATTAGAAAGAAAAGGAAAGGAGGTAGAGGACACGGTACCCGTAATGGGGCAAAGATCCTCCTCTTGCAGTTTTGGAGCTTCAGGAGCGGTCGCTTGTGGAGATGATTTGGGCGTTGTCACAGGTGAAGACTGACAAGGATCTAGCTTCTGCCTTGTACCTCTTGTGCTTCTGTGAATGCACCCTGAAATGCTAAGTGGTTTGGTTCCCCGCATGAACCAACATTTTAGATTGATCCTTATTCACCGCCAATATGAGGGGGGAATCCTTGTACACATGCCCCACCTCATGACACCTCCTGCATCGAAAGGGGACCCCTTCATAGTCAAGAATTTGGAACCTGGATATGTTCTTATGTTTCAGTACATTTATTTCAACTAGACCTTCCCGAGTATCCAAGTGTACCAGAATCCGCGCCATTGATATGTTGCTTGTTTCCATGTAGGATCTGTCATGATCCAAGTAAATACCCAAATCCTCTCCAATGCATCTGAGGACTTCCTCTGTCCAAAATTGGAGTGGAAGACCCAGTAAACGAACCCAGATAGGGAAAGCCCCCAACTTCTCCTTATCAAGGTCAAACAAGGGAGACCAGCATTTAAGGATAACCAACGTCATTTCAATGTGTCAATATTTTGTAAGAACCCAACTAGCCATATATGGGTGAGTAAATATCAGAGAAAACCAACCTTTGTTCATGGTCAGGACCACCGGGAGTTGTTAGAGAATGTTGCCCCATATTTCAGAGGTCCTGCGCTTGAGTCTAGCCGAAGTATAATTCTGCCCACGGACCCTGCCAACCATAACAGTTTTTTCAACCTCCTCGTCTTGCTACATACTAACCCCTTCACCAAATAATAGCTCCCTGGAATTCTCGCAATCCCTTGTCCACCGCGTCTTCTTCTTTCAAGTTTTGTGGGTCGGTATCTCTCGGTGAGGTCCCTCTTCCTCAAGTAGGGTGTCGTCCGAGTCTGAAGAGGTCTTCCCTTCAGCTTGCTGAGTCAGTATGGGCAGGCCTTCAAAACTTCTAGAAGCAACAACCATAGCTGGAAAACTAAGAATATCGTCATGGGTGTGTATGAAACCCGTCAATCCCAAGCCAAGTTGCTCAAAACTGAAAGCCCCTTCCCTGTCACCTCCCAGACTCCCTGAACATTCGCTTGTACCAAACCCTCGGCCGGGTTAACCATCACCCGTTGCTGGTTCCAAATATGTAAAGTCAACGGGGATGGTATAGAGAAGACCGGGGAAGCCGGAATGTTAGGGCTGAGGCCTGGAAACTGTTCAGTTTAGCTTGAGATAGGAACCCTAAACTCCGTAAAACCCGAGTCTGACACAACAAACTCCATGTTTATTTGTCGAGGCTTAAGTTGTTCGAGCCCTTCCAGCAAGTCACTCGCATGAGCCCCAGCTGGCTGCTGAGGTGGGTAATGCGACCATATTTGGTCTCGTGCCAGATATTTTGATGAATAGTCCAAGTGTTCATCCTCCATAATGGATTTTTCCACAATATCGTTAGGGTCCATGAGAAAAATGCCTAAAAACGGTTCTTACCACCTTCCGTGGTCGTTCTAAGACAAAAGTTGGTAACTGACAGTCACGATGCTGGGGTCCAGAAATGGAGCAAGGAAATAATGGAGCCCGTATGTCGGGCAGACTGTTTCACTATACGCCAAAACCGTCAAAATTCAACCTTTAAACCATGAAGGTTGTTATAGTTGAGCGAGAGGAGATTGAAACAATCACGAGACGATGTCAGCAACGAGGAAGAAGATAGAGGGCATGTGCTCTGCGTCAGTACGTGTGAGGGCTTAGAGGTTAATGAATATTAAACTAGCACCTGCGAGGGGAGAGACAAACCAGAGCCTCCATTCTAGGGTTTCTAGGGTTTAGCTTCCGCTAACGTGTCATGCCTTGTTTTTTTATTATTCTCTAAAACTATATGTCTCACAACGAAAATTTTATTGTTTCAAAGCTCTTAATGAATATAAGATTATGGAAATATTAGAAATATGATTCGAGGTGATAGAGGAAAGAAGAAATTTTGATAACCCAATCTTCATAATAAATATTGAAGGTCGAGTCTAAATACACCCACAACCCTAATATGATGGTAGGGATTTGGGTGTGTAAAAAGTGGTATCAGAGCTACACTTCAAACATTGGGCTTGAAGGACTATAAATATTCCATATGAATAAATTTGGAGCTCCACTCCAAAGAGAAAAGGTTCAACACTTGGACTAAATAGACATGGGGAAGAGAGTTAAATTGAATATATGTTGTGATGGATTTATTGATTTTAAACCTTCTTATGCATAAAAGTGCTAAAAAAAATTACATCCTAGCCTAAGCTACTACCCTCAATGAGTGGAAGATGATGGTAGTATCAAAAATATGATTTGACGGGACAAAGGAAAGAGGAAATTTTGATGACCCAATTTTCATAATAAACTTGAAGGTGGATTATAATTAAGCCCATAACTCTAATATGACATCATGGTTTTTGGTGTGCTACAAAGTGGTATCAGAGCCATGTTTCAAACATTGGGCCTAGAGGACTATAAATGCACCACAAGAATAAATTTGGAGCTCCAATCCAGAGAGTGAAGGTTCAACACTTGGACTAAATATACTGGAGAAGAGAGTTAATTTGGATATTTGTTGTGATGGATTTTAGCTATGTCTAAATGTGTTAAACAACAGTTTCATGCTAGCTAAGATATTTTTGTTTTATTTGAGACAAATTAGTATGTTTAACTATTATTTATGATTATTTTAAATTAAAAACTTTGGGTATTCTTCCAACACATAAAGTGATACATTTCCAGTAGAAAAAAAAAAAAAGGAAAGTGCAACAAAATGGCCCAATACAACTTCGATATAATTTATCATAATGGAGAAGAAGATTCAGATGAGAGGAAGGAAGTAGAGACACCTTCTTACTGAATGGATACCCTTAGAAGCCCAAGGGATGAACTTAGGAGTTGTAGGCTGATAATAAAAAAATTATCAAAGCCCAAGAGAAGCGCAAAGAGGTAAATGCTATGATATTACAAAGTCTATCAGTCCTACAATGAAAAAGAAAACATGAACTAGATGTTGGCAATTTGGTTAGGATTAGATCCAAACAAGTTCATAGTCAATATGAAATTTAGAAGTATGTACCAAAAGCAAACAAGGAAAAATGAAAAATATTAAGAAAGTGGTGAAATAGTGCAAGATAGGATACAAATAATTAAGATATCTCACTAGACACCTCTAAGGATGGAACTGACAGTTCTGATAAGTTATCCAACACAACAACTAAATTATGGCTACATAATAAAAGGGAGGATTGGTGGAGCTTATTACCTGAAGAATTTAAGAAGGAAAAACCTATTATCTTTGATGGGAAAGTTAGAAAGAGTGAATATTTTGAAGCATGGATTATACAACTAAAGAAATATTTCAATGTGCATAATTACTCTAAAAACATGAAGGAAAAAGTATCCATATTCAATCGTAGAGGAAATTTTGACATATGGTGGGAAGATCTCAAGAATTTCAAGAGAATTTGGGAAAATAAGTTAGTGTTAGGTCCCTATAATACTAGTGTAGCCCCTTATTGTTATTATTAGTGTAGCCCCATTATTGTTATTGTTGTTCCCATGTAGTCCTCATATTGTTATTATTGTGCCCATAGATGTAGCCTCATTATTGTTATTGTTGGGCCCATGTGGTCCCCATATTGTTATATTGTGGCCTCTTAGACTCCTATATATAGAAGGTAGGTTTTTCCATTTGTATCACCAAATAATTGTTAATTTATGTAATGTAAAGGTGGTTTCCCCCTTGAAGAGGCTTACTTCTAAGTCATTGATCTATCTTTTCTTCTATTTTCAGAGTTGGTTGCATAACATTTGGTATCAAAGCTTTAGATTCTAAGGTTTCGCTTCTTAAAACAGGCCATATTGGAATTTTCGCTATAAATTTTTTTATATGAAGGTTCTGAATCTGAATTTTTTACCACATAAAGCTGAAATCTTGATGAACATCGTGTAAAAATTTAAAATCTTGGTTCACTATAGTTTCAAAGATATTATCTATGGAAGTTAGGGTTTCTGCAGGCTCCAAAATCTCATCTCAAAAAGGTGACCGAGGGAAAATTTTCATAACTTTTGTTTCAGGCATCACATTTGAATTATCTAAAATGTGGAAAAAAGTAAACGGACTTTAGTTTCTTTTTTATAGATTTCAGATCTGAAGGTTGAAACAGTGACATGTGGCACGTCATACAAGTTCGCTCAACTGAACCAGTCCATAATTAGGTCATTATGGGAGATTGCACATAACTTTACCTTGAAGAATAAAAATTATGTTTGACCTGTGGCATTAGAAAGAAGACTCGGAGGGACACTACAGGACCTAAGTTCAAATATTGGGGATCTAAAATCACAGAGATACATCAGATTCAATACTAAGCTCCTCAAAAGCAAGAAAAAGGGGTGTATATTATTTTTAAATTGCCTAAATATTTTATAGAATTTTGGCTTCTGTGATCCATCGTAAAATTATGAAGAATTTTTCGGTTATAATCACATTTAAATGAACATTGTCGACGCATTTCGAACCAACCAGTGTGGTTCATCATCAGGACTAGGTGAGAGATCAGATTCGAACGTTGAGTTTAAATAGATGCAGAAATGGCTAAACTAGTCGTTAGGATAACGGCTAGTTTGACTTTGAGAATGCTAGTTCTATTTCAATTAAATAAATTATTTACTTAATTATTAAATAAAATCAAAATTATAACGGCTAGTTTTATTTAATTAATTAAAAGTTTAATTATTTAATAAAATATATTTATAAACATTTATATTTTAGTTAATTAATTATTATTATTATTGTTATTTATTTCTTTATTGACCCCTTATTATTTAATTATTTATTACTTATTATATTATAATATGTTATTCTCCTTTCTCAAGAGAAAAGAAAAAATAAAAAAATTAAATTAAATTAAATTAAAAAAATAAAATAAAATAAATAATAAAAAATTAAATTAAATTAAAAACATAAAAAATAAATAAATAAATAATTTTCACTGACCACTAAGAATATAGGGCAGGGATCCAACACCTGCTTATATTCCATCCATCATCTCTATTGAGATTTACGGGTCGTTTTTCGATTTCTAAAGCCTCTCTTAACTTCCGATGATGGAAATGGTCAATCCTAGCTATGACCTTGGCCTCTTTAATGCAGATATGACGGTTAGTATTTTCTGCATGTTCAGCTAGGGCAGAGGTGCGTGATCTTCCATGCTTAATGTCAGCAGCATGTTCACTGATCCTTTGGTTAATAGATCGACCAGTCTCACCAATGTAAGGAGTCCCACAAGAACAAGGAATAATATAGACACATTTTCCATCCCTAGGGTTTACCGAATCCTTAACTGATTTAAGAGAGCTGCGAATCGTGTTAAGAGGCTTCAAGGAAGAAGAAACCTTATGTTTCTTAAGGATCCTAGCAATCCTATCGGTGGTTCCTTGAATAAAAGGAAGCCTTACCCTGCTGGCCCACTAATTAGGTTCATTTAAATTTTTATGTTCCCTTAGTTAGAAATAAAAATTTAAATGAACCTAATCAGTGGGCCGGCAGGGTAAGGCTTCATTTTATTCAAGGAACCATCGATAGGATTGCTAGGATCCTTAAGAAACATAAGGTTTCTTCTTCCTTCAAGCCTCTTAACACGATTCGCAGCTCTCTTAAATCGTTTAAGGATTCGGTAAACCCTAGGGATGGAAAAGGTGTCTATATTATTCCTTGTTCTTGTGGGACTCCTTACATTGGTGAGACTGGTCGATCTATTAAACAAAGGATCAGTGAACATGCTGCTAACATTAAGCATGGAAGATCACGCACCTCTGCCCTAGCTGAACATGCAGAAAAGACTAACCATCATATCTGCATTGAAGAGGCCAAGGTCATAGCTAGGATTGACCATTTCCATCATCGGAAGTTAAGAGAGGCTTTAGAAATCGAAAAACGACCTGTAAATCTCAATAGAGATGATGGGTGGAATATAAGCAGGTGTTGGATCCCTGCCCTATATTCTTAGTGGTCAGTGAAAAAATTTTATTTATTTATTTATTTATTTATTTTTATATTTTTAATTTTTTATTTATTTATTTATTTATTTATTTATTATTTTTATTTTTGAGAAAGGATAATAACATATTATAATACAATAAGTAATAAATTAATAAATAATAAGGGGTCAATAAAGAAATAAATAAAATTCATAATAATAATTAATTAACTAAAATATAAAGGTTTATAAATATATTTTATTAAATAATTAAACTTTTAATTAATTAAATAAAACTAGCCGTTATAATTTTAATTTTATTTAAAAATTAAGTAAATAATTAATTTAATTAAAATAGAACTAGCATTCTCAAAGTCAAACTAGTCGTTATCCTAATGGCTAGTTTAGCCATTTCTGCATCTATTTAAACTCAACGTTCGGATCTGATCTCTCACCTAGTCCTGATGATGAACCACATTGGTTAGTTCGAAACGCATCGACAATGTTCATTTTAATGTGATTATTACCGAAAAATTCTTCATAATTGCATAAATTTTGTTTGAAAAATTAGTTGAAGTGATTCCAATGGAATATTGAAGCATATATATCAATATTGGGTTCTAAAATTCCTCCCTAAAATAATTCCACACCCATCAAGGCCTCAAAAATATCTACTATAACGCATGAAGAGGAAGAATTGCAGCATGATATATCAAAATTACGGGACCAAGTGCAACAAATTTCGCTCTCACAAAGAGTAACCATAGATGAACTGAAACGCGACATGAATGGTTTAAAAGAAGACATGGAACCTAATATGCATGGCATGGAAGCTAATATCGGTGGTATATAAGAAAAACTTGAATGTCTGAAGGAAGGTTTTACAAATTTGCTACAAGAAAATCTTCCTAATGAAGAAAAGGTAGTAGAGGAAACTCATGATAAGAACAAAAGAAATTTTAACTATGATTTCATAGACTCTAACGTTGGATTCAAGACGCACCATATTCCAAATATCGGTATGGGGAATTTTGATGAAAAGGATCCCATACACATGGATACTACACATAAAAGGTTGGCATTGAAACTTATATTTAGAACGCAATCAATTTATATGGTATCAATTGCTTTGATCTCGTAAACAAATTGTCACTAGGTCAAATTTTACGAAGGAAATGATAGCACATTATGAGGATACAAAGAGTAACACCTTCTTTAGCCAATTGATAAATCTCAAACAAAAGGGTTCAATGATGGAGCACATTGAGGACTTCCAAAAATTAAATATAAGGGTAAATGATATTCCATTGGAACATAGGATTAATGTATTCATAGGGATTTTAAAGGATAACATCCAACATGAGGTTCGCCTTTGGGAACCTGATACATTGGAGAAGGCATTCTTGTTGGCAACAAAAATTGAAAGAAAAATATGGCGATAAGGAATCCTACCACTCGTAACTATAACATGGAAGTGTTGCTACTCCTAGACTTACAAAACCTACAAGGTTGACATCACAATAGTTGGAAGAAAAAATAGAAAAATGGCTTTGTTACAGTTGTGATAGAAAATACATTAAAGGCCATAAATGTGATGGGAAGAAATTATTTTACATAGATTGTGAAGAGGAGTAAGAAAAGGAACAAGAAACTTCAAAAGAATAGGATATACACCAGGAACCGACCTTAGAGAAAGAAGAAATGAATTCGACCATATCTTGTAATGCATTGGCAGAAATTACCACTCCTCAAACTCTCAATATATAAGGACATATCAAGAAGAAAAAGGTAATAGTGTTGATTTATTTGAGAAGTACTCATAATTTTATTCATTGTAAGATAGCCAAGGATTTGAATCGCTTCCTATATCCAACACTAAAATGTCAAGTGATGGTTGGAAATGGAGGAACTATAAATTGCTCTGGAAAATACCATAATATCAAGATAACCATGGGGGAATATATATTGAATATCCCAATGCTTTTCATTCTAATGGGTGCTTTTGATGTTGTATTAGGAGCTCAATTGTTACAATATTTGGGTATGATAGCTTTTAATTTTCAAAAAAAATCTTAATAAAAAAATCTTAATTTTTTTTGGGAAGGAAAGGAAGTTGAATTAAGGGGTATCACAGGGAAACCAGGAAATATAATCAGCTCTAATGGCATGAAAAAACTTCTAAAGAAAGAACAACGAGGGGTAATTGCACAATTATTCTCACTAGAGTTTCAAACATCGAAATCATATTTAAGTGAAAATTCCAAGGTTCAAGAAGTTGAAGATCACATCGAGCATCAACAAGTTCTCCAACTATTAAAGGATAACCTAACTTTGGTTTAGAATAGAATGAAACAACAAGAAGATCAACATTGCAACGAAAGAAGTTTTTATGTAGGCGATTGGGTATTTTTATGGCTACAACTATACAAACAAACGTCCCTCAAGCAAGCTAAGAAGGATAATAAATTATCACTAAAGTATTATGGTCCTTACAAGGTGTTGAAAAGTATTCATACTATGGAATACAAATTGGAGCTTCCTACATTTTCCTGAGTGCACTGAGTTTTCCATGTTCCATGCTTAAAGAAGGTTATAGGTGACAAACTCCCAGTTCAAACAAATTTTCCAGAACTTGACGAGGAAGGAAAAATCATATTGGAACCTGAATCAGTCACGGAAACAAGAACTCGATAGTTACAAAATCGATCAATTTCAGAATATCTCAGCAAGTGGGAGAACTTACTCGCTCAGGATTCCACATGGGGGGATGATAATTTTATACAAAAGCATCCAGAACTACTCAAGCGTTGAAGAAAACACTTGTTTGAAGGAGAGGGGCATGTTAGGTCCCTATATTACTATTGTAGCCCCTTATTTTTATTGTTAGTGTATCCCCATTATTGTTATTGTTGTGCCCATGTAGTCCCCATATTGTTATTATTGTGCCCATAGATGTAAGCCCATTATTGTTATTGTTGTACCCATGTGGTCCCTGTATTGTTATATTGTGACCCCATAGACTCCTATATATAGAAGGTAGTTTTTGTCATTTGTATCATCCAAGAATTGTTCATTTATGTAATGTAAATGAGGTTTCCCCCTCAAAGAGGCTTATTTCTAAGTCATTGATCTATAGTTTCTTCTATTTTGTGAGTTGGTTGCATAAAAATTAGCTTGGAGTAAATTTGAGAGGTAATTTAGGGAAAGATACATGTCTCATAGGTATTATGGTGTAAATATTAAGGAATTCCACAAATACAAGTTGGGACAACTCAATATGGAAGCATATGGCAAAAGTTTCATAGAATTGTTGAGGAATGTACCATATATAAGAGATGAGAAGATAAAAATATAACATTTCCTCAGTGGATTCCCATGATCCTATTAATACCAAATATAATTTTATGAACCTAAGGCACCAGAGGACCATCTGGAAAGATAAATATTGTTATGACCAATCAAAGCATAAGAATGAATTTTCAACATTATGGAAAAATATGGAAAATACTAGCTTTAGGAAGAAATCATTTAGATTATAATGCTATAGGATGGTTGAGAAAAGCATCGGGCTCAACATACTATATAAGAGTTAATTCTAGCATAAATT
This sequence comes from Pinus albicaulis, assembly GCA_034641835.2. Lineage (NCBI taxonomy): Eukaryota > Viridiplantae > Streptophyta > Pinopsida > Pinales > Pinaceae > Pinus > Pinus albicaulis. The sequence goes on along the minus strand of CM076584.1, from coordinate 1,591,465,077 downwards.
TCCCACTCCAAGTGGGAATAAGCCAATTCAACCAACAAAGGAAGAGGTCAAGGAAAATTCCATTGAAGTGTCAGGGTGTAGGGAAGAGCACCTATTAAGATATTGTCCACACCATCAAGATGACATAAGAGTGTAGAATGTCCAAGAAGCTACCACTATCAATGATGTGTACAAGAGTGTGCCCTAGATTTATGTAGAAATGGAAAACATAAAACAAAACCACCAAACCTTAGTCGTGGAATGTAAGGTATATTTTCCAACCTCCTTGTTTCAGTTCTAATTGGCCCTAGTTCTAATCTTAGTTATATCACCCCACAAGTTATTGAAGACTGTGTTTTATATAGAAAATGACATGTTGAGTCATGGCTAGTTCAAGTAGCCTAATGAGGTGAAAAATGGACCATTTTTTCTTCAAAATCATTCCTCTTATTTTGATTAATCCCTCTCCTTTTTTTTATAAAATACTCTTAATCCTATGCATAACACGGGATGCTAAGGTACAATGCATGTTTTATTCGTTTCCTATTTCACGTTATAGAATAGAGCTAGAAACTAGTTAAAAGAGTAGCCTAATATTATATTTATATATACATTTAAATAAATTATAGGCACTAACCTACATTGTTCAAGGCCACATATGGATAATAGATCAGACACCTACTATTCAGGGACAATTGGTATATTCGAACCGACAGGGCACTAGAAGAGAGGAACAATAATAAGCGTCTTTTCGTCGGAAGTGTTATCACATTTTAAGTTTCAGGATAAAGGGTTTATAGATAATGACTTAAAACAATTGTTTTAAGTTTTTCATAAAAAGTTTCAAGCGTGCTAACAATTAATTTTTCAGCACTGGTTCAAAAATTTTTAAAATAGAGTGCTGGAAAATCATATTTCCACCTAGCCTATCATCATTTGACATATAGCGCTGATAAATTATTTGGTGGGGCATGTCATTTAAATGTTCCTGAAATGAAAATTTGATGAATTTACCACCACCAAATGTGATAATCATTATCAAAGTTGATGGTATGATCAAGGCACGAAATATTGATTGTGATTATATCAATTTTATTTTCTCATGTCTTTTCTAGACACGAATGTGAAGGGAATCATTGTAGGATTATCGTATAACGGTGCCATTGTTTTCTTTTGTGGTAAGATATAAATTAAGCTTCCAACATCGACGTGAAAAAATTCCAGTTTTCTTTCCTCAGTGTTGTTTGTTAGTTGTTAGTGGTTATGGGAAAGAGCAATCGATTGCACAAGGGAGAGCTTGAGGGTCCTAAGGCCCTCGAAGCCATCCTAGAATTTCAGGGGAAATTATGACAAGCAGGTTGGGGTATTTTTATTTCAAGTGTGACAGTTTTCATGATGGAGTGGCTCATTCCTTTACAGAGGGTTTTGATGGACAAAATGTCAACATTGCTTGCATTTTTTTCCCAGTTACAAAGGAAACAATTTTAGAGGCTACAATCCTCCCAGTGGATGGGGATTGTTGGTTCAAGAATCTAGCCTTGGCAGGTATCGATGTCCCTTAATTTTTGAAGGATGAGAATAAATACAAGCCCTAGAGTTTGGGAGTGTAGAGATCTTGGCTCAAGTTGAATGGAACTAGATCCTAAGGACAATTCAAGCTTATTTTACCTCTGAGAGATGCTAAAATAGGCTCAGCATGTACCACTTCATATTTATCACTCATATTTTTGGATAGGTTAGAATGAACATGCCCTTATTTTTGCTTATGAGTGTGAAAAAAATGTTAGTGAGGATTTAGGCTAAACCAAACACATCCCCTCACTATGTTTTCCATAATATCCTGATTAAACTAATAACTGTCAGTCATTTAAAAAATATTAACTGAACATGGGAACACTTCCTGTTTTCAGGTGGTTTTGGTGAATCTGTGGGTTCTAAACCTAAATTAAGTAAGCATAGGAGACTACCAAAGAGTTATGTTCAAACTGATTTAGAACAAGGAACCTCTTCTATTCATACCAGGAGCAAAAAGAAAACATTGCAGACAGAAACCCCTATTCTAGCCCCCGAGCTAAAAATTGTTTACAAAAGGAAAGGTAAACGGGTTATGGAGCAAAAAATCATATCTCCTCCTCGAGAGCCAACTCCTAACCCGCCAGAAGATCCTACTACTAAGTTTCATGTAGGTAAACATGTAGAAGATGTAGAGAGTCAATATAGTGAAACAAAGGAGGGTTAACTTGAAACAAAGGAAAATGAGATTCCAAATGAACCCACCCTGGCTAAAATGTATGGGGTCAGAAAGCCTCATACCAGACCTATAAACAAACTCAGGATTAAATTCAAACTAAAACATAACTGCCCTGAAAAATTAATTGAGGGATCTAATGATAAACAGGGAGGAAGATTCTAGCTCTAAGAATTACAAAAGTCAAAGGAGAAGAGAACCTGGCCCCAAGGCCAAGAATACTAATAAAGTTAAGTCAAAAAACATAGATCTCTTGTTGGGGGGCGCTAATAAGCTCAAATAATATTTTATCGCAGTGTTATGTCTACTGATTTTTTTCTCTGTAGATCTAGATCTCCAACCTATCTACACTCCCTCGAGCCCAACACTATGGAGTATCACACTCCTCCTCCTCCTAAGGCCCGCGCCATTGCATTATGTATCCTTTCCCTCTCCCTACCTTTTTTTTATAACTTTACATTGAGCTAAATCCCTAACCGTAATCTCCAAAGTGATTGACGACCAAGATTATATCTCACCTCCCTTGTGATCAATGGTTGAGATTAAAACAAAAATCACTAAATTAAATTATTGTACTTTTCCTAAGTTTATTTTAGCTCAATGAGCCAATGTAATACTTATGTGTTTTTCATAAGTTAGAAAACAACTTGTTCAACCTAGAGGAAGTATCCTAGGGAGATTTTGTGGGTGAATTCTACATGCCTAGACACTTAGGCTTGTATAGAAGTACCTTCATAAACTACAAACATAAAAAATCTCTCTTAGTGAGGGAGGTAATTCTACCGCTTAGAACTATCTTCGATCATGGACCTATATTTGCTACCTTGTCCACTCCCTCTGAACTAAAAGCCTTCTCTATCACTTGGTCTGGAAAGATCCTCGAAGTCCAACTTCCCTTAGAATTTTTTATTAGGAGCCTCTGCTCTTGAATATCCTATAAGGTTATCTTGTACCAAGAGAACTTCTTGACAGACTAGGAGGGATATTTTAGTTGCTTCTTCCTACCTAAATCTGACGGTTGACTCCCTCTGAGATGCTCAACTTTTGGAGCCTCCAACTCACTTTTATATTTCATTTCAATACTTCTTTCCATTACTCCTATTCTAAGCCCTTCTATCACTCTTGTGGATCTATCTTAGTCCTTTAAGACACCCACAAAATCTGCTTCCAATCTCCCAACTAGTATGGTCTCCCTCTATCCCTCTAAGGGATAACCTCCCTGAATCCTATTAGCTTCTTGTTACTATTATTTGTACCATGCTCTTTCAATACCCAATGAATCCTTTTTAGATATTATGTCTCGTAGCTATTCATCATGCCCAACACGACACATTTCCTACAACATAATCCTCTACAACCTATCTTTATGGCACCACTGGACCCTATCACTTCTTCTACAACTAGCCCATCCATAACCCATTTGTATTTTAGTGGTTTCCCAACAACTTTACTTGTTTCCCTTGGATTCCTGGTGGCTAGCCTGGAGCACATGCACCTTGCACTTTTTTCATTTCTAGTGCTCCTTATGGATGCCATGTTGACTTAATTGTAGTTAACCCACGCTATGCACATAATTTGTAGTCCACGCAACCTGCAATCAAAACCTGAACTCTGAGTAGCACTCAATGACATGGCTGAAAACCTCATGTAGACCTACCTTGAGTTCCCTCCCTGACCTCCCTTTGTGCCTACACCACCCTAGTTTCTCGTGGTTTCTCCATGTCCAACACAATGATGTCTTCTCCATCTCTGCATTCAAGTATCCCCTATCATTTACGCTAACCAAATCAATCTTAGGTTAATCCCATGTTACAATCTTTCAGTTGAGTGGTTGTATTTGTCAGTTATGTCTCCCCCTTGCACACAATTGTATGCCCACCCATTGCTTTCTTACACCCCACCCCCCCCCCCCCCCCCATTGATAGACTCCTGGTCATTGGTGTGGTAGCTAAGTGGGTTGTTAGACATGATGGCCACCCTATCAACCCCTCACCTTTTTTATTTTATTTTTCTCCAACTAGTTGTTGGTCCTACCCTTTTGCTTATTTTTTCTTTTCTTTTTTCAAAAAATAAACCCCCGTGTTTTTTTTGCTGCAAAAATAAAAATTGGTGCTAGCCAATTTCTTTGGCCCTAAAATAATTTTTCACCTTTTCACGGTCGCAACTGAACTTGGCCCAACGATCTTGCACAAAAATTGGCTTCCTATAATCCTGAGATTGATTTTCAAATATCTAGCTATGATACCATGTTATATTTTTTGCAAACCTAGCACCCAACTCTTAAATTCCTAGCAGAAAAATTAATCTAATAATTTAAATGCATAGATAATTTCATAACATACTAAAATTCAATGGAAGGAAATATAATGACCTCAATCATAATGATACCAACTAATTCTTCCCAGACAAATCAATTCATCATTAACAATGATTTAGAACCTACTTGGGCTCTTGCATTGGGATAATGACCCAACTAAGAAAAGACATAATACAAAATAAACATGTACCTTATCCAACATATCTGCTCTAGATCAATGCTTAATTTAGATCTCCAACCTCTCTACACTCCCTCAGACTCGACACTCTAGAGTATCACACTCCTCCTCCTCCTAATGCTAGTTTCATTATATGATGTGTCTTCTCCCTCTCCCTAGCCTTGTCTAAATAATTCTACATTGAGCTAAATCCCTAACCCTCATAGCCAAAGTGATTGATGATCGAGATTAGATCTTGTCTCACTTGAGATTAATGATTGAGATTAAAAAAAACACTAAAACAAATTACTTTACTTTTCCTAAATTTACTTTAGCTTAATGAACCAACATAATACTTATGTGTTTTTACTAAGTTACAAAGCAACTTGCTCAACCTAAAGCAAGTATCTTAGAAAAATTTTGTAAATAACTTCTACGCGCTTAAAAGCTTAAACTTGTACACAAATACTCACCTAAACATCAAACATCAATCATTAATACATCTAACAATATATTTTATTAATAACTATTAAAAAAAAAAAAATTAAGTGATTAACATAATTGGTTATATAACTACTCTTCCTATTCCACAACCCATTTCTCTTCTCTACATAAATAAAGAAATTGTTAAACACACACATGGTGTATGGAGAAAGATAAACACACACAACACACACAATAGAAAGATAGGCATTCATTTCATCTTTATTACACATAGATGTACATTTATAACACATGAATGTGACTCTTGGATTCATCTTCTAAGGTCACTTGGACTCCCTTGTGACTTTTCATCTTCCACACCTACCGATAGAGGATTAGGTGTTCAACATTCCCCCCCTTAATCCGAAGGGGTATGTGTGAGTCCAAGAAGAGAGTTGTAATACAAATCTGTAAAGTATTCATGGCAGCACTTAGGCTGGATCAACTCTCTGAAATGTTGTCAAAAAAAGAGATGGTTTAAGGATGACCACCAACACTGGAACGCAACGCTTATTACAGTTCTCGAAACTCTTCCAAAACTGGCAAGAAGCTAAGGGCTTCTGCTAGAGGAATTGTCCCTCATAAAAAGGGAGACCTTCAACCTAAAAGAAGGGAATTCTACAACCTGTGATGGCTTAAGGATGACCACCAACACTGGAATGCTTGATGCAATTCCTGGAACTCAACCAAAACTGGCAAGAAGCTGAAGTCTTCTGCTAGAGGAAATGTTCTGAAAGAGGATGGTTTAAGGGTGTCCATCAACCAAAGGCATGCTCATGGGCATCCGTGTCTCTGGCTACAAATATGAATCTGGAATGACGAATTATGGCTCAGGCTCGCTTGAACTACTGTGTCTCTAGCTACAACTCTGAATATGGAATGACAAGTTGTGGCTCAGGCTCGCTTGATTTGACTTCGAAGCTTGTAGATGACTACCATTTTCCCCCCTATCAGGTACAAGGTGAGATGATGGCGAAAACTCAACTGCAATTTTGTTCAATATTCGAGAACATGTTCTGACATGTGACTTATACATCTTCTTGGCTGCCAATGCCCATTGCCAAGAAGCGATCCATCCAATATGAATATTTGTTCTTGCAGGAGGCTTGTTTCTGAAGCATCTATGTGAATAATAGGTGTGCCGACCACAGTGCTTGCATGGATGAAAATCAAAACAATGATCTTTTATATGGCCAACTTGATCACAGTGTTGCCATTTTACAATTTTTTGTTGTTGTTGTGGAAGTGGAGCAGGATCTGGAACAGTTGTAAGTGAACTTTCATAAAGAAATCTGGCACTCTGAAATTTGATGGGCTTGGAGTAGTCCAGAATATGAAAGGACAACTCCTTGTCATATCCAAGACCAGTTCTGTGCTTGTTATGGACAAGCTCTTCCCAAGGTCTGATGATGGGCTTGGGAAGTGCAGACTGAACTGCTACATTTGCATGTAAATCTGCTCTTGTACAAGGAACTGAATGTGAATCAACTGCAAATTTATCTTCTTGCTGCTGATGGGAGTCCTCAATTTTCTGAACAGAAATAGGTTCAGAATGGTGACTCTTTTGCTGAAGTTCATCTCGCTGAAGCTGAGACTCCAACTGCAAAAACTCAATCTTGTCTTGTGCATCTTGCAAACAACTTTGAATATTACAAAGAGCATTCCTGCTCATTTTTACCATATCATGAACACTGGAATGAATGAGGTTATTTAACAACTCTAATGCGTCATTGATTTTAGCCATTTTTCTCAACAAATTAGGCTCAAGAGAAATAAAGGGTGTCGGCTTCAACCGATAATGCACCCGTTTACAATGTGATTCAACTTTCTTTCAAAAATTACAAATGACTTCAAAGAAGTATACAACAATTTCTCAACAACTCAAATTTATACTTCAAAAATTGATTGCAACTATGAACAAAGAAGCAATATCCACTCATAATGTGAGTACAATTCTACAAATATTGTGCAACAAAAACCACTATGCAATAACCCTTTAAGGCAGATGATTTTTATCTTCTTCAAAGAGCTGTTTTACACCAATAACAACTCAACTCAACAAAAGAAGGAGATTCAAAAACTTTGATGTTTTACCTTGTTGTACTACTTCACAATAAATACTAAGAGAAACTCCAAAAATCAAAAACTTTGTGTGGCCAAACTATGAGTGAATGCCACTGCTATTTTGAAAATGATGACCAATTTACAACATGTCTTCACATTGTCAAACTCTTTGAGAAAATCACCATTCTATCCATGCCACAAATTATACAATGCAAAACTTATCTTTTCTCCTCTATGTATATAGTCCATTTACTCATATGTCATTTCCTCTCTCTCTGTTGGTTTTTTTTTTTTTTGAAAAAAAAATTAGGGAAAACAGAGGTATTAACTGGGGGAGGTGTTTACTGGGAGAGGTTTTTACTGGGGAAGGTGTTTTTTACGGGAGGGTTTATCTAGGGAAGATTTACTAGGGAGGTGTTTTCTAAGGAAGGGTGAAACTGGGGAAGGTATATCTGTAAAAAAATTAAAAAATAAAAATAAAAAAATAAAATAAAATAAAATTATTTAAAAATAAATCATTTGGGAGGGAATTTATCTGTAAAAAAATTACAAAATAGAAAATTTACAAATAAAAGGGGTGGAGGTTGGGAAAGGCCGTGAGGCCAAGCAGAGGGAGATGAGATGTTGTGGGTAGGGCGAGGGAGGCCGAGTGTGCAGGGGAGAGGGGACGGGTAGGGAAGAGGAGGGGCGTAGGCAGGTGGGAATCGAGCGTAGTGAGTTGTGGTTGAGAGCTGGGTAGGCGGTGGGTTAAGCGAGGAGTGTAGGGAGCGTTTGCGAAGGGGCGGGGTTGTTAGAGTAGGGGGTTGGCGGATGGGGAATGGGAGAAAGGGCGGAGATGAAGTGAGGGGGTCGGGTAGAGGGGGGAGCTGTGGGTTGGGACGGTCGAGGGCTGTGGGAAAGGGAGGCGGGGGTAGGAGTAGGGTAAGGGGGTAATGGGTGGTGAGGGTCGTGGGAAAGGGGGGGGGGGGGGAGGTGTAGCGAAAGTCAGCAGTCGAGGGAGGGCCGTGTGGCGGTGTGTTGGGACGGGAATGGAGAGAGGGTTGAGAGGGGGGGTCCAGATAGGAGGGGGTAGGTTGAGCGGGAGGGAGAGGGCCGAGGGGAGGATGGGAGGTAGAGTGTAGCAGTGAGGGGAGGGTGTAAGGGGTAGGCCGAGAGGTGAGAGGGGGGTGGGGATGGGAGTTGGGCGAGTGGTAAGGAGGGGGGACGGGGGCTAAAAGGCCGAGAGTTCTGTGGTGTGAGGAGAGTGTTGTGAGGTGGATTTTCGGTGGGCTATGAGGTAGAGTGCAGGTCGTGGAGAGGTGAGGTGAGGTGGCCTTGAAGGTCGAGTTGCAGAAATATATATATATATATATATATATATATATATATATATATATATATATATATATATTATTTAAAAGATAGCAGAGAGATTTTTGAGAAAACTGTAGAATCAAAAATTTTCAGGAAATGCAGGAAATTTCACTAGAAAAATACAGCTGAGAGAGAATTGCAGAATTGCAGAAATTGCAGAATTTTCAGGAAATTTTCAGCAGAGAAATTTCACAAATGTACTTTTTCCAGCAGCAAAGAATGTGCAAAAATAAAAGTAGGCAGCAGAAATTGCGAGAAAAATTCAGAATTAGAATGAGCAGTGAGAAAACCTGTAGAGTTTAAGATGCACAACAATCCTCTTCACAAAACAAATTTCTGAATGCTGCAAAAGATTTGATGAATGCTGCAAAAATCACTACTGTAGAAAATCTCTGAATGCTGCAAAAATAATCAGATTTTTTCAGATATACATAGGCCACAAAAACAAATGGCTCACTCAAGGTTGAGCTGGTTATGAACGTATCATCTCCGATACCATGTTAAACACACACATGGTGTATGGAGAAAGATAAACACACACAACACACACAATAGAAAGATAGGCATTCATTTCATCTTTATTACACATAGATGTACATTTATAATACATGAATGTGACTCTTGGATTCATTTTCCAAAGTTACTTGGACTCCTTTGTGACTCTTCATCTTCCACACCTACCCATAGAGGATTAGGTGTTCAACAGAAACTAAGAAATAAAAATAAAGAAACCAAAAGATAAAAATAATGGAGAATAATGAATTATACTTACAAAACTAAATATAGTATTATAAAACATTTCATAAAATATAGTTTTCATTCATATTGAAATATATCATTACAAAAACTTCTTACAACATTATTATAAAAAATCAATTTTCTTGGAAAAAATATTATTATAAAGTCACTAATTTTATAAAATAATGTATATGAAAAATTTAATATAAAAGATAGTTATATTTTTTAAATTAAATTTATTAATATTATTAAATGTAATTTTTTATCATTTTATAAATAATTTTTTTTTTTTTTAAAATATCAAAATGTAAAAAGTTACACCACCAAAATTTTGATGGCCTTAAATGCTTAATTACTTAATAGATCTAATTTTAAAATAAGACTACATTGATTTTTTTTTTCACATATTGTCATGTATATATGTATTTATTTATTTATTTGTTGCCATAAATATATGTATGCAAATCATTTTTATTATCAGAAAAATATGTTCATAATTTTATTTTATTTTTCACTTAATGTTATATGACCACATTTCTCCATACTCTATTGTAAAGCAAATCACTTCTTTCTCTACTTTATACTCGATTTAAAAGCAACCTAACTACTCTCAATGCAATCGACTATAAATAAAGTCTATTTTTTCGTTTTTTTTCCTAATTTCATTAACAATTTATGAACATAGATAAATTTTCATTACATTTTATTATACATTAGAGTAATTTTCAAATAATGTTTTTATCATTAATTTATAATTTTAAATATTTATTGGTGTTATTGTCAATTCTTACTAGCACAACTGGTTGAGGATGGGCCTCATCGACAAGTAGACCCAAGATCAAACCTCACGGGGTGGGGGAGGGGGGGGAGGTTGTGCCCTATGCTAGGGGGAGGAGACATGCTAAAAATTCCAGTCAACTAAGGGTTGGTCTGGCCTAGGTCGAGTGTGATCCCCAGGTGACTTTGATGGCTTAGATGCCCCTGGGTCGTGACTCCTCAAGCCACAGGTCAAGCCTGGAAGATCACAGACAACTTGACAAACAAACAAAACATATTTATTTTTATTATTATTATCATATGTTAAAGGTTTTTGCATTGATATAAATGTTGCAAGATTTGTAAAGGCATAAGCATGAACAAAGACTACACTGATGCCAATTTATACAAGTGGGTGAAATTTAAGGTTTCATGAGCGAAATCTACATGAACAAAGGTTAAAAATAGATCTATCACAGCATGGGATATCATCATTAAGGCATATTGGATTCTCAACAAAAATCTCAAAGTAAACTCAAGATTACATGGTATGGATTTCGATGGATTGTTTGACTATATTTGATTGAGTTAATGACTCATTTTTACTACTACAACTTCTAGACATCAATGGTATCCGGGAGACATTTACAACATGGGATGGCTTTGTTGTACGTTATTGGGTGTTGAAATTTTAGTGTTTGAAATTCTTGCTTATCTAGAGGTATTTCCAGTTGTGGACTTTGATTGTAGCTATTGAGACCACTCAAAACATGCCTCTATGTATCCACAATTGTTATGACCTGGAAGGAATTTGGAAAATTTGGCATGCATCTTACAATAGATGCCTTGTAAGGTACTTGTACATTCCTCTTGGGGAGTCACACACAAAAATGTTCAATGTTTCCCTTGATGCCCTGTACAAGAATGCTAAGGTATTATTGTTCCAAATCATAACAATGCATGGTATCATGACTGATATGAAGGGTGTTTGTGTAATTCAGATACATTGGTGGCAAAGTATGTTGCTTGAAACAAAGAGTATATTGTTGTGTGTATTAGAGTCAGTTTATCAGGTTTTGAGGATATTATTCCTTGATTTGGTAAATTTGTTCTAGAGAGATAGCCTCAACATATGTCAATGCCTAATGATGATGACATTGTGTATCGCATTTCCTGTCATAGCAACAAGGTGGATGAAAAACACATCATTCAAAGATTGCAAAAAGGAATCTTTTTAAGGATATGGTTTGGTCCTACATTGCTTGCCAATGTTTCCAACTGAGCATATTGTGAATGAATTTGTTTACTATTGGAATTTGTTGAAGATGCCACATTAGACATACATGATGTTGTAAATTTGGAAAATGTGTAGCCTTATGACAACCTCGGGAGTCGGCCTCCTTTAGGCATCAAGAGGATTAACAACAATACAAAGTATCTTATTGGCTGTATGCTATCTCTTTCTACAATGGTGCAACTTGAAATCTCCCATGTAATCTTGTTACAAAAGGAAAAAACCGAGAAGTTCCTTGACCTACAAGATTATTGTTAGCATATTCAAACGAGAAAATGGCCCCATGGTTTCCAAAACTAAACAAAGCATTGGTGGAGCTCCTTGATGACTATAATATGGTCAATTTCCTACCTCTTGGTATTAGAAAAGAAAACAATATGCAATGTATTCTATCCCATCTTGATAATCGTTGAGGACATTAAACAAGAAGCCTTAGTTAATCTTGTTGTGAACAAGCTTCAAGGTTTTGATTATGATGTTTCTCTCAAGAAATTTGAAATGAGGAATGAAATGGAGGTAAAAAATCAAGAATATAGGATCAATTTTCCAAGTTATGCCAAAAAATACATGCATTCTATCTTACCGTCAATCTTCTATTGGACTATGGCAATGAAAAATGGTTCGTTGTTATACAACATCAATAAGAAACCTTGGGTTATACGAAATTTTTTAGATTATGTCCTCTAATCATGAAAGCTAGAAAAGCATTTCGAATTAGTATCCTATGGAGCAGGTTTCTCACTTTGTGAAAGCAGAAGGTATTGACAAGGTATTGCAAATGGTAAAGAGCAAGGCATTGATGTGTTATTTCCCATTGTTGTACAGACTAAACATTCCTCGTGTTGTAACAATGGAGTAATCCAAGGAACTCCATGTTTTTCAAATGGAGTTACATTGTTTGGCAGTTCTGCATCTCTCGGTAGTATTTTTTATTATTATCCCACTTCAAATGTCAATTCCAATTCTAAGTAAAAGAAAATGAATTTGATAAGGATTTGAAAAGAATGGACGATTTGAAACTGGCAAGACAAATGGAATCACTTCAAATCCCTGCATTGGAATACAAACAAACAACAAGTTATCTATAAATATGTATGTTTGGGATGTAGAGTTTTTTATTGATTGATTTTGTGAGAAACCTAGTTCGCGAGTTGTTTGGAAAGAGAGAGAAATACAAAAAGACTTGACAAATAGAAGCATAAGAGAAGTTGACTTGAGATAGAGGAGCAGAGAAGATAATGATTAATGAAGGAGTAGTGACAGAGTATAGAACACAAATAAGTAGGAACTCAAAATTTAAAGACCAGGTAGACCATGAAAGTAATTTTTAATTTATTGAGGGATTGGTGCCTCCTTTTAGGTAGTAGTCTAAAAATGAATAGGTTGGAGATTGTAAAAAGGGGGAGTGGGTGGGATTGGTGCCTCCTTTTAGGTAGTAGTCTGAAAATGAACAGGTTGGAGATTGTAAAAAGGGGGAGTGGGTGCTCCCAACAAGTTGTATCTTGCAAAAGAAGAGTGAGATTGAACCCTCCTATAGATAGGAGCCTACAAAAATTGACGTAAAAATGGAGTGGATACTTGCTTTACATCAAAACAATACAATTCGTAATTTGAAATTGGTCATTGATAGAAACACAATTACTCATTCAACACCTAATTACCTATTTTCCAAATCATATAGTATAATTAATAATATTTTTTATTTGTTCAACTAACACTTTACACTTATGTATATCAAATAATAATGATGATAAGTGATAATAAATTTAATATATCATAGAATGATAATAAAAAAACATAATGTTAGTTTAATTAAAAAATAATAAAATATCATAATATTAATAATAAAAACAATAAATTATTTTAATTCAATTTTTGAAAAACGATTCATATTTCTAACATTATATTAAAGAAAGTTTTCTTAATAACCATGATATTTCTAAGCTACATACTTAAATTTAGTTAATGACCTTATAAAAACTCTCTTAGATTCTCTTGGAGGAGGCCCCACACACACACACACATATATAGCTTTAAGGATTAGCTCAAATAGTCTAAAGTTATCAGTAAAGTTTATATATATATAGCTTTAAGGGTTAGCTCAAATAGTCTAAAATTTTTTGATATTGTTGTTGGTTAGACTCTCTTAGATTCTCTTAGGGAAAGCCCGGACGCTATATATATATATGTATATATATTGCGTATATAATCGGGGCCTTCCCTTAAAAGAATTTAAGAAATACTATTGCTTAATTAATAAATGGAGTGACCATTTTAAATACTTTTTCTCGTTAATTTTGTCCAAAATCTAATAACTCCCTTCAACGTGTTTGGAAATAAAACATGCCATTGAAAATCAAAATCTTTGGATAGCTCGTCTTGAAGAACAAAATTATTTCCTGGGATAACCTTCGCAGAAGAAGATTCCACGGACCTCGCTAGTGTTTCGTTTGAAGGAAATCTAGTGAATATGTTTATCATCCATTCATTTCTTTCCCGGTCACAAGGGTTATCTTACTCAATATCACATATCTCTTTTCCATTACATTAAATTTTATTTTCCCTTCGATTGAATCGTGCGTTCACGAATGGCAGTCCAAATACAAAGCATACATAATCTTCCCCCGGCGTTCTTGCAACAAATTCAATTTTCAGGTATCAAAAACAAATTGGGAGACAATCTCCCCAAGTAGGGACTGCAATGCAAAGTGGGTATCATGCTTTTCAAAGTTATTGTTATGGATACGATACACAACTCCTAAACTTTTCCAATATTTTGATTTCTATTGACATGTCCATAATACCTTTATAGTCCTTTTTGCCAATCTATGTGACTCATCACTATATTTTTGTTTCATGGTCTATGTAATTTAGAAGATGGAGATCTTCTTAGTCATTTTTTTCATCATATAGTACCAACCTTTGTTCATTGGAACTCACATATATATGTAATCAATTTTTTTTAATAGAAATTTGGTATTTTTTTTTCTTCTGTGACAAAATATAGTAATTTATAATACACATATTACACTTGTTCACACACATAGTTGCATCTAGAGGCACTTTACAACCCATTATGGAGTAGATGTGTAAATATTAGATATTAAATGTGTATGCATTAGCTGTTAGACATGAAGGAGTTAAATATATGAATATTTTTTAAATTTCAAACTCATCGTAAGTATACACATATTTTTACTTCTTCAAATTACATAACAAAATAAAATTAAAATAATAATAATAATAATCAATTAATTAATAATTAAAATAAAATTGAGATAAAAATAAATAAATTTATGGATGGAGGTTTTTGGGCTCTAAGTTTTCACAACCCATGGTTTTATCCATGGTATTCTTCTCAAGTTGTCAAATTACATTAAAAATAATAATAATTACTCGAGCCCATGTCATGTCCTGTGAATATTTTGACTTGATCAAAATAAAATAAAATAAAAATAACACTATGTTATTATTATTTTTTATCAATTTGTGTTGGGTAGTTGGTGTAAATTTGAAATAAAATAAAAATAACATTGTGTTATTATTATTTTTTATCAATTTGTGTTGGGTAGTGAGTGTAAATTTGAAATAAAAATTAAAATAACCTTATGCTAAAATACAAATTCTACAGTAACAACGCAGTCTAACTGGAAAAAGGATGCTGCTCCTGCTAGGATTTCTGCACAAACTCTGATGCTCTGAACCTCTGTGCACACCGTTACGAAGCTCGGCACCTCAAGCTTCTCTGCTGACTCCTTCTCCATGAATCCGCCCTCCGGAGGGGTGGGCACGACCCCCCCTCCCCCCAATGGTTTCTCTTCTGACAACTTTGCAAGCGCAGACAAAAATTCCAATCCCGGCTCCACCCCCCTAGCCGCCCATGTTATCGATCCCGCTACCAACAATGCTGGTAACACTGTTGCAGGCTCCACAGCCGCTACAGACAAAGGCATAGACCAAAATGCCTCGACGTCACTGCCAAAGGCGTCCTCTGCTACATGCATCCCAAAGCCATCAAAAAGAACCAAAATAGATGTCCCCAGTCACCGAATCAACGGCCAAATCTAATATATGAGGGATCATGCCCTCATAGGCAAGTTCTTAGGTCTCTGGCCAACTGAAAAGGCCTTGCATGGATGGATAGCTTCCAAATGGAAGCCTAAAGGACAAGTTACCCTGCAGCTTGGTCCCAAAGGCTTCTTCACTGCTATCTTCAACTGTCTGGAGGATAGAACTCGTATCTTTGAGGGAGGCCCGCACTTCTTCAACTCTGCAGGCCTGTACCTTCGTGACTGGATAGAGAGATTCAATCCAGACAAAGAAGATTTCAACTGGGCTCTAGTTTGGATCCGTATGTACTCTCTTCCCCTGGATTATTGGGACGAGAAGACCTTAAAGGACATAGGCAATGGCTTGGGGGTCTTTATCAAAGTCGCCGAGGAAACTAAACACCGAAGATACACCTCCTATGCTAGGATCTGTGTACACATGCATCTGGCCAAAGCCCTCATGAACTCGGTAAGTCTATTTCATGACGATTTTGAATGGGTTCAAACAATAGACTACGAGCATGTTCCCTTTTGTTGCAGGAAATGCCATGAACATGGCCACCTATTCAGGGATTGCCCCCTGAATCTTCAGTCTAAAGCCCCTGTCAATGAGACTAGTAAAGATGCGGAGGGATATACTAAAGTCACTAATCGAAGAAAGCATGCCAAGAAATCTCCAGTCGCTCCAGACAATCTCAAGAAACCTGAAATACGAAACAGCTTTGAAATACTAACCTCTCAAAATAACTTGGAGGATCACCTTTCTATCCCTTCTTCTTCAGATCCACCTCCTACTTCTTCCCTCCCTCTTCCAAAATCTTCAGCTCCGCTCTTAGCCTCCGTTAACACCTTCATCCCCGCCTCTACCTCCTCTGATAATAAAGATCAAGATCTAGCCCTTAAAGCTTCCAACATGGAGATAGATGCAGCTCTAGCTCTCAGCATCCATCAAAAGCCAAACAATGAAGAACAGAACCTACCGATACACATGGATGAGGAACCAGAGAGTATAGATATGGGAGATCTAGACATTCTCAGCCTAGAAACAGCGTGTCGACAAAAAGAATTCAGTGCAATACCCCCCCCCCCGAAAAATCGAAAGTCTTGAAGTGGTTTTAGCCAGAGTACAGCATAACAAATGTCTTGGTATTCAGGCAGGCAGTCCTTGGGATGGGAAAAAAATACTGAAAGAATTGAAGAAATGCAGGCGTAAAACGGATCTGCAGAGGACCATTATTATTGGAGAAATGCTGGTGGAATCTGGAAGATTCCCCAAGCTGACCAAGTTTTTCAAAACCCTTCCCCACTGTTCCTCATGAAGCTCATTTCATGGAACGTGCGAGGGCTTAACAGCCCGACAAAACACCGAATGTTAAAAAGCATGATTCAGCAAGATAAGCCTTCATTAGTCTATCTACAAGAATTAAAATGCAATAGCAGTGTACTGGAAAAGATCCTAAATAAAGCCTGGTCTGGATGCCGATCAGTCTCACTGGATGCTTCAGGGGCGTCAGGAGGGCTAGCAATCCTTTGGAACCCTCAAGTTCTCTCCCTTCATGATTTTCACACCTCACACTACTTTATTCAGACAACTTTCCACCTAATCGGGACCAATATCCATGGTCACCTCTCTAATGTGTATTTCCCACAAGATTTACAATATAAGTTTGATCTGCTGGACACTCTCACTGCTCTCAACTCTGTCAGGAGCTTTCCCCTATGGATTTGCGGTGGTGACTTCAACATCATCACAGCTTTGGAGGAAAAAACAGGAGGAAGACCGAGGCTGGAAGGAGACAGCATCGGCTTCAGAGACTTCATCCACAGAAATCAGTTAATGGACATTCAAACTTCTAATGGCATGTATACATGGACCAATAAAATAAGGGGACCACCGCACATAGCCTCCAGGCTGGATCGATTCCTTATGTCGGATAATTCCATTCACCTGGGTGGGGACTTTCATGCCTCTATCATACCTCAAGTGGGCTCTGATCACTGGCCCATAATGCTACAGTGGATGTGTCCAGGTTCTAGGTGTAATAGACCTTTTCGCTTCGAATCATTTTGGTTTTCAAATCCTAACTTCAAAGAAGTAGTTACCGATGTCTGGAAATCCTTCACTCCCCCTTAAAAATCCAAGATGTTCCAGTTTCAACAAAATCTAAAGCACCTCAAACAAGCTCTCAAATCTTGGAATCGCACACAATTTGGCAACATTTTTGACCATCAGAAAGCGTTGGAGCAGCAAATGAATACATTGCAACAGTGTATTATCTCTGAGGGAAGAACGGAAGACTATGCGCAACAGGAGCAGGCCCTCTTGGCCAAGATTGAAGCACGGAGGCAACAAGAAGAGACCCTATTCAAAGGAGAATGCACAACAACATCGCCTTCATTAACAATCGGCAAGGGGAGTGACTGGAGCTGCATGAAGAAGTGGAATAGGAATTCAAAGAGTACTTTCGGGATATTCTTCGGGAGCCTCCGGGCTGTAGAAATCAGGCCATCCGATCTATTACGCAGCACATTCCAAAAATCATCACAGCGGATCACAACAACATGCTTCTCCAACCTGTCTCTATGCAGGAAGTGGAGGAAGCTATGGCCCAACTTAAGGATGGCAAAGCGCCTGGCCCCGATGGCTTTACTGCCAACTTCTTTCATGCTTTCTGGGAGCAAATCAAAACAGAGGTCTGGGAGCTCGTGGAAGAGTCGCGATCGATGCATTAGATCCTACCTTCCTTGAACACGACCTTCATAGCGCTAGTACCTAAAGTGCAAGAATCCAGTACACTTGATAAATATAGGCCCATCGCACTCTGCAATGTAATCTATAAGTTCATATCTAAAGTCCTAGCGAACAGGCTCAAACCTCTTCTCCCTCTCCTCATTTCGCCGAAGCAGACATGCTATGTAGAAGGGCGCCAGATTCTGGACGGTATCATTCTCTCACATGAAGTGATCCACTCTCTCAAGATTCTAAAAAAACCAGGTATGATTCTCAAGTTAGATCTTTCTAAAGCTTTCGATAAACTCAGTTGGACCTATATTAATCAAATGTTATTAGCATTTGGTTTCTGTGCTACTTGGACACGTTGGCTTATGAACCTTATCTCCTCCCCTTGTTTCTCCATCCTTCTTAATGGTTCTCCTTCCTCGCCCTTTTGTCCCTCCCGGGGTATTCTTCAAGGCGACCCTCTCTCCCCGTTCCTTTTTGTACTCATGGTCGAAGGCCTTAGTCGCCTTCTTCATTCTGCGATCTCTTCACACTCCCTAAAGGGCATTTCTCGTCATGGTCAGCCCCCCATCTCTCACCAACAATTTGTCGATGACAATATGCTTTTCGTCCATCCGTCAGTTCAAGAGGCCTCTGCCTTCAAGTCCCTGCTTAATCTCTTCTCAGAAGCTTCTGGAACCACCATCAATGCTTCCAAATCCCAGCTCTTCTTCTTCCACACTCCCATCCCCACTCAGCGAAATATAGCCAGGATTTTGGGTTTCCCAATAGTTGTGCTTCCCTCGAAATATCTTGGAGCTCCCCTCTTTGACTCTACCATCAAACATGCTTCCTGGAGAACCCTCCTTGACAATTTAGAAACCAGGCTCTCTTCTTGGACCTACCGCTCGCTCAACATTGCTAGCAGGCTTATCCTAATCAAATCCGTTCTCCAAGCCATGCCTCTGTACTTATTCTCTATTTTGGCAGCCCCTAAATGGGTTCTTAAAAAAATTCACAATCTTCAAAGAAACTTTCTTTAGGGCTCCTCAGGCCTCAATAGAAAATTGGCTCTTGTTAAATGGACTGAAGTTTCTCTTCCGAAGTCAGATGGTGGGCTTGGTCTAAGGGATCCCCTCCACAACAATAACACCATGGGCCCCCGCATCTGGTGGAACTGGATCTCCAAACCGCACACTCCTTGGGCACATCTCTGGCATGCCAAATATGCTCCAGGCAGCCCACAGGAGGAACTCATCCGCATCAGCACGACCACCCCTGGCTCATTGATTTGGAATGCGGCCAAGCAACACAGTGCCTTTATTCAAGCGCACAGTTTCTGGGAAATCCATTCGGGTACCACGGCAAGATTTTGGGAGGACTCTTGGCAACAACTTCCCAAACTCGCCTCTCTCTTCCACAAACCCAAGTGGCAAGCTACTATGCAACACAATGATCAAATCCTCGTCCATCAGTTTTGGCAGCAGCAATCCTCACAAGGTTTTCAACTTTGGAGATCAGCTGGCACCTGGCAGGCCAACTAGCAGGAGGAAACATATGAAGAGATCGATCACGAGCTCAAACTCAGGAAAATTAAACTCTCTGGTCAGAAGGATAAATTGCGATGGGGATATACACCCAAAGGTATTTTCACTACTAAGGAAGCATACCAACTTCTCTATCAACCTACGGAGATAATAAAGGATCAGCTATGGGATCAGGTTTGGCAACCAAGCATCTGGCCTAAGGTCTCTACATTCCTTTGGCTCCTAAGCAAACAACAGATCCTCACTTGGGACAATCTACAAAAGCGAGGATTTACCGGGCCTTCCAGATGTCCCAACTGCAATCTTCACATAGAGACCATTACGCATCTCTTTGACACCTGCCCATTCGCTACACAACTTTGGGAGAGAACTGCACAGTGCAACAGAAGAACGGGCAGACGTGTGGGAGATATTTTAAACACCATCAGGAACTGGCCTCGGCATCCTTTCCAAAGTCTATTTCTCAATTCCCTCTGGAACCTCTTACCGGGCTTTGTCTATTGGATCATCTGGAAGGAGAGAAATAACAGGATCTTTAAAAATCACTGTACGCCCCTTGACACCTTGTGGCTACTTCACAAACAAAACCTTCAAGAAACACTAGCTCTAAGACACTGGAAAGACTCGGATTTGCCAGCTTCACCCCAGGAATGCCTCATTCTGAAAAATTGGAACCTGGACCTCACACTTACAGCTCAAGTCAAGTCCAGCCCCTCCATCCATCCTGATTCTCCCCAATTCTGGTCTCCTCCTGCCACCCACTCTTACAAACTGAACTTCGACGGAGCTGCTAGGAGAAATCCCGCGCTGGCTGGTTACGGTGGCATTTTCAGAGATGCTGTAGGCTCTGTCCTGCACATATATCATGGTTCGCTTGGCAGAGACTCCAACAACGCTGCCGAACTTGAAGGCTTGTGGAAGGGCCTTTGCATAGCAGAAATATAAATTTTTTTCCCTCTAGAGGTAGAAGGGGATTCTCAAATTTTAATAGAGGCAGTTATTCGAATTCACTCAGGCACCTCAGCAGCAAAGATTGCTTCGAGCTGGCGGCTTCTAAGCAGATTGGAACAAATTGAAGATTGGCTCAGGGCTCCCCGCAGCATTACCTTCAAGCACATCCGGCGTACAGCCAACAAGGTAGCAGACAGATTGGCTAATCAAGGCGCCGATCAGCAGCTCCCATTCTTCTCTGGTCCTCTGAGCAGCTCTAATGATGTACAAATCAAACAAGACTGCAATCTCCTGGTGCAACAAGATCTATCTCTCCCGGATGCGGATGTGTAACATTGCGATCTGTACGTGGGCGGCTTGGTGGGTCAGCGCGTGGCGTATTACCACCGCCATCCAGCCTCGCGTGATGCCCGTCTTTAAGTCATCTGCTAACATCTTCAATGTTGCGTTAATGCAGCTCGTCCCTCCACACCAGCCTGCAAGTTCATCCGTCATGGCGCCCCTCCAAGGATTCATTCATGCTCCTCCCCTGCGCTCATGCTGTTCCCTTGCTACCGCAGAGCCTCGCTCTCGGACCAGCACTGGGAAACATTGCGCTCTGGAATGTTGTGTTGATTTTCTTCCGAGATTTCATGTTTCCCAAAGCCCTTTCTGCAAACTCATTCGTCGCTCGTCCTCAATCTTTTCCAGTGCTCCTCTGCGAGCTGAAGCTAGGCCCCTTTCAGTCCCCCCTTGTCTTCACAATTCTGCTGACTGTTCCGCACCTCCTTCTCTTTAAATTATGCCAAGATTGCACCAGAGAATGCGCTGCAGAAGGGGAAGTTCCCATGGGCGAGTTATTCGCCAGTCCTCCTCCTCTACTTCTGACTCCTCTAACTTCTTCTCTGACCGCTATCCCGATACCAGGAGTGGTCGTGGACGGGGTCGAGGGCAGCATAATTCAGCAGCGCACTCTCATCTCTCCTCCCATACTCAATCTCACATCGCTCATTTTCAGTTCACCTGTACTCTCAGTAATTTCTCTTTCATAGCTTCAGTTACCATTGAGCTTTGAGAGGATTCTTCTGGTTTGGTTACTGCGACTCCAGGGGTGACTCTGGAGACGAGGGCGGAAGATAAGCATGGTACTTTTCAACATGACAACAAGCAGAGTATGGAAACTGGTGGCACTACAACCCAGGACGTGAGCTTTCAAGCTGGTCCGAGCGTCCCAACTGGTGGCGGTTCTACAAGCAAGGAGGGCCATCCTTCTGAGGAAGAAGACCCCTACAAATATGCATGCCGCATCGTCGAAGAGTCGCCATCCACCTCTCATGAAGCTTAATCAGGTCTGCGTTCCATGGTTTTTGATTCCCGATTGCTCAAAGGTGCTCAATTACCTCCTGTTTTACAGTCATTATATGCTCTACAGTTCTCAGGCACAAACTTTTTCTCTAATGTTAAATTGTCGGTCTCCCCTGTGTGGGCGGCATTCTAATTCTGCTTGTGTCTTTGGGTTTTGGTTACGGTTATAGCAATTCAATGGGTCAGAATTTAGTTTTGAAATGGGCAATGCTTACCTGTTTAATTGTATGGGCCCAGTCAATCTGTTTTGGTCTTTGAATTACCTCTAGTCAGTTTTCAGTTTCGTTATGGGAGTATGCTGTATCTCTAAGTTAGACATGGTCATGGTTTTTGAAGCTCTCCTGGTCAGTCTCCAGCTAGTCTTTTTGGTCAGTGTTCAGCAATGTAATGAGCGTATGCCGCATCTCTGGGCTAGACTTCTTGAGGCCACTGCCTCTTTGTAAAAATATTTTTGTATCAATATAGGAGTAGACAAAAAAAACAAAACAAATTCTACGTTATTACTATTTCTTTTAATTATTTTTTATACGAGAACCTATGGCATTGCCTATGGTATTTATGTGGAATATAACCTATTTAAAGGGGGATTAAAACAAATGGCATTGCCTATGGTATTCATGTGGAATATAACCTATTTAAAGGGGGAATTAAAACAACCTAGATCCATTTTAACTATGGATCTACCAAGCATTAAGAGGGATAAGATATTTGCATCTCAAGAGATTAGATCCCTCTATGCCCTCAGTAGATCAAGAGTTAAGATGGATCTAGGATGGTTTAATTAATAAACAAAATGACTACTTTCTAGACACTTTTGATTAATTTTGTCCAAAATCTAGTAGAGATTTTTAAGAATTGTAATTTAAGTTGTTTAATTTGCAAAATTCTAGTGTTTTGAGTTTTTTAGGCTGTTGAATCCACTTATACAATCAAAAATGCATTTTAAACAACAAGAAATCATAATCTTGCTCAAAATTTTATTTTCATATTTAAGTAAAAAAGTTCATTTCATCTATTAATAGGGCTCCCCTCTATATATATACTTTTATATATTTTATAAAATCTTTAATAATATATATATATATATATATATATATATATATATATATATAACCAAGATAGGTTTATTTTAACCAAATTTACATTTTAAGAAATTTAATTCCAATAAAATATATATATATATATATATATATATATATATATATATATATATATATATATATATATATATATTTTTTAATTTAATTTAAAAATGTAAATATTGATTTAATTTGTATTGTTTTTAGGTTTTTGAAATTAATATTTTATAGTTTTAATTTAGTTATTAATAATTATGATGGTAGACATTTAACCTCTTTATAAAAGTTTAAAATGTTTTTAGTAGTATACATAAATTAAACGCTGAAATTTATTTTCATTGTTATGTCTTTTTTGTCTCTTTATCTAAATTTATTAATTAAAAAAATGTCATAGGAACAAGGGTCATATGAAATGAGTTATAGTTTTTGGGCATGTGGTATTGATAAACTATGTTATTGGCCCTTGACATTATAACAAAGCATATTTACAAATTAAAAATCTCCATAATAAAATAGGGTGAATTTTGATTTTTAATTTTTTTGTTTTTTTAATGTGTGTGTGTCATTGATAAGATAAGATAATTGTATTTATGTCCAATTATTGACCACAAAGTAGGTCAAAGGGATCGTTGAGTACAATGATGTCCATACAATGTCGGAGAACCAAACAGTCTCCTATAAAAAATACAATGCATGAATATAAAAGATACAATGCATGAAGTATAAAGGATACAACGCATGAACATAAAAGGTACAATGCATGAAATTCCCTGGCGGAGAAGAACCAGGAGCTAATGGGTCTGAGGATCAGACCCATCTCTCCTAACATCTGAGGTTGAATGAAGAACACTAAAGAAACTCAACAAAGTTTTTTGGCCCGATGAAGAGTCGCTGGAAACTGCGGATTGTCCACTAGATCATTGTATGGGGGAGTTCAGGGGTTGTTGAGGTCTGGGGGACCTAATCCGTCTCCTAGGAATGGTTCTGAGACGGATCTGCTACTGAGATTTTGTGTGGCGGGGTAAGGTCTCACATATCCTCACTGATCTAGAGTTTGGATATGTAATGTTATCAATTGGTCTCTTGGTGCCCCTATCTGAAGGTAGTACCATGAAAAATGTTGTGATCCTCTGTGTGGGGTTTGGTATGATAAGAGGTTAAAGAATGTGCGCTCGGAACCTGAGAACCTCTTGCATATATAAGGCCAAACATCTCTGATCGAGATACTTGAAAAAGTCGACGAGGGTTTGAGAATCTATGAAAAAGAAATAGAACCTTCCTCTGATCTCGTAATAGACAAGGCATCTAAAAATGAAGTGCACCTTAGTCTCCACTTCTTGTAAATGACACACCTGGAAGATTATGTCGGGTCTATCGATCAGGTGGTCCATCTGTACCCGAATTCTATGAGAACCTACTCTGAACTGGCCTAGAGGAATGAGAAGAATACACATCCAGTGGCGAAATGTATACTGGGGTCGAACAATGAGCTTGTCTCCCAACTCCATGAAATGCTCAGCGTAGAAGGTCATCTTTGGGCACAACCCTCTTGGAGAATTGACCCAGGTGACTTGGACAAACTTCCTGTAGATGTCCTCCCTAATGATCTTTTCCATCTCTTGTATAGTAAGTAAAAGGTGACCAGGAGCATCTAAGGAATTTCAAAAAGGAGGGAGACAATCAAACTGAATGCCCACTGACTCTAAGAGATTTGAAACTCTTGTAAACCAAATTCTGGTCCAGCCCAAGGGATTAGAACGAGCAATAGTATTAGAAGAGGAATATGCCAAGTAAGGATATTGGTCCTTACTCTTTATCAATTTTGCAAAGCCTCAAACACAATGCAAGAATGTAACCAGTCTAAAGACTGTTTCAAGCCAAAATGGCTGAGCTCCAAACTCTACAAGGATGATGTGTTGAGGTACTATCTGTTTGCATCTAATGATGCAACGAAGAAGAAGAATCTGGATTGTCTCAGCTGAAGCCCAATATGACTCAAGTAAGGATGGTCCCAAAATCTCTGAGCCATATAGAATAGTGGGATGGATCATGGTTTCCATGAGGCTCATCTTAGACGAGATGTCCTGAAAGTGTCAATGTCATGAGCATTGTCTCTCGAGAAGGGCTAAGGATCCATATCCTTTGTTGATCTGAGGCTAAAGCGCTAGTCACAAACTGAAGCGGGGACCTGAGAATTACACCCCCAAGTAGGTATACATGTTGGTGACCTCAACCTCCTCCCCTCTGGATAGGAACTGAAGGTTTGAAGTTTTATTTACCCCACTGAAGATAATAACCTTGGTTTTACCCAGGTTTATCATCAACTGTCGAAGATCACAAAAAAGAGCTAAGGCATCCAGTTGCCTCTGTAATCCTTTTGGAGGTGAGGAGAGGAGGACCATGTCATTAGGAAAGAGTAGAATAGATATCAGAACCTGGTGAAGAAGGTATCCATCGGTGTCCTAGATATGCTCGTAAAGAAATTCCTCCAACTCATCAATATATCCCAAACAGGGTAGGGGACAGTGGACAACCTTGTTTAACCCCATTAGTTCTTCGGATGAAATCAGACATCCCATGAGCCATGTGAAGATGACAAAGGACAGACTCATATAGGCACATAATAACTATCAATAGGACCAAAGATATTCCAATATCTCTAAGTCTCTAAACTAAGGCTTCCCTCAAAAAAAAAAAAAAAAAAACTTTCTGAAAATTTATGAAACAACAACAAAATTTCGAAGAGTGGTGTTGTGCCTCCTCAATCATGACGCAAAGGGTGAATATGTGGTCAATGGTCTGATGAGTTGGTCGAAAACCCTCCTATCCCCTAGCTTTGATTTTTCTTTGCTTAAGGTCACTAGAGAGCTTCTTATGTAGAACAATAGCATACAACTTCAAGAACGTGTGGCCCACCATGATCGTTTTGTAGTTATTGGGATTTGAGTTGGACCTTGATTTGTGGATTAGATGGATGATGTGGTGTAACCATGTCGGTGGAAAGCCTTCACGGACTACATGGCTGAAGAGATCGACTAAGTAGCTAACCAAAGCAGAGAAACTATGCTTAAAGAACTCCACTTGGTAGCCTTCCTCATTGGCTGCTTTGCTATTTTTCATCACCCAAATGACCTCTCTAATATCTCTGTCTGACAATACGTAATGTGAATAAGGTGGGGAGGTAACATGAATTTGGGTCTGCCTGGGAATATCATAAAGGTTGGAATTGTGAGAGAACATGGATGTAGGGTCGAGGTCAGATGGAAGAGGGGAGCATTGGGGAAGGATGGTATGCCAAAATTGTTTAGGGGAGTGGGCAAGGAGATCAGAAAGTTCTCGTCTTCATGAGAGACAAAGAGTCATTTCTAGCGACATAGGAGACGACGATAAGAGGCTTTGAGGTCATAGTAGAAGGGTTGAGAGTGGGTGAAAGCATGTCAAATTTCTCAATGTAGAGTCTTACATTTGTCATCGTACCAATTTTTCATGGGGAAATATCCAAATTTTGGGGAGACGGAAGTGGAACGAGTGGAGTGGGGGAAGGAATTGAGTGTTGCTTCCCAAATGGCAGATGAAAGATAGATGTCTTTAGTGGAAGCAGAATCAAGCAAGGATAACTAGGTTTCCGATGGGAGCATCTTGCGTTGGGTAGACGAGAAGATGTCAGGGTCGCCTTCATCTAATTGAAAGGTGGTTCAGGGTGGGCCTTGAGGGGAAGCATGGGGTGAAAAGGGAGGTTCAAACCGGAGATAGAACGAAAGAAGTGCATGATCGACAAGGGGGATGGGAAGACTGAGAGATGATGAATAAAAGGGAGAAAGTTCTGGCTAGTGAGGACATAATCAACTACACTCATACACCCGTCATATGGCTGGCATGTGAAAAAGTGGGTTTGGGAAACATGGAAGACCATTTGATATGTATATGTAAACTTGAGATTTTATGGTGAAAATTGTAAGTGAAATGTTTAGGGTTTTAAGGCAATTATTTCAATTACATTAACACATAAACATGCTTTTGAAACTCAGTTTTGCAAAAAAGAAGAAGAAGACATCAGTACCATAATATCATACACAAGACAATAAATGATGAAGGATTTCACCCCTCGTGGGCTACATCTCCTAGTCCAACTTCCAATGTTGGGTCTCTTTCATTATGCTCAAAAATATGTGTATACATCAACTTACAGTGCTCAGAATGCAAAAAATAATGTCTCAAATGGCTCCAGAACAGTAAAAAAACTGTAGGTGGGCTCTTTATGCACTCAAAAAGGTCGAAAAATTGACTGAATTATGCTCCAAAGAAGTTTTCTTGCTAACTTTCCTCCAAATCGCACCCACCTGCTAACTGTTCTACAAAATCCGCCTTTTTTGGCCACATGGGGGGACAATTTTTCCCTGCGCCGGCGAGATTCGTGCTGGCTTGGGTGCAAATTGTCAAACATTTTAAATGCACTATGTCGCTCATGAACCGAATAAAAAGTCTGCCACGTTGCACACTTCTGCACATTGGATGTGGGTTGGTTTGAACTCCACGCGCGCCAAAATGGTTGACTCCGGTTTATAACCATGGTTGAGTGGTGACAATAGTTGGGTTCTGATGGCGCGTCAAACCTCTTAAACATACCCCTCTCCAACATTGAACTGTGGTTGTATGCAGTGGTTCCACTGGTGGTATGGCTAACTGTGTCATGACTTTAAACTTCACTACAATCCCAAACCATGGCATGTGATGGGTCTCTGCCGGGTTACCTAACAATTGAACCGCCGGCATTAAACTGAACCTCCACCATTACCGTTGCATGTGCTAAAAAGTATGTTATGGCCATCGATTTAAACCTTATCCCGTTGTAACACTAAACCTTCATCTCTTTCACATGTCTTAACATTAACCGTCGGGTGTAGTGGTTACACTGACTCCACTCCGCAACCTTGGATATGACTTATCACATAGTTTGATTGTTATATGGTGTTGGCGCTTATCATATGGTTGCGCCATTACATAAGATTTAAAACTTTGGTGAATGCGTTAATAAATGGTGTTTGTGTTAAATATATGGCATTGGGGTCGGGGTTAACCCCGGACCCAGTTTGCCTACCATGTTGCATGGTTGGGTGGACCGGGGCTAGGAGTTAACCCTGGTCCCAACCCCCATAACAAATTCAATGAAACTTCAAATAGACAATCGGCATTATGGTTTACAGGAACCATTGGTGGCATAGTGTTGGAGCACTGTGCTGCCACCACGGAGGTCTCAAGTTCGAACCCCATAGAGCCCTTCTCGATCATACACCAAAATTTTGTCAAGTAAGAGGAGGTCATGTGGCAGCCACCGATTGGCCCACGTGGCTCTCCTTGATTAGTCCAACACTCAACCAATGAAATCACAAGAAACACAACTAATAAGAATGGGACAAGTGTCATCCAATGATTGTCCCACCAAATTACAGTTACATGCCCAGTCAAATGCCTAGTCAGCCTACGTACTGCTGACTGGGTGTACCTACAACCCAAAACCCAAAATTTTTAAATGTTTTCCAATTCGGCTAGAACGCGATATCGAAATCATACGATATCAGTTTTGAGTGAAACGAATTGCATTGAATTCAAGGCAATAAGATCTTTGCTTTGGCGCTAGTTTCGAGCCATTTCGAGCACTTTGAATTTTGAGCATTTCGTTTATCCAACAAATCATTCCTCCCAACTGGAAGCTTTTGGACCTCCAAAATATCATTTTAAGTCAACAAATAGATGAGGGTACGGTTCCCTCACCCTTCCAGTCTCAATCCACTTAACTTTGCTTGGATTTGTTTCTTTGATATTTTCATGAAACTACATCACTTTCACTGATTTTGGAGTCCTTGTCTTGCTAGAAAAAACAACATCTTACTGCAATTTTTCAAGATTTCCATAACAGAAAACTGCCCTTGAAGGAATATGAACATTCTTTCTCGGTCTTAAATCAAAGGAAACTTAATCAATTTAAAATTAACTTCACCTTGAACATTGTCGTCGCGATGATGCTTACCATGTCTAACCTTGCACTTGGCTCAACTCTTTACCAAATGTGATCGCCATCGCCATGCACCATCTTTCTTTAAAGCCAAAACATTATGAAACCCACAAGAAGATGTTTTGGGACCAATGTCCTCTTTGTCAAATAGCTTCTGCATTTAATTTTTGACCCCTTCATTCTTTAGCACTAGCATCTTGTTCACACAAATGTTCAACAATGATGCATCCTGTTGCATTTGCACTTCATGTTGTTTACCTCCTTTAGGAGGCAACATGTTAGCCTCCTGAAACATCTTATCACATGAATTAGAAACCTCAATGAAATCAGATTTAAATTTGATTCATATCCTTGAAAGGCTTTAGGTTCCTCAACATCTTTATGCTTGAACATTAACAATGCAAAATTCTAACTAGCTTTAACAATCCCCTTTGTTTGTCCAACATTAACAAGAGATAAACTTAATTTCTTGCTATGTGCTCTAACAATGTACTCAATCCCGTTCTTGAACAAATGATATTTATTCTCATGACGATGAAAAATGGCTCTCCTATCATATAGATATTGGCTTCCCAAAACAATACCACATATATCCAGCGGAACTACATCAAGTTCAACCTCATCAAGAAAGTTTGCAATGATTGCAAATCTAAGTATGCATTTCCTTGCCACCTACAATTTTTCATTCTCACATACCCAACCTAAAGGATAAGGTTTAGGATGAGGAATGGTATCTAGATTCAACTTCTTGACAATGTCTTCTGAGATAAGGTTTACTTGTGAACCACTATAAAAAAGTGTATCTATCTTAGTATGCTTTGAAATAACTCTAATGTGGAAAAGATCTATTCTTGTTTTTTCATATTGAGTATGATTGAGACTATTTGAATAACTAGTACTTGCAATGTCCTTACCTTTCAATCCCATGTTTGTGATATTTGTTTCATCTCCGGAATCAGAACCTAAATCATGTTGTGTAGTTGCAGTTGCCTTTTCTTTCTCCTTGTTTTTAAACTTTTTGGGTCTCATCTCAGGATGAAGTTTCCATCAGTGATCTTCATCATGGCCCTCTTTGGAATAGTGTTTGCATGTAAGTTTTTATTTCGCCATCTTGATGGAAACATTCTTCTTTCCTTTTTCTCCAGACTCAAAGGTATTCTCATTTGTTTCATCACAAACATTTCCCCCTCTTGCTTCTAGATGTGTGTCCTGTACACAAACTTCATCTAAAATTGTAGGGTTAAACGTGAGAATAGTGTGTCTCAAGTAGCTATGCAAACGTCCAATGTATTTGAGTGAAGTGTCTTGAGATGATAAATCTACACATAAAATCAATGCTCTCCTTCTAAACTCTTGGGTATAAATTTGCACATGTTGACCCTTTAATTGCCTAAAGTTTTTCCAATCCATGATAACTTTCTGCATGTATGCTAATGGATAAAATTGTCTTCTTATTGCAACAACAAAATCATTCAAAGAATATAAAACCTTACCATGTTTCTTCATGTCGTCTTGAGTTTTTGCTTCCCACCAAATGAGTGTTGCACTTTCCAACCTTAATGAAGTAAGACGAATCTTGGTCTCATCATCTTTGATCCTTTGTATCCTGTAATACACTTCAGTCTGATGAATCCAATTATCTAATTTCTCAACATTTGCATCTCCATTATACATAGGAAATTCAAACTTTATGTCAATTTTCAAAAGTGGAGTTTTACCATGTCCTTTGGGAGAATGTGGATGTGTTTGTGAAGGGCTTGATGTAGAAGATGATGATGGTGAAGATGGAGGTGAAGAGAAAGGTGAAGTTAAAGGTGGTTTTCCACCATTCCCTCCATTCCCTTTTGGAGGTTTGTCTCCATATCCTCCATTTCCTTTCGGAGGCTTATCTCCATCTCCCTTTGGAGGATTAGAGCTCTCACCTTGTTGCAACCTTGTATTCCTCTCTTCAAGGAGAGATTTCACCAATTGTGTCATGTCAAATAATGATTTTCTAAAATCTCTCTCATCCTCTGACATATTATCAGGCTCTCCTTCATGTGTCATGACTGGTGAGGCTTTTGGTGAAACTTGAGGTGAAATTTGTGGTGGAGATTGTGGAAAATGTGCTCTCCTTGACCTAACTTGAGGACTTACTACCACAAGTTTTGCTTCTCCTCTTTTGAGCTTCAACCTTGTAAGCATCATAAACACTTGCAACAAAATTAAACCCTCAAAACAACCAAATAAATCTAGCTTTGATACCAAATTAATATGTATATGTACGCTTGAGAGTTTATGGTGAAAATTGCAAGTCAAATGTTTAGGGTTTTAAGGCAGTTATTTCAATTACATTGACACATAAACATGCTTTTGAAACTCGATTTTGCAGAAAAATAAAGAAGACATCAGTACCATAACAACATACACAAGACAACAAATGATGAAGGAGTTCACCCCTCTTGGACTACATCTCCCGGTCCAACTTCCAATGTTGGGCCTCTTTCATTATGCTCAAAAATATGTGTTTATATCAAGTTACAGTGCTCATAATGCAAAATAAATGTCTCAAATGGCTTCAGAACAGTAAAAAACCCCTAGATGGGCTCTTTCTACACTCAAAAAGGTCAAAAATTGACTGAGTTATGCTCCAGAGAATTTTTCTTGCTAATTGTCCTCCAAATCGCACCCACCTGCTAATTGTTATACACAATTTGCCTTTTTCGGCCACGTGGGGCGACAATTTTGCCCCGCGTCGGCAAGATTCGAGTCGGTTTGGGTGCAAATTATCGAACCTTTAAATGCACTATCTCGCCCATGAACCGAATAAAACGACGCCACGTTGTGCACTTCTGGTCCTTGGATGCAGGGTTGGTTTGAACTCCACGCACGTCAAAATGGTTGACTTTGGCTTATAACCATGGTTGAGTGGTGAATATAGTCGGGTTCTGATGGCGCGCCAAACCTCTTAACCATACCCTGCTCCAGCATTGAACTATGGTTGTATGCAATGGTTCCACTGATGGTATGGCTAATCGTGCCATGACATAAAACTTCACTGCAATCCCAAACCATGGCATGTGATGGGTCACCATTGGGTTAGCTGACAGTTAAACCAACAACATTAAACTAAACCTCCGCCATGACCGTTGCATGTGCTACGAAGTGTGTTATGACCGTTGATTTAAACCTTATCTGGCCGTAACACTAAACCTTCAGTCCGTTCACATGTCTTAACATTAACCGTCGGGTGTGGTGGTTACACTGACCCCGCTCCACAAATTTGGACATGACTTATCATTTAGTTTGATTGTTGTATGGTGTTGGCGCTTATCATATGGTTGCTTCATTACATAAGGTTTAAAACTTTGGTCAATGCGTTAATAAATGGTGTTGGTGTTAAATATATGGCGTTGGGGCCAGGGTTAACCCCGGGCCCTTTTTGCCTGCCACATTGCGTGGTTGGGTGGACCGGGGTTAGGGGTTAACCTCGGTCCCGACCCCCATAACAAATCCAATGAAACTTTAAATAGACAATTGGAACTATGGTTTACAAGAATCATCGGTGGCGCAAGGGTGGATCATTGCGCTGCAACCATGGAGGTTTCAAGTTCGAACCCTGCAGAGCCCTGCCTAGCCATACACAAAAAAAATTTCAAGTAAGAGGAGGCCACACGACAACCATTGATTGTCCCATGTGGCTCTGCCCCATTGTTCTAACACTCAACCAATGAAATCACACCAAACACAACCAATAAGAATGGGACAAGCGTCATCCAACGACTGGCCCACCAAAGCACAGTCAAATGCCCAGTGAGCGTATGTATTGTTGACTGGGTGTACCTACAACCTAAAACCCAAAAAATTTAGTTGTTTTCCAAAGTAGTGAGAACACGATATCGAGAGCATACGATATCGGTTTTGAGTGAAACGAATTGCGTTGGATTCAAGGCAATGAGATATTTGTTTTGGCGCTAGTTTCGAGCCATTTCAAGCACTTTTTGAATTTTCAGGATTTCACTGATCCACCAAATCACCATTTAAATTAACAACTCCTGGGATTCCCCCAACTGTAATAGATGCTTACCATAAACTGTAGTGGGCCCCAAAACATCATCTGACATCCGGTGAAGCCCTACTGAATCTGGATCTATCCCTTGGGTATAAAACACCTCCTCTAATCGATGGTGGAGAGGGATCTGTAGATCTCTAGTTCGAACATTGAAGTCACCTAAGAGTATGAATTCCCCATTAGTAGAGTGTCGAGTGATGCCAGTGTATAAGTCTATAAAGGGGTTCCCAGTTAAGCCATTATGGATGGAAAATGGTGAAGAGGTTGGGGGAAAGTAACAAAGTGCAATGTAGATGTCCCTCAGAGGAGAGACTCTGACGCTAATATGAATCCACATAAACTTGGAAAACTCATCTTCAGCTACCAAAGATTCCTTGCTCCAAAGTGAGTCACTAGACAAACAAGCAACTCCACCTAATCCTCTGACCCCTCCCGAGCTCCTCATCTCCTGCCTGCAAACTGAGAGCCAATGGTAACCTACAATATCTAGGAGAGGTCGAATAAGGCTCACATAAGTCTCGGTCATGAAGAGGATGTTTGTTGATTCAAGAGCGTCATACAAGAGTACAAACAATGACGAGAAAGATCCATTTCCATTCCAACAGTAGATAGAAATTCTTGTACCCTGTCGTCTCCCCAAGCGAGCTCGTCATTTGGAACCTTCTGTTCGGGGTTCCCACCCAGGTGGGAAGGAGTCCCGAATGACTCCTTGAAGATTCCTTATAACTGCCCATTTCCCTGTCTGTCGTGCTTCCATAATCTGTTCTCTAGATTGTTTAAGTTCCACAACTTGTGCTCAAGTGAGGTCCTTGACTAAGAAAATCCTGCTGGGAAGAGAAAAAAACTTCGACTTAGCCCTGGGGGCACGGAGTCGATCATATGCAGTTTGGAACCTAAGGAAGAGAGTGGAGTCGTAGCCAGACTCTGTCCAGAGCTATATCGGGGAGGCTAAGGGTATCCCAAAGGAACCTAGCCCCCACTTCCATAGGATCGAGAGAGGGGTGAGGTAAGGGGAGACCTCTCACCTTGAGATTCAATTCTCTTTCTCGTCTAGTGTGTTCTTCCACAAGTTTTTCTTGCACCACCTCCTCAATTACTACAAGTGGGGTAGTAGTTTTATTCTTCCCCCGAACCACCTGTGCCCAAGAATTGATTGTGTCTCAGTTTCTTGTTTGAAGGTGGCATGTTGGGATCAGATTTCTTCCTGCTTGCTTTTAAGGTCGAGAATATTTGCATGCAACGGATCATTTGGAGGATGGAGAATTTCCTGTGCTTTGCTTTCATGTAATATCTTCTTAAAAGATAAATTATCCCCTTCCACCTCTGAAACTCTAGCAGAGAGGGTGTGTATTTCTGAACGAAAGTTGTTGTTTTGAGTTTCAACCAATTCCATTTTCCGCAGCATTTGTTTTACCTCAGTTGTCTAGAATGAGAAGTCTGACTCCATGATCCCAGTTTCAAGTTGTACCCCTTCACCCTCAACGACGATTACTGCGAGTTCAAACGAAGCCAAGGGCTCTGACAAGATTTCAAAGATTTAATTGGCATCCATGTCTAAGTCCATCAAAGATTTTGTATCCTAAAAGATAACAATAACAATAATTATTATTATTATAATTAATTAATTTTTATAATTTAATAAATAATAATAATTATTATTATTATAATTAAATAATTTTTATGACTTTATAAATTTTAACGATAATGAAATAAATGTTTCAATAATTATTATAAATTAATATTTCTCATTCTTTACCAATATAGACAATAATTTGCCCTACATCCATCCATGGGAACATCCAAGTTGATTAACCCAAAAAGATTTATCTCTAGACCAGATACTTAGCTATCCCTTAAAGTTCTCCCCCCAAAATTACATCCGCCCGCATAATTACACCACAAAATTATATCTACCCACATAATTACATTTTTCAGTAATCCATGAATAAAATTGCTATTCCCCAACTCGGGAGCACTTGCCTCAAACTCGACATCGAATGCTGCACGCTACAGAGTTGAGGCGTGATTGAGGGACGACAGACGCTTTCTAGTGTGGGTGACCTTATTCATTAAATATCTGTCGTTAAAAATGGAATGCATAAAACCCCTATTGCAGAATTTACACTGAAGTAATCCACAATGGGGACATCCAATGCCTGGGGACGCATGCATGATAGATATAGCCATGCTCCAGTAAATTGGCACACCAGGAATGTTTCTGTATAAATTGGCACACAAGGACTGTTTCTGTATAAATTGGCACACCAGGACTGCTTCTGTATAAAGCAGTCTCCCAGTCTCCGTCTTCGGCGTGCCATAAGGAACCCCTGAATCTGGAATGTTTTCAAACCGTTTTACGAAACCTATTCAGCATTTCAAGATCTTCTGGACAATGACGGGGAGGTCCAAAAAGGGAGAAATAATCAAGGGAGGCCATTTGCAGAGGTACAAAACCCTAGTAGGAACTCTAGGAGGAAGCCCTAATAAAGTATCCTTAAAATATGCAACATTTTGTCAACATGTTACCAAACAAAGATAATTGAATCTGAAAATAATGAATTGCAGCCAATTGGACTGCTTGACTTTGAGAATACTCTCCCATCATAAATGTTTACGGGAAATGCACACCGCTTCGATCGCTCTTGCAAATCATCAAGCCAAACGGAATACTGAACTGGGTTTTTCAGCTTCTCGTACGAAGAAAAAACAATGGCAGGAGACTTTGGATATGCTGGAGCAAGGATCGATTCCCGCAGATTCCGATCTCTACGCGCGCCTTCTACTGGAATGCGCAAAAGCAAGAACGCTCGAAGAGGGAAAGCGGGTTCACAACCACATTGCCAGAACAGGGTTTCCTGTAGATATCCTTACGGAAAATATACTGGTTAACATGTATGCGAAATGCGGAAGCTTAGAGAATTCACGCCAAGTGTTTGACAAAATGCCTAAACGAGATGTGGCGTCTTGGACGGCCATGATCACGGGATATGCACAGAATGGGCAGAGTAAGGAGGCATTGAATCTCTTCTGCCAAATGCAGCTCGTGGGTATAAAGCCGAACCGTTTCACGTTCCCGTCCGTTTTGAGGGCGTGTGGGAATTTAATGGCGTTGGAACGGGGAAAACAAGTTCATGCTCACGTCATCAAAACGGGGGCCATTATAGATGTAGTATCAAACAATGTACTTATTGATATGTACTCGAAATGCAAGCAAATAGGTGATGCATATAAAGTGTTTGATAAGATATCTGAACGAGATGTCATCTCGTGGAATGCCATGCTGGCAGGATATTCACAGAACGGGCTTGCTAAGGCTGCCATGGAGCTTTTCAGGCAAATGCGAGTGGAATGTGTGGAATTGAATCAATTTGCATTCTCCAGCGCTATAAAGGCGTGCGCTACTATGGCAGGTTTGGAAGAGGGTAGGCAGGTTCATTGTCATATTGTTAAAACCGAGTTTGATTCTGACGTCTTTGTAGGAAGCTCCCTTGTCGATATGTATGCAAAATGTGCAAAGCTAGAGTATGCACGTCAAGTGTTTGATAGGATACCTGAACCAAATGTGGTGACTTGGACCACCATGATTGCTGGGTATGTGCAGAGTAATGGTTGCGAGGAGGCTCTGAAGCTTTATTGCCAGCTACCCTTTCATGGCATCAAACCTGATGAGTTCGTGTTCTCCAGCATTCTCAGTGCATGTGCCAGTATTTCAGCCTTGGAACAGGGAATGCAGATCCATGCCCACATTGTGAAAACTGGATTTGAATCACAGAAATGTGCAGGGAATTCTCTTATTGAAATGTATTCGAAGAGTGGGTGCCTGAAGGATGCCCAGCGAATACATGATTTGATGCCAGCAAAGGATGTGGTCTCATGGACTGCCATGGTTGCAGGATATGCACAGTATGGGGATGGCAGTGGAGCCCTTCAAGTTTTTGAACAAATGCAACAGGCGGGAGTAAAGCCAAATAACATTACCTTTGTTTGTGTACTGTCTGCTTGTAGCCATGCCGGCTTAGTGGATGAAGGTCGTCATTACTTCGATGCTATGTTTTGTGATCATGGCGTAATGCCCACGTCTGAGCACTATGCCTGCATGGTGGACCTTCTTGGTCGTGCTGGGAGAATCAAGGAAGCTGAAGAATTGATTAACAAGATGCCCGTTGAGCCTAGTGTTTCTGTCTGGGGGGCATTGCTTGGTGCCTGCAGAGTCCATGGTGACATG
The DNA here is from genome assembly GCA_034641835.2 of Pinus albicaulis. Lineage (NCBI taxonomy): Eukaryota > Viridiplantae > Streptophyta > Pinopsida > Pinales > Pinaceae > Pinus > Pinus albicaulis. The sequence goes on along the minus strand of CM076584.1, from coordinate 1,591,427,710 downwards.
GAACTAGGAAAAAGAGCAGCTGAAAACCTTCTTAAGTTGGAACCACAATGTGCTGGAACTCATGTTCTTCTCTCGAACATTTATGCTGCAGCTGGTAGGTGGGATGATGTGGCAAGAGTGCGGAAATTGATGAAAGACAGGGGAGTGAAAAAGGAGACTGGAGTCAGCTGGATTGAGGTAAGGAACACAGTCCATGCATTTGCTGTTGGTGACTCATTGCACCCAGATTCAGAGAAGATCTATGCAATGTTGGAAACATTAACTCAACAAATGAAGGATGCAGGATATTCACCTGATACTAACTGTGTGCTACGAGATGTTGAGGAGGAGCAGAAGGAGCGCATCCTCCAACACCACAGTGAAAAGTTGGCCCTTGCTTTTGGGCTTATTACCTCACCTCCTGGAGCAACCATCCGAATTAAAAAGAACCTCCGTGTTTGTGATGACTGCCACAGTAGCATCAAGTTCATTTCCAAGATTGTTGGGAGGGAGATAATTGTGAGAGATACTCATCGCTTCCATGTTTTTAGTGGAGGGCTTTGTTCCTGCAAGAATTATTGGTGATGAAGCTAGTAAAATGGCTGCCTTTTCACTGATAGAGAAAGCTGTAAGACTAGAGTTTGTGTCCCGCTGCACTGTAGTATATGAATGCACGTATTTATTTGGCAGAAAACAAAGAAAACAACTGATGGGCCAGTTGAGCCTCCGGGTATCGAAGATATTGTTCATGTTGTGGTACATGTATAAGTACCTACTGCTAACTATTAACTGAATTCTATTTGTCTCAGTAGTATATTCATTTAAAATTTGCTCAGGATACCTGGAGGCTCCATATATCTCTTGGCAAGACTTCTGACATAATATTCGTTGAGGTCAGCTCCTAGACATTTTGTACACCGAGAATGAGTAAATTGTATACCTTTCCGTGGAGTTCAAGTTTGATTGAAGTCATTGTTTATAATGAGAGAATTCATTCAATCAAGTTGATGTCTTTGAAGTCTTTGCCTTCAAAACTGGGCAAATTCTCTTGCTAATCTCTCTCTAGGATGAGAAGCTAAATTTATGCTTAGGATTGATCAATCGTGGTTAACTGTATGCTACTGCATGGCTAAGACAACTTAATAAACTAATTCTGGGGTTTTAGTTTTTGTCTCCCTCTAGGCAGGTGTGTGATAGTTCTGCAAATGCTTTATTGGATCATCTAAGAACTAACTGAGATATGAAACGAAAAGGTGGGAAAATCTCAAGGTGACATGGGAAGAGAAACATGTTGGGTTAGTGGGATAGAAGAGGTAGAGACTGAATAACATTCTTGCTGTGTTGCAAAGCGTATGATCACATCAGAGAGATCAAATCTACAAATCAGCAACTGGGAGACAGCATTTCTGGGGATCGACTGGGGGATAGTAGATACGGCAAAGCTGGCTGCAAGAATAATCATTCACACAAGAGACAGGTTTCCAAGATCAGCTGCAGAGCTTCAGTTAGCTCTTCATCGAGCGAAGAATGTTGAGTCCAGATGAGTAAGTCCAGAATGCCTTTGTACGATGATCTAGCTCTTGCCTTTATTTTCTCTTGTTTTATTGTAATCTTTTGCCTTTAATTACATGAAATTCTAGCACCAAATGTAAACAGATTTATCCTATAGGATAAAGCTGTTTATTAAAGCCATGTGGACAGTTTATTAAATTTCATTCCTCAAATTATTTCCCCTAAGACTCAAACTTGGCTTGATGTACTACCAGCCTAGACCCATCTTAACTTTGGATCTACCGAGCGCCGAGAGGGATCAAATCTCTTGAGGTGCAAGCTTCGAAAAGAGATTTGATCCCTCTCAACACTCGGTAGATCCGAAATCAAGATGGATCTAGGCTGGTTAACAGAATAGGGCAGCACATTACAACATGAATTTTATGCTTTTAAATAGGCAACATTAGAGAAGAATACCATGGGAAAAACATGGGTTAGGAATGCCATGGAAAAAACCATTGGTTGTCACAAACTGGAGCCAAAAAACTATGAATGGTAAATTAACTAATTTACCTTAATGTTATTTAATTATTAATTTTATTTTTACTTTACTTTAATTTTTTTGTTTTTTTGTAATTTGATGAAGTCAAAATGTTTAACAGGACAAGACATTACAATTTCTCTTTCATATTGGCTGAAAACACCTCTCGATGCAAAAAATTTGGTGCTTGAAGGAAGGAATGTAAGGGGTCTGCTTGACCTGAGTAGGGCTTGGTTTTTTTGGGAGTACAGTTAACGAACAACAATTTCTACATGCGTTTTCTTCCTGACTAAAATCAAGCAACTACTTGACTCGTGTTCAGAAGCATATTCTAACCACCGGTACAAGGATTTTTCTCTAACTAAGCAGCCTGAACTATTTCCCAAAGTTCCCTATTTCTTGTTTGAATAGTCACCCTTTCGTTTATTTAATAGAGGGTGGCGTGTTCTGGAAGATCGCTATCAATTTGGTTGTGGTCAATCTGATTCATAAAAGTTGCTGAAGGAAGCTTGGTTGAAAATTTAGTTCAATCTGTTTCAAAAATCTAATGGCTGTCCATATTTTTTGTTTTATGAAGGGTTGCACTTTATCTTCTTCATAACAGGTTTACTGCATGATAACGTGTCATGAGCATAGTGTTGTAGTTCAAGGTTTAAGGGTGAAACTTCATAAGATTCCAATGTTACACGGGGACTCGCCCCCCCACCTAGGGAGCTAGAATCCTTGCCCCCTCGCGTGTTGGGGTCTTGGGGACTTCTAGGGGACGTTTCCTGACGTCCCCAAAAATAAAAAAATTGAAGGGGACGGCAAAGGGGACGTTTCCTCATCTGGAGGGGACGAGGGTGCTTTAGGGGACGGGAGGGGGCGTGAGGGTACGGGAGGGGGCGGCTGGGGCCCACAATTAAAAAAATATTTATTTTAAATTGCCGCCATCGCCTGCAGCAGCTGTCGCAGAAGCCGCCCGCAGCAGCCGTAGCCGTAGCCGTTGCCTCGGCCTCCAGCAACCGTAGCCGTCCCCTCGCCCGCAGTAGTAGAATGGATCTTACCACTTAGTCAATCTTATAAAAGGGGTTTCGAAACAAACCATCGTTTTGCAATCATTTAATAAGTTATGAGTTTCAGATGAGATTCCACCAGTGCCTTTGAACCACTTGTTAAATTGATACAAAGTGTTATAAAAGGATATTGAATAACCACCTATTACATTAAATTGGATATCGAAATGTTCAAATTTGTAATTTTTATATTTTTGAGGTGTTGTCCTGCGATATTTTGGGGGTCACTCCAGCAGTCCCCGACATCCCCACATCCCCACACTGCTTTCAAACATAAGCCAAACTTGTAAGCAAATTTATACTTGTACATGTACCAAAGAAATAAGAAAAGAGAAAAATTCCAGTGTGATTACAGCAATATGACCCCAAAGAGAGGTGACCCTACTTACGGCATTAGGGGAAATGCTCTCATATAGCCGACATGGCCTTAGTGTTTCCAATCAATTAAAAATTCAATATTTCTTGTTGGAGACAGTGCAATGTTTTAGCATTGCACTTGCTACTAAAAAAAAAAAATTAATTTCCTTGATCACTGATCCATCACCAGCATTTTGTCTTGAAACAACAACACACAACTTCCCAATTTGTGTTATGGTACCAAGCTCAGCATACAATAATTAATCTCCACATGGCACATAACAATAATTAAGCTCAATAGATTGCCACTTCTGAGAGCTCCAGGACCAACAGTCTCGGCCTCCAGGCTATAAACAGTCTTAGTTGATTTTATCTAATTATCTTTCATGATGTAAGTGTATGATGATTGTATATAGTATATATATTATACATTCCTTGCAAAATTGAAAAATGAAAAATAATATTATATTATTCAATGATATATATATATATATATATATATATATATATATATATATATATATATATATATTTTTTTTTTTTTTTATTTTTTTTAATTTTTATGACCCCGACGTCACCCCACGTTTCCTGAAAATCGGTAGGGAGCTTTTGCATAGGTCGCTCCCGCGCTCCCTCGCCCCCTCGCTCCCACCTCTAGGGGACTTGGTGGAACATTGCAAGATTCCCTTCAGGTGTAACCTAACTTATCCATAGAAGTCTTTCTAGAAGCCCCCTCTGATGAAAACGTCACGTTACATGAAGTTGTGATGGACCCTAGTCATGCAACTTATCACATACAAGAAAGAAAGTGTGGCTGTCGACTTTCTTCTCAATTGCTGGATTACTCAGTTTTATAAGCATTAATAAAGTAACTCGTAATGTTACACCATAAGTGAATATAAAATATACCTTTATGGTTGTGAAAATACCCACCACATTGAAATGTTCTATTGTAATTCGATTGATTATAATTTGTGTCCATATTAGTTGGCCCCTCGTTGCAGTTGTTGCAGTTAGTTGGAGTTTTAGAAGAAACCTAAGTTGTTCTATCCATCAACATAGGAAAAATTATGGCAGAAAATGATATGTGAAGCCTAGAATTATCAAGTGTATAAAATATGGCCTTAAGTAAGTGCAAGTTGGTTAGTGTCAAAATGGTATGGCATTGAACTTTCTTCATAACAACTTTAAATTAGTCATAATAAACATTAAACATTATAAATAAACATAATCTCTTATATAAATATAAGAACATAAAAAAATAAACATAATTCAGTATATAAACATAGGAATACAAAATATGTAAGAACACAAAAAAATAAACATAATTCAACACAAAATATATAAGAACAAAAAAAATAAACATAATTCAGTATATAAACATAGGAACACAAAATAGATAATAGTGACGTGTCAGAATCTAATATATAAACACAGGAACGCAAAATAGATAATAGTGAAGAAACCCAAGAAGGGAGAAACTCCATTTTTAAAGAACAGTTCAGTACTTAAGATGAGTTGTTACAAATGAGGATAACATCTGAAATATATTTTTTATGGTTCTATTTAGTTGTTTCTAAAGCGTCGTGTGGGACTGTAGAGCCTACATAACTAACCACAATGTGGTCCAAAATCTTGATAGGTTAGGTTTAAATACTCCAACATCTTCCTATAAACACAATTAACAAAGACTTGAATATTCTGTCATAAATTTCTTTTGGGCAAGGTTACAAAAGTGACAAATGTTGACTAGCAAAATTTGTTCATAACAAGGTACAACCACCCTTTCTATGCACGGCTCATATGTAGAACTCCAATGCCCATAACACCTTTATAGAATCCTTATTGGAAAAATAGTGAAACAAACATAAATGGTAAGAATAGGAACACAAGTTCTCTCAATGTTGTTAAAGAAACGATGTCCTTGCTATCAAAAAACAATCTCCAAAACATATATGGCAAAGAGGTTGATGACCCCATTGTCATGATGGTCAATAAGGCTCACAAATGCCCCATACCACATGTAAGAAGACAAATTTTCCAACAAATATGTTAAATGTCAAATAAAGAACCTAAAAATTGTCTTTCTCGTCTAACACCTCATGCAATAAGATGATTTTCTCATCAAACATCCCAACAATTATTATCATTAACATTGTATAAATGAGACAATTGTTGGAACCAACCAATCAAAATGATCAATGAGGGCTATATAATTTTACCATCAAGAATACATCAATATGAAGTCATGAAATAAGTGCTTAAATGTCATTGTGACCAATCATTAATCTAAGCACAATAACTCCTCTTATTATGTACCAATCCAAGATTTTGACTTCTACTCCTCTTCTCTAAAGATCTACAAGAAGAAATGCTAGCATACCAAGAAGAATTTTAACATATGGAGGCATTATGTATATTACAATGATTAGAGTGTTGATACAAACTAGATGTTGATGGTGTAGGTTTTGATGCTCACTAAACAAAAGGTGTAGGATGTGGCTCGTGTTGAATGGGGTTTAGGATTTCATTCCCACAAGTGGATGGTAGAATAATCATCTAAAATGTTAAGACTCAAACTCTAGCATATACCCAATGGACAAATTAGCAGATGGTGTAGGATTTAGCCCTATAAATCAATAGATGATGTAGGATTCTCTAGCATGTAATGATGAAGTTTGGACATATCTAAGGCTTGCCTACTTTGGTCCCATCTAAAGCTCAATGGTAGCAACAACACCATGATAACATTTATCGAGTTTTCCATTTGTATATTTCATATAATGCAATATTTTGGAACTGAATCCTTTAATATGTTTCCTCAAACCCAAGAAAAAGGTGTTCATTAGTCAACAAAGCACAAGAGAATGACATCAAGTGAAAATTGAATTATCCTTTTCAAGGTGTCAAGTACTTCTTGCTCCTTCGAAATTGCTTTGAGTTTTCATTTGACATGCATGTTAGTTTGTTCCATCTCATTAATATAGATAGTCTAATCATCAACTAACTCATCATACTTCAAAATTTTAGTAAGAACCTAGAATTTATAATTTTTTTTTGTAAGTTTGGTTGGACTACATCTTCATCAACATGTCCAGATACATCACCCTGATCGGGGAAGGGAATTGAACCTGTGATGAGTGCCATAACAGCCTGCATCATCAACTTTTAACCAAGACCCCACGAATAACCTAGAATTTCTATTAAAAGTGCAATATGTCTCAAATATAATTCTTAAATATAGTATTCTTACTTTCCATCCATTGTTTTTTGTGCAAATTCTAGATGGAATTCTCATTTTCATTCAACTAATCATGATCTTGAGCAATAGAGTTTTGTCACTGATATTCATATCTTACAAACAAGCAACATGTTCCCAAAATTGAGCAATAGTGTTCTATTCATTGACTAATTTCAAGCAATGAATCAATTCATTATAATAAACTTTGGTATTAGAGTCTGTTAATTTTAGTTAACCATGGTATGTTCTATGCTTAGGGCAGTTTACTTCAATCTTTCTTCTTATTAGCCCGATTCAATTTCAAATTAGCAGTCACATAACCATTGAAAGTAAATGGTGATAGAACATAAAATAAATCGACATAAGATAAGCCAAGACAAGAGACAATAATTTGTATAATTCTTCTTATTCAGCAGAGAGAGAGAAAATGTATTTTATAGCAGTCAACAGGATGCCCTAGCCAGCAAAGACGTCACTGGTCAAACCAACCCTTCAACCTCCAATCAGGTTCAGTCAAACTTGGTCAAATTTGGCCTTCCTTCAGTGTCACACATAGCCCAAAAAACAACTCACAAAACAGTCAATGCAAAAGTCAAAATTTTGCGGTCAAACCAGTCAACGTTGTGGTCAAGGTCAACGTTTGACCTCAATTTTCGTGCCTCCAGCTGCGGCCTCTCCATATCGGACTTCCTGCCTCAAAAACACAGTCAAACGATGAAGGTTGACCCAAATTCAACGCTAATCAACGTTGTCCAGATTTGCCCTATACCAGTGCAAAATTACAGCTTCATGTTTTCACACCTGTGGAGGAGAGAGAAGCCTCTAAGGTTGTACGAACCAATTAGATGAGAGAGAGATGTGTGAGATGAGTGAATGATGAAATGAGCATCATGTCTCTCCTTTTTATATCCATGAATGTGGGTTTGTGACACATCTTTTGGGGCTTGTGAGGCTACATTACAATTCTGGTCAACCTTGACAATTTGCACGTGTGGAAAATAAATTCAAAATACAAGTTCTGCTCATCCAATAAAGATGATTTTTAGATAAATCTTACACCTCTCCAAAATAGGAATCCAACAAAAATATCATCTCCATCATACGCGCAACACAACATGGAATTTGGCCCTAGTTGCCAAATTTAACACTCCCTCTCAACTAGGGAGAACTCCATCTATCCACATGTCCAATCCGGTCATCAGTACCATCATGTACTATCATACACAATCATCATCATGCAATCCTGTGTCATCTCGTTGTCTCTGCTTTTCTTTCTCTTCTTTGCTATAGAAGAATCATCGACAGTGAGTCACAAGGACTTTGCCATTCTCCACTGATCCGAAGTCAGTTTAGAGAGAAAAACTTGAACCAGACTCAAGAGTGAGTCACATATTGACCCGAAGTCAGTTTAGAGGTAAGAACCTCATCATACTTGATCCCAGATCAAGTACATCCCATCCTAAACATATAGAGTACGACAATTACCGATGCGTCCATCAGTAATGCTATAGGTCTCTATCCTCATTTCCCAACTGATTGGCCAAATGAGAGGTACTTCACATGAGTCCCAGACTACATGGGTAGGATGTATGCGGGGCATAGATCAAAGAGAGGGTGAACTAGCTCAATATCATAACAGTGGGGAAAGAGCACACCAACAAGGTAAGGCGAACCTAGCCCTATGGTTGCTTATAGCTCCAAGTAGCTATCCCCAAGCCCCCTGGAGCTCCTAGAGCTCATAGTCCAACTTAAGCGGGATCCTCGCAATAGAGTTTGTCCATGATACCAAGCTTCTCACGTAAAGTTAAGAATTTGACTTTCCCCAGGGGCTTCGTGAGAATGTTTGTGACCTGCTCATCAGTCCCAATGTGATGGAGCCTTACGGTGCCTCGTTGTACCATGTCCCGGACAAAGTGGTACCTAATATCAATATGCTTGGATTGGTCGTGGAACACAGGATTCTCAGAAAGACGAATCCCACTTTGGTTATCACAAACTATCATGGTGATATCTAGCACATGTCCAAATAGCTCGCTGAAGAGCTTCCTCAACCAAACAGCTTCACAACATGCCATACTTTTTGCAATGTATTCGGCCTTGGCAACACTCAAAACAACCAATTTCTGCTTCCTGCTCATCCAGGGGATCGAAGTAGAACCTAGGGTGAAGAAACATCCAGATATGCTTTTACGATCCACCACACTGCCTGCCCAATCGACATCGGTATATTCATGGAGCCTCATACTCTCGACAATGTATCTCAGCCCATGGTTGATTGTGCCCCGAAGATATTTCAAGATATTCTTGGCACCAATCCAGTGAATGTGATGAGGCTCGACCATGTATTGACTCAATGTGTTCACTGCAAAACATATGTACGGACGTGAGTTCACTAAGAACATCAAGGCCCCCATGAGTTGACGATACTCTGTGGTATTTCCCAACTCGGGCCCAACATCACTTCCACACAACTTCTTAAATTTGAGTTCCATCGGAGTAGTCACGGACTTGTAGTCCACCATTCCAAATCTCTCCAACAACTTCACAACATGTTTTCCTTGAGAAAGGAAAATATCACCTGGATTTTTCCAGACCTCCAAGCCTAGGAAATAGTGCATCAATCTTAGGTCCTTCATCTCAAACTCGGAAGCTATCTCCCTCTTATATTGATGAATGACAGGGTCAGCACCTGTCAGGAAGAGATCGTCCACATAGAGAACCAAAATGAGAGGCTTTTCATTACCAACCTTAAAATAATGGTTTGGATCAACATCACTTCGAGTAAATCCCAACTTCATCAAGTAGCTATCGATCCTCTCATACCAAGCCCTGAGGGCTTGTTTCAACCCATAGAGGGCTTTCTTGAACTTGCACATGTATGTGTCTCTATCTCGAACTTCGAATCCTAGAGGTTGTTCCACATAGAACTCTTCCTTGATTGAACCATGTAGGAAGGCAGTCTTCACATCCATCTGATGAAGAATCCATCCTTGCATTGCAGCAAGGGAAATGATCGATCGGATGGTGGTGTAGCAGGCAACAGGTAAAAATACTTCATCATAATCTATGCCTTCCTTCTATGAGAAGCCTAGAGCAACAAATCTTGCCTTAAACTTTTCAGCACTTCCATCAGCTCCATGCTTGATCTTGTACAAACATTTCGAGGTGACAACAGATTTTTCCTTCGGTCTAGGGACCACATCCCAGACATCAGTCTTCGTGATTGACTCATATTCCTCGTGCATAGTATCCTTCCAAACTTGATGCTTCACGACTTCTTCAAACGTTCCAGGCTGAGATTGTACGGTAGTGCTCATGGCTGCTAGATACCCTTGGTACCTATTCGGCTTCTTACTTTCACAGAATGTTCCCCTTGGAGCAATATGTCCCTCAGTGTCTTCAAGAGTGTCTCTAAGCCATGAGGGTCTTCTTTTATTTGAAGAAGGTGGATCTATAGGATCCATTGGTCCTTCAACTTCGGGCATTGGTTCATCCTTCGGTTCTTTCTGCCTTCCAATTCTTCTTCTTCTATCTTCCTTTGAGATAGGAAGATCCCTAACTTTCCTAAGGGAAACATCTTCGCCAAAGGTGACAACGTGGCATATCTCCACTTCTCTTTGACTAGGCACATAGATTGTATATGCCTTCAAGGTTTCACTATAGCTCACAAACATTCCCTTCTTCCCAGAAGCATCCAACTTGCTTCTCTTTTCTTTCAACACATGAAAATAAATGGGACTTCCAAAAGCTCTAAAATTAGAGACATCAGGCTTCTTACCAAAGAAGACTTCTTCGGGAGTTTTGGAGTCCAATGTAAAATGTGGGCATCTATTTTGAACATACACAATGGTGTTGGCAGCTTCTCCCCATAGGAACTTCGGAAGACCTTAGTCATATAGCATGGCACGGGCAGCTTCCAAAATGGTTCTATTCTTCCTTTCAGCAACACCATTTTGTTCGAGAGTATACACAATGGTGGTCTCCCTCTTAATGCCAGCTTCCCTGCAATATTCATTGAATTCATTCGACTCATACTCAGTTCCATTATTGGTCCTCAAAATTTTGATCTTCTTCCTTGTTTGATTTTCTACCAATGCCTTGAAGCTACGGAACCACTTGAATGCTTCGTCGTTTTTCTTCAGGAAGTATATCCAAGTCTTGTAGGAGAAGCCATCTATAAAAGTGATATAATATAAGCATCCTCCCAAGGATGTTACGGGTAGCATACCAGATAGATCAAAATGTATCAATTGCAAAAATCTCAGATGTCTTCGTGACACTTAAGGAGAATGGTGGGTATGCTTTCCTTCGACACAACCCTGACATACACTTTCATGATCATCTTTGAAATCGGGCATCCTTGTCACCACCTTCCTTGCTTCGGGAAGGGATTTGTAATGAAGGTGTGAAAGCCTTCGGTGCCATAGCTCAGATTGAAGAGTTGTGTCACATGTCATGGCTCCCAACGGACTTCCTCCAACCTGATAGAGTGTGTCAACCCTGAAACCAAGAGTGAACACTTCTTTGAAGTTCCTCTTCCAAATGCGTACTTTTCCATCGATGAGTGCCACCTTGAATCCTTGTCTTCCTTTGCCGAGATAGACACTAGATTATTCTTCAAGTCAGGTACGTACAACACATCTTGCAAACAGAGGACTTGACCTTGATTTAGATGTGGGGTCACAATCCTTGTCCCTTTCACGGGATAGGTAGCACTGTCTCCGAGGATAATCTCCAAATTAGTATCTCTTTCAATCAAATCAAAAGGGGCTTCCTTATATCTAGTGAAGTGCCTTGAGGCACCACTATCAATCAACCAATTGTCCAGGGTGTCGGAAGGAGATGCAACAGAGATGGAAGATGTAAGAATATATTCATTTTTCTTATCAACAACATTGGATTCATCATACCTGGAATTTCTTGACTTCTTGAAAGGTTGACCATTTCCATTCCCATTTCGATTAGAGGGAACCTTCCTTTTTCCTTTGAACATGTTCCTTTGATTCCCACTCCCCCTGAAGTTGTTGTTGTCATCATCTCCGGGAGAGTCCCTTCTATTAGGGCACTCTTTTGCATAGTGACCAAACTTGTTACAAGTGTAACATCTTCCTTTTCTTCCTTTGGGACCCGCTCTTCCATGGTTTTGATTTCTTGGACTAGCGTTGTTCCTCTTCTTTGCGTGAGCAGTGAAGGCAGTAGGGTCGCTTCCATTCCCATTAGAGGGATGGTCTCTCTCCATCATCCTTGTCTCCTCTTGAGTGCATCTCGTCAATAATTCATCAAAATCATGAATTATATTATTATTGAGAATAGTAATATTATATACATACCATGCCCGGGGAAGTCCTCCAAGAGCAATGAGAGTGAGCTCTCGGTCAATTATGGCTTCTCCAATAGCTAAGAGATCATTCTTAATTTCAGTGATCCTCATGAAATATGATTGGATGGATTCTCCCTTGCCCATCTTGATCTCCTTCAGCTTGTTCTTCAAAAATAGAATTTGATTAGCATTGCTAGCCCTGAACATGCTAACCAACTTATCATACATCTCTTTAGATGTGCCCAGCTCGGAGATATAAGCAACCAAGTGCTTATGAATAGAATCCCTGATGATCTTCTTCGCCTTGACTTCCTCTTTCTTGTACTTTTTCTTAGTTGCAGCCGATGCTTTTGATGGAGGCTCATTGATCTTTCCCTGCACATAATCAGATTTATCAGTCAAGTTGTCATCGGATTTGAAATATGATGAGGAGGCCATTGATCCTACTCCTTGTCCTTTCAACTTCGATGATTTCTCTTTTCACTCTTGCTTGGGCTTTGTATTCACCTTAGCTCTGATCCCATGTTAAGTTTAGTTAACCATGGTATGTTCTATTCTTGGAGTAATTTACTTCAATCTTTCTTCTTATTAGCCCGATTCAATTTCAAATTAGCAATCACATAACCATTGAAAGTAAATGTTGATAGAACATAAAATAAATCGACATAAGACAAGCCAAGACAAGAGACAATAATTTGTATAATTCTTCTTATTCAGTAGAGAGAGAGAGAGAAAAAATGTATTTTACAACAGTGGACAAGATGCCCTATCCAGCAAAGACTTTGTTGGCCAAACCAACCATTCAACCTCCAATCAGGTTCAGTCAAACTTGGTCAAATTCAGCCTTCCTTTAGTGTCACACACAACCCACAAAACAGTCAACGCAGAAATCAAAATTTTGCGGTCAAACCAGTGAACGCTGCGGTCAACGTTGTGGTCAAGGTCAACATTTGACCTCGATTTCTATGCCTCCAGCTACCTCTCCAGATCATACTTCCTGCCTCAAAAACATAGTCAAACGATGAAGGTTGACCCAAAGTCAACGTTGGTCAACGTTGTTTAGATTTTCCCTAAACCAGTCTGAAATTACAGTTCCCTGTTTTCACATGTGTGGAGGAGAGAGAAGCCTCTAAGGCTATACGAACCGATCAAATGAGAGAGAGATGTGTGAGATGAGTGAATGATGAAATGAGCATAATCTCTCTCCTTTTTATATCCATGACTGTGGGTGTGTAACATATCTTTTGGGGCTTGTGAGCCTACATTACAATTCTGGTCGATCTTGACAATTTGCACATGTGTGGAAAATAAATTCAAAATAAAAGTTATACTCATCCAAACAAGATGATATTTAGATCAATCTTGCACCTCTCTGAAAGAGGAATCCAACAAAAATATCATATCCATCATATGAGCAATGCAACATGGATTTCAGCCCTAGTTTCCAAATTTAACAATCTTGCAATGCAAAAACTTGTTCATTTAGCTTGGCAATAGTGTTCTACAAAGATGCAATCTCATTGCTACCCATACCATTAATATCTCATGAGGCGATATCAATATTTTTAATCAATCATTAGCAACTTCTAAAGAAACAATCTTCTCATAGTGTCTTTAAAAGAACAATTCTTCATCTCATTAAGATCAACCACAATGGAAGAAAATAAGGTATTGTGCAATAGTAAAAATAATAGGCAAAATGCAGGATGTGTACGTAAGTACACTCAATTATTCATTTCCTCAAATTGACCTTAAGAATAAAATTAATGCCCCCTCGATTATTCAACAATATTCAAGAATATTTCCTCCGAGGTTTAAAAAATCTCTTTAATTATTTTTTTTTAAATTGTTTTTCTCCAAATTAATCTCTACAAAAGTTTCAAATATCCTCTCCTTTTAAACATTATCTCAAACCATTTTCAAAGTTTCTGTTAGAAATTGTAACAAGAAAGGTTCAATTTGACTTTTGCCTTAGTCTATTGAAAAAATGTAGCAACAAAGGCTCAACTTGATTTTAGCCTTAGTCAAATTGAGTAAAATAAAATTTCCAAATCAGTAGAACAACTTGAAGGCAGTTAACTAGTGTGACATGGATATTGTCACTCAATTAACTCAGTAAATTCAAGTTAGAGGGCTTGGAGTTCAGTCATGCATGTGTGATTGCTAAATTTTAGCAATCTAGTTCAATTATTTTCAGTGGTATTCAATTCACTGACCTCTAACTATTGAGAGAGTCAGTTGAAAGTCAGTTGTGTAGTGGGACAATAGTGCAACATAGAGATATGTCATTTAATTGATCAATCAACCCAAAATAGCTAATATATGCATGGAATTTGAATTGCTCAACTGAAGTGGAGAAGACAAGGCATTGTAACATGAGTTGTATACTAGTTTGAGTGTACATTTGTTGCATGAGATCAGAATATCAATCCTTGGGAATTGCACAATCAATTAAGAGGAAATTCTTATCTTTTAGGGGATAATTTCCTCAGGATTCGCAAGGAAATAGGAAGCTAAATGAACAAATAATTGGTTAAATGTTGGCCAAAGTTTCTCATGCACCAGAAAGAAAAAATATTCTTTTGCAGGTTGAGCTCACAGCTGGAGCTAACAATTGTAATAGTTTCTTTATTCAACCGATTAATGAAAAGAGGCTTGAGGGTTTTTCTTAGTTGGGTTCCCCTAGAAATCACTGTGTATTTGTGGTTTAGCTTATTACATGTCTATGCATGTTGTTCTAAATTGTGATTTTCATTTCGCGTATCAGTAGAGTAGAATTATATCTCTTGTTTTTCAGTTCGAAATATTGAGCAATTGCAATTTCTATCAAATTTCTACATGGTATCAGAGCCCTGAAATTGCATTAGAACCAATATTTTGAACTTGTCTCTTAGGAATTTCGAATTTGGAGCTTTAGTGAAATCTAGGGACAACAACTATAGGTAATTTCTCTTACTTTGATAAATGCTTGTGATGTATTTTTACTTTACTTGATTAACTTATTTTTTCCTTTATTATTATTAGTGTTCTCTATCATCAAACAACTACCAAATCATAAAGAACAATGAGACAACAAGACACAAGATGTAGGCGATCGTCCAAGGCCAAAACCTCTCCAACTTGAGAGGAAAACCCACCAAAATTATTCTTCTTATAGAATGTTAAATTGACAAATTCCAAGACCTAGAATCTTGACCAAGTCAATGCTTCCTCTTTGAATAGCTTCTCCTTCCAACAATTTCAACCTACTCATCAACTGCAACTTCAGAAACTGCAATTGCAACTTCAACTTGCCCAGAAACTGTAACTTCGACTTTCCCACTTGGGTAGATTCTTTCTCCTAGAGAACTCAACTTCTAGAACAACTCTTCTTGATGACCTAACTTCACTTCTGCAACTCGACTTCATTGCAACAATATGTGCCCTAATTCCTTTGCACATGTGGAGAGAAGTAGCCCAAAAACAAATCCAAAATAACTTGACTTTTCCTCCCTTTGTCTTCTTCTTCTTCACTCTTCTTCTAGTCCCTGTGATCGAACTTGAGTGTCTAAGTGAAGTGTCTCCAAATGAGGTCGAGTGCCCTATATATAGGCTTCCACGGGCCTCCTATCAGGCAGACTTGACATGTACTTAGGCCGACTTATTTCTCCATGAGGCCAACTTGATTCTTGCATGTTGACACGTTCTTGGCGGGTGTTTTGACTCTAATTTGACTCAAATAATTTTCTTACAATATGTAACATGCCCAATAAAGGTTATTCATACATGACAATGACTCTTTTGACTTTATAGACTCAATGATGGATCCTAGAAGCTCTTAAGAAACCCATGCCTCGAGAACAATAATTATTTATTTTTCTCTTTTCATTGAATACATAAAATCAACATTACATATGTCATTATGAAGACCGAACCTAGTTACATATTTCAACACTATGTAGCAATTTTTCTTCAAATTTGGGAGAATGTATTTCAACAGATTGAGATTGGAGTATACCGTGGAGGGTAGCTCGAGTTTCATAGCCTGGAAGGATTGAATAGAAGCAATGTTCGATGATAATGGTGTGTTAGAATATGTTAAAAATGACATTGCAAAACTCCAACAGCCGAATGCATAACAATTAGCCCAATGGAAGAAGGTTGTTGCAAAGGCCAAGAGAATTATTCTGGAATGTGTGAGGTACCATGTGGTCTCAAATATCCATGGCAAAGAGACACCATTTTCTATGTGGAAGAAACTAATTGAGATGTTCTCAAATAGCAATGACCATAGAAAATTGGCCCTAAAAGGAAAACTTGGAAACATAAGGATGCAGAAGAATGTTACCATTCCACAATAACTTTCCAGATTTACACAAGTTCGAGATGAACTTGGAGGGGTTAGGTGAGTGTTGCAGAAGGTGACCTAGTGAGCCTAGCTCTTCTAGGCCTTCCAAATTCCTGGCATATCTACCAAGACTTTGTGAATGGAAGGGAAAATTTACCGAATTGGGAATGTTTGTGGTCTGATTTTGGGTCAAGAAGAGTTCAAGAGAAATACCAGAGATGGAACTTCATCTAGAGAAAAAGATGAAGATAATTTTCCTTGGTTGGAAAGGGGAAGAAAGGCAAAGGGAAGAAGAACCAAAGAAAACCTAAATCTTGCCAAAATAATGGCAAGAAGAAAGATTTGGGTCAGATAAAAAATTTCCACTTTTATGAATTCAGAAACTATGCAACAAAATGTTCGCACAAGAAGTCTACCAAGAAGCCTTCATGAGGAGCAAGAGGTGAAGTGTCGGCTTCACAATTCGAATTAGACTTCACCCTAATAGCATGCATGGCCAACACTATTATGGGGAGTGTGTGGTACCTTTATTTCAATGCCTTGTTCCATATGACAGGGTGCAAAGAGTTTTTCAGTAGCTTGGAGGAGAAGTATCTCCGCATGCATATTGAAATGGGGGATGATGGGAGGTACAATGCTACAGGAATTGGTATTGTCACCTTTGAGAGGGAGAAAACCTCTCCTCTTCACCTCGAAGATGTTATGTTTGTACTTGGGCTAAAGAAGAACCTGATCTCTGTAGCAGTATTGGAGGATCATGGTTATGATGTTATTTTCAGTAAAGGGGAAACTTTTCTGAGACACATAACTACTGGGAAAGTGAAGAAAATCGGGGTTCTAGCTTCAAAGGAGGAGCTTCAGGAGGTTGTGGAGAAACTACATGCAGAGGAGCAGACAAGAGGCAGAGTGGAGGTACTACTCAACCAGAATCTGCTAGAGAGGGGAGAAAGAGAACTAGAGAAGCTGATAGATTGTTGCAAGATGCAAGGGAAAATGTGGGAGCCCCCACATCACAACGTAGGCAAAGGAGGTCACCTGATAGGTACACTAGGTACATGGATCTCATGACAGAGCTCATTGAGACAAACTCTTCTTCATTTGAGGAAGGTGTTTCTCAACCTGTTTGGGTTGATGCCATGGTGGAAGAATACATATCCATCATGAAGAGTAATGTATGGGAGGTGGTGTCGAGAGCAGAAAGGAAATCAGTGGTTGGTTCGAGATGGATCTACAAAGTGAAGCATGCAGTTGATGGGAGCATCAAGAAGTAAAAGACCAACTTTGTGGCCAAAGGATTTTCTCATATAGAGGGAGTGGAATATGAGGAAACTCTTACACCATTTGCAAGGTATTCCTCAATCAGATCTATTCTAGCATTGGTTGCGTAGATGGGGTGGAAAATCCACTAGATGGATGTGAAGACTACCTTTCTCAACAGTGTTGTCGAGGAGGAAATTTACATAAAGCAGCCAGAAGGATTTGAAACATATGATTGACAGTCACATGTGTGTAGACTCAAGAGAGCATTGTATGGTCTCAAAGAGGCACCCCGAGCATGGTACACTCGGATAAAAAATTATCTTAGTGAATTGGGCTTCACCAAAAGTGAAGCAGATGGGAACCTCTATCACATTGTTGTAGATGGTAAGTTGCTTATTCTTGTTTTGTATGTTGATGATTTAAAATTGACAGCTGATGAGCAGTTGATCCGCTCTTGTAAAGATGGTATTGCAAGGGAATTTGAGACGAAAGACTTGGGCCTTAAGTATTAGTTCCACTGGTTGGAAGTATGGCAAGGTGATGGTGAATTGTTTGTGTCTCAGGGGAAGTATGCCTCTAAAATACTTCAAAGATTTCACATGGATAATTGTAAGCCCATGGACACACCTCTAGTTACAAATTGGAGGAAGGAGAATGCCACTTCAGGTGAAGAGGTTGATGCTACCATTTACAGGCAGCTTGTGGTGTCTTTGATGTATCTTGTGAACACAAGGCCCGACATGTTCTATGCAGTAAACCACATAAGTCAAGCTATGGTGAGGTCTACCAAGTTGTATTGGAAGGATGCAAATCATGTGTTATGATACCTTAGAGGTACTACCGAATATGGATTATGGTATAAGAAGACATAGAGAGTGAAGCTCTAAGGCTTCACCAATGTAGATTGGGCATGGAGTCCATCAGACAGAAAAAATACTTCAAGTGCTATCTTCAGCGTTGGTTTCACATCTATTTCCTGGTACAACATGAAGCATAGGTTTGTGGCACTCAGCTCACCAGAGGTTTGTGGCACTCAACTCATTAGAGGTTGAATACATGGTTGCAAGTCAAGCAACATGTGAGGCCATATGTATGAGGAAAATACTTGTGGGTCTTTTCAATTAGGATATGGATCCGACAGTGATATATTGTGATAATCATAGTTGCATTAAGCTCTCTGAGAATCCAGTATTTCGTGACAGGTCCAAGAGGTCCAAGCACATTGATATATGGTATCATCATTTGTAGGACTGTGTGCAGAGGAGAATTATGTTGCTATAGTACATTTCGACTTAGGAGCAAGATGTTGACATCTTAAAAAAGGCATTGTCAAGAGGTAAATTTGAATTCTACAGGTGCAGGATAGGGATGGCGAAAAATCCATTTCTTGCTAAGAGGTAATGTTGAAAAATGTAGCAAGAAAGGCCCAATTTGACTTTAGCCTTAGTAAAATAGAGTAAAATCAAATTTCCACATCTGCAAGACAACTTGGATGAATTTAACTAGTGTGACATGGATCTTGTCACTCAGTTAACTCAGTAAATTTGAGTTAGAGGGCTTGGAGTTCAGTCATGCATGTGTGATTGCTAAATTGTAGCAATCTAGTTCAGTTATTTTCATTTGTATCCAATTAACTAGCCTCTAACTAATGAGAGATTCAGTTGAAGGTCAGTTGTGCAGTGGGACAACAACCTAACTCAGAGATTTGTCAGTGAACTGATCAATCAACCCAAAATAGATAATGCATGCAAGGAATTTGAATTGCTCAGCTGAGGTGGAGAAGACAAGGCAGTGTAACATGAGTTGTATACTTGTTTGAGTGTACAATTGTTGCATGAGGTTAGAAGATCAATCCTTGGCAATCAATTAGGAGGAAATTACTATCTTTTAGGGGCTAATTTCATTGGGATTTGTGCAAGGAAATAAGAGGGTAGAGTAGCAAATAATTTGCTAAGCGTTGGCCATAGTTTCTCATTCAGCAGAATAGTTATTCTTTTGTAGGTTGAGCTCAGATCCAGAGCTAACAATTGTAATCGTTTCTTGATTCAACTGATTAATGCAAAGAGGCTTGAGGGGTTTTTCCCAGTTGGGTTCCCTTAGAAATCATTGTGTATTTGTGGTTTTTCTTATTGCATGTTTATGCATGTTGTCTATGGAATTACTTCCTGCACAGAAAAAATACAAGAGACCTAGGATAATCAGAGAGTTGAGGATCGATAAAAGTACTCCATGGGAACTCTTTGATGGTGCCTCACAAGGTGGCATACATTATTGTGGGGGAGGCGTTGCACTATATTTAACTGAACAACACTACTTCAAACTATCCATGAGATTGGGAGAAGGTTCGAACAACTATTTTGAACTGATGGCCCTGAAAGTTTTTATCTCACTTATTATTAACCTTGGTTTGAACACCATACATATATATAGAGACTTTCTTCTCACTTTCTAAAGGATGAACGAGACTCAGATATGCCACAACCTTCGGATATTGGCCCCTTTCACTGAGGTTCACAAGATATCATCTGCTATTTCTCATATTACATTCTCACATGTTTACAGGGACCACAATTTTGTGGCGAACATTCTCCCCAAGGAGGGGCTTCAACTAGTTCGGGGCCAAATTCTGATATAGGAGTATCATAATGGTACTTTTTTTGGTTATTCTCACAAACCTTTCATGGATGCACAGTTGATACCATAGAGAGAGGCCGACCTCTACTCTATTTTTTGAACTATTGTCTTATGTTCATAGACTAGTTTTTTTGCCTATATGTTTTTATGTTTATCAACAAAATTTTGACAGTTTTTAGCAATGTAAAGTTTAGATAGATACATGCACACACATATGACAATTTATTATTTGTTATATTAGAATAGTTATACACTTATATATTACCGATGTTGTAAGGCTATATGTAAATTTTAGTAAGATCTCATATTATCTATTAGACGAATGTATACATATATACTTCTACAAAATGTGATTTTATTATAATTAATAAAATTATGCTTTTTCCGTGGAAAAAAAATGTCTATGCATATTATTCTAAATTGTGATTTCCATTCCGCAGATCAGTGAAGTAGAATTGTGTCTCTTGTTTTTCAGTTTGAAATCCTCAGCAGTTCCAATTTCTATCAAATTTATACATAGTCAAATTGAGTAATTCATTTTTCCACATCAACAAGATGACTTGGATGGCAGTTAACTTGTGTGACGACATGGCCTTGTCTCCTAGTTAGATCAACTAATTCGAGTTTGTAGGCTTCTAGTAGAGTTGTGCATGTAGTGATTGCTAAAATTTTACAATCTAGTTCAGTTATTTTGTGTTGAACTCAGTTAAATGAGCTCAAGTCATTAGTTGATTCAGTTGAAGGTCAGTTGAGTAATAAAATTGTTGTTAACTCAATGATCTCTCAATTAAATCAATAAGCTAAAAATAGCCCAAACATGCATGGAATTCGAATTGCCTAGTTGGAGTGGAAGAAAAGACACATTGTAATTATAAATTGTATCCCATCGAAGGAGAGGAGGTCATTGAGTCCCATGGCTTTCATGGTGAGTGTCGTGAGTCCAACATCAATCCTCTGTATTTCTAGCACAGTGGTGGAAAACATCTCATTGTGATATGCACTTTTTGTGTATAGAGATAGCACTTACCAGGACGTGTACGACCAACACGTTGCTTAGTTGATGCTTGAGAAATTGGTGTAATGACCAAGGACTCCATACCAATTTTTGGATTGTTTACATTCTGCTTGGAAAATTCAGGATCAACAACATATTATCCCATCAATGGTCAAAGAAGCTTTTGCGATATTGGTTGCCACAACCATTTTTCTTTTACCTGGAGGAATAGGCTCAAAAATTATTGACTGCATCTAGCTGGGAAGAGAACTATATACTGACAAGATGATGAGTTTAGGAACATTCTTTCCAAGTCCTTTCATAGTATAAATTTCCCCATGTCCCATTAAGAAGAGAATAATATCACCTTCCGGCACTGTCAAGTGAATCTGCGTGACCGTGATCAATGCAGCATCCAAATAGTCACTCTCTGGTTGCTTGGTATACAATATCTCTACGGGATAAGTCCTCCAAGGGATAGTGAATATATTGCAGTTGAAGAAATATCCTGATAATTTCTTAGCGTCCAGAGTGGCCAAGGTGGCAATTAACCGAAGATCAGGCTTGTGTCTAACCAACTGCTTCAGGAGCCCAAACAACACATTTGTGTTAATTTTCCTTTCGTGGGCTTCATCAAGCATGACTATTGAATACTGGCATAGTTCTTCATCAACTAAAACATCTCTAAGAAGCATACCGTTGGTCATGTACATAATCACCGTCTCTGTCCCAGTGCAATCCTTGAAACGAATGGCATAGTTCTTTTTGTTCTCTAAAATCTCGTTAAAAATTTCAATACTTTTTTTAACCAAATTCTCTCTGATCACCTTCGGAATATTGTTCTGCTACAACATCTCCCTGGAGATATTGAGGGGTGGATCATCCAATTCTACCACACGTTTCACAAAATCCAGGTATTCAGGAATAAGTTCCTCACAATTGTTCATTATAAAAACCTTTCTCACATACAACTTAATGTTGTTCAACTTCTTCCCGGTGTCAAACAAATTGAACATAGCCCTTTTGGAAACAAATGGAATAGCCTTGAACTCCAACTGGCTACTCCATAGAGAAATGATTCACTGTCAAGGCCAAGTGGTCTTCCCAATTATTAGTGAGACTCTTGTAGAAGATTGCATATTCTTCCTTAGTAATCTCTCTAGCTCTCTCAGAATGACCCAGATATTGAATCAGAGTATTCAACATGGAATTATCAATAGATCATTCACGGTTTTTTGCGGTCTCTTCAATAAAACTTTTATACAGCTATAGCTTAACCCCTCCTTTATTATACATGATTGAAATAAAGGAAGTAAATTCATAAGGACTTGGCTGCTTGAATGCCCACTGAAGAGAACTAATTATTTACTGCATTTTAACAATTGGGGTATTAATGACCTTGCCTACAAACTTCTTATTTAAATTCAGATCTAGAGTTTCCAGTTCGGCTACAAGCTATTCGACTTGCATGCTCATTTTCAGGAGAGAAACTACTTTTTCTGCATATTTAACGGATTTCCTTTAGGAATTGGTATTTTCAGAATCCTCTTGTATATATGAGGTTTCAATGAGGGCTTCATCAAATTTTCTTACATCTCTATTCTCTCCATCCAAGTTTTTGTTGGAATTTGTTTGCACAATTTCTTGTGTGGTTGTCTCTTCAATATTTCCATGGCCATATACACGAAACACTCTACCATTTTCTAGCAGATCCTTACTAGGTGGAGTAATCACAACATCAATGTCTAGATCATTAGTATGCACCTTGTCTTCTTCTCCAGCAAAAGCACTCTTAATAGACAAGGAAACATCTTTTTTATCCCAACTTTTTTCATTCCAATTATCTTCCTCCTCTTCCTCTTCTATTCCTACGTCTGCTTGAATCTCAACAAGATCAACCTCCATTGCATCTGCCTCGTCTGGTAGGTGGTTTTCATCTGGGGCATCATGATCTGTAGTCACTGCAAACTGTTGAGTTGCCACAACACCAACAACAATCAGACCATGTCTCTTTTTCTTTATTTCATACTTTGGTTTCTTGGGTATAGTATCATTTCCTCCCTTGAGATATCTGATGAAACTCCACGTTGATTATCAACCTTATTCATGTCACCTTGGGGAGATCCTGATTCAACATGTTCAACATTTTCAATTTTCGAACATTCTTCATTTTTATGATATTGTTCATCTTCATTTTTCCCAAGATAGTCCTCATCCACATCTTCATCTGAATCATCATATGTGTCTTCATAATCTTCATCCACATTAGGACCAACTTCATCTGGATCCTCATATTGATCTATATCAGCTTCATATTGTTTTGTTTCTTTACTGTCGTTATCATCTTCCTTATTATCGATTTCCCTTAAACATGATTTAGTTTCTGCATATGATTTTTCCCGTTGTTGAAGCTTTTCTTGAAATTTACTAAACTACTCATCGTATTCAGGGTGAAAACTTAATGACATATTGTGCGGTGAAAAACATTCAAGGACTCACATGATTATATTGTCTGGCATGGCTATGATACCACTGAAGCAACAAAGCTTATAACTTGTTGAATTTAATGTAAAATACACAAATGTATTTGTAAGTAATATTTTACTATATATATAAATTGTACAAATCATGATTGAATGTTACAATGATGGTATGCTTATATACCTAGGTAGGTGCCCTTTCATGAATGGTCATGTCCATTAAGACATGCCTCTTCATTAACTAATCATTAATTAACCACAATTATGATATATTATTCATTTGTCTATATTTATTTTATTTTATATAATTTTATATTTGTAACAGATGAAGTAACATCCAAAGTTAAGGAGGAGGAGAATTTTTCCTTGGTTGGGAAGGGAAATATAAGGGCAAGAAGGCCCAAAGCAAGCCAGAGCCAAGCCGCAATAATGGCAAGAAATACCTAAGCAAGATAAAATGTTTTCACTGCCATGAATATGGGCAATATGCTACAAAGTGTCTACACAAGAAGTTTAACAAAAACTTATATTGGGCAAACGTATTTTCATTTACTTTAACGAGTTCGAAAAGACAAGTACTCGACAATATTTTCATGTTTCAGGAGTTTGAAAAGAACTTAAAGAGGACTCCATGGGGTTCCTTTTTCGTAATTTTAATGAGCCCAAAAAAGCAATAAAAGTACACTCATTCATCAAAATTACCTGTATTTTAAATGTAACCTGCATTACATCCTTTAGTTATCATTTAACATGCTCAAAGCCCCATAAAAACATCAAAAATACTTGATATATGGTAAAATTAGGTCAAAAAAAATTACAAAATATTAAAATAATGACTTATTTTGACCATAAAAGTGTAAAAAGTAATTTTATTCCTTACCAACGTCATTTTACCAACTTGAGAGAGATATGAGTGGTTTTTACCTTGAATCTTCAGCAGGTGATTGTGGCCAATCCGGTGAACCATTTTTAGTACCATCAGTTCCAGGTAAGAAATCTATCCTTTCTTATCATTTTCATGGTTTTTGTTTCTTGTTTGTAGCATTTTTTGGGAAGATTTTTTGAAGTTTTGGCACTTAGAATTCGCCCTAGGCCCATTGGACTCTTATTATATCGGGAGGTGTGAGGGTCAACTTAGTTTACACTGATTAGTGCGAACCAGCACACTTACCAGGGAGGGTAAGTGTGATGGGTTGCTTTGTTCATGAATGAATAGTGCAATGGGCGTAGTGAGGGTTCCAAAATTTTAATTTTAAGTAGTTTTCTCCCAAAACTTTTCAAATTGCTAATTTTATTTGTTTTTTCATGTTATTTTGCATATATCTACCAAAGTAAAAATAGCTTTAAGCTGGAGAGAAAGGAAGCATGAGGCTTAGACATGATTGCTGCAAATCATCCAACAACAATGCAAGATTTAAGAAATTGTGGGTTACTAATGTTCTTCTAGATTATGGACATAGGTGCCCAGTTAGTCTTGCTGGAATATTTGGTAAGAGATTGGGAAATATAAAGACAATATTTCTAGATGGAGAGCACATTGCCACTATATATGTTGAAGACATCTATTTTCTAATAGGGCTCCCATTTCATTATCTGGATACAGGAGAGCTGGAGAGACGGTGCAAGATTACATAGCTATCCATTTTCAGCCTCACTCTTAAGCAATTAAGGATGGAAAATTATAAATAAAGGATGTTATTCAGCTCCCCCTCAAGACAATCATATATAACATTACTCGGTTCGCTGACAGTGATGCTCTACATTTAGCTACAAAGTCCCAAATTCATTATGCTTTAAAATGCTTGGCACCTATGATCTTCAAATGGTGTGAAGGGGTCTTGGTCAATCTGAAGAAACAACTCAGTAGAGAAAAGGCCAGACAATTGAAGAAATTTGGGTATGGTTCTCTCATATTATCATTAACTTTGTAGAGGCGCCATTACTATGACCTCAACGAATATCCTGTGAGCTACCTGGACCTAGAGAGCCTCGCATAAGGAAATGGGTAGACTTAAGGCTTGACACGGTGGAGGGTCTATGATGAAATTAACTCCTACTTTCTTTAGATGGTTGTGGGACAACTGATTATGACTGAGGACTACTTGTATGCTAGAGATAGTTTCCATGGATACCCGGAGCTCGTTTTACCTGAAGGAAAGAAATGGAGTGACGTAGGTAAAAGAAATTTCAGTTTGGATATTTTGGGTTTTTTAAGTTTCACATTTTTGTTTTTGTTTTTAACATATCAAAGACTATCAGTTTTACATGCAGATATCAAACCAGTGAGACCAAAGGGTATGTCCCCACTCCATTGACGAGCGCGGCCACAACTGGGACAAACTAGAGTCGATGAGGAAGAGATGGAGGAGTTAGGAGATCCAGACTTGGCAGAGACATTAGCTGAGTTTGAGCACCATGTGGAGGGCTTGACTCGTCCTGTTCTGGACACTGGGTTTGATGATATCCCAATCTGTTTACAGAGATACACTATAGGGGTGCCAACTCGGATAGTTGCGCAAGGTTGCCGATGCGCGTGTGTGTTATTGTGATCACCACTGGGATTAGTTACCTAGGGATTTAAATCCACATTTTGTCTTTTGCATGTATTCAAATATTGCAGGCCATGAGCCATATGTGTCTCAGACACAATTTTTGTAAAACTCAAACACTATTTACAGATTTAATCTATGGATTTTTTCTACTTTATTTTGCTATCTGGTACAATATGTGATGATGATTGTATATTTACAAATGTTACAAATTTATGTTTAAAATATTATTAGCTAATGCATATGTTAATGTATTTATACTTCTAGGGACATTTTGATATGAAATGTAGTCAAAATGTCTATCTAAAAGACAAACTCTCAAAAACATACACAACATAGTTGGACTTCTTACTGAATAAACATTATTTAGATGTAGCACCGCGATATGTGAATCAAGTCTAATGAATAAATTAAGAATACCATGTGAAATGGCATCAGACAACAGTTCGATAATTGCATTATACTCATCTATATTATTAGTTGAGTCACTGATGCAAATTCCTTGCAAACTCACTAACTCGTCATTAGGAGCATAGATTTCCCGCGCTATGGAGGAAAGGTTTTGGGTACTATGACTAGTACCATCAGCATAAACAACATATGGTTGAGGGAATGTCGACATCTGCAAATCAAATGTAATCGAAGATAAGCAGAGGCAGTAGAAAACTCTGAAGAAACACATTGTAAACACACCAACAAACCTATACAATATGTACACAGAAACTATGTAGAAAATTTATAAGCATATTATTTTTTGAGGTATAACTCATTTCAGGGTTGCGCTAAGGGAATTCTGTCAAATTCTACAAGCTCATAGGCCCCTTTTGCAAGTACGTGTTTAACTATAAATGGACCTAACGATATTGGTTCAAGTTTCCTAGCTCCTAATTTATAGGCTTCTTGGTCATACAAAAGGACCATATCACCCTTTTAGAAGGCATGAGGTTTAACATTTTAGTCATATTGTGCTTTGACACATTTTTTGTGAGCCTCATTCGCCATCGCGGCATTGCATCGAGTCTCATCTAGACGAGCTAAGTGCAAAAAACATTTTTCTTTGGTAGAGGTAGTAGGAAGAAGTTCAACGACAAGTTTCAATGACGAAATTTCACATTCAATTGGAAGAACGACTTCTAGACCATACACTAGTTGAAAATTTGTGAATCTAGTCGTGGTTTGGACAAAGGTGTGGTATGCCCATAAGGCTGAAAAAATAAAAAGAATAGTAGGCCAATTCGTTTTATGAATCCCTACCATGAGTTGAAGCATTGATTTCAAAACATTATTAATGACTTCTACTTGACCATTGGCCTGTGGGTAGCAGGGAGTTGAGCTATCATGTTGTAAGCCCAACTTGGCAGTCAGTTTGGACATCATGTAATTGCGAAAATGTTTACCATGGTCCATGACTATAGCTTGTGGCACACCAAATATGGAAACAATGTGGTTAAAGAGGAACAATGCAACAATTTTGTCGTTGTTGTCGTATGTAGGCATCACTTCGGGCCATTTAGTAAAATAATATACTGTAACAATTATGTAACAATGCCTCTCGGTCAAGCGAGGGTCGCAGGTCATGAATTCAATGCCCCATTTTCCAAATGGTCCAACAATGACAACTGGATGCAAACGAGCAGGTGGAGCATGAGATTTATGGTTATGGATATGGGATGCATGACACTTTTGGACCTCTAGAATATAATATCTAAACATAGTCAACCAAAAGTAACTGACATGTAAGATTTCTAAGTGGTATAATATCCAGACATATTTCCATCGCATGCTCCAACATGACAATCATTCAAAGCTTTCTCAGCCTCCTCATGAGTGAGGTATCGTTGGAAGATCGTGTTGATACCATGTCGATAAAGGGTGTGGCCAATTATGATATAAAGACGAGCCTAGTACCAAACACGATCTTGATCAGAACGAGTGCTTTCAGGCTAGAAAGTTTGGGTTTGGAGATTAATTATGATATCTGCATGCCAAGGATCAAAAGAGTTGATCAGAAACAACGTTTCATCGGGGATAAAATCGTTAGTTTTTTATTCTGACATATAAGAGGGAAGGTCACAAATCAATTCAACAAAGACTAGATATTTATTAGACTTGGATTTAATGAAATCCAAACCAAACTCTTGGAGGATAACAATCCACTTCGAGTATTTTCCCCATAGCAATTGACGTGACAAGATATAGGTCATAGGGTTGCAATCAGAAACCACAAGAATCTTGCGAAGCATAATATAGTGGAAAAATATATGAACAACTTGGACAACTTCTAAAGCTAAATTTTCAACATGGGAGTACTTGGCTTCAATATCAGTCAGATTACTACTTAATAAATAAATAAAGTGTTTGTCACCTAAGTCATCCTCTTGTACCAATACCATATAGATAGTGGTAACAACCGCAACAAGATACAAGAAATAGTCTCGATGGTAATCAGGGGGATATAGTAACGATACTTGGACTAATATACTCTTCAAGACATCAAAAACCTTTTGAGCGGTATCATCCCAATGAAAGGGAACCCATTTTTTCATTAAAGGAGTAAATCCTTTGGTAAGTTTTGCATAATTAGGAATGAAACGTCGTAGAAAGTTAGCCTTCACTTGCAGGCAATGTAACTGAATGAGAGAAGTAGCTGGAAAATCGAGGATTTCCTCGACTTTAAAGGGATTAATGTGGATTCCTTGTTTGGACACAATGAATCCTAGAAGTCGACCAAATTGAACACATAAGACACATTTATGTAGGTTTGGGCGGATATTATAGTGTTGACATCGTAATAAGATTTTTTTGAGATGCATGGGATGGTCTTAACGATTCTTAGAGTGTGTTGAAAAGTGTAACTAGGTTCGGTCTTCATAATGACTTGTAATTATGAATTTATGTAATGAAGAAGACAAAGACAATAAAATGTATTTTGTAATGCTTGCCTCATGGGTTTCATGAGCAAGGAGTTTTTATTATAGGTCAAAGACGACTTCTTGATGTCTTTAGGAGTTTTTCATCTTGTCATAGATATATAATTTAGAGTCATGTATATGAAGTGTTGTTACACTTGTAAAGGACAATTTATTGATGTAATAATATGCTCCAAGACCTTGTCAATATGATCCTTGAAGTCAGCTTAGAACATGCTGGAAGATCTCCTTAATAAAGTCGGCTCACACTCAGATTGATATGTCGGCCTAGAGGAGGGAAACAGTCCCTATATAAGAGTGCTCTGCGGTTTCATTTGGTCAGAACATTCTCGGTCAAGGATGTGAAGTACATGACTACAATTGGTACGAAAAGGGTGCAAGAAAGACAAGTAGTATCAACGAATAAGAATACTAAGATTGGGCCGTAAAAGGGTGAAGCATTATCCTTGTTTTCAGGTCCGAACCTACCTCACATAAGCCAAGGGTTATTGTAGTGAAGGTATGCAATGACAAGTCTGTAACAAGAGATTTGAACTGTAGTACGTAAGGAGAAGGGTGCTCAATGAAGAAAGGAGGACGATCATCTCCGTGTTAACTTTTTTCTATATCGCACTCATCTCAAGGATAATTGCAATAAGGCTATACAAGTCTTTGTATTGGGTCTATATGTTGCATAAAGAAGAGTCACTACAACAGATAAGAGATCACAGTCTTCAATAACTTGGGTGCAACAGGAAGGCCGAGGAGGAATCTATTAGAGACCAAGTTCAGATCATAGAAGGAACTAAGGGAAGCACATCAGTTAGGGTAGCTAGACTAGGGACCAAATCTCCCTAGTGATAGTGTAGTACGGTGCAGAAAAGGAGAACAACAGAAGGAGCCTAGAAGAGAAAGTGACAAGGGTATTGGAGAAATATTGGTGTCAAGGATCTTTTTCATGGTCATGGTAATCGTTAGTTGAATATCTATAAGAATAATTTTTATCGGGTTTTCTTCTCCAAGAGGGAGAGGTTTTGGCCTTGGCTTGCTAGCCTAAATTTTGTGTCTCTTGTGCATTTGATAATTGAGTTGATGAAGAACGTAATAATCTAATGAAGATAAGATCTAAGTGAAAGAAGTATAACGAAATCACAATTAATTGTCATGAAAGATAAATTTTAATAAAAGCCTAATTTCTCAACATGGTATTAGAGCTAAGGTGTTGAAGACAAGAAAGGGCTATTTGGCAAGAAGACACAAGGTTCAAGATTCAAAGAAGACATCAACGATCAGTTTTCAAGAAGATAACAAGGACCAGTTTTCAAGAAGCCATCAAGGCTAGAAGAAAGAGCTACTTTCTCTCTAGATCTAAGAAGATCTTCATTCATTCAAGAAGGAGTAGTTTGCAGGAAGTTATAAAAACCCTCAAGCCATCTCAAGAATATCAAAGACCTTACTCAAAGGACTTATACATCAAGGTCCTTTCAAGAGGAAAATAAAGATCAAGGATGTGATATTTATCTTCAAGGAATCTAAATCTATTTCGTGATTGAATCCAAGTCAACATTATTGGAGACATCATCAAATCATCATTTTTCTAAAGTCATCAAGCCAGCCTTGATCATCCTCAAGGATCCAAGGTGATCTATGGCTTTACGCCACTCTTGAAGATGTCAATCTAATAGTGAGCTTCTACTACTATCTACATCATCATCATCAAGGAAGTTGGTAGAAAAAGAAAGCATCTACTCAAGTAAGTATCTTAATGACTTCATCTGAATATGTCAAAATGACTTTTTGCAAGGAAAGCAACAAATTGTTCGGGACTACAAACTTTCTTGCATGGAAGAAAAGGACAAATCTAAATTTCATTGAAAACGAAGTCATGGACTACATCAAAGGGTCGGTAACTAAACCTTCAAAAGAAGATACTCAAGCACATGCCAAATACATGAAGGGAGACATAAGAGCCCAAAGGATTCTTATAGAATCCATAAAGGACTCTCTCATCCCCTATGTATCAAAACTAGAATCTTCAAAAGAAATATATGACAAATTGGTGGATCTATTCTCAGTGAGTATTGTAGGGGAAGTAATATATATGAGACAAGAACTATAAAAGTTTAAGATGTCAAGAGAGGAAGTAATAACCTCATATTTTATGAAGATTTATGAAATACGAGATCAACTGCAGGAATTTGGAGAAGTAATGTATTACAGAGAAATGACTACAATGGTGTTGAATGCTCTACCAGAGGGGTGGAGGAAGTTCACTTCAAGCATATATGCGAAGAAAGAAGCAACACCATTCCAAGATCTATGGTCTCTATGTAACATAGAAGAGACTAGATTAAAAGCTAAAATTGATATGGGATCAAATGGAGAGAATCAAGCCTATGATGTCATGTCAAGAAGAAACGGAAGATTCGCTAAGTTTGGTCCTCAGAAGAAAAGGATAAACATGGATAAGATACAATGTTATGGATGTAATGAACTTGGGCACTATAAGAAGGATTGTCCCAAGTCTAATAAGGACAAGAGGAAAGAGGAAGAAGCCCATGTCGCCGGAGAAATTGAAGAACCAGATTCAAAGAAACCTAAGAAAGAAGAAGTGAAAGATCTCTGTTATGATTGAGATCATATTCCTCTTTAAGAGGTATATGTCAGTTGTAAAATAGTATGTTAGGAAGCATTGTATATTAGATATATGCATATCTTTAGAATTGGCATCATGATGGAAGAGTTTAAGGAAGAGCGCTTGTCAGAGGAGGATGTCTGTAACACATTTATGTGACAACTATGCTATGAGATAAGTGGTTCTTGGGAACCTCACTAAAAAAATATTTATAAAAGGCAGTCATCTAAATCTAGGTTCATCATTCATTAATCATATGGAAACAAGTGCTGAAATTTTCTAATGGAATCCTCTTTGGATTCACTGGTTAGAAAGAAAGCAAAAGGTTTCATCGAGAATTCTAACTTGCAGAATTATGGGATTTAGGATATGATGACATATTGTTGAAATAGGTCAAGAAAATGAAACTTTTCATTCTAAGGAAAACTGTTGCAGGATGACTCAAAAAGAAAAGGGTTAAGTACATGTATATTTATGCTTACATTGGATGCTATGAAGTCATTTCATATGGTTGTAGGTAGTATACTTCTATCTTTAGAAGTATGATCAAACAAAATAGAATTTCCTTCGATGCACAGGTTTCCACACCAGATGAAATCAACACAATATGTCCTCATATGAAATATGAGGTAGTTGTACACTATTAATGAACTGCATAATGAAGCTCCTAGGAATAAAATCAAATTTTGTGGAGAAAGAAAGGAAGATATCGTGAGAAGTGCAACCATGATAAAAAGTAGTCAACATCCAAGGAAGCCAAAAATACATGACTAGAAAATATCCCGGGAATATATGTAGACTCTGATAGAAGTTTGGAAAATATAGGAGACCCTTGACAATACATATCTTTAGGAGATGTGTCAACCTATAAACGAAGGATCTCGATGCCTACAAGAATATTTCATGGTGAAAGATAATCACTAAGGTAACTTTTGATTTAAAAGGTTCATATTTATAATTAAATAATGCCTTATGATCTTATGCAGGGCTGCTAAAAGGAAGCACAAGTCTTCCACAAGCTGATAACCATATGGCAAGATGAAAGATCCTTGGAAGAAGTATGGTTCGAAGAAAATCAGCATGACATGAAGCTAGACCAGATGCAAAGATTGATGGATCACTTTATGATAAAAGACATGAATCTTGAATGAAAGTGATGGATGATATTTTCCCTATGAAGAGATCCCAACGATGAAGACTCCTCAAAAACGAAGAAATTAATGACATCAAAGAAAGGAGTTCTTCATGAGCAGTTGGGTGTTTTCATCATTGTTGTTGCAGATCCATGATTAAGAGGGAGCTTCGTAATAATTTTCTTACTTGGAAGAAAATTGGTAATTCCTAAGCCATAAGGGAGCTTAGAAACATTCCTTATATAGGAATGAGTACATTCCTTTGTGGAATTTGTCCTCCCTAGTTGAGAGGGAGATATAGACACGTCATTTTGGTATTCACCTGGGAAGATAGAATGGAGGATTGGGTAATCATTTGGTATCCGACACTCTTTAGGGGATGTATAAGGACATCCAAGATAAGAGTAGTCGTGGGAGGACCGATATTCTTTGAGGACTAGGTATCCAAGATAAAAATAGTACTGCTGGAAATATCTTGAATGAACCTGGGTGGCATATGATCTAAGAGAGACAATGATGTAGGTGTTTATTCATCATTGGTCTCACCGGCATTGGATCTCAAAGATCTTGTGAAGAGATGGAGTTGTTAGTCAATGCCTTGCACTATGAAAATGTTGGTTGATATGATGTTATACAAATGGAATTACCAATCTGATTCTTCTTATGAGATTCTTCAGATTCAGAGTGACCATGTACCATTATGAACACCTCCCTAGTTAAGAGGGAGTGTTGAAAAGTCTAACTAGGTTCGGTCTTCATAATGTCTTGTAATTATGAATTTATGTCATGAAGAAGACAAATATAATAAAATGTATTTTGTAATGCTTGCCTCATGGGTTTCATGAGCAAGGAGTTTTTATTATAGGTCAAAGACTTCTTGTTGATGTCTTTAGGAGTTTGTCATCTTGTCATAAATATATAATTTAGAGTCATGTATATGAAGTGTTGTTACACCTGTAAAGGAAAATTTATTGATGTAATAATATGCTCCAAGACCTTGTCAATATGCTCCTTGAAGTCGGCTTAGAACATGCTAAAATATCTCCTTGATAAAGTCGGCTCAACTCAAATTGATATGTCGGCCTAGAGGAGGGAAACAGTCCCTATATAAGAATGCTCTGCGGTCTCATTTGGACACAACAATCTCGGTCAAGGATGTGAAGCACATAACTACAATTGGTACGAAAAGGGTGCAAGAAAGACAAGTAATGTCAGTGAATAAGCATATTGATATTGGGTCGTAAAACGTTGAAGCATTATCCCTGTTTTCAGGTCTGAACCTACCTCGCATAAGCCAAGGGTTATTGTAGTGAACGTCTGCAATGACAAGTTTGTAACAAGAGATCCGAACTGCAGTACGTAAGGAGAAGGGTGCTCAATGAAGAAGGGAGGGAAATCATCTTTGTGTTAATTCTGTTCTATACCGCACTCATCTCAAGGATAATTGTAGTAAATCTATACAAGAATTTGTCTTGGGTCTATACGTTGCGTAAAGAAGAGTCACTACAATAGATAAGAGATCACAGTCTTGAGTAACTTGGGTGCAACAAGAAGGCGAAGGAGGAATATATTTGAGACCAAGTTCATATCATAAAAGGAACAAAGGGAAGCACATCAGTTAGGGCAGCTAGACTAGGGACCAAATATCCCTAGTGTTGGTGCACTAAGGTGCAGAAAAGGAGAACATCACAAGGAGCTTGGAAGAGAAAGTGTCAAGGGTCTTAGAGACATATTGGTGTCAAGGGTCTTTTTCATTGTCATAGTACTCATCAGTTGAAGATATATAAGAAGAATTTTGATCGGGTTTTCCTCTCCAAGAGGGAGAGGTTTTGGCCTTGGCTTGATAGCCTAATTTTGCGTCTCTTATGCATTTGATAATTGACTTGATGAAGAACGTAATAATATAACAAAGATAAGATCTAAGTGAAAGAATCATAATCAAGTAACAAGTAATTATCATGAAAGAGGCATAATCAAATAACAAGTAATTATCATGAAAGAGAAATTTTAATAAAATTCCTAATTTCTCAACGGAGTGGGCAGAAAACTCATCAAGGTATGGTTGCACAATATGCTTAATATCATGAAAAGCATAATTCATTACCCATTGGAAATTTTCTCCTGCATTCTTAAGACCGAAAGGAAGTTTGTGATAAGCAAACTTACCCCATGGAAAAATCAATGCAATCTTATGTTGGTCAAATGGGAGTATGTTGATTTGATTATATCTAGAGAAGCCATCCATAAACATGAAAATTTCACTCTTGGCGCAATCATCAACAATTTGGTCGATAAAACGAGTTTTGTAGTTGTCCTTGGGACAAGCTCTATTAATATCGTGATAATAGACACATACTCGGATCGTATCTTGTTTCTTCATCACGAAAACAATGTTTGAGATCCAACCGGTTGAAGGAACAAGATAAATAAAACCAACATGCAAAAAAATTTCAACTTCTGCCTTATGTTGGGATATTCTGACACATAGGAAATAGTTAAGAATAACTTAGTCTAGTGTAGAGTTAGGTAAAGTGTGTTTCTTTACCATGTACATTTGTAACTTATAATCCGATGGTCACAATTTGTAGTGATCTGACGGTTATCTCTCACCTCGGTATTAACGGCACTTGATTCGTGGCTTAACACCCGATTGGTCAATGATCTCTATTTAAAGAGCATGGAGGGTCATTTGTCCGGTAACCATTTATGAGAGAAAAATATGTAACTTTTCCTTTTATATTAATAAATTCCCTGAAGTGGCCGCGTTGGCTTAGGGCGTGGACTGTTTCCCTCTTTGAGGGTTTTAACCATGTGATTATACTGGTGTATTGATTTTTGATCTGTTTGTGAGCGGTGACATTTGGTTCTTGATCTACGGAACTTACCCTGTAAATTCCTACATGGTATCAAAGCTGGTGACCCTGATGATCGGAAGTCCACTGCAGGATATGTATTCACTCTTGGTTCAGGACCTATTACTTGGTCTTGTAAGAAACAAAGTGCCATCTCTCTTTCTTCAGCAGAAGCAGAGTATCATGGTGCAGTTGAAGCCAGCAAGGAAGCCATGTGGCTTCGTCAGATTCTATTTGAATTTGGTCTTCATCAGCAACATCTAACTACACTTTGGTGTGATAATCAGAGTGCCATTCAGCTATGTAAAGATCCAATTCAGCATCAGCGTATGAAACACATTTAACTCCACATACACTTCATCAGAAAGCTCATTCATGATCATGTTCTTGAGGTGTAGTACTGTCCAACCAATGATCAAGTAGCCGATATCTTTACAAAGGCTCTCACAGAAGCGAAGTTTACCAAACTTCGATCCAAGCTTGGAGTTCAGGAAAGTTGTCATTAAGGGGGGATAGGCTCTAATGCCTCCTTCCTTCTCCTATTGTGTCACTTTTGTAAATCCTTCAATCCTATCCCAATTTGTTCTTAAGGGGAGATGTTAGGATATTTCGACACATAGGAAATAGGCTCTTTTTGTGTCACCTTTGTAAATTCTTCAATCCTATCCCAAGTTGTTCTTAAGAGGGGATGTTAGGATATTCTGACACATAGGAAATAGTTAAGAATAACTTAATCTAGTGTAGAGTTAGGTAAAGTGTGTTTCTTTACCATGTACATTTGTAACTTATAATCCGACGGTCACGATTTGTTGTTATCCGACGGTTATCTCTCACCTCGGTATTAATGGCACTTGATCTGTGGCTTAACACCCGATTGGTACATGATATCTATTTAAAGAGCATGGAGGGTCATTTGTCTTATAACCGTTTATGAGAGAAACATATGTAACTTTTCCTTTTATATTAATAAATTCCCTGAAGTGGCCGCGTTGGCTCAGGGCGTGGACTGTTTCCCTCTTTGAGGGTTTTAACCACGTGATTATACTGGTGTACTAATTTGTGATCTGTTTGTGAGTGGTGACCTTTGGTTCTTGATCTACGGAACTTACCCTGTAAATTCCTACACCTTAATCACAACAAGTTTCTTAGGGTGAATTGGATGCAAACATTGTTTAATTGGCTTGGCATTTAGACATGTTTTAATTTCATGCACCACAATATTGTGATTAATGCTTGGTATCTCTTCGTATGTCCAAGTAAACAGGCCACAAAATTCTCAAAAAATGTCCTTGTAAATCTTAATCTCATTTGGAGAGAAAGAAGAAACTATATGGACATTTTCAATAATCTCGGGCTTAATATTTGTCCTCGATATTTGCCATGTTTTTCTCAGAATTCACCTCATAAATGGAGATGGGATTTTGAGGTTCATTAGTAAACTTGGGGGAGAAAAAGTCTTCAAAATTACTGTCAATAGTGTCGGGTTAAGGAAAGAAATACTAACAATGATGAATATTGTCCTAGGGTTTCTCATCCAACATCATGATCTCCATGATGCTTTCGTCGGTCAGAAATGTGTTGTCGAAAGGATCAGAATCTGAAACTAAAACTGAATCTTGAGAGGAATAATCAACCAATTTAACTAAGTTATTATTTTCAAAATTTGTTGAACAAGCTAGGTGAATAACCTCATAAGCAAACTCAACGAGGATGAGCAGAAGACGGTCGTGAAAAGATTCAATGTTGGAACTGTCAAGCACTATCCAGGGATCATATGGAATAGTACTATATGAAATCATGTTGATTAGAGAAACCATAGAGTGAATGTTAGGAGGAGGAAGCACAAAAGTTACCATTAAGGATGAGTCTTTTAATAATCCTACTCCAACATTTTCAAAAGGTAGTGGGGTCTTTCCCACAAGAGAGATGTTTCCAGTAGTCTGGGAATCAACAGAAAAAAAAGGAAAGTTGATCAATGGCCACAATGCCCCCCTAGTGGGGGAAAGCAATCATCCGAAAATAGGATGAGACTACAACTGCCATAGCATAAATCCAAGTATGTCCCAATAAGAGCCTGTAATATAATTGTCCATCAATGACCTCGACTTCTACCGAGACTATTTTATCGGCTAATTCTACTGGCAAGGAATTGATAATTTTGTAAGGTTTAAATCCTCTTCCCTCAAAAGATTTGAGTGTCGTCAGTCACTGATTAAGGTAAGGAGAACCTAAAGCTTTCCAACTTAGCATCGATATGGTGTAAGTAGAGGAACCTTTGTCCACAATGGTACATAAGACATTTTTTCCTTTAACCGCAAATTGAATCATAAATGCAAACTGGGGCAGAAGTTTAGGTGTATAATTCTCGTGATTGAACACAACGAGGCTCGAATATGAAGGATATACTCCCATGGCTATTGATTTCCTCTGAGTAGGATAGTTCTGCAAAACCTCGAGAGTATACATAGTTGAAGGAGCTTAGCATAATCTTAAACTATATTATAGTTTTGTGCAGCTCTCATATGGGGGTTAAATAATGATTTACGAATCACCCCTTTGGGAGGTTTAATCATCAGCTCAGGAGTAGGTTTCTCGATTTGGAGAGCATAAGACATGGGTGGAGTAGAGCTGGAATGTTGATCAATAACCTTTCTTGTTGAAGGATTTAGATTACCATAATCTGTATCTCTAATGGTCACCAAGACGTCTTTCGAAGACATGAATACGTTGGAAGTGTTTTGGGAAGAAGAGGATGCATCTTGGGAAATCATATTCATCTCCTGGTTTGGGAAAGAATATGTCAACACGACAGGTACCGTGGATGCAAATTTCAAATTTTGATTGATTTTCGCTTTATGTGGACAATCCTTGGTGAAATTATCGTTATTACAGATAATACAAGGGTAACGAGGCCTACGATTCTCGTCAAGAGACTGATTCCTCTGCTTATCCCATGAAGTTTTTCCTATTTTTTCTTACTTTTACCCTTTTTATTACTTCCACGTTGCTAACATTTATCTCAGAAGTACTCACATGAGCAAGAATAGGGGGGCTTTGTTTGGTCATGGTTGGAGAAGATTTCAAATTAGTTTGATTAGAAGATTTTCTCACTGATCGTTGACTGACAAAAACAATCATTCCATCAACAACATGTGTTTCCTTCGAAGGAGCAGGTGGAGCAATATTCGAAGGTCATGGAGCATTGGGTATCTTGTCATAGAGTGTGTGAGATTGAGTGTAAATTAAATCCAAATATTGAACATGAGCAATGAATTTCTCTTCAGTAACAACTCCGCCTTTGGCAACGTCTTCAATTATAGAAGGAAACAAGGATTTAATGAATCATTCTTCAAACAACTTATTAAGAATGTTAGTTTTGGCTAGACAACATCAACACCTCCACTCATGTATATGATCGGATATATGAGTAGAGTTAGATTGCTTTAAGGAGGTAAAAAACCCAGTATCAGTATCGTAACGGATGGGTAATTGGAAATGGGTTAGAAAAGTGGTTTCCAATTCATTAAAGTTGTTAAATGAAGTTATGGGTAATTCAACATACCACTTAGTTTCTGAACTAGTAAGAGTTCACTGAAAAAGTCGTAAACTAATGGAGTCATCATTTAAGGAGTTCAAAAAACACCATAAATAATAGGTCATGACGTGATTTGACAGATCTTCTCCGAGGTTTCCATTAAATTTTGGAATGTTACTCGAAGATTTGGTTGGAATAGTCGACCAGCAAGGATAATGATTAATCAGATCATTCATTAGCCGAGAGAGATCTAGTAAATTAAATTTTGTTTGAGAAGGTTGACCTTGTGGATAAAGGTTAACCGGTGGTGGAGGGTATCCTGGATACGATGGAATGGGTTGAGCTATGGGAACTTGCATTCCACCAAGATAAGGAGGAGTTTGATAAACAAGATAACCGAGACTAGTTTTCCCAATTCCATGAAAAACTTAGTAAGATTGGAAAGGTTGAATTTGGATCTATTGACCTTGATAAGGTATTTGTGGTATAGTTGTTTGGACAACAAGAATTTGTGGGATAACTTGGAATGATTTCCCAGATGGAATTTGCATCATTCCAATACTAGGTTGATTGGTTGACACTTGTATCATTCTTTAAACAGGTTGGTTAACTTACATCTGTGGAATAGTTTGACCAA
The DNA here is from genome assembly GCA_034641835.2 of Pinus albicaulis. Taxonomy (NCBI): domain Eukaryota; kingdom Viridiplantae; phylum Streptophyta; class Pinopsida; order Pinales; family Pinaceae; genus Pinus; species Pinus albicaulis. The sequence goes on along the minus strand of CM076584.1, from coordinate 1,591,387,781 downwards.
GTGGGTTAAATGGAGTTTGTAATACACCTTGAATAGGCTGGCGTTGTAGCTGCTACAACCACCTTCCATAATTTTTCCTATGATTTGATTTTGGAGCCTTCCCTTATGTCCACATGAGCTTATCTTGTATTGTCGTCAAGTATTCATGATTGATTCAAGACTTATTATTTTCATATGTGCTTGTGTGTGCTTTCATATTTATTTGAAAATTTTCATCACAAGCTAACCTCCTGACTTCACCTTACAACAGTTCTGGGCTTGCCTCCAGAAACTATGCAATTCATGAGGGCAAGCCAACCTTGATGATGGAAATTGTGCAATCTAGATTGGCAGCTCAACCTTGAGCTTGAGAATTGTGAATTCATGGATGGTAGCCCAACACTAAGCAAAGAAATTTCATAATCCACTCCTTGAGCTCAGAAGCTACACAGTGCATTGAGCCAGGAAGTTTCCCAGAATTGTGCAATCTTCCTTGGTAGCGTGCATGACAAATTTCTCGAAAAATCAAAAAGAAAAAAAAGAAAAAAGAAAAAAAAAGCGAAAAAAGAAAATATCCTTAGAAAATAGGGATTTATTATTAGTTTCCCAAAGGTGGCAGAGTTGCTATTTTTATAAATTTCCACCAACTGTTACTTTTTCCTTGATTTTAGGCATGTGCGTAATAAATCCTAACCCACTTAAATCTATTTAATTGACACATCTCAATCTCATTTTTACATTCGATCGTGGAGCTTTAGGATTCCCAAGGAGATCAAGGAGCCTTTGGTGGAGTTTTCATTGTTTTCCGAGTGAGTTTTTCTTTTGTCATTTTTTTGTCGCTTTTTGTTGGTTCACTTCTATGAGTATTGTTTTGCTTGTTTCTCTTCATGTTTGTTGGAGTTTCAACTTATATTAGCTTGATAAGTGTTGATTCAATTTTTTGTTTGCCTTTCATAAGTGTCGCATTAGTTTTCTTGTTTTTGTACACCCATGATTGTCATTTTGGCGACTCTCCTCACATATTTGATTTTCCTTCCATTTGTTGAGTTTATGCACTTGATTCACATTGATACATCTATACTTAATCATATATGCACTTCAAATTGCATTATAACTTACATCGTCTTGCTTCCCACACCCTCACTAGATAGATATTCACTTCACTTGACGATGCATTGACTTTCCCAGCTAGGCATTGCACAAGTCCAAGGATCAAGTCGATATCTTGGCCTTTGAGACTACATAATGCGCAGTACAAGTTGTACAAATTGTGCATTGCGCAGTTCCAGGGCTTGGTCTGCCACATTGGCCACTCAGACTGTGCAATGCCCAATCTCTCCAAGTCAGTGCCTAGTTTGAACTACGCATTGCGCAGTCTCAAGCCTCAGGTTGCACCCTTGGCTACTGGTACTGCACAATGCACAATTCCCATAGCTAATCTCCCTCACTTGATCTTGAGAATTACACAATCTTGCTCATCAATCTGTGTTTAGTGTTCAGCAGTCGGGACTACACAGGGTTGCATGCAGATGTGCAACATTCCCATGTGTAGATGTCATTAACAGGATTGTTTCACATATTGATGTGAATACTATGAGTTTGAAAAGTGCCAATAGACATAATCTTACCACCTTTCTGGCAGAATATTACCATCTTATGTACCATTTGCCTGAGCTAGAAGCACTCATGGATTCATACATTTATGCCACCAACAACTATCTAAGCACGAAGGACATTATTAAAGGTTGGTTTAAAGAGCCATCAAAGTTTCGATAGACACCCACCAACATATACAAGACAAAGTCCCTCAAGGAGGGACTACCAGCTCTTGGTTATCCTAGCTTGTATAATATATGGTCAACAGAGCACGAAGACCTTTCATGAAGGGTGGGAAATCTTATTGAACTAGGTTGTGAATGAGGGGAAGCCATTTAATTGGTCAGATTTGTTGGCTCCATAACTAAGAGTCCATGTAGCAAACACCTTGAATCCTACCAGGGGTGGGCGAGCAAGATTCTATATGTCTACATACTTACTGGATGTAATATGTGCAAAAATGCATTCCTTGGCATGAGCTAGACTTGAACACCGTGATACCCTGTCGTGTACATTCCACGGGGGCTTCACTAGGGGAGCAATACCACACAGCGTGCATTCATATTAGGGGATATATTGAGGAAAAAATGACATAATATATTGATCATATAATAGGCGGTAAAGGGTTTTTATAATGGTAGGTATAAAAAATGGAGCTCGAAGTTAATGAAAAAATATAAAGGGGTATAAAAAATGTTAATAAAAAAATGGATACTTACAATATCTAGGGAAAGTAGGGGTTTTTTAAATTAGGAAGGTGTATTGGGTTCGTATTGGTAGGGAGTTAAATAATGTGATTTTTAGAGGTATTTTTCAATATTTATTCAAATGAAGGTATTTTTTAGTATGCCACGAGCGCACATGATATGCCAAAGATTCATTGAGTGAAGCCCCTGTGGTACATTCACTACAGATTGTTCTCGGATTGCAGTTGTTAGCACTCCGTGAATTCTACTAGGCTGAGGATATATTCACAAAGGTAACCACAAACCACTTTGGGTTGAGAGACTGGTCTTCTCCAACCGGAGGGGGCTCCCTCACTCGACAAACTCAAAGGTAAGAGACTTTGAAACAAAAATTTTTACAGAGACCAGATCTGAAGATTTATTTTAAATATCTTGTTGGGAATTGATAAAAATTCGAAGTATGGTGTAGATGTAGGTGTAGGTTTCACCCTTGGATGTTGGTACTACACAATGCACAATTCCCATAGCTAATCTCCCTCACTTGATCTTGAGAATTACACAATCTTGCTCGTCAATCCATGTGTTTTATGCCTAATCTCGCTTTGAAGGTAGATTTGCAAAAGCTAATGTTTTCTTGCCATGAGTGCCTTTTCCCTCCTGTAGGTATCACATTTGTTGATCACTCCTCTTCAATAGTCAGTTTTACCATGACACTAAAGAGAGATGCTTCAAAAGATACCACAAAAAGCAGTACAGGGGAAGCAGTTGAGAGCATTCCAGTTAACTTGCCAATGTATTTAGACACTTAATTGTTTGTGGAAAAGGAATTAGATCTTACATGGTAGAAAGTGAACGAATATTTTTCAGCAAAGAGCTTCAAGTAAGATCTAGAGGATCGACATGTATTTTTCAGTGTTCAGCTGTAGGGACTACACATGGTTGCATGTAGATGTGCAACATTCCCATGTGCAGATGTCATCAGCAGGATTGTTTCACATATTGATGTGAAGACTATGATTTTTAACAGTTCCAATAGACATAAGCTTACCACTTTTCTGGTAGAATATTACCGTCTTATGTATCATTTGCCCGAGCTAGAAACACTCATGGATTCACACATTTATTCCACCAACATCTATCTAAGCATGAAGGACATTACTAAAGGTTGGGTGATAGAGCCATCAAATTTTTGATAGACACCCACCAACATATACAAGACAAATTCCCTCAAGGAGGGACTACCAACTCTTGGTTATCCTAGCTTGCAGAATCTATGGTCAACAGATCACGAAGACCTTTCATCAAGGGTGGGAAATCTTATTGAACTAGGTTGTGAATGAGGGGAAGCCATTTAATTGGTCAGATTTGTTGCCTCCACAACTAAGAATCCATGTAGCGAACACCCTGAATCCTCCCAAGGTTGGGCGAGCAAGATTCTACATGTATGCATACTTACTAGATGCAATCTGTGCACAAAATGCATTCCCTGGCATGAGCTAGACTTGGACACTGCGATACCCTGTTGTGTACATTCCACGGGGGCTTCCACACCACGTGCATTCATATTAGGGGATATATTGAGGAAAAAATGACATAATATATTGATCATATAATAGGGGGTAAAGGGTTTTTATATTGGTAGGTATAAAAAATGGAGCTCAAAGTTAATGAAAAAATATAAAGGGATATAAAAAATGTTAATAAAAAAATGGATGCTTACAATATCTAGTGAAAGTAGGGGTTTTTTAAATTAGGAAGGTGTATTGGGTTCGTATTGGTAGGGGGTTAAATAATGTGATTTTTAGAGGTATTTTTCAATATTTAGTCAAATTAAGGTATTTTTTAGTATGCCACGAGCACACATGATATGCCAGAGATTCATTGAGTGAAGCCCATATGGTACATTCACTGCATATTGTTCTCGGATTGCAGTTGTTAGCAATCCATGAATTCCACTAGGCTGAGGATATATTCACAAAGGTAACCACAAACCACTTTGGGTTGAGAGTCTGGTCTTCTCCAACCGGAGGGGGCTCCCTCACTCGACAAACTCAAAGGTAAGAGACTTTGAAACAAATTTTTTTACAAAGACAAGATCTGAAGATTTCTTTTAAAAATCTTGTTGGGAATTGATAAAAATTCTGAAATATGGTGTAGGTGTAGGTGTAGGCGATCAAATTTTTACCAGTAATATTTATGCATAAACATAGTCATCACAAAGGTCTTCTCTTGATACACATTTTGGAGAAATAAAAAGTTATGTAGTATAGTGGGAAAAAACTAACAAAATACTTTTGAACCACGTGGGAAAACTGTGGGAGATTGATCTAACATACACTCATGAAACGATGCTTAAAGGAAACAAATGATAAATAAGGAGGTAACATGCTCCATTTGCAACTGAAACACGAGAAACACAGTAAACACTAGAGAAAATTTAATTTAATTCTAGGATTACTGATTTCTAACTTCAATTTTAAGGAATAAATTCAACAATAAAGACACACATGAAATCACAAATCCAAAATGTCATACCACAGTATCCTCTCCAAAGATTATTGGGAAAATATGTGCTTTTAAAGCCTTTCTTTCAATAAACCGGGATCACAAAAACAATACACTAGAGACTCTAAGACAATATCAATACTACCCAACCTTCTTTACATTATATTTTCCATCTTATATATACATGCATAAGAGATCAAAAAGTGGCTGGATGCAGTGTATCCTCAATCCATGAAGTGGATTGATCCAAGAAAAAAAGAAGCAACTTAGTGTTGTTTACAGTAATTTTTCTTAAAAGATAAAAAACAAAAAAAATGGTCATTATCACTATCTTTAAAAACAAAATATCTTAACAATTTCCCAAATCTTCGAACCATATCTATCACATCACAAAAAAACATAAAAAGTAAAAAGTTTGGCAATGAAATGGGACTGCATTGCGCATTAGCTGGGTAGCATGTTGCACTGTCATATTTACCTTTCAAAATTGACATATGGCTGTTGACTGTTGGTCTGAGCTCGTTGCCACCTCTGCTACAAGTTCATCCTTTCAATCTCTGACAACTGGCATCTTCATATCACTTGTGAAAACCTGTAGACAGGGGTTGCGTAGTTGAACTTCCAATAATACCTCCTTTACACCATCAGGCTTCATCAAATCAAAACCACAATATCTTAGGCCCTTCAACATGTCTAGAACCATCTCAAAATACTGACAAAAAGACTCACAAGCTTCACAAAAAAAATGAATTGCAAAACACACTCATAATTCTGCCACTAAAAAAACTATGAAAATAGGCCCTGAAGAAACGCCTGTAGGTCCCAAAATATAAATGTTGTGTAAAAAATGAGAGAGGTTTTTTGTACTTTGATCAGTGCTTGAGAAAAAATTCATTCAGTTTCCGAAAATTAGTCTCCGTGTGGTTGGAAACCATTCTGCAAAAAGATGTGTAAAACAGGTTTTTTGCACAATAGTGGGAAACACAATACTTTAAACTGACACTGACTTCAACATTAACTTTCAGGACTTTGTGAAATTTTATATGTATCACATGGAAAACTCATAACAATGACTTCTCATGACCCAATTCTATTCCAAACTCCAACCCAATCACTGAATGACCAGACACATGACGATGTTATAGAAACATGACACTCGAACTTAGGATAGTGACAACATTCGTAAGTTCGATTTATTAAAATATTTTATACTACATGAATTCGAAACTTTGATTTGAAAGACACCAAAATATTGATCATAAAATTGGCTCCATTGGGAATGGCAGCCTCCTAGCGAGGTGCCAAGAACAACAATGCAAACTAGTAGCCTATCCATTGGGCAACGAAGTAAACTAAAAACTGAAAATTGGAAGTATGACTAACAGATTGAAAATTTGACTACTAACTGACTCAACTTACTTATGGAAGTATATCACTGAGACCTTATGGCGTTCACCTCGGGCTTCAATTCTCAGTGCCAACCACCCACACTTGTAATATTGAAAGTAACATGGTATGTACAGTGGAATCTTGCATCCACTGAAAGTATTTACACTATGTAATCACCTCTCTCCAATGTAGTCGGTCAAGAAGATGGCTACTTGATTGAATGCTGATTAAAATTCCTTTGAATAGGTCGAAAACATATAATATTGGAAACCTAAACTTCCACTTAAACTATTTACTACAATCCAAAAACGTAATAACAACCATTTTCCTTGATGGTTGCAACAAATCAGCCAAAGGATCTTGAAGAACATGAAAAATCACCTCTTTTGATGACTGCAGGAAATCAACAAAATATTCTTCAATAATTTGAAGCATTACCTCATCCTGAAAACCAGCAAAAAGACAAGCATTCTCCTTGTTTTCAGCCACTAGCTTGTCAACAACAAAAAATCCACATCCACAAGGTCTTCAACAATATGTTCTTCTTCATAATTTTCTTGCAATACTAGGGGCTATTACATGGAAAGATTTCATTATCTAGAGCCTTCATGCATGCAAATTCAAAACTTTGATTCTCACGGGCTTCTTATGGAAATAATAATTCAAAAAATGAATGGGCTGAAGAACAACTCAAAAGAATATACTGATCTTCTACTTGGTCACTTAACAATTGGCAAGGTTGCTGAATATGCCCATCAAACTCAAGAGAAAAGACATGAGAGTCATGATCAACGGTACTGTCTGCTTCATTTCCAGCGAAAGGAGAAAACTTTGTCTGCTGGAAATCTTCCTAAAAAAAAAAATTCCATCACCCATGTTTTCAGACTCATAACTAGCTGAAGGGGAGGAACTTTGACTGCAGAAATCATCCAAGTAATCAGCAATCGGATGATTAAAAACCAAAGAAGCCTACTGCAATATTTGGATGAAGGAGTCTTCAATATAACAAGCAACATGGTCCTCAACTATATATGAAGGTTGTTGCCAAGTTATGCTCGCTTCAACTTGCTCTTTTGCTTTCGTAGCGATCTTATAATTTTATCTCAGCAATTAAAATGTAGCATGACATAAAGGTATATATTTATCATCATTTTCTTCATGTTCAAACTACAAGACTGCTCACCTGATTCAATACTTTCATCATATTCTTCATTGTTGTCATAAGTGACATGTGCAGGCATATTGCTTTCCTGAAATTGTTGAAATTGAAAATGCTCTTGTTGATAACATGCCATTGATTTCTCTTCGGGACTATCTTCAAATGAATAAATAAAACAATTAGTTTCTGACTTATGGTGCCATAAATAAATGAACTCTCCTTGTTCTACCAAATCTGCTTGGGGAGGAGGTATTCTTTGCTTCCCTCTAACAACAGGTTTGATTTGCATAATGAATATGTCCATCCATATTTCCACGGATTTCATCAATGTATCCAGCTTATGGCCTGACAATGGATAAATCTCTTCCTTAACCACTTCCCTTCTTTCAACTTCCATTTTGGATTTTTTGATCAACAAATGTGCTTCCACATCAACAACACTTTTCTGCATATCCTCCAAAGTGGTGGGATTCCTCTCTCTGAGATGATAGGAAAGTTCAACTTCAAAACCATCTGGATAATGAAGCATAGCCAATCCTGGGGGAGGCTTTACATCAATAGGTATGGAATGATATACACTATTGAATCTGGTTGAGAAATCTTGAACTGTCTCACCGGGTTTCCTCTTTAGATTCCGATATTCATCCATAATCTAAAAATGGTTCTTCTTAACTTCGCATGTGTCAAGGAAAATGTGTTCAAACTGTTGGAAATTAGGAATGCTTCCAGCTGCCAAAATTCTATACCAATTCCTAAATTCTCCTAAAATACTTTGAGTAAACAACCTCAATTTTACATCTTCACGATCTACTTCCTCAAGGTTAATGAATTCAATGATTTTGTCTACATGCTTCCTTGTTGTGATCTTACCTGTACCATCAAATTGAGGTAGCCTCTGACCATAATTCTGTGGTAACTCATGCAAAGGGGTAGGTAGATTTAATGTGGCATACCAGTGAGTAACCATGACTAAGGTCTGAGATGTGGTTGTACTAGCCAAACTATTATTATCGTTTGTATCTTGTTCAGGACAACCAATACAAAAAGGAGATGCATTTGCAACTTCAAGGGAATGATATGCACTGCCAAAATGGGACTCATGTGCAGATTTTCAGTCTGAATTCAGATTCGATAGATAGAAGAAAATTATTTTGACATTTTCAGGAAAGGACAAGAAGCAATTGATACAACAGAAAATTATATATTGCGAAAAATTCAGGTTCAAATACCTGACTCTCACACGCTACTCTTCCATCCTTCTGCTGATAAGGCATGTTCTTTTTGAAATCTGATTTGAAGTTTTTTGGAGTCGTTAGGTGAATGGTTCAACCTTTTTTATTTATGACTATTGTTCACCATCTACAACCAAATCTGAAACTTTGAAGATCTTTCCTGGGGAAGATGAAACTTTTCGCCTTCCCAACAACGACGCTAATATGTTAGCACTCCGTGAATTCTACTAGACTGAGGATAGATTCAAAAAGGTAACCACAAATCGATTTGGGTTGAGAGACTGGTCTTCTCCAACCGGCGGGGCTCCCTCACTCAACAAACTCAAAGGTAAGAGACTTTGAAACAATGTTTTTTACAAAGCTCTGCTCTAAATACACATTTTGAAGAAATAAAAAGTTATGTAGTATAGTGAGAAAAAAATAACAAAATATTGTTGAACCATGTGGGAAAATAGTGAGAGATTGATCTGACATACACTCATGAAATGATGCTTAAAGGAAACAAATGATAAATAAGTATGCAACATGCTCCATTTGCAACTGAAACAGAAGAAACACATTAAACACTAGAGAAAATTTAATTGAATTCTATGATTACTGATTTCCAACTCCAATTTTAAAGAATAAATTCAACAATAAAGACACACATGAAATCACAAATCCAAAATGTCATACCACAGTATCCTCTGCAAAGATTATTGGGAAAATCTGTGCATTTAAAGCCTTTCTTTCATTAAAATGGGATCAAAAAACAATACACCATAGACTCCATTAAGTCAATACCAATACTATTCGGCCTTCTTTACATTCTTTTTTCCATTTTATATAGACATACATAAAAGATCAAAAAGTGGTTGTATGCAGTGTATCCTCGATGCATGAGGTGGATCGATCCAAGCTAAAAAGAAGAAAGTTAGTGTTGTTTATAGTACTTTTTCTTTAAAAAAAATAAAAAATAAATAAAATAAATAAAAAATAAAAAATAAAATAATAAAATAATGATCATTATCACTATCTTTAAAAAAAAAATATCTTAGCAAGTTTCCAAATCTTCGAACCATATCCATCACATAGCAAGAAAATAGAAAAAGTAAAAAGGATCACAGTGAACTGGGACTGCGCTACGCATTGGCTGGGTAGCGTGCTGCACTGTCATCTTTCCCTTTCAAAATTGAAATATGGTTGTTGAATGGCGATCTGAGATGGTTTCCACCTCTGCTACATGTCATCCTTTTAATCTTTGACAATTGGCATCTTCATATCACTTGTGAAAACCTATAGGCAGGGGTTGCACAACGGCTGCATAGCGACTGTGTAGCTAAACTTCCAATAGTACCTCATTTACACCATCACGCTTCATCAAATCAAAGCCACAGTATCATAGGCCCTTCAACATGTTCAAAACCATATCAACATACTGACAAAAGGACTCACAACCTTCACAAAACCGAATTGCAAAACAAACTCATAATTATGCCACTAAAAAAACTGTGAAAATAGGCCCTGAAGAAGCGTCTGTAGCTCCAAAACTTTAAACTTTGTATAAAACAGAGAGAGGTTTTTGTAATATCATCCATGCTTGAGAAAAAATTCCTTCAGTTTCCCAAAATTCGCCTTTGTGTGGTTGGAAACCATTCTACAAAAAGATGTCTAAAACATGTTTTTTGTGTAGCAGTGGGCAATACAATACTTGAAACTGACACTGACTTCAACATTGAATTTCAAGACTGTGTGGCAGTTTGTATGTATCACATGGAAAAATCATAACAATTACTTCTCATGAATCAATGTTATTCCAAACTCGAACCCAACTTAGGATAGTGACAACATTCCCAAATTCGATTTATTAAAATATTATATACTACATGAATTCGAAACACTGATTCGAAACACACCAAAATACTGATCCTAACAACAGTCATCAGGGAGTAATGGAGAAGCTAAATAACCACTTCCTCATTCCTCTATACAATATGATATTTGAGGAAGAAACACCTTGCATGTCACATGGAGAAATGGAGGCAATAACAGAGATTTCAGATTGGTTTGCCTCACCGGATGGAACCTTCCTTAGAGTATTCGATGTTTAGAAGTCGCTGCATCTTTTTTCAAAGTATGCCATCGACAAGCTGGTCATGCAATAAGTTTCATATCATCTCTCCACAAGGTTTTCAACAGTCTTGCACAGGAAGAAGAAAGCACCATGGCCAACTCTTCCTATGGAAGTTGGATTGTATAGGATCAAGAACCTGAAGGTCGCAGATACCAAAGGAAAGGCGATAGAGAAGTTTTCATTCAGTACTCAGGACTTTAATCTGTACAATCCCCGTGGTATTTTCAAATACCATTGTGTGATAATACACTTTTTAGTGGCTCAGTGGGACATTTCATTAGTCAGAGGAGGATCTATGGAAGAATCGATCTAATTCCTTCAAATATTGCGATCCGATTTATTTTGCAGGAACTTCACAGATGACTTCACAGAAGGAAGCTAATCTGAAAGAAATTCCAACAGAAGGGAGAAACCCTGCGCAGGATAAGAGGAAGAGAAAGGTTTCTCCCAGTCCAGGGGGAGAAAGAACCCGCAAGATGAAAGCGGATCCAACTATTATGAAAGCGGCTTTAGCAGTAGAGGTAAAGAGGAAACAAAGGATGCAGAGAGAAGAACCGATGAAGAGAGAAGAGTAACGAAGGAGATTGAAGGAATAAAAGCATAAGAAAGAACAAAAATAGAATCAAAATAAGGAAGAAGAATAAAGATAAGGCGCAATAGTAGAATAAACAACGCAAAAGCAAGTTGAAGAGTAAAAACAAAATCGACCAACAACAGAGGAGGAGAGAAGACAGATGCACGACCGGGAGCTTTCTAAGCAGACTGAAGAATTGATTGAGAACGTAGATATGGAGGAGGAACCAAATCCACATAATCAAGATGTCGACTTGATGTTGAGTACACAACATTTTCCCATTCGGTCTCGACCACCTCCAATAGCAGAGTTAGCTCCGAGTGAGGAAGAGAGAGTTGTTCCTCTGGATGGTGATCCGATGATGAACACATACAAATTTTCATATAATGAACTTCAGAGGAATATTATACAAGCGTGTAAGAAGCATTTTCTAGATGACCTCACATCACCTTCTTTCATTAGAGAAAGGGTGATAGTGGTGGACACCAGGATGAATCCTAATGCCATTTCCGAAGCCAACTTGGCCTTCATAGGTGCAACAAGGTAAGACACTCATTATTTGATGGCTGAGAATAAGAATTTGACACAGAACTTACAGGGTGTCAGGAAAGAGGTAGAAAAACTCCGCGCAACAACTCAAAATGCAACTTCTGCACACATCTACCTGGAGGAAATGAGACTAGTGATACTTAGCGAAGTATCGACGCTTGGAGAGACCATGTACAACCTCTATGAGGAGCTTGTTACCGTACATAAGGAAGCTATCCACTTGCATGGCTTGTAACATTAGTGTAAAGGCTTTGTCAAAACCCTTAGAAATGTACAAGTTTCTATTGTTATGGTGCATGAATGGTCAATGCGATACAAAGGGGCACCACTTGATTTGGGAAAGAAAACAAAGTAATAGGCAGAGCTGGAGAAAGAAAGAAAACAAAGTAATAGGCAGAGCTAGAGAAAGAAAGAGTCTAGATTTTGATCCAGAAAAACAAACAACTCGCCTCGCCCATTGTTAGCATTCAAGCCTCATATGTATGACTATACAATAGTTTGGATTTTTTGGTGAACACACATAGGATCCCATCAGTTGGCTCGCTCACCGAAGCCAAACCCAGGGACCAAGTCAAGTAAGAGATCGAAGAATACTTGGAGTAGCTTAGACAAGTTTCCACCAAGGAAGATTTGGAGTTGAACAGACATAACATGTAAAACTACATCGGTGGCCCTGTCCAAGTGAGAAGGATGTTTCTCTTGCTACAAAAGGAAGTTCAAATTTTTTCCCAAGTCATTGTACTTGTATGCCATGGAGGCTACAGTCTGCTTCCAGCCAGACACCATCGCATAGTTTTGGGATGTCATCGTACAATACCAAGCTTGGCACTGATATGTGACCGAAAGAAATCAAGTAGAAGTTGCTGAACTAGAGTTTCCCCAAACTCAAGTATGATAGTGTTTTGTCTTGTTAGGTTGTCAAGTTGTCTCTACCCTATTTTGTCTTATATGGGTATGAGTGTAAAATGTAATATTCTTTTGTAAATAATTTGTAAGTGAAATTCCAAGTGTCCATTGTGGAATGTGAAGAGTCATGATGTAATGTAATTGAATAGTCATTTGTAAAGAAGGTGAAGAGTCATGAGGGGAATCCAAGAGTCATAAAGGGGAATGTGGAGAGTCACCCCCTTTTGTTATAAATATATCCTCATAACTCATGGAAAAGGATTTTGGTAGGCTTAGGACTAGAATCAAGAGCTTGGGAGTTTTTTTTAGAGCCTTGGCTTCTCCGTAGCGTAGAGGGAGTATCTTTCTTTGGAGGAGAAGATGATGTTGAATTCACGTTCCATTATTGGGGTTAGTGGTTCGTCAATGGTGTATGTATGATTGGAACTTTCACTTTCATAAAATCTCAGAGATGACACACTTTCATGCATATGTTGTGAATATAGTTGGACTATTATTGTTGTATTTGTAATGTATGTTATTTAACTCGTGCTTATGCTTATGAACTATTTAGTTTGCATTGGTACGAATCTTGTTGAATGTGTATTGTTGTATTATTTCATCATTGTTAACTTGTGAACTATTTGGCATATTAGCTTGTGATGTCATTTATGCTTGTGTGTTCCTTTCAAGCTACATACTATTACAAGCTTCTAAGGGGCTCACTTATTTTCCCTATGTTTGTTGGAACCTTCATGCATCGCACTTGAATTTCTGCAGGGTCACACACTTTCTCTCATGAAAGTCACCATATATCACTCGATGCATATTAACACCCACTGCATCGATAACCAAGTCGTAGTTCTGGATGGGACTCCTACACCAAATGGTGTGAGGCCTAATTGGGACTTCATATTAGGGAGATCCCTTGAATGTTGGTGGGTCCAACACCATCAACAACTGGGTAGACGAGATTTGATAAATCCCCAGTACCTTTTGACTAGTTTGTATTTGGGATACAACCTAAACAGGTTGAATCATTTGAAGCATAACTTGGGTAGGTTGAGGTATGGATAGAACATATTGACAAGTAGGAACTTGAGGCATTGTTAGAGTAGGCTGAGAGGTCGAGATTTGAGTTAATACTAAACCAGGTTGAACATGCAAGGTAGGATTCCAAGGAGGAGAAACCATTCCTAGAAATGGGGAACCCGTAGGAAGAGGACTTGAATAACGCGGAGCACAAACTTGTAGCATTTGATTAGTAGACGAGAACATTCAAGCAATAGGTTTCCCCCCAGATGAAGGATAAGGAGTGAATCGAGGCAACTTCTCCCTGAGGGGAGGGTCCCTAGTATAGGACGGAGTAGGTTGTTGTAGGTGTCTGAATCCACTTAGAAACACACTATATTGCTTCTCCAGAAAGGAGGTTATAATACAATAGGCACAATAGGTTGTGAGGTGCTCATTAAGGAGAGAACAGATGGTATTCCAGATGAAGATGGTCAATGAGAAGTCTAAGAACTAATTGACACACGAGAAAGGGTTTCAGACAATGATTGGTAGCTAGGTGGCACTCACTGACAACCATACATGTGACTTTCTAGTGAAGTGGAAAACACAAAAGTTGCTGCAACTTCGGTCAATTCAATCATGATAGCAAATATAGGTTGATAAATCATCCCTGACTTAGACATGGTTAGACTTCTCAAAGGAATTCGTTGAGGAAAGTTCAAAGGTGAATTAAAACGAGGAGTTTTATGTAAAGGAGTTTCTAAATGAGTATCAGGGGTACCAAAAGGAAAAACTTGATTAAGAGGAGTATTTGTAAATTGTACAAGAGATCGAGTTCAAGAAGACTCTTCCTAAGGAATTTCCTCAATACTCAAAAGACCAAGTGGAAGTGGTTCTTCATCAAGACCCAAAAACAGAGGTTGTGGTTGAGATAAAGGGAGAAAGAAAGAAGAATAAGTTCTGGAAGTATTTGGTTTGGTGTTCCTTAGGTTGTATAGTGTGAATCTAAAAATTCAGGTTCAATTATTTTAGGTTCTAATGACTGAGTTTTAGTTTCAACTGCTTCAAACTCACCAGTTTGAATATATGTAATTTTTTTTTTTAAAACAAGTTTGGTTATGATAATATTATATCAGAAAAATGGAGGAAGACAACTTCCTCAGTACATGACCACTCCGATGAGACCACAAAAAGGAACTGTCTGCAGGGACTGTTGTGTTTCTATTACATTGCACAAGCTGCTGCTTCTAGAATTCCCGTTAGCTATATTGACTATTGCACTTAAGCTATATACTTTGACAAACTACTGGAATAAGAGAATACATTTCGATTTCATTTAGAAAGATAACTGGAGCTTAAATACTAGGAGTTGATCAATGTTGTTTTCTTTTCATAGGAGATCATAGAGATGTAGAATTGATCTATTTGTTTACATTATTCTCACTGTCTCTATGATCACTTCCTTGGTCAAGATAATTAGATCCGTGCTCATATTTTTTTTTATGTGAGTTCCTTGAGGTAGTTGATTGTACTTTCCATGTGATTTCATCTGTTCTTGACATCCATCGGTTCCTTTGTATTTGTGGTCCACTGTTGGCGAAGGACAATGATATCTTCTCTGTTATGGTTCTTGTTTTGGGCCATATGCTCCTTTATTTGATCAATTACACCTCTATGAGATTTGAAATACACACAAGATTTAGTCCTCGCCTCGTTGTTGTCCATTTTCCTCTGCTTATTTTTGGTTGTTAATCTGATTTCTTTTGACTGAAACTGGAGGTCCGTAGTTGGAGAGATGTTGATAGAGGACTCTATTTTATGAGAATAACAAAGTGGCCTTTGATTCCACTCGATTACTGGAAGATATGGATGGAGTGTGAAGGTGTTGTGTGAAAATAATTGTGAGATAGGGATGGGATTGGAAGTGCTAAGTGCACCACAGGCCCAAATGTGCGCAAAAAGGAAGAGGCTGGAGAGGAGCGGTGATAGCAAGAAGGAGGGGGCTCCTCGTCAAACAAATGCGAGGATAAGTGCGATGTCCAGGAGTAGAATCTACTGCGTAAGGAGGAAGGAACACAAATATTGTTGTGTGCAAGGGATCCAAGACAAGGCTTGAGAAGACGACAAGGTGAAAGAAAGTAGACACAAAGCTTACTAAGCGCAAAGGGACCAGGGAAGGGATGGAAAAACGAAAACCAAAACATGATATACACAGGATAAACAAGAAATATTGGCTTTCAGATGGATTGAGAAGGCCAGCGCTGAGCGAGATAAATAGGAGAAAGGAGCCTAAGGGTTGTGGATTCACGAGCGAGAGGTGGATTGGACATGTGATCCAAAGAAGATTTGAATTGATCCTGTGCTGATGGTCGAATTTGATCGTTTTAGTACTTGAAGAGATTCTAATGACGTTCTTGACAAAGGAGTCCCATACTTTGAGAATCCTTACCACCTTACTGTTTGATTTCTGAAATATTTTATTCCTCATGGGATTGGTATCATGATGCGATCTTCATCAACAATTGCCTGTCCCATTATTCTGTCGACTGCCTTGTTGGCCTAAATATCCGCATTTTTGTTGTTTGTCCTTAGGATGTGATAGTAATCAATTTTCCCTACCTTATTGGCATATTGTTTGAATCTTTCCAAGATATGACGGAGGACTACATTTTTTAATCTGTTTCCACTTGCCATTGCTTGTATTATAATTTATGAATCTTGAAAGATTATTGGGTTCAATATCTTTCTTTCAGTATTTTGACCCCTAGGAGGAGACCATAAGCTTCTGCTCTGTTGTTTTTCATTATGCCCATGCCCCAATTATACTAAATGATGCTTGTCTTGTCACTGTTGACTATGATTCCTCCTACCCTAGCTTTATTTGGGTTTCTTTTCGAGGCCCCATCGAAGAATAATCATGGCATATTGAACGATCTAAGCCAATTTTGGAAATCTTCTTCAGATAGCCTTATTTTCCGGCTTGCCTTTTCCTTTCTGGAATTAGTCGTTGCCTTTGAGATAGGCCTCTTGAATGTGAACCTCGCCCAGTTTCTCTCTTTTTCTTGAAGCTGTACCAAATCAATTCCTGTTTGCCCTCTTACAGTGAAGAATTCGGTGACTTTCCCCCAAGTTTTGGAGATTACTCTTTCCACTGATGGTTTTTTGTTTTTAAAGACCTTGTTGTTTTTAGCAAGCCAGATCTGCCAACAAAGAAATGAAGTAATGTTGGACCAATATCTTTTCACTGTTATTTTATTATTGAGAGGATAGGGTAGTTGTTCTTTCATTTGGATAAGAATTTTTTGAGAGAGGTGTTGTAATTTAAAATTTCTTCTATTTGGGAGACAATGCCCATCCAGTAGTATTTGGAAAATTTGCAATCCAGGATTAAGTGTTGTATGCTTTCCTCCTCTTGTAAGTACAAAGGGAATTGTGATGGCCCAGGGATTCCTCTTTTTTTTAATTCTCAACTGTAATAATTTTGCTGTGAAGGAGAGTCCATATGAAAATTTTGATCTTTGGTAAACTTTCTACCTTCCAATCAAATTTCCAGAATTTCCATTCTTGCTGCCCTTGTTGATCTTGGAGCGAAGCATAACCAGATTTGACAGTATATTCTCCTCCCGTAGTTATCCATATATGTTCATCTTGTGTGCTCTGCTCTAAGGGGGCTGCACCTTTTAGCAAGGAAATTAAGACACTCACTTCTCCTTTAGTTCCAGTGGAATATTGGGTTTTTTCCATTGTTTTCATGTTCCATCATCATCCCACTTTGAAATTTTCCCCAAACTGGAGAAACCCTTTGTGGCCATCCAGTTCTTTAAACCTTGAATTTATATATTATTTCTCAAAGGGTCACCTCCCATGATACTGTCTATCCATAATTTAGTGTTTTTCCCATTGCCCGCCTTTATTGTAATATTGTTTTTGATCAGCGGTATCACCTTGATGATGAGCTTCCATATTTGAGTACAAAGTCTTAGAGGAGGATTTCTATCTAGGATGGAGATCCTTGGGGCACTTAGATATTTTGATTCTAAAGCATGTTTCCACCAACTTATTTCCCTAATGGTGAACCTCCATGCAATCTTGGATCCAAGTGCCAAGTTCATCAAATCATGAATTTTGATCGAAAGGCCTCCATTCTTGTATTGGGTAGTTACTTGACTCCATTTGATAAGGTTGAATTTATTGGTTTTTGTTTTGTCTCCATGCCATAGAAATCCTCTGATAATGATTTCTATTTGCTTATGGATGCTGGTTGGAGCCGAGATCAATGCAAACAGATAAAGGAGAAGGGTAGAGAGAATGCATTTTATGAGGATGACTATGCTCGCCTTGTTTAACCAAATCATTCCCCATGATTGGATCTTGCTTTTCATCTTCTATGCGTACTTATTCCAAATCTCAGTCTTCAAATTTTTCTTGGCAATTGGCAACCCAAGGTATTGGAAATGGTTCCAGTTGGATTGGAAGGGGATTTATAAAATTCGAGACATTCTTTGTAGAGTTCTATGAGGTGTGTTCCAGCCATATACACAGTTTTTGTCATTTTTCACCAATCCTCCAGAAACTTCCATAAAATTGTCAAGGACTGATTTGAATCTTCTAGCAACAACACACGTGGCTCCCCCCATAATAAGCGTGCCATCTACAAACAACGAGTGATTAACACTTTTGGTCCCTTTGCTTATTGACAACCCTATAAAAGTGGAATTTCTTCAATAGTGTTCCAAATTCCTACTCAAGGAATCCGCCATCACAATATAAAGAAAATGAGACAAGGGACAACCTTGCTTGAGCCCTCTTGAGCTCTGGAAAAATTTTCATGGTCTTCCATTGACAAGAGGAGCGATCCAAGGGCCGTTAGTACAAGCTTTGGTAGTATCAATAAAATCTACTGAGAATCCAAATTTTTTTAGGACAGTTGATAAAGAAGAGAGATTTACTCTGTCAAAAGCGTTAGCCATATCCATTTTCAATATGAAGCCCTCTTCTTTGCGGGCGATGCTGGAGTGAAGAGCCCCTTGTACTAGGATTATGTTGTCAACAATTTGTATAGAGGGAATGAAGCCTCCTTGGTTTTCAGAGATAAGGAGATGAAGAAGGGGCTTGAGTCGACCAACCAAAATTTTTGAGATGATTTTGTAAGAGGCATTGCAAAGGGATATAGGTCGAAATGTACAGAGGGAGGAATGACGGGATTCTTTGTGGATGAGGGAAAGGTAAGTATAGTTTGTAAGACCTCCCATCTTTTTCTTCTTTAGGACATATTTGATCATCTTCAGCAAGTTATTTTTTATTAATTGCCATAAGGTGCGGTAAAATGAGATGGAAAATCCGCCCGGGCCTGGAGCCTTATCTGGTTGGAGACTCCATATGGTTGCCATTAATTCTTCTTCTATTACCTCTTTGGATAAGTCTTTATTTTTTTCTTCATCTATGATATGCGAAATGTGCTTTAATAATTCCTCCGCATCTGTGTTGGCAGTGTTTTGAAATCGCTGAACACCTCTTTTTTAATGTATTTTAAAAAAAAAAATCTCAACCCCTCCTTCTCCTGTGATTTTTTCTATGTTATTTCTTATCATTCTGGTCTTTGCTGAGTTATGGAAGAAGGTTGTATTCTTGTCCCCTTCTTGAATCCAAAGGTGTCTGATTTTAGTCTCCAAACTTCTTCTTCTTGCCTATTATTCCTGTATATCTTCGAGTGTATATCTTTCTCCCTCATCTGATTTTCTTTTGTGTCCTCCATATTTTCTAGTTTCTCTTGGATTTTTGCCAATTATTTTTGCAGCCCCTCCTTTTCCTTTTGTGGTTCTTTGTATATTTTTTTGGCCCAATCCTTGAGACTTTCTTTGACATTCTTTAGTTTATATTCCCAAATGTAGCTGGGAGAGCCATTTATTATATGCTTCCATGATTTTATTACTTCTTGTTTTGCCTCTTCACTGCTGCTCCATATCTTATTGTACATGAATGGGAGAGGCCCATAGTTTTCTAAGGAGCCGAGCTCAATGGCTACTGGTTTATGATCAGAGGTCATTGAGGGGCTAATCTTGGAGGATACCATACTATAGCAAGCCATTATGTTGTCCTTAATTATAATTTTGTCCAACCTTTCCTTTATATTATCTTTTCATACCCTCTTATTGTCCCAAGTGTACTTCTCATTTTTGGGAGGTATATCCAATAAGTTTCATCTCTCTATGAGCTCTTCAAGTGTATCTTGCGAAGGATCTGGATGGAATAAACCTCCTCTTTTTTCCTCGGCTTTGAGAACTAGATTCAGATCTCCTCTAAGAATTAGATTATCCTCTTTTTCTGCCATAGTTGTTTCTTTCAGCGTTCTCCATCAAGTTTCCTGATCTTTGTAGTGGTTTGGAGAGTAGACATTGCATAGGCTTATTTGTCTATCCGAAATTTTACTTTTCAGCTCTGTATTTACCCAATGTGCTTCCATTTTATGATTCTGTAGTTCCCACTTTTCTTTGTGCCAAATTGTGTTGATCCCTCCAGAATCCCCAATGGCGGAAAACATTGTTCCTTCATCATTTTTTATTTTTTGGATGATATTGCCCATTTCTTGACTGTTGATTTTGGTCTCCTGGATCATTAGGATGTCCAGTTTTTCCTCTTTGATAAGATCTTTTATGATGTTTATTTTGGAGGGGTGCCCTAGTCCTCTGCAATTCCAAGAGACCATTATCATTATTTATTTCGATTTTTTGTCGAGGGACCTTTCCCTCAAAGACTCTGATGGATTTTCTCTTTTCTTTTGATTCCTCTTTCAAAATAACTTTCCATTGGTTGTTGGGTTCCTAAAGTGAGCTCCTTTGTTGCAGCCTCATCTCTAATTTCCTTGTTTTATTTTATTCCAGCTTTCTTATTATTGTCAACAGATACCAAGGACTCCTTTAACTGATTTCTGGTGAGGATCCTGTTAGATGAGGGAGGAGGAGGAATAAGCAAGAAGGGGGGAGAATCCAAGAGAGGGGGGTCAAAGGAGGAAAAACCCAAAGGGGAAGAGGAGCGAGGGGGTGTAGAGCAGTGTCCAGGGGCCAATAGAGAGGAAAAGGAAGGGGCAAGGGAGGTGAGGGGAGGGTCAGCGGGGATGATAAGAGGGTCGAAGGGGTTCAAACCTGGGAGGGTTGAGGAGTCTGGGATAGAAGGGGATGGGTGAATGAGGTTCCTATGAGAAGGGGAGGGAGGGGCTGATGTTGTTGGAGGGATGGGTACTTGTGAAGTTTTATTTGTTGTCTTTTTATTTTTGACTTGCTCCCATTTTTGTTCTTTATTTTCCTCAGTTTTTTTGTCTTGTTCATTTTTTTTGCTACATCTATTTGCAAAGTTACCGTATTCATGACATACCTTGCATTTGAACGGTATTTTCATAATCCAGTTGTTGAATGTGCGTCTAGTTGTCTACTTTGAGCTTGATGGCTTCCAGAAGCCCTTATCCTAAATCAACTTCAATGCAGATCCTCGCACAGGCCTGCATGTTGTCTTTTGGTTCACTCAGCTTGTCAATGTTTTTTCCGACCGCGTTTCCTATTGATCTAATAGAGTCATCTCCCCAAAAATTAAATGGTAGATGCGGAAGCCTCACCCAAACCGGGACATCATTTGGAACATCCAGTTCCGGATCAAAGTTAGGAGTCCATATGTTCAGGTAGAGTCCTCTTGTGTCCATAAAATACAAGCCACTTCTGAAGCTTAAATCCCTATCTTCCTTAGATTCAAGATGGAAGGTGAAGTATCCCCTTCCGCAAAATCTAATGGCTATCTTTCCTCGCATCGCTTGAGACCAGTTTCGCTCCACCCATTTCTCAACAGTTTTAGGAGAAGGCCATAAGCCTATGAACTGACCAACTAAACCTTTTTCTGATAGGAAGAGAGTAACTCTGCGAGGGAGGTTAGGAGGCAGATTAATCTCAGGGATTCCTTCAAGCTTTTTGACGAATTTTGTGACTGTAGGATGATTTCTATGGGGTCCCATTGAGGATACCAAAGAGGCAAATTCAATTGCAACAACATCCAGAGGGGGCTATGAGTTGTTTACTGGAGGATCGAAGAGCGCAACCCCACCTAGATAAGTCTCCAGGAGGGCCATAACAACAGGAGGCCAAGGCAGGGGTGCAATTACGGGCACGAGTAGCAGGAGGATAGGTCAAGCACACATTTTCATTATCATCCTTACAAGAGGAGTGATAGGGGATATTTGCTGTATTATAGATGTAATTTTAGGTTCTATAGGAAGTGAAAATTCTGGTTGATTAATCTCAGATGTGGTTCCAGAAGGGGTAGCTTCCAATGCACCAGGTTTGGTAGTTTGTGTTTTATTGTTCTTACGACAACCAGGTGTTATCCATGGAGGTAGAGGAGGAAATATTTGCATTCTACGTGAATGACATGGGTCTTTAGTGTGTTCTTCCACGGTGGATTAAATAATTTTAGAAAAATAAAGACACAAATAAAAATAAAAAGGGGTAACTAGGAAAAAGGGTTTTCCAAGTCACTGTGAATTTCAATCTACCATTGCCAGTATGTGCAAACAATCTCCCCGAATGTTGTGTTCTGTGTATCATAGTTAACAAGGCACCCGACCTGGTTACCTATGACAGGATTGCAACCTAGTGGGGACTTCTAAAATATACCTAGAGGTACGTGGAAGCGTAGCCCATAGTAATTTTGTCTATGTGTAACTGTACGATGGGGGAGTTATGATATACTCAAATGTACGTTGAGCATCGTCTTATATACCAGAAAGTACGTGGAAGAATGTTATGATATACTCTGATGTACGTGGAAAACCAACCATCCCGGGATGTAACGCTGAAAAATAACGACAACTCCTACGTTTAACAATGTTGGAACACGTCTTCTAGCCTAAACCACTATGTGTGTCATTGATGTTCCAAATGATCCCTAGTTTAATTGAGTAAATTTTAAATTGATCTTGATTAAAGTTTTAGTTTCAAGGCTCACGAAACGAATTCACCTGAACTTCCTATAATGCAACTATCATGATTAAAAGAACTCGTTTTCTTTCAATGAAGATCTATCTTAGGGAAGGAAGAATTTTAAAACAATGATGAAACAAACAAGAACTTCCTAATTACGATATTCAAATATACTATTCCAATTCAATTCAAAGACTTAATGCATGAAGAAAATGAATTTTTTTATTTTCTTTTCCTTTTTAATTTTCAAATGCAATGAAAAATGAAATGCGACTAGATTATTGAATCAAAAGAATTCACACATATTGAAATTGTAATATGAAAATCAATTTTCAAATCAACAAGCAAGCGAAGTGATAAAAAACCCTAGACAAGAAGAAACAAAAACAATCAAACCCTCATCAAAAGGCATTCACACTCAAATTTAAACTGACTACTGGCATTACAAGGACATTGACCAATTTAGAGACTCAGGAAAAATAACTCCAATAAAAAAGAAACTGAGAGCTAGGCAGAAAAATGAAATTTTTTGCATCCTACAGGACCATCGTAGTCTATATATGACAACCAGTATGAATCATCGCACTTGCAAAGAGAGACAAGTGTGTTAGGCCACTCTGTCTCAGAACAAAAAGTGCGTTGGGGCTGATTTTGCTCAAAACGCGAAAAAACAAACCCTACCAAGTTGAGAACTATACTTTCCTAAGAATGATAACTATCTAAACAAGTCAAATTGAGTCGTTGTCAAAGGTCCTAAAAGACTAGGCAAAGGAAACTACTAAAGGAACATCTCTTTCCCCAGTATGATTTCCAAGTTGTTTTACAAATAATTTCCTTTTGTGGACATAAGCAAACTCCCTAGATCTAGTGGCTTGATCTAAAAACAACAGAGACAAAAGGACTTATGTTTTCCTTAGAGTCTTTAGAATATGGAATAAAGAATTCCCTAAAATCCAACAAAATCTCTCCTCTTCTCCTTGATTGTAAGCTCCAGCTCCAACTCCAAATGCTAAAAGTGGAACCTGCAAAACAACTAAAACAAGCAAGAGAACCAAAATATACAAATAACATATACTAACATATTAAATAATGAGTTAAGAAGGCATTGTTATACATATGCATAAATGAGAGATAAGTATAGTAAAACATGTAGAAAATTTGAATAACTGATATGTTATCCACCGAGATTCTCCTGATCACACACTATTTTATTTTCATGCACAATACAAAATCTCTTCTACCATTGATCATTACATGCAGAAATAAAATCAATTGCATGCGCATATTAAAACCATAAAAAATCACACATATGAACACAATATTTCATGGGAAAGCTTAAAGCTGAAAACCCCAACTATCTGTATATTATATGTCATAGAGATCATGTAACAATCATTTTACAAAGCTCATCACAAGCTCTCAGCACAACCTCCAATTGCTACACACTAATCAAGCTAGATCTAGCAAAACACATGCTCCAATCTCTGCCACCTGATAGCCAGCCTCTATTGCGTAATCAATGCTGTAGGATGGCTCATTAAATAACTTACCACATGGCTTGTACCGTGCAATCCTCATGGGCTCCTCCAATCACCGGTTGTTGCAAATATGCAACAAGATAGTCACAACTAATAGAACTGATAGTTAACTCGCTCTTTCACCTATTTTTGCACCGGTCTCCATTCTGCACCGGTCTCCACCGAAACTCGTCCATGCATTGAAGTTAAATGATGTATTCTTTAGTTGATTAATGAGTTTAAGATAATCGTTGAATTAATTAATAATTAATTCACACCACTCTTCACTAGTGTATTAATCAGCTAGACTAAATACAACTAGATCAACTATGTTTAGATTAGTTAAACTGAACACAACTCCATTAACTCCTCAATCAACTCCACCAAACTCTGTCACATGAGTTCTAACTGAAGTATCCATGCAATAGCTCCAATTAACCATTAGGAATAGCATAATTCCTTCTGTCAGCTCCTGTGCCACATCTGTGCACTTAACTAAAGTGCTCCAAGAGAATAAGATAATGTTTATAGTCCAAATATTATTAAGAGATAATAATATTCGACATATCTATTTTTAGACCGGCAATCTAAAAATAGATTCTGCCCAATATGTCTAAAAATATAAGTCCATCTATTTTTCCCTACTTGACCAACCATCCAAAAATAGCATCCTGAAACTCATAGAACATGATCCATATGTCTAAAAATAGACATAGTCTAAAAAATAGACTTTGCGCCAAAAATAGCCTCGCGGGTCCACTTAGTGAAGGCGACTCCTTTCACTAAGCTCATCATCTTGTTGCAATTCCAACAAAGCAATTTTTTATTAATGAATGTAGAATATACAACCCTTCGTATCTTGACCTTATAGATGTCTCCTAACTATCTTGTCCTTCCACAGCAAAGTTCAATCACAACTCAAATGCATGGATGGATAATGGATCCCTAAGCACAAAACAGCAGCATGAGAGTAGAACTAAGAGTCTCCAAAAGCCAACCCAGACTCTATGGGAGGCAGTGAATTTATAGGGTAAAAGGGGTGGTTTAAGATTTACCATTAGGACTTAGATCCACATTAGAGAGAGGATAAGTTCTAGGGATAAGAGATAATACCTCAAGAGTACAAGAGTAGGAGTTTGAGATCCAATCCAATAGTAAATAGTTAAAACCACTCAAGAAGCTTCTAGAAAGAGAAGATTCGAAATTATTTTTTCTTTTTACCGAATTTTAAAAGCCATCGCACTTACAATGAAAGCAACATGCGCTGGTCAGTGCAGTTTCTCTGTGTACAACTTGCAACAATGCAGTTTGCATTAATGTTAGTGCACTGGGGCTAAAATAGGGGTTTTGAGTTGTTTAACCCAGAAGTTTTTGAACTTTTGGAGAGAGGATGTTCATGACTTTGCAGGGGATGAATGCAAAGTGTCAAAGGATGTTGATTGATCCAGTTTTAAGGCTATTTGATTAGATGCGACAAAATGACTTAATAGGGAGGATATCATAACCATAGGTGTAGCTTCCTTCAAATTGTTTGATATTGAATATATGAGATTTTTATCGAAGAAGTGGACCGATTCTTTGAATTTCACTAATTTCCCGTCGGTCTCCATGGGCTTCGATTCTAGTGGGTTCCTATTCATTTGGTGGATCAATTTTATTTATTTCCACTATTTCTTTCTCCTCATCTTCTTGCTCAAGTACACCAAATACGTTGTTGGTTGGGAGGTCTTTTTTCACATTGATATCTCTTGGGCTATTGCTTCTTATACCTTCTAGATACTTATTTATATGATTCATGTTCTTTGTTTAAGGAAACATGGCCCTACTTCAAATGATGTCGTGTTCGTTGGATTTTTTAACAACCTTTGCAAAGTGACCATAATCAATGACAGGAGTTACACCTAAAGAGAATTCATTCATCATCAATGGTAAACTCATAGCTCCAACCCTCCATATTGAATTGGATTGCATTTGGCATACCCTTTTCTAGACCTATTTCTAACCAAATTCCAAGACAAGAGAAAATATTCCTTTTAAGATAAGCCAAATTTATATAATGACCCAAATTTTTTCCTATGGATTTAAGAGAACCTTTGTCTTATAAAAGGATTGGGAGATGTGGCAATCTCACTCACACTAGGATAGTTGATATTTCCACGAATGAATCAAAGTCCAAGGTCTAGTGGGGAAGGAATTATCCCTTGGAATTGATGAAGGAGGGACTTGATTTGAATATTTTATCTTGCTCTTCCTTGTTGTCAAATAAAAAAAATAATAATCTTGCCCACAATAATAACCAAATATTTGACATGGGACAATAGCTTGGTGCTTTGAGATCCATACTTGGACTTCTTGAAGGTGCGGAAAAGACTAGTAAACTTTTCAATAAGAGCTCCCTTGCGAAACATTATGGCTTTCCTCTTCAACTCAAGAGGCATATCCAACTCGGTGATGGCTTCAAGTCTTTTCACAAACTTACTCTTCTTCAGGTATTTTCCACCAACAAAAGATCTAAACATAGTAGCATAGGGTTATTCCTTTTAGTTATCAAAAACCTCCATGGTGAATTTGGACCTTCAATGTAGGTTTGAGGAAGTGATTACAACCAAAGAGACCATTAATGAGCAAAAACCACAATCTAGTACTAATGATGTCCCTTCTCTAGGAAGGATACACAAGTCCTTCAACTGACACAAGGGGAGGAAGATATACTGCTAGAAAGGGTTCTTCAAAAGTTTCAAAGGTTGCGATAGTTAGGGTTTTCCCTAGCCACTGAGAAAGTTACAATCAAGAAACTTCACTAGAAGCTGATAGAACTTATCATAACTATTTATATATTTAGATTAATATATTCCCTAATTTTATATTAATATAAATTTCAATTTTAAAATTCCCATCCTTTTTACATTATTTTGTACTCTTTTATATCCTTTTTATGTAATAGAATAGTGATTTATCTTATCTTCTTAGTCCCATCCTTTGAGGTAAGAAATAGAAACCTTAAATGCTATGACTATATTTATTGAAAAAAAAAGAAAAAAAACATACTAAAGAAGTAAACCAACCATTTTGTTTGTCAAGAAAAGAGAAGAGAAGGACTTATGTGCCTACATGTGAGATTCCTTAAACCAATGTCCTTTTATTTGAATAATTTCCCTTCTTTGGGAAAGTAAATTAGGTATGACCATGTCCAAAAATATTTGAGGCATGGCTTCAAGCTCAACGACTTCCACTCGCACAAGGAAATGGAAGTCACTTCTACTATGGTATATATCTTTTTTTCTCATTTCTATTTAAAACGAAATTAGACAAAGATAAAAAATCTAAGGAGGGTTTTACTCTTCATAGATAATGGGTTTTACCAATAATGTTAGACATTATATTTTGACCTTGAAGAAGAAGTCCCATTTAATTCATCTCAAACTACATTTCTTCCCTTTCAACCATGGGATGACCAACCTTATCTGAAACAAAAAAAAACATTTTTAGAAAATACATAAACATATCTAAAGCCATTATGGATATATGCTTGCACTCAAATGTTTGTTGAAGTAGATTGATGAAAGTGGATTATTCATGATTAAAATTCAAATAAAATCTTAGATCACGTCTAAAAACTCGATTATGAGAAAATATTTTTTAAATGTGACTTTTGTTATGAGTACTAACGTTTTCCAATGATTCTATATGGAGAATATGATAACCTAAACTAGTCCCTAGAATGAAGAAGGAGATGGCTTTAGAAAAGTCAAAAGTCCACAAAAGACAAAGGATAAACTCATACATAAACTCATGGAAAAATTCACAATGTATTATGTATTCAGAATAAGTACGAGGTGTTGAGAAAAAACATTTAGGGAAATACAAAGGACCTTTAAAAAATATAAGATGCAAGAAACGATAATTGATAAAACAAACCGACACATTAAAATGAGTAAGAAGGGGAAATTCATCCTAGCAAATATTGTTCCCATACAAAAAATGTTGGTAAGCAACCATTTCATGACACTCTCACAAGGGCTTGCTAAGAAACCCAAATAATTGAAAAATGCATAGCTCTCCTATGAAGGGATGGAATATTCCTTTGCCATTTGCATTCATCTTGTTTGATTGTCCTAGATTACCCCATCTTCTTTGAGAGAATATGTAAGGTAGCATAAAAAGCCTAGGATAAAAGCAAAGAAAGATGAAAATATGGAACTTGAAGTAATTAAAATCAAGGCTCATGAAAAATACAAAATAGTAAGAAAAAATAGTGAAAGAAAATAATCAAACCGCAAAGTCATGAAGGTATTACCAAGGGAGTTTAAGGGCCGTGGTGGACCAAGAAAGAAGAAAAAGTCTAAAATATTTTTAATTAAAAAACAGAATCTTACACTAACTCTTCTCCTTCAAGAAATAAACAAAATGTGAGCATACCCAAGGCGGAATTGAAAAGAAATAAGATTAAGGGGTGTTGAATTTATTATGATGTAAGACAAATATATGTCATGATGCTGTAGATTTGTAAAAAAGATTCTTACTAGTGCGAATAATATATTGTAAGGATTTTTAATAGTGCGAATAATAATATATTTTTAACTTACTAAATTTGTAAAAAGGATTTTTGATGCTCTAGTTTTAATAGTGCCAATAATATATTGTAACTATGTGTGAATTGTAATTTACCGTGAGAAAGCGACTGTTCTAGGGTGTTTGATGAGATAACCAAGAAAACAGACACCCACGCTAAATGGATTGTCAATCTCTGTAAAATGTAATTTACCGTGAGAAAACGTCTGTAAGATGCGATAACCAAGAAAACACACGCGCAGGGTTGATGGATTGTCATTCCAATTAAATGTAACTGTTCAACACGTAGTGGGGAGGAATATTTTCTCACGTGTTAAGCCAGCCAGACGATAATCGCCGTTGGATTGGAGAGTGGGAGCGTAAGGGAAAGAATTGACATTCAAAGCCATCCGAGAAAAGCTTTTTCGACTAACAAGCCATCCGAGAAAAGCCTTCGCCTCGCCTGCTCACCAATTTAATTCTCTCTCTCTGGTGTATGTCTATATTTGTGTCGCTCTTTGTCTATGGTTTCTCTCTGTCTGTATGTTATTGTCTATGGTTTCTCTCTGGCTGTATGTTATTGTCTATGTTATGTTATATCTGTCTATTGTCTATGTTATGTTATATCTGTCTATCTGTAAGGGAGCTATTGTTCGATGGCACTAAATGAAACACTGAATTGAATGAATGGAGGCATTTAAAATGGAGAGGAGTGAAACAGAGAGACCGATATTTGTTGCAGCCATGATAGGTATATTTCTCTTGTCTTAGGTTTTGGTTCCAGAATTTTTCTTATCCTTCCTCGTCAAAGCCGCGATCCACCCTATCAATCTGCCATCCCTGCAATTGACCTGACTCTCCTCCCCTGTTTTGACGTGATTTCCCCACCTGTTTTTAATGGATATACACCTATTCTCTTCTTGCTATAGGGATTTTTTCTTGAGTAGGGATGATTGGCTGGCAATTTTCTCGTTCTTTTACAACTGTGTTCTTCCAAATTTTCGTATAGAAATCTGCATAAACTAATCTGAAACTCGAATTTGCTGGTGTGAACGAACAGAGGACAAGAGTGAATTTGAATACAAAGAGGGTCCTAAGGGGCCTGAGCACTGGGGCAACTCAAGGAGGAATAGAAGGCCCGCGGGAACGGGACGCATCAGTCTCCCATCGATGTGGTGAAGAGACATGCCATAATTTATCCGAACCTGGGCAGGCTCCGCAAAATGTATTACCCTGCAAAAGCAACCCTTGTCAACAGGGGCCACGACATCATGGTCAGTAAGTAAACCTTCTTTTGACGCTTTTGCCATCTAAGGGTTTCGGGTTCGATCTCTCTTACGCCTATGGCTGTATTGCATCAGGTGAACTGGTCGGAAGGCGCTGGCGGTGTTGAGATAGAAGGGAAAAGATTCACAGAGTGTCAAAGCCATTGGCAAACTCCTTCCGAGCACACTGTAGATGAAAAACGGTACAATCTCAAACCCTTCTTTTTAAACCCTGCTATCCTAAATTATATTATTGTTATTTAGGCGGTTGCTAAAGGGTTTTGCATCGTAGTGTGCATTCATAGTCGAAGAAATGAATAATACCATTTTAAAGAGTAATTGTAATGCATCGCAGGTTAGCCCTTGCCTTCTACTGTAGAGTATTTGTATTAGATTACACCGGCATAACTTAAAGCCAATAATCGTTTATGCACGTGGTAGATGAATATGTGAGTAAGCATTTAATGAAAATAATAACGACTCATTCTTCTTAGCCAGCTTTGAAGACAGGGCAAATAACCTATTCCTATTCAGGTTTGGACTTCATGATGAGAAATCCTGATCTTCATTTTCCTTAGACCCCATTCATTTTGGAACCTATTGATGTCACCCTCATCCAATCTTGCACTTTCTTTGCACCTCTCAATTGGTCTTATTTTCATTTTTGAGCTGCCACAACAACATTGTGATAACTGATTCCCCGACACACACATTATTGATATCACTTTTATCTGTCTTCTTTTGTACCTACACCAATAGGTTTTCTTGAGGAATCCTAGTAGGGTCCTTTAAAATTTAGTTTCACTCATCAATTATTGTTCCATATAAGCTCTTCGAAAGCCCATGAAATAGATTGTAATAGTAATTGTCGTGGTACTTGAGGCGGTATGGATGATTGTGTTGATCATCAAAGTGAAGGTCTGTTATAGGCTCGAAAAACTACAGATTGATTCAAATCTTTCTTGAAAATCAAGCCAACAGTCTTTCTCAGTGTAGGTGGTCTTGTTTTACTTGTCCTATATCAGTAGAGATTCTTGTATGTATGCACCCTCGAGATTACTTTCTGTATGTAAGTGAGAATTACATCTCTTAGCAAGCTTATTCCACTGGAATTAGAATCCTAAAAATATTGGTCATTTCATAACACAATGATATCTAGGTATGTAGATTTTCTTTGCTTCTCCTCTTTTCTTGCTGTGTCAATGTAATATTGACCTCGATTGTTCGGTAGGATATATATATGTTTGCCACAATATTAGACTGATAAACAATCCTTAACTTCATATTCTAATATGCCCATTCACCTCTAAACCTTGCAAATTCATTGGGGAAGAGTAAGAGTTACAATAAAAATTGTATATGGCCAAGCGATGCTTCAACAAATAAACTTTTAAATGCTAAAGATCTCATTCTGCATTTGAGTTGCCACAAAATTAGAGATTTCAATAAAAGAAACATTTAGAAAATTTCACTCTATCAATTTGTTTATAACTCCAAAATTAATCTCCTTGATATATTCTTTTTCTCTTGCCCCCATGTTCCTGTAGTCTTTTGATCTTGTCCCTATGTTCCTCTTGTCCTTTGAAGATTGTAATTTTGTTTCAAATTTTTGAAACCATTATATATATATATATATAAAATAAATTCTTCCTCATATAGTGTTATATACATTTAATGAAAATAAAAGATAATTGTGAATTTTTTTATAAAAGTTTGTTTTAAACAAGAATTGGAAAATTTGCTTTAAATTAGTCAATATAATTTTAACCTAGGTTTATGTCATGATTGTTATGTGGTTGTTGTAGAAAATAGAATTGACTAGGATTCTAGGTGGATTTTTAAAAGTTTGTATTAGCGTATTTTTAAAACAATATCAACAATTATGTCGATTTCTATTTGTGTTACCCCGATGTTCTAACCGTTCCTTGATTCTTGCCATATCTAAGGATAGGATAGCCTTCCCTAGATAGTCTTTCTCCCATAGAGGGAAAACCAACATAGGCATCTTCTCTATGACCTTCTTTTTAATACTACTGTGACAAATGAGTTTGCGGTTTTGAAGAAGGTTGTTGGGAAGGGTTTGTTCAACAATTCTATCCATGTGAAAGTAAAGGAACCAAAGTCATACGATGGTGCAAGGAACACAAATATATTAGGCAACTTTGTTTGGGATATGGAGTAGTACTTGGACTAATTCAAGATGACTTCGGGGGGGGGGGGAATAAGAGGTATTTCTATATCATCCTTAACAAAGGATGTGACAATGTGGTGGAGAAGGCGAGCAAAATAGATTTCTTTTGTTAATCACCACATGGGAGAAGATGAAGGAAGCCTTGATAGCTCATTTTGGACCACAGGATGAGACTTGGGGTGCGAGAGCAAAGGTGAAGTTGATTAAGCAAACAGGGAGCTGACAAGCACATGTCAGGGAGTATTCAAATTTGTTGTTGGAGCTTCTAGATATGGTTGAGAAGGATAGGTTGTTCAATTTTGTGATTGGGTTGCAACAAGCTTATAGATTATCGTGAATGTAAGGAATAAGGGAAGGAGTAAGGCGAGAGGAGGAAGAAAACAAATAAAGGGAAAGAGAAGCTTTCGAAGGAATATGGAATGAAGTCGGGTGGCTTTCTGAAGGGGAGGAAACCTCTTGTGTGTTGGTTGTGTAGTGAAGAGCACATGACGAAGCATTTTCTATTAATGTAGAAGGCGACAACTTTGTAGCAAGTCGAGAAGGAAGAGAGAGAACAAGTTTCTCATCCATCAGGAGTTATGTAAGTTTTAGGAGCAACTACGGTAAAGGAAGCTACCTCAAAACATGATTTGGAAAGGAGGAAGCTAAATTTCGTGAAGATGGATGTTTTTGGGAGTCCAGTGATGGCTATTTTGGATAGTGGAGCATCTCACAACTTCATGAAGGAAGATGTGGTTAGGATATTGGAATTAAGGTTCGTTCTAACCCATGCATCTTTTAGAGTGGTGAATTCAGAAGGAATTAAAGTCCTTGGCATAGTGGCAGATGTTTCGACAGAGATTGGAAGTTGGTAAGGAAAGGTGGACTTAACTATCCTCAGGATGGATGACTATGAAGTTGTACTTGGCATAGATTAGTTTATGATTGAGTAGGAGGCTATGCCAATACTGCACTTGGGGAAACTGTTCATTCATGTAGGAATGAAGGAGCCAATGATTGTTCCTACTGTGGGATCTATGGTAGGAGAATGCAGGATGATAGCCATTCGCGTGGAGGTAGGACAACTGGAATATGAGTTTTATGAGAGGTTGGATTGGATGGAGTCCATGTTCATGGAATACTCTAAATTGATAGCAACATTGTTGGATGGTATTATAAGTTTATCAGATAGGCCAAAGATGATGGATGCAGGGACTTGCACTGGAGAGTGTGAGGCTAATGATGCCCAAACTTCTACAGTTGAAAAGTATAGAGGGTATGAGGATCAACGTGAAGAGGAGTATGTCGATTTGGAGGAAGAAAATGTTCATAGATGGATTGAGAGTTTGGAGTAGGAATCAGAATGAGAAGAGGATGAAGATGGAGGGATGTCCGTGGACCGAGATGGAACCATGAAGACAAATATTCTAGGCCATAACGATCTAGCTTCGATAAAGTTGATGGAAGAGAGTATGGGTAGGTGTTCTTATCCACTTCTGATAAATTATATTGTAGAAAAGTATGGAGGGTGCATACTAGTTATTGGTGGATTCTTCTCGGAGATGAAGATAGATGGCCTTGTGATGTGGAAACAGAAGTCGTATGACTTCCCCACACCAACATATTTTTGAAGCTCATGAAGGAGATGGGCTCACTGTAACTTGCTTGAGATGTTGAGACCCTTAGGAGCTTGAGATGCCATTGAAAGACGCCTCATGATGAGTAGAACCAGAGGAAAGATTGTGTGAACAGCGAAGAGGTGACAATGGTTGCACATGTTTGGGTGCATGTGTTCTTGTGGAGTTGATGCTACGGTCAGATTAGCTACTTGACTAGTCAATTGCACGAGGGGATCCAACACATGTCATTCTTATAGGGTGCGATACATGAATAGACATTGTATATATGTTGGAGATGAGATTCTTTTGTATTGATGAAGACAGTTGATGCGAGGTTGTTCATGATGAGGACAATCTTTAGGCTTTGGTTAAGAAGCTTGTTGAGGGGTGTGTTGTTAAGGATGACAACCATTTTAAAGTGGGGGGGGGGGGGGGAGGGATGTCAAGCCCTAGGGCAAGGCACCCGAGGACGCCTAAGTTAGAGTGAGCTGATTTCAGTGGAACGACTTGGACGACACGAAGAGCATGCCCAAAACGAGTTCAATGGAAAGAATCTGGTGAGACAAGCGCACGAAGAACACACCCGAGATGAACTCGGTGGAATGAATGGAACAAATTGTAGAGTCGACATGACGAGGGTGCCTATATGAGGTGCACCTGACCAAAGAAAATGCGCTCCTATTCGAGATGCGCTTGACTGACGACAAGATTTGCTCAATTGAGATGCACCTGCCTTACTCAATTGAGAGGCAACTCCCTGAGTTGCGAAGGTATGCAGCTGAGGATGAGATGTGAAGGCATATGACCAAAGGTGAACCAAAGGAAAGTTGGTATGCAACAAACGATGTGACATAATTTGGGGTTTATGGTTGACTTGAATGAAGGAAGGTTGGCTCTAACGCCCAACCGACACATCCCTTGAAAGAGACACGACTGTTCATGGAGGGTGACTCATATAGATAAGATGAGAAGAGAGGAGTTAGAACATCAATCTATCGAAGATCAACAACCTCTCATCGCAAGACAAGGAGACAATGAAAGAAGAAGAGAGTTGGGACTCATGAAGGAGCTTGCTCTCTAAAGCAAGATGTGGAAGGAGGTTGTATGAGCTTGTAGAACGAAGTATTGTTGAGGGTGGTACACCATGGGGTATTTCTGTATTAAGGTTGTGTGCAGGTCTAAGAGTTGCAACTTGTTTATTTTTTGGGTTTGGTTGTGGGTTGCTAGTTGAAGGGTTTGTAACTCGGTTACTATATATTTGTATTAGTGAAAGGTTGTTTTAGGGAACTGTTTGGAGTTTGGCCCAACTGAATCGAAGTCCATTATAAACCGAAGTTTTATAGTAAAAGAGCAGTTGGGAAATTGTTTTCAAAGTTCCCCCTCCCGTTTATTGAAGTGTTATTTCTGTAATGATTTGTGTTGGCCTCGGTGCCGCAAACCTCAGGGGACTTAGGAATCTCATAGCTGAGAGGTGTGCCCTGGTGGCGTGACACCTAGATTTTGAGGCTAAACATTGGGTTGCATGAGGGAAGTGATTTCTAGGCGGGAAGCCTCACCATGTTTTGAGGCTTATAACATGCCTTTAGGATGGATATTGAGCCTCTTGATCCCAAAATATTTCATCCTTTGGGGGACAACTCTCTATCTTCGATGGATTTGTTTACATTGGGCATACTTTGCTTATTGCCTTAGTCTCCTTTATCTTGTGGATGACAAGTGACTTTTTTGTAAATTTTCTAGGCTAAGGAGTTGGTGTTGCTTTAGCCAACCCAAAAAGATTATCAGTAGAGGTATATAGCTTGTTTGGCCAATGAGATTACCATGTTGGAATTTGTAGCATGCAATAGTAGTCTCCCACTTGTGAATTATTCATGCCAATGGAGGGAATTAGTCTTTTTTTTTTGTCTCTTTTTATTTATTTATTTTTTGCCTCTCTCTCTCTCTCTATATATTTTCTCGTTTTTTCAACTCTATATTTGGTATCCTCACTAGTGATTGATTCATTCTATGTCATTTTCATGAGTAGGGCCCATTGAATGACGCCTCATAATGAGCAAAATTAAGGGAAAGATTGTGTGATAGGGAAGAGGTGACAATGGTTGCACATGTTTGCGTGCATGTGTTCTTGTGGAGTTGATGCTACGGTCAGATTAGCTACTCGGCTAGTGGATTGCACGAGGGGATCCATCACATGTCATTCTTACAGGTTGATGTACATGAATAGACATGGTATATATGTTGGAGATGAGATTCTTTTGTATTGATGAAGACAGTTGATGCGAAGGTTGTTCAAGGTGAGGACAATATTTAGGCTTTGGTTAAGAAGTTTGTTGAGTATGATAACCATTTTGAAGTTGGGGGAGGAGGATGTCAAGCCCTTAGGAAAGGCACTCGAGGACGCCTGAGTTAGGGGGAGTTGAGTTCGGTGGAACGACTTGGTCGGCATGAAGAGCCTGCCTGAGAGGAGTTTGATGGAAAGAATTCAGTGAGACAAGTGCATGAGGAACACACCTAAGATGAGTTCGGTGGAATGATTGGAATACAACGAGGGTGCTTAGCCGAGGCGGACCTGACCGAAAATAAGGCGCGCCTAGCTAAGACGTGCCCGAACAACAACAAGGTGTTCCTAGCTGAGACATGCCCGATCGATGACAAGGTGTGCCTAGCTGAGACACACCTGCTTGAGTTGCAAAGTTACGCAACCAAGCATGAGACGTGAAGGCACATGACCAAAGGTGAACCACAAAGCATAGTTTGTATGTGACAAACGATGTGACATAATTTGGGGTTTATGGCCGGCTTGAACGAAGGAAGGTTGGCTCGAATGCCCAACTGACACATCCCTTGGAAGAGACTTGGTTGTTCATGGAGGGTGACTCATATATATAAGATGAGAAGAGAGGAGTTAGAACATCAATCAACTGAACCTATCATCGCAAGACAAGGAGACAATGAAGGAAGAAGAGAGTTGGGTCTAATGAAGGAGCTTGCTTTATAAAACAAGCTGTGGAAGGAAGTTGTGAGAGCTTGTGGAATGAAGTATTGTTGAGGGTGGTATGCCATGGGGTATTTTTGTATTAAGGTTGTGTGCAGGTCGAAGGGCCGCAACTTGGTTATTTTTTGGGTTTGGTTGTGGGTTTCTAGTTGAATGGTTTGTATCTCGGTTACTGTATATTTGTAGTAGTGAAGGGTTGTGGCAGGGAACTGTTTGGAGTTTGGCTCAACCGAACCGAAGTCCATTATAAACCAAAGTTTTGTATATTGAAGTTTTATAGTCAAAGAGAAGTTGGGAAATTGTTTTGAGTGTTCCACTTCCCATTTATTGAAGTGTTATTTCTGTACATGACTCGTGTTGTTTATGAATGAATGTGATTATTGCTAAAGTTAAGTTAATTGAATTAAACAGTAATTGAAGTGGCTATTGTATTGAGATTTGATTAAACAATAATTTTGCAAGTATATGATATCGGTCTCGGTACAGGGTACACATGGGCTAGAGGCATAGTATGAGAATTAGTAAACTCAAGTTGGTTTCACCATTGAGGGCAATCTGGAAGCTATTTGCTCAGAGGTGCGCCTTGGGGGAATGACACCCACTTTTTGATGCTAGACATTAGCTTGCCTGAGGGAAGTTGTTTCTAGGAGGGAAACCTCACCATGTTTTGAGGTTTATACCATGCCTTCGGGAGGGATATAGAGCCACTTGATCCTAAAATACTTCATCCTTTGGGGGACTACCCTCTATCTTCTATGGTTTTGTTTACATTTGGCGTACCTTGCTTATTTTCTTAGTCTCCTTTACCTCGTGGATGACAAGTGACTTTCTTGTAATTTTTCTAGGCTGAGGAGTTGGTTTTACCTTTGCCTCTACTTGAGCCAAACAAAAAATATTATCAGTGGAGGTATATAGCTTGCTTGGACAATTAGATTACTATGTTTGAATTTTTATCATACAATAGTAATCTCCCACTTCTGAATCATTCATTGCAATGGTGGGAATTAGTCTTTTCCATTTTTTTGTTTTTGCCTCGCTCTCTATATTTTTTTCATTTAGTCAATTCTATATTTGGTCACCTCACTAGTGATTGATTCCCTTTAAGTCATTTTCGATGAGTGGGTCCAACTTGAGATACTTCTTCCTAGATGGTTCCAGGATAGGCACTCGAGGACGCGTGAATTAGGGGGATTCAAGTTCGGTGGAACGACTTGGTCAGAACAAAGACCGCGCCTGAAAGGAGTTTGATGAAAAGAATTCAGTGAGACAAGCGCATGAAGAACACACCCAAGATGAGTTCAGTGGAATAATTGGAACAAATTGGAGAGTCAACACGACGAGCGTGCTTAGCCATGGCGCACTTGGCCGAAAACAAGGCGCGCTTAGCTGAGATGCTCCCGATCGACAAGAAGGTGTGCCTTGTTGAGACACGCCCAAATGACGACACAGTGTGCCTAGTTTAGACGCACATGCTTGAGTTGCAAAGTTATGCAACCGAGGATGAGACGTCAAGGCACATGACCAAAGGTGAACTAAAGGAAAGTTTGTATGCGACAAACAATGCAACATAATTTGGGGTTTATGGTCGGCTTGAACGAAGGAAGGTTGGCTTGAATGCCCAATTGACACATCCCTTGGAAGAGATTTGGTTGTTCATGGAGGGTGAATCATATATATAAGATGAGAGGAGAGGAGTTGGAACATCCATCAACCGAACTTCTCATTGCAAGACAAGGAGACAATGAAGAAAGAAGAGAGTTGGGTCTAACGAAGGAGCTTGCTCTCTAAAGCAAGTTGTGGAAGGAAGTTGTTTGAGCTTGTGGAATGAAGTATTGTTGAGGGTGGTATGCCATGGGGTATTTTTGTATTAAGGTTGTGTGTAGGTCGAAGGGCTGCAACTTGGTTATCTTTTGGGTTTGGTTGTGGGTTTCTAGTTGAAGGGTTTGTACCTCAGTTACTGTATATTTATAATAGTGAAGGGTTGTGGCAGGGAACTGTTTGGAGTTTGGCCCAACCGTACCGAAGTCCATTATAAACCAAAGTTTTGTATATTGAAGTTTTATAGTCAAAGAGAAGTGGGGAAATTGTTTTGAGTGCTCCACCTCTCATTTATTGAAGTGTTATTTCTGTACATGATTCGTGTTGTTTATGAGTGAATGTGATTATTGCTGAAGTTAAGTTAATTGAATTAAACTGTAATTGAAGTGGCTATTGTACTGAGATTTGATTGAACAATAATTTTTCAAGTACAAGATACCGATCTCGCTACAGGGTACATGGGCTAGAGGCATAGTATGAGCATTAGTAAACTCAAGTTGGTTTCACCATTGAGGAGAAAGCACACTAGTGTTCCACACCTTAGGGCACTCGGGAAGCTCATTGCTTAGAGGTGCGCCTTGGGGGAATGACACCCACTTTTTGATGCTAGAGATTAGCTTGCCTGAGGGAAGTTGTTTCTAGGAAGGAAACCTCAACATGGTTTGAGGCTTATACCATGCCTTCGGGAGGGATATAGAGGCACTTGATCCTAAAATACTTCATCCTTTGGGGGACTACCCACTATCTTCGATGGTTTTGTTTACATTTAGCGTACCTTGATTATTGTCTTAGCCTCCTTTACCTCATGGATGACTAGTGGCTTTCTTGTAATTTTTCTTGGTTGAGGAGTTGGTATACACCCACTTTTTGATGCTAGACATTAGCTTGCTTGAGGGAAGTTGTTTCTAGGAGGGAAACCTCAACATGTTTTGAGGCTTATACCATGCCTTCAGGAGGGATATAGAGCCACTTGATCTTAAAATACTTCATCCTTTGGGGGACTACCCACTATCTTCGATGGTTTTGTTTACATTTAGCGTACCTTGATTATTGTCTTAGCCTCCTTTACCTCGTGGATGACTAGTGGTTTTCTTGTAATTTTTCTAGGTTGAGGAGTTGGTGTTGCTTTTGCCTCTACTTGAGCCAAACCAAAAATATTATCAGTGGATGTATATAGCTTTGCTTGGACAACTGGATTACCATGTTTGAATTTTTATCATACAATAGTAGTCTCCCACTTTTGAATCATACATGGAAATGGTGGGAATTAGTCATTTCCATTTTTTGTTTTTGCCTCTCTATATTTTTTCATTTTGTCAACTCTATTTTTGGTCACCTCACTAGTGATTGATTCCCTTTTAAGTCATTGTCTTGAGTGGGCCCAACTTGAGATACTTCTTCCTAGATGGTTCTAGTCACCATGCTCGTTCCTCCTTGTTTCTTACTTGGAACATTGGTTTTAGTTGTTGCATTCTGTAGACTGTAGCTATGGGATTGCTTAATCATTTATCCTCTACTTGAGATACTTCTTCCTAGATGGTTCTAGTCACCATGCTCGTTCCTCCTTGTTTCTTGCTTGGAACGTTGGTTTTAGTTGTTGCATTCTGTAGACTGTAGTTATGGGATTGCTTAATCATTTATCCTCTTGTAATTTTTCTAGGTTGAGGAGTTGGTGTTGCCTTTGCCTCTACTTGAGCCAAACCAAAAATATTATCAGTGGATGTATATAGCTTGCTTGGACAATTGGATTACCATGTTTGAATTTTTATCATACAATAGTAATCTCCCACTTTTGAATCATACATGGAAATGGTGGGAATTAGTCATTTCCATTTTTTTTTGTTTTTGCCTCTCTCTATATTTTTTCATTTTGTCAACTCTATTTTTGGTCACCTCACTAGTGATTGATTCCCTAGTGGGCCCAACTTGAGATACTTTTTCCTAGATGGTTCTAGTCACCATGCTTGTTCCTCTTTGTTTCTTACTTGGAACGTTGGTTTTAGTTGTTGCATTCTGTAGACTGTAGCTATGGGATTGCTTAATCATTTATCCTCTTGTAATTTTTCTAGGTTGAGGAGTTGGTGTTGCCTTTGCCTCTACTTGAGCCAAACCAAAAATATTATCAGTGGATGTATATAGCTTGCTTGGACAATTGGATTACCATGTTTGAATTTTTATCATACAATAGTAGTCTCCCACTTTTGAATCATACATGGAAATGGTGGGAATTAGTCATTTCCATTTTTTTTGTTTTTGCCTCTCTCTATATTTTTTCATTTTGTCAACTCTATTTTTGGTCACCTCATTGTAGCTATGGGATTGCTTAATCATTTATCCAACACATCCTTCCTCTAATCTTTTGCTTCTTGACTTAGCTAGTACCACCCTAGTGTGATAACCAATTTTCTCTCTTTCTATATCTACCTTTTTCTATTGCTTTCATTCTTCTTTTTTCATTCTCTCAACATCTACATACTCATGTGAGATATTTTCGTCTTCACTAATATGTCACTAGTTCTAGTTCATCATAACTCACATCTTTGCTTGTTTTGTGATAGCATTGTCTCATGTAGCCATCGATTTTGCCTCTTGAAAGTCACTTCTTCTCATTATAGAGCTACCATGGTGATTGTATTTCCAAATCTTTCCTTCATTGGTGCTTCACCAATGTTTGTATCTCTTGCACACTAGGTAGCTACAGGTGGGCATAGCTATCTTGTAATTTCATAGCTATTTCATGAACTTTGCCACTTTAAATGACCTTTATTTCCATCTATTTTGCAATTGACGAGTTCTCTTGGATGATTATGAGGATATATTCTTAACTTGGAAACATCCTTCAACAAGTTCCGACATCAAGACATCTCTTTTTTCAGTGAATTATAAGTATCGCAATTCTAACTATTCTTACTTGGCTTTTTGCATTTCATTTATGCTTCTTGCTTAACACTACTCTTATCTAGCTTGTTTAACACAGACACCATTTTATGTATTCCACACGTTGCGACTTGGGACAATGGGAGATGATTCTATGATTGTTCATGTGGCATCACATTTCATGGGGCAATTTCATGGTTGACATGGTAGTACACATGCGACGAAATTGGTCACATCTTTGAAGGCCCATTTAGACAAATTTTGAATGCATGGGCATCCTCTTGACATTCCATGTTGAATATCCTTGAACGACCTCCTATTTCATAATCTTCCTAGCTATTTTGCACTGGAATAGAGCTCCAAACCCTTTGTGGACACATCTACTTGCTATTTGCGAACATGTGGCTTAATTATTTTTGACTTGGAGAGGGTCATTTCATAATTTTTGGAGGTTACTTGCATGATTTTTAGGATATATTACGTTTGAAATCTATCCTTGGACTTATGAGCTATTTTGGAGAAGCTTTCAACATATTTGGCCCTATTCACTTGACGCGTGTGGACCTCCCACTGTCAAACCCTCAGTCTTAGGCACTCAAATGTGCTCGAGTTAGGCTGAGTCAAGTTTGGTGGAACGACTTAGACTACATGAAGAGTGCACCCGAGATGAGTTCAGTGGAACGAATTTAGTGAGACGGGCACACGAAGAGCCCACCCAAGATGAGTTCGTTGGAATAATTGGAACGACTTGGTGAGTCAAGACGACAAGGGTACCTAGTCTAGGCACGCTTTATTGAAGACAACGAGCACCCAACTGAAGACAAGGTGCACCCAGCTGAGATGCGCCCATTCGATTTGTGAAGGCACACAACCGAGGATCAACATGAAAAGGAGGAGTATATTGTAGAGAAGTATAGAGGGTTCATACCAGGTATGGGTGGATTCTTCTCTGAGATGAGGAGAGATGGCCTTGTGATGTTTGAAGGGAAGTCATACGATTTCCCCACACCACCATACTTTTGAAGCTCATGAAGGATATGGGCTTACTGTCACTTTCTCGAGATGGAGAGACCCCTGGGAGCTTGAGATTTGAATGGCACCTCATGATGAGCCTAGTCGTACGAAAGATTGTGTGACATGGAAGAGGTGACAATGGTTGCATATGTTTGGGTGCATGTGTTCTGGTGGAGTTGATGCTACGGTTAGATTAGCTACCTGACTAGTCGATTGCATGAGGGGATCCAATACGTCATTCTTATAGGTTGCGATACATGCATGACATGGGATATATGTCATAGACGAGATTCTTTTGTATTGATGAAGACAATTAATG
Source organism: Pinus albicaulis (assembly GCA_034641835.2). Taxonomy (NCBI): domain Eukaryota; kingdom Viridiplantae; phylum Streptophyta; class Pinopsida; order Pinales; family Pinaceae; genus Pinus; species Pinus albicaulis. Next base: position 1,591,344,992 of record CM076584.1, on the reverse strand, counting down.
CAAAGGTTGTTCATGATGAGGACAGTCTTCAGGATTTTGTTAAGAAATTTGCCGAGGGGTGTGTTGTCGAGGAAGACAACTTTTTTGACGTGGGGGAGGATGTCTAGCCTTTAGGCTAGGCACCTGAGCACTCTTGAGTTAGGTCGAGTCGAGTTCGGTGGAACGACTTGGAACCGAACTCGACTTGGTTGCAAAAAGGGCACACCGGAGAAGAGTTCAAAGGAAAGACTTTGGTAAGATGAACACACGAAGAACACACCTAAGATGAGTTTGGTGGAATGATTAGAACAAATTTGAGAGTCATGTTAATTTTCAGATTGTTCTATGTTGTATCAATTACTTTATCCCAATTAAATATTATTATGAGCAATATTTTCAATACCAATTAGTATTTCTAAACATCAACGATAATTGAAGATAGAACATTAAATGTAATGACAAAGGAGACAATCAACGCATCTACAAGGGACACCAGATTTGGTCAAAAACCAGGGAAAAACCCCACAAAGGGGAAAACCCTTTGAAAAACCTTCTTTTATTAGATTGTCATAAAATGTTCAACAAAGAGTACAATGAGCCCAATACAATATCATCCAACAAAATTAACCCAATAACATTAAGAAATATGTTCTCAATATCAATATATATCAGAGACAACTTTTCCCGTCTTCGGTTAACTGTAGTCAACTATCAAAATTTTGCCCTAGTTTCCATTCGCATGGAGGAAGAGTCATGTGTGCGACTGAGAGCTTCCATTTGCTCCCTTTAGCCTGCAAGCCTGCGATTGCAGTCGAAATTCTCCTTTGGAAAGCCTACGACTGTGATCCAAAATCCTAGAAACATGAGCGAGCTTCAGACCCTGTAATCTCGGACACGTGTGAACCGATTACCTTGACCTGACCTCAGACCCGTGCGAACCAATCAATGAAGAAGAGAAGAAGAAGATGCTTGGTGAGACCCAAATGAGCTTGAGGTCACTTGTATTTATAGGCTTCCAAGGGTGACCAATTTCTTGTTAGGGCTGACCTGTCCAAAAGTGCATATGTGGGTTGTTTCTTCATAAATTCACTTTCTCTTATCTGATTTGAGTGCTTCAAGAGTCAAAATTGGTCCTCTCGAAAAGAGGAATCTAGTCCCATAGTTGGAATTTGTCATTGAGATGCCAAAAAGTAACAAGTCAGAATGATGAGGGTTCCTAGTCGAGTTGAAACCGATGAAAGACAAGGTGTGTCGAGCTAAGACACGCTCTCTCGAGTTTTGAAGCTACACAACCGAGGAATAGACGCGAAGGCACATGATCGACGATGAACTGAAGGAAAGTTTGTATTCGACAAATGATGCGACATAATTTGGAGTTTATGGTCGACTCGAACGGAGAAAGGTTGGCTCGAATGCCCAACTGACACGTCCCTTTGAAGAGACACTACTGTTCGAGGAGGGTGACTCATATATAAGATGATAGGAAAGGAGTTAGAACATCAATCAACCGAAGATCAACAACTTGTCATCGCTAGAAAAGAAGAAGACAACAAAAGAAGAAGAGAGTTGAGTCTCACGAAGGAGCTCTCTCTCTAAAGCAAGCTGCGGAAGGAAGTTATGCAACCTCATGGAACGCAGTATTGCAGAGAGTGGTACACCGTGGGGTATTTGGGTATTGAGGTTGTGTAGGTTGAAGGGCCGCAACTTGGATATTTATTGGGTTTGGTTGTCGGTTTCTAGTTGAAGGGTTGTAACTCGGTTATTGTATATTTGTATCTGTGAAGGGTTGTGACAACAAACTGTTTGGAGTTCCTCCTAACCGAACCAAAGTCCATTATAAATCAAATTTTTGTGTATTGAAGTTTTATAGTTAGAGTAGTTGGGAAATTGTTTTGGGAGTTTCACCTCTGGTTTATTGAAGTGTTATTTATGTACATGATTCTTGTTGTTTATAAATGCATGCGATTATAGTTGAACATAAGTTATAAGTAAACTATAATTGAAGTTAAGCTTTGAAGTGGCTATTGTAGTGCGATTTGATTGAACACCAATCTCGCAAGTAGAAGATATCAGTCTCGACATAGGGTACATGGGCTAGGGCATAGTACGAGCATTAGTAAACTAAAGTTGGTTTCACCATTGAGGAGAAAGTGCGTTGGTGCTGCACACCTCAGGGGACTCGGGAATCTCTTAGCTTAGAGCTGCACCCTATTGGCGTGACACTGAAATTTTGAGGCTAGACATTGGGTTGCATGAGGGAAGTTATTTCTAGTAGGCAAACCTCACCATGTTTTGAGGCTTATAACATGCCTTCGAGAGGGATATTGAACCTCTTGATCCTAAAATATTTCATCCTTTTAGGGATGACCCTCTATCTTCACTGGTTTTGTTTACATTTTGCATAGCTTGCTTATTGTCTTAGTTTTCTTTACCTTGTGGATGACAATTGACTTTCTTGTAAATTTTCTGGGCTAAGGAGTTGGTGTTGCCTTTGTATCTACTTGAGCCAACCCAAAAATATTATCAGGGGAGGTATATAGCTTGCTTGGACATTGATATTACCATGTTTGAATTTTTAGCATGTAATAGTAGTCTCCCACTTGTTAATCATTCATGCCAATGGCATGAATTTTTGCCTCTATCGTTATATGTTCTCGTTTTTTAAACTCTATTTTTGGTCACCTCACTAGTGATTGATTCACTCTTAAGTCATTTTCATGAGTAGGGACCAACTTGATATACTTCTTCCCAGATGGTTATAGTGAACATGCTCCTTCCTTGTTATTTCCTTAGAACGTTGGTTTTGGTTGTTGCATCCTCTAGACTGCATCTATGGGATTTCTTAATCATTTATCCAACACATCCTTCCTCTAATATTTTGCTCTTTGACTTAGCTTGTACCACCCTAGTGCCGTAACCAATTTTCTTTCATTCTATATCTACCTTTTTCTATTGTTTTGATTCTTCTTTTCTCATTCTCTCATCATCTACATACTCATGTTAGATACTTTTTTCTTCACTAGCATGTCACTAGGTCATCACAACTCACACCTTTACTTGTTTTGTGTTAGCATTGTCTCATGTAGCCTTTGCTTTTGCCTCTCGAAAGACACTTCTTCTCATGCTAGACCTACCATGGTGATCGTATTTCCAAATCTTTCCATCATTGGTACTTCACCAGTGCTCGTATCTTGTGCACCCTAGGTAGCTACAGGTGGGCATAACTATTTCATGAACTTTGCCGCTTTAGATGACCTTTATTTTCCAGATTTTCTTTGCTTCTCCTCTTTTCTTGCCGTGTTAATGCAATATTGACCTCGATTGTTCGGTAGGATATATATACGTTTGCCACAATGTCAGACTAATAAACAATCCTCAACTTGATATTCTAAGATGCTCATTCACCTCTCTAAACCCTGCAAATTCATTGGGGAAGAGTAAGAGTAACAATAACAATTGTATATGGCCAAATGATGCTTCAACAAATAAACTTTTAAGTACTAAAGATTTCATTCTGCATCCAAGTTTCCACGAAATTAGAGATTTCAATAAAAGAAACATTTAGAAAATTTCACTCCTTCAATTTGTTTATAACTCCAAAATTAATCTCCTTGATATATTTTTTTTCTCTTGTCCTTGTGTTGTTCCTGTAGTCTTTTGATCTTGTCCCCGTGTTCCTATTGTCCTTTGAAGATTGCAATTTTGTTTCAGAATTTTTGAAACCATTATATATATAATAATAATAATAATAAATTCTTCCTCATAGAGTGTTATATACATTTAATAAAAATAAAAGATAATTGTGAAATTTTTTATAGAGAAGTTTGTTTTTAAAAGGAATTGGGAAATTTGCTTTAAATTTGTCAATATAATTTAACCTAGGTTTATGTCATGAATGTTATGTGCTTGTTGTAGAAAATAGAATTGACTAGAATTCTAGGTGGATTTTTTAAAGTTTGTATTAGTGTATTTTTAAAACAACATCAACAATTATGTTGATTTCTATTCGTGTTACCCCCAAGTTCTAACCATTCGTTGATTCTTGCCATATCTAGAGGATATGATAGCCTTCCCTAGATAGCCTTTCTCCCATAGATGGAAAATCGACATAGCCATCTTCTTGATAACCTTCTTTTTTATATTACTGTGACAGTTGAGTTAGCAGTTTTGAAGAAGGTTGTTGGGAAGGGTTCGTTCAACAATTTTGTCCATGTGAAAGTAAAGGAACCAAAGTCATACGATGGTGCAAGGAACACAAATATATTAGGCAACTTTGTTTGGGATATGGAGCAGTACTTGGACTGATTCGGGGTGACTTCGGAGGGTGGGGAAATAAGAATTGTTCTATCATCCTTAACAAAGGATGTGACAATGTGGTGGAGAAGGCAAGCACAATAGATTTCTTTTGTTAATCACGACATGGGAGAAGATGAAGGAAGCCTTGCTAGCTCATTTTCGACTACAGGATGAGACTTGGGGTGTGAGAGCAAAGGTGAAGTTCATTAAGCAAACAGGGAGCCGACAAGCACATGTCAGGGAGTATTCAAATCTGTTGTTGGAGCTTCTAGATATGGTTGAGAAGGTTAGGTTGTTCAATTTTGTGATTGGGTTGCAACCATGGGCTCAAGTTGAAGTAAAGAGGTAGAAGGTTTAGTCTCTTGAAGAAGCCATCCCTCTTGCAGACAAGCTTATAGATTACCGTGAATGCAAGACATAAGGGAAGGAGTAAGGCTAGAGGAGGAAGAAATCAGATAAAGGGAAAGAGAAGCTTTCGAAGGAAGATGGAGTGAAGTCGGATGGATTTCTGATGGGAAGAAACCTCTTGTGTGTTGGTTGTGTAGTGAAGAGCACATGACCAATCATTTTCCATTAATGTAGAAGGCGAAAACTTTGCAGCAAGTCGAGTAGGAAGAGAGAGAACAAGGTTCTCGTGCATAAGGAGTTATGTAGGTTTTAGGAGAAGCCACGGTAAAGGAAGCTACCTCAAAACATGATCCGGAAAGGAGGAAGCTAAATTTCGTGAAGATGGATGTATTTGGGAGTCCAATGATGGCTATGTTGGATAGTGGAGCATCTCACAACTTCATGAAGGAAGATGTGGCTAGGATATTGGGATTCAGGTTCATTCCAACCCATGCATCTTTTGAAGCGGTGAATTGAGAAGGAATTAAAGTCCTTGGCATAGTGGCATATGTTTCGATGAAGATTGGAAGTTGGTAAGGAAAGGTGGACTTCACTATCATTAGGATGGATGACTATGAAGTTGTACTTGGCATAGATTAGTTTATGATTGAGCAGGAGGCTATGTGAATACTGCACTTGGGGAAATTGTTCATTCATGCAGGAATGAAGGAGCCAACGATCGTTCCTACTGTGGGATCTATGGTAGGAGAATGCAGGATGATAGCCACTCGTGTGGAGGTAGGACAATAGGAATGTGAGGTTCATGAGAGCATCCATTTGTGTGGAGGTAGGACAACTGGAATATGAGTTATATGAGAGGTTGGATAGGGTGAAGTCCATGTTCATGGAACACTCTAAATTGATAGCAACATTGTTAGATGGTATTCTAAGTTTATCAGATAGGCCAAAGATGGTGGATGCAGGGACTTGAACTGGAGAGTGTGAGGCTATTGATGCCCAAACTTCTACCCTTGAAGAGTTTAGAGGGTATGAGGATCAACGTGAAGATGAGTATGTCGATTTGGAGGAAGAAAATGTTCACAAATGGATTGAGAGTTTGGAGTAGCAATTAGACCGAGAAGAGAATGAAGATAGAGGGATGTCTGTGGACCAGGGTGGAATCGTGAAGACAAATATTCTAGGCCATAACGATCCAGCTTCGATGAAGTTGATGGAAGAGAGTATGGGTAGGTGTTCCTATCCACCTTCGATAAATTATATTGTAGAAAAGTATGGAGGGTTCATACTAGTTATTGGTGGATTCTTCTCGGAGACGAAGAGAGATGGCCTTGTGATGTGGAAACGGAAGTCTTATGACTTCCCCACACCAACATCTTTTGAAGATCATGAAGGAGATGGGTTCACTATAACTTGCTTGAGATGTTGAGACCCCTGTGAGCTTGAGATGCCATTGAAAGACACCTCATGATGAGCAAAACTAGAGAAAAGATTGTGTGACAGAGAAGAGGTGACAATGGTTGCACATGTTTGGGTGCAGGTGTCCTTGTGGAGTTGATGCTATGGTCAGATTAGCTACTTGAATAGTCGATTGCACAAGGGGATCCAACACATGTCATTCTTACAAGGTGCAATACATGAATAGTCATGATATATATGTTGGAGATGAGATTCTTTTGTATTGATGAAGATAGTTGATGTGAAGGTTGTTCATGATGAGGATAATATTTAGGCTTTGATTAAGAAGCTTGTCGAGGGGTGTGTTATCGAGGACGACAACCATTTTAAAGTGGGGGGGGGGGGATGTCAAGCCCTTGGGTGAGGCCCCTGAGGACGTTTGAGTTAGGGTGGGTTGATTTTGGTGGTGTTGATCATAATCAGCTCCCTATTAAATTTTCGCAAGCAACCTCGTTTAAATCCTGCAAATCCCCTCTCGTGGCCTAAGGAATCCGTTTTCGGCCTACCGTCACCTTTCTTGCCCCCAAATTACATTTAAAAAGGCCGCAAAACCCATATTTGAAAATCTGTAAAGCCTAGCACCTTTCGACCAGACCCCCGCACCCTTTCCCTCCACGTAATTCAGTGATGGAACCGAGGGCAAAAGCACTAGGTGCTTATCAAAGTATATCGAGCCCATAGATCAACGTACCGCAGCCCTCGCACCGTGGTGGTCCCCGCGCCCAAAAACACTGTTCAAAACTGCCCGGTATTCATTGCACCACCTTTCGGAGGTGGGCGGTAATTCTCGTTCGACCAACGATTCCATACACTGTCTGCCGCGTGTCCCTGTGTACGGCTCTAAAACCGCCGTTCATCGCACGCTATTGTTCGGCAAAAGATGCGCAGCGATATCGCTCTCAGCCGTCAGATTTGGAGATCTTCATCCAACGGTCGTCGCGCTCCAAAGCTGCACGAGTGTTAGTCCATGTCAACAGTGCCCCTGGCCCACCGTCTCATTGCCCTTCGATGCGTTTTCAACTGTCGATCTCGTTTTGAGATCGAATGGTCCAGATCGTCCACTTACCCTGCCATTGACTCGGTCTCCCTCCACGTCATCATCCCACGTGTTTATCGCATCTTCCCCTCCGCCATTTATACATTACATTCATAGGTTATATTTTAATGATTCGCATTATAACTTTGGCCAGCCCGTCCGCCATTGTTCCACTACATTTTTCACCGTCACCTCTCGTCCTCCCACCATCTCGTCACGCGCGCTGTCTTGCCATTATCCCCACTGTGTTCACCTTCCCGTGCATGGTTTTCTTTAACGAGTTTGCGGATCTTGCAGGTTTACAGCGGCGGAGAACTATTACAATTCACAGTCTCAATTACTGTGATAGAGAGCACGTCAAAGGACCAGTTTTCAGAACTGAATTATGAAGAAAGCCCCGGGAAGGCAAATCGATAAGACTTTCATTAAAGAAGTAGGGGTGAAAATCTGTCAAACCCTGCAGGGACATTCAAGGCGCCGATTTCACAGATGAAAACATTAATGGAGCAGCGGAAAAATATCAGCAAATGATCGAGGAATTCAGCGTTCAGCGTTGAAGATTTTAAAGCTTAATTCAGGATTGGGAAGACAGAGGGTACAATGCACAGAAAACAATATCCTCTAGGTTTCATTTTAGCAGGATTTTTCTTTCAGGAAAGGACAGAATGTTCATATGGTTTTACCTCTATACCGTGTTCCTGAAGAGTCTTCTACCCAGTGCATTTAATTCAGAAAGCAGGCTACTAAGAACGTGCAGCACTTCAGAACCATTTCGCAGTATGGGCGTGCACGTCTCCACCATTTTGTTTAATGATACAATTAAATGTTCATCACCCACTTTCTTTATTAGTCTTCTTTGTTTCCTATAAAAGGCCCAACGAACAGATTATGAAGGGTTCCGGATTTTATCAGAAAACTATGCAGTGAAAGACCTTTTTGTATACATTTGTAAAATTCTTGTATGAAGGCTCAGAGCCCATAGGGTCACAGTGAGGAGGAGTTCTATCTGTTAAAGAGGATTCTGGTCTTTGGTATTTCACAGTGTGTAACCTTTTTCTCTTATGTGTTATATTAATAGATCATTTCATTTCATCCATCTTTCTTGTATCATGTTTTGGAATGCGAGTGGCTCACTAATTTTCAGTATGGATTTATCCTAGTTGATACCCATGCTTGGATTAGTCAAGCGCTTTAAATATGGCTCATGCATGATATTCTGTTCCATTAATCAGCTAAACCGTATTTCTGCTATATTAGTTGCTTTGGGAGGGTGCTTTTAAAATGCTATTATCATGTATGGATTCTTAGATTGGTAAGCCCATGCATGGTGGTATTATTGTATATCTGGGTATCAACTCAATGTTGACTAATATGTCCTCTACATTTCATTCACTACATACACCTTCTGATAACTTATTTCTGTGATATATTACTTGAACCGGCCCGCTTTGCAGTAAACTGTCTCTGAATTGTCTGATGCTTTGTATCAGAGTTTTACATCTTGCCTCTGCAGTGTTTCTTTTCCTGTATCAGTTTCTGAGAGTTTGGTCCCATTCTAGTTTATTTCCTTGTTTACAGGAGATAGCATGTGAGCTGAAGTTGACAACTTCATACATTATATTATACGCTCCTTGCTATGCTAAGATGTCCTAGGCATTGGTCTATCACAACTCTAGGCTGTCTCTAGGAGCGACAACAGGTGGAATGACTTGGATGACACGAAGAGCATGTGCCCAAAACAAGTTCAATGGAAGGAATCCGGTGAGACAAGTGCATGAAGAACACACCTGAGATGAACTCGATGGAATGACTGGAACAAATTGTAGAGGCGACATTTTGAGGGTGCTTATCTGAGGCGCACCTGACCAAAGAAAATGCGCTCCTATTCGAGATGTGCCCGATTGACGACAAGGTTTTCTCAACTGAGATGCACTCCCCTGAGTTGCGAAGGTATGCGACTGAGGATGAGATGTGAAGGCACATGACCGAAGGTGAACCAAAGGAAAGTTGGTATGCGACAAATGATGCGACATAATTTGGGGTTTATGGTCGGCTTGAATGAAGGAAGGTTGGCTCTAACGCCCAACCGACACATCCCTTGGAAGAGACATGTTTGTTCATGGAGGGTGGCTCATATATAAGATGAGAGGAGAGGAGTTAGAACATCAATCTACCGAAGAGCAACAACCTCTCATTGCAAGACAAGGAGACATTGAATGAAGAAGAGAGTTGGGACTCATGAAGGAGCTTTTTCTCTAAAGCAAGATGTGGAAGGAAGTTGTACGAGATTGTAGAACGAAGTGTTGTTGAGGGTGGCACGCCATGGGGTATTTCTGTATTAAGGTTGTGTGCAGGTCTAAGAGTTGCAACTTGTTTATGTTTTGGGTTTGGTTGTGGGTTTCTAGTTGAGGGGTTTGTATCTTGGTTACTATATATTTGTATTAGTGAAGGGTTGTTGTAGGGAACTGTTTGGAGTTTGGCCCAACTGAACCGAAGTCCTTATAAACCGAAGTTTTGCATATTGAAGTTTTATAGTCAAAGAGCAGTTGGGAAATGAATGTGATTATTGTTGAAATTAAGGTAATTGAAGTAAATTGTAATTGAAGTTAAGTTTTGAAGTGGCTATTGCACTGAGATTTGATTGAACAATAATTTCGCAAGTATAAGATATCAGTATCGCTACAGGGTACATTGGCTAGAGACATAGTATGAGCATTAGTAAACTCAAGTTGGTTTCGCCTTTGAGGAAAAAGTGCATTGGTGTTGCACACCTCAGGGGACTTAGGAAGCTCATAGCCCAGATGTGCTCCCTGGGGGCATGACACCCAAATTTTGATGCTAGACATTTGCTTGCTTGAGGGAAGTTATTTCTAGGAGGGAAACCTCACCATGTTTTGTGGGTTTTACATTGCCTTTGCAAGGGATATTGAGCCACTTGATCCTAAAATACTTCATCCTTTGGGGGACGACCCTCTATCTTCGATGGTTTTTTTACATTTGGCATACCTTGCTTATTGTCTTAGTCTCCTTTACCTTGTGGATGACAAGTGAATTTCTTGTAATTTTTCTAGGCTTAGGAGTTGGTGTTTCCTTTACATCCTACTTGAGCCAAACCAAAAATACTATCAGTGGAGGTATATAGCTTGCTTGGATAATTAGATTACCATGTTTGAATTTTTATCATACAATAGTAGTCCCCCAATTCTGAATCATTCATGGCAATGGCCGAAATTTATCTTTTCCATTTTTTTCTTTTTGGATCTCTCGCTATATTTTCTCGTTTTGTCAAATCTATTTTTGGTCACCTCACTAGTGATTGATTACCTCTAATTCATTGTCACGAGTGGGCCCAACTTGAGATACTTCTTCCTAGATGGTTCTAGTCAACATGCTCCTTCCTCCTTGTTACTTCCTTGGAACATTGGTTTTGGTTGTTGCATCCTATAGACTATGGGATTGCTTAATCATTTAACCAACACATGCTTTAATATTTTACTTCTTAACTTAGCTAGAACCGACCTAGTGTCGTAACCAATTTTCTCTCTTTCTATGTCTACCTTTTTCTATTGTTTTCATTCTTCTTTTTTCATTCTCTCAACATCTACATACTCATGTTAGATATTTTTGTCTTCACTAGTATGTCACTAGTTCATCACAACTCACACCTTTTCTTGTTTTGTGATAGCATTGTCTCATGTAGCCTTTACTTTTGCCTCTCGAGAGTCCCTTCCTCTCATGCTAGAGCTACCATGGTGATCGTATTTCCAAATCTTGCCTTCATTGGTGGTTCACCAGTCTTCGTATCTCTTGCACCCTAGGTAATGACACATGGGCATAACTATCTCATAGTTTCATAGCTATTTCATGAAGTTTTCCACTTTAGATGCCCTTTATTTCCATCTATTTTGCAATTTTTTAGGTTGGTTGGATGATTATGAGGATATATTCTTACCTTGGAAACCCCTTTCCTTGACTTATGAACACTTTTGGAGGAGTTGTCAACTTATTTATCCCCTTTTCACATCACACATGTGGATGTCATTGCTAGAAAATAAGACAACGAAAGAATAAGACAGTTGGGTCTCACGAAGGAGCTCACTCTCTAAAGCAAGTTGTGGAAGGAAGTTGTGAAAGCTTGTGGAATGCAATATTTCTAAAAGTGTTACACCATGGGGTATTTGTGTATTGAGGTCTAAGGGCTGCAACTTGGATATTTATTGGGTTTGGGTGGGGTTGCTAGTTGAAGGGTTGTAACTCAGTTATTGTATATTTGTTTCTATGAAGGGTTGTGGTAGCGAATTGTTTGGAGTTCCTCCTAACTGAACCGAAGTCCATTATAAACTGAAGCTGTGTATTGTAATATTCCAAAATGGAAAGGACAGGAATATAGAACATATGCAACATTCAAAATAAAGCAAAACAGGAATATAGTACTAAAATCTCGAAAATGCCGAAAATATGCTGCAACTGGAAATTACATTAAGACATCATAATCATGAGCAGAAACAACTGGGTCATATCATTATAATCAATAGAAAAATAAAGTACACAGTGCTCCAAATAAGATGTACTCAAGCCAACAAGAAGTGGCTTAAATATCTCTAAATCCTAGCATTGGAAATGATGTTGCTGTTGGGAAGAAGAACCATGTGTGGAAGGCTGTTGGATTTCTCAGAATGATTTAGGATTTTAACCATGGACTGTACTCGAAAAACCTAGAAAAACCCAGAAATGTTTTGGCCATATTTTGACTTTGGATTTTTGACCCTTTTTGGGTTGCCAATTGCACCCCTGCTGGTTGACTTACGCACTCCTCCCGGGTCACTGCTGAAATGGCGCTAAACTGATGATCTAACTGCTGCAATAACACCCAATCAACTTAATGCATGAAGGGTTGGCCCCTTCTCTTGATTCCCAAGCTGAAAGCTTGAGTTCTAGCTCCTCCTCTTAAGTTGTAGTTGCTGAACTGCACAACTATTGGAAGTAACTGCACTGTCAAGAAGGCTGATGCTGTAGCTTGCTGCTAGATGATGCAATGCTGCTCAGAACTGATGGAAATGATCTCACCAAGTGAGGGGCTGATCCCTCATAGGATTCCAAGTTGAGATGCTTGGAGCTTCCTTACTCCTCTCAAACTACAATGTTGGAATGTGTAATTCCCGTAGGAACTGCTTTTGCATAGAGGAGTAGAATGATGGCCTGACGTTGGATGTAACAATGCTACTCTCGGAAGACTAAAATGGATGCACAAGGTGAAGGGCTGATCCCTCCACAGGTTTCCCAGTTGAAATACTGAGAACTACCTTCCACCTCTCAAACCCTAGTGCAGGAATGCGTAATTTGTTGGAAATACTGAGAGGGGGGGGGGGGGGGTGAATCAATATTCATTTCAATTAATATTATCATTAATCTTCCAGAGCATATCTTCAATTATTATGAGTGTTTGTACAATGATAGCGGTAAACAAAAGGAACACAAATGCACAAAATTTTTAAGGTGGAAACCCCCACTAGGACAAAAACCACCTGAATGCTTTTCTAATAATTCTTTAATATTCAACTCCAATTGAAAAGAAAGCTCCAACTTCCTAGAATCTAGAAAAGCATTCTTCTCCAGCTCCCTCTGGATGGACGCTCCAACGCCCGAGATTCTTCAATAGTCAACTGAACGGATGCCCCAACACCCAATGAGCTACAACTCACCCTAGGACCACCCTACCACCCTGAATTTTTCACAGGCTTGAACCTGTTGGTGACTTCATGCACCAGCCTAGCACCACCCTACCACCCTATAGAAGAATAAAAGAAGAATGGACTATCGTACTAGGGAAAATGGTCCACTTTACAATGATATGGAATGATGTAGAAGAAGAAGACACACTAGACCATAACCCCAACTATGACACAAATACCTAATGATGATCCTAGACCCCCCGACATTGCCTATTCAATTCTTAGCAGATAGACACTTGTACAAATTTTACAATGATGCTATTACAATGACTTAGTACAATGATACATTTACAATCACTGTAGCAGTGCTGCCCACGTGAAGACTTAATGTGGTGAACTTCTTGCTGTTGTTCTGCACCTTGATTGCTGCTCTTTTCATGCTACCCTTTCTCACTCTTCAGAACATTAGATCATGCATTGAGTCTTATCTTGATGAATATATAATACCTACATAAAGTCTTCAAGGAAATACAAATGACATGATAATAGCAAAACTTACCTCATCCTGTAGAGCATATGTTAGTGCTAAACAAAAGAAAACAAATTAGAATACAAATAACCTAATGCAATTAAGAGATGAACAGGCATACACAAAATATACTTACCTGGAGCTTACCGCTGCTGCACCTTGCTTTGCTTTGCTTCCCTAGAAAGTCTGGTCCTTTGTAGCCCTTGACAACACATGATCTAGCTTTTTCTTGCCTTCTAGGAGCTCGATATTGAATCTGGTGTATCTTTGTTATTTCAGATCTCCAATATGTGCTTTTCGGTCCTGTAGTAGTACTCTGAGTCCTTTTTCCAATGCCACAAGTCTGACCCAATTTGGATTCTTCAAGACAAAGTTATGCCCAATTTCTCACAATGACCTAATTATGGATTGGTTCAGTAGAGCGAACTTGTACGACGTGCCACGTATCACTGTTTCCTCATTCGGTTATGAAATTGATACACAAAAAACTATAGTCCGTGCACTATCTGCCACTTCTTACAAAATTCCAATCCGATACTCAGAGAGAGAGTTATGACGATTTTCCCAAGGTCGCCTCTTTGAGATAAAGTCCAGGAGCCTGCAAAAACCTAACTTCCACAGATCATATCTCCGAAAATGTTGCGCACCATGATTAGAAATTTTTACACGAGCTTCCTCAGGATTTCAGCTTCGCCTAATCAAAATTTCAGCTTCTGAACCTTTGTATAAAAAATTTATAGCGAAAATTTCACGATTACCTGTTTCAAGTAGCGAAAATCCCTACATGAGGAGGATATGAAGATCACAATTTATATAAATGCTTAGGTTGAAAGGGACTTCAACAAGTGAATGTGGGAGGGATTTTAGGAGCTTAAAAATTATTAATTATTGACTATTCAATGATCACAACCAATGATTAGTGTCATGTCACAACCCCATGGGGTTTTAGCCCACTAATTGGGGTTACTAACTTCAAACATGAATATCTCTCAAACCGTGAAGAATTACGTGGCGTGCCATATATCAACGGAAACATCTCGACAAGTAGAAACATAAAAAATATCCTTGACTTGGAATATAGTAATTTGGTAGGTCAAAATTCCCATGCAAGATTGGGGTAGCCCCTGGTGCTGCTTGGGTTGACATCAATGACAACCACTGATCAACATAATTCCTGTAGCTGGAAGTGCTGAAGAGAGGGGCTAAATGTGGCACTGTTTCCAGATGATGAATGGCTGCTCAAAGAAACCTTTCCAGAGTAGGCACTCGAAGTCCCCCATGGATAAGGGTGGGATCTCCACTCGGAGACACTCGTGTGCTAAACAACACAACAGACTTAGCTAAACAGCTGAAGCGTGCAGAAAGTCGTAAAGACCAAACAATAATAATATTCTAACAGCTTTTCTTTGCTGCCCTCATCTTCCTTTTATAGCTGTGAGCCTTCCCTAGCCTTGGCCCACATCATAATTGTGCCGCACATTTGGCCACTAGCCTCTTTAAAGATTGCACTGTCCTCCACTATCTCCATCATCTCTGCAATTACTCTTCCACTATCTCCATCATCTTGGATTTATTCCTCCACCATCTCCATCATATTCCTCATAATTGCTCTATGACCTCCACTCTTTCTTCATTATTATGCTGCTCCACTACCCTATAATGCCACTCCACTTAAGTTAATTGAAGTAAAATATAATTGAAGTTAAGCTTTGAAGTGGCTATTGTAGTGAGATTTGATTGAACACTAATTTCACAAGTATAAGATATCAGTCTCGGCATAGAGTGCATGGGCTAGAGGCATAATATGAGCATTTGTAAACTCAAGCTAGTTTCACCATTAACGAGAAAGTGCCCCGGTGTCGCAAACCTCAGGGGACTTAGGAATCTCATAGCTCAGAGGTGCGCCTTGGTGGCGTGACACCTAGATTTTGAGGCTAGACATTGGGTTGCATGAGGGAAGTTGTTTCTAGGAGGGAAGCCCAACCATATTTTGAGGCTTATAACATGCCTTTAGGATGGATATTAAGCCTCTTGATCCCAAAATATTTCATCCTTTGGGGGACGACCCTCTATCTTCGATGGTTTTGTTTACATTTGGCATACTTTGCTTATTGCCTTAGTTTCCTTTTATCTTGTGGATGACAAGTGACTTTCTTGTAAATTTTCTAGGCTAAGGGTTGGTGTTGCCTTTTCCTCTACTTGAGCCAACCCAAAAAGATTATTAGTGGATGTATATAGCTTGTTTGGACAATGAGATTACCATGTTTGAATTTGTAGCATGCAGTAGTAGTCTCCCTCTTGTGAATCATTCATGCCAATGGAGGGAATTGGTCTTTTCTATTTTTTTTTTTTGCTTCTCTCTCTCTCTATATATATATTTTCTCATTTTTTCAACCCTATTTTTGGTATCCTCACTAGCGATTGATGTAGAAATTTTCAAACCCACTTCGGTTTTCAGTTTCTCTTTATTTCTCCCATTAAGTTAAATGCCCATTCCCATAACCATACATTCAACAATCTGGAAAAATAAATATTTTCTGAAAACACAAATTTTGGAAATTTCACAGTGCTGAAAATTGCAGAAATAAAAACTCAGAAAATAATTCAGCCACACGCAGAAATTTGACACGCTGATTTTTGGTCAATATGACCCTGGAAAACCCCCCTACAACTCTTGGGGAAAACCAGTTCGAAAACTCTTCTTTATTTCTGATAAATAGCTTTTACAGTGAGAGAGAAATACACAGAAAATTTCAGCAACCAAACAAATACAACTTATCTCGTTTTTTGTGCTTAACCACCGCCTCAGAATTTGTGCAAATAGTAAAACAGGAACAACAATAAATGCTATATGGACTTCCTTGAATTTCGTGCCTAGAAACACAACAATAAATGCAGCTGTATGGCCTCCTTGATTTGCATGAAAACAACAATAAATGCTTTTGTACGACCTCCTTGAAATGCGTGCAGAGGGACAACAATAAATGTTGTATGGATTTTGCCTCATTTTCTGTGCACTGGGACAGCAGCAAACTATACGATCTGCTTCGAAAATTGTGCCACTAAAAATATTGAAACTGCTCCTTGAAATCTGTGCCAAAATTGCTGTATGGCCTCTTAGAAATACGTGCCCAATCTACTATATGGTTTTTCCTTGAAACTCGTGCCCAAACTGCCTTGAACTGTGTGCTGAATGTTGCCTTGGTATGCGTGCCAAGGTTTTTCTCTCCTTCACCTCACTGCTCAAAAATCTCCTTTGCTCTCTTCCTCTCCTTCTCTCAATCTGCTCATGAAAGACTGAATGATATTTTCCCTCTTTTCCTCCGTTAACCTAACCCTAAGTGACTTTTGGGGAATCCCTAAATCCAATGGCTGAGATAGCTTTAGATCTAGCGCCGAGATTAAATGTGCATTTAAATCTCACTTTCAATTTTTTAATTCACCCCACTTTAATAAAGACCCTCTTTGTCATTTATTTCCAAAGTCACTTTCACTTTCTAATTTCACATTGACTTTATTAAAGTCACTTTGACGATATAACTTATATTGTCACTTTAGAAGAAAAGTGAAATAAATTTGGACACTTTTCCCTAGGCAAAAGATCAAAGCCTTAGGGAACCACTTGTCCTCCGGTAACCAAATTTCAACACTCCCTCTTACCGAGGAAGGTGTTCCTCACAACACCCATCTTGCCTCTAAAGTAGACATGCTTGCCCCGTGGTAAGGCTTTGGTGAATATATCTGCTACCTGCTCATCTGTGGGAATATACTCAAGCTTCACAGCTCCCTTCTGAACATAGTCTCTGATGAAATGATATCTGATGTCGATATGATTTGACCTGTCATGAAATATTGGATTCTCCGTGAGTTTAATGCAACTCTGATTATCACAGTAAATCACTGAAGGTCTCAATGGCTGACCAAATAAGCCAAACAACATCTTGCGAAGCCATATGGCCTCACAACTAGCTAGAATGGCTGCCATGTACTCTGCTTCCGTTGAACTCAATGCTATTGACTGCTGCTTTCGGCTGAACCACGACACCATTGCCGAACCCAACCTAAAATAGCACCCTGAAGTGCTCTTCGTATCAGAAGCACAACCTGCCCAATCAAAATCATTGTAACCTGCGAATCTCACTCCATCTCCCTGCCTATAATCCAGACCATACTCCACTGTCCTTTGCACGTATCGCAAAATGTGTTTTGCAGCAACCCAGTGCACCCTCCTGGGCTCACACATGAACTGGCTCATCATGTTTACTGCAAAACATATATCTGGTCTAGTGTTGACCAAATACATCAAGGAACCAATCAGCTGTCTATACAATGTGGGATCCACCAACTTGGAATCTGAAGCGTGAAGCTTCTTCCAGTTGGTGATCATAAGTGTCGACATGGGTCTACAATCCTCCATGTGGAATCTGCTAAGGATGTCCACAATATACTTCTCCTGTCCTAGGAAGAAATGCCCCTCCTCTTGTCACACCTCCAAACCCAAAACATAATGCATCAAGCCAATGTCCTTCATCTCGAACTCCGATGCAAGATCTCTCTTGCAGCTCTCTATGAGTCTCTCTGCACCTGTAATGACCAAGTCAACCACATACATCACCAGAATGAGAGGCTCCTCACCTATCACAATAAAGTATAGGTTCGGATTTGCATCACTCTTTGTGAAACCCATCTCCTGCAAGTAAGTATCAATCCTGGAGTACCAAGCTCTAGGAGCTTGCTTCAGGCCATAAAGTGCCTTCTTCAGCCTGCATACATGGGACTCCTTCCCATGCACCTCAAAGCCCTATGGCTGCTCAATGTACACCTCCTCCTGTATGAAGCCATTGAGAAATGCGGTCTTCACATCCATCTGGTGGAACTTCCAACCCATCTTTGCCGCTATCGATATAATGGAGCGAATGGAAGTATATTGAGCCACGGGAGCAAAGGTCTCCTCATAATATACTCCCTCTACCTGGGAGAACCCTCTAGCCACAAACCTTGCCTTGAATTTCTCAATGCTGCCATCTGCAACATGCTTTACCTTGTAAAGTCATCTGGAAGTAACCACAGATTTGCCCTTAGGCCTCGGCACCACCTCCCAAACATCATTCTTCATGATAGAAGAATACTGCTCCTACATGGCCTCTCACTAGACTTGCTCGCTAGTTGCGTCCTCATAGCTAGAAGGCTCAGAGTCAACGATGTTGGCAACCATTGCCATATAGCTACAAAACCTCTTAGGTGGTCTGCTCTCTCTCACCGATCTCTTCGGCCTAGCAATAGATGTGGCCTCTCTCAAGGTATCCTGAAGCCACTTGGGCTTTCTCTTCCCTGAGCACACTTCTCCCACTAGAGAGGGAGAATCCTCATCCTCATCAGAAGCCTGCACCCCTGAATGTCTGTCTGTTGTTCTCTTGCCTGAACTTGTACCTGTAGATGCTGAAGTACTGTGTGAACTATCCATTAGTGGACTACCTAGTGAAATGCTCCGCGGACTGCTATGCATGCTGCCCGAAGCACCACTCCTCTGACTCTGCGAGCCACTGCTCACTGATGGACCTGACACCGTAATCGATGTACCTCCTGATCCCTACTCACTGGATCCCTGTGACTGACTCAGCTGCTCCTGAGGGTCTGGTGAATCTAGATACTCTAACTCCCATGACCTCCTGAAAGCCCTGTCCTCCTCGAATTTCACATCCTGCCTAAAAACAACTCTTCTCTGTGATATAAATCCAAAAGGATTTCGAGGTCTCACTGTAGCCCACAAAGATGCCCTTCTCTGCAGTGGGCTCTAGCTTGGTCCTCTTCTCCTTGGGTACATAGGAGTCTTCTCCTTGGGTACATAGGAGTATGCAATACACCCAAAGATACGAAAATGACCAACGTCATTCTTCTTCCTAGAAAAAGCCTCCTCCGGAGTCACATGCCCCAAGGCACGATGCAGACTCCTGTTTTGAAAATACACAGCAGTGTTGCAGGCCTTTTCCCACAAAAACAATGGTAACCCCTAATCATGTAGCATGGCTTTGGCAGCCCCAACGATGGATCTGTTCTTCCTCTCCGCAACCCCGCTCTGTTGGGGTTTGTAAGGAACTGTGAACTCCCTCTTGATGCCTGCTTCTGCACAATAATCAACAAACTCACCAAGGGTGTACTCCCCTCCATTGTCTGTCCTGATGGACTTGATCTTTCGACCAGTCTGAGTCTCCACCAGAGCTCTGAGCTCCTGAAACCGCTTGAAGACCTCACTCTTGGTCTTCAAGAAATAAATCCAGGTCTTGCTGGAGTGATCATCAATGAATAAAACATAGTACTCATATCCACTCAAGGAAACGTGAGACATCCGACTGCTCACATCGGTATGAATCAAATCAAGTATCCCAGTCGATTTGCTGTCACTGCTGGGAAAAGGGGATTTGGCAAACTTGCCCATAGCACATCCTCTGCATGTATCTAGG
Organism: Pinus albicaulis; assembly: GCA_034641835.2. Taxonomy (NCBI): domain Eukaryota; kingdom Viridiplantae; phylum Streptophyta; class Pinopsida; order Pinales; family Pinaceae; genus Pinus; species Pinus albicaulis. Next base: position 1,591,325,216 of record CM076584.1, on the reverse strand, counting down.
TAATCAGAACTAAATTCTGGCACACCTGTAGTGATCTCCCGCAATGTCCTCAAGGCTTCATGATACACGTGCCGCATCCTGCGGTGCCAAATCTCGCATAGCTCTGAACTGCTAGCTCTGCTGCCGGTATTATTGCTCAATGCCAAAAGGGGCTGAAATGCAAACTTGTACACCTTTGCATGGCGTACACCAATCACTCTAGTTGAATCAGCTGGAGCGCCCCTAGGATATATAAGCACCTATCCTCTCCTGAACAATACCTCATACCCTCTGTCCTCCAATGCTGAGATAGATATCAGGTTCTTCTTCATCCCTGGCACATATAGAACATTCGACACTTTCAAGGGAGGTTTGGGTTCCCTATCAAATGTCAATGTCCCCACACCGATTGTTCTAACAATGCTGTCGTCTTCGAGTACTACCTCTATATTAGTGCCACTCTCTAAAAGATCTGAGAAGTACTCACGGACTCTTGCCATATGACGTGAAGCCCCACTGTCAACATACCAAATACCTTAAGATGCTCCACTAGTGGAGGGAAATGCACACTCCCTCTCAACCTCCGTGGCAGGTGATCCTGCACTAGTGGACTCACAAGCAATGAACCCAAACTCCGAAAAGTCCTCTATCTCTGCTGATGTTGCCATGGTCTTGTTCTTCCACTTCTTTTTCTTCTCTGGACACACAACTGCATAGTGTCCCGTCTTCTGACAATTCCAACACTTCACCTTGGAATAGTCCTTCTCCTTGTTCAGTTGCTTACCTTTACCTTTGCCTTTCTTCCCCCTTTGTAACAATGCTACATCCTCATCCTCCTCAACTGGTTTGGCTGCACCAAGTTGCTTTTTTCTGATTTCATTATGTATACAGTCATTCCACAACCTCTCCCAAGTGGGAAGGGTCTCACGTGTAACAATCCCATCAGCAAAGCTCAACCATGAACTGGGAAGGCCATTCACTGCAATTCACACCAACTCAGTGGGTGGAATGACCTCTCCAACTACTGCCAACTCATCCTTCACATTAGAGATTTTTGTGAGGTATGCAGTACCACTATCAGTCTTTGCCATCTTAACGGCCTTCAGCTTCTCCCTTAGGACCATTAATCTGTTCTCATTAGTACTCTGGTAGAGATTGGTCAAGGCTGTCCACATCTCATGAGCAAATCTCTTTCCTCTCACATGAGGAATGCAATGGTCTTTAACACCGTCCAGAATCAGTCTCTTACCATTTTTATTCTTCTTGTTAAAGTCTGCCAACTTAACAACATCAATAAGCACATTCACAGGGTGCTGTCGGGTATTCACCATTATACCCCAGACTTCTGCCTCCTCAAAGATGCTTTGCATTATTTCTTTCCATACACTGTAGTTGCTATCCAACCTATCCTCCACCCTCAAGCCCAAAGACATGCTTGCTGTTCTAATAAACTGAAAACGACATTGCTGTGGTAAAGACTCTGTTTTCTATGTGTAAAATCATCTTGCTGTAAATTTTCTCTTTGCTGTCCCAAACTGCACTTTTCAGCAAACTAGCTCTGATACCATGTAGAAATTTAATAACCCACTCCGGTTTTCAGTTTCTCCTTATTTCTCCCATTAAGTTAAATGCCCATTCCCATAACCATACATTCAACAAGCTGGAAAAATAAATATTCTCTGAAAGCACAAATTCTAGAAATTTCACAGTGCCGAAAATTGCAGAAATAAAAACTCAGAAAATAATTCAGCCACACACAGAAATTTGACGCTGACTTTTGGTCAATATGACCCTGGAAAAACCCCCTACAACTCTTGGGGAAAACCAGTTCGAAAACTCTTTTTTATTTTTGATAAATAGCTTTTACAGTGAGAGAAATACACAGAAAATTTCAGCAACCAAACAAATACAACTTATCTCCTTTTCCGTGCTTAACCACCTCCTCGGAATTTGTGGAAACAGTAAAACAGGAACATCAATAAATGCTGTACGAACTTCCTTGAATTTCGTGCCCAGAAACACAACAATAAATGCTATTGTACGACCTCCTCGATTTGTGTGAAAACATCAATAAATGTTGCTGTATGGCCTCCTCGAAATGCATGCAGAGGGACATCTATAAATGTTGTATGAATTTTGCCTCGTTTTCTGTGCACAGGGACAGCGACAAACTGTATGGTCTGCCTTGAAAACTGTCACAAAAAAACAATGAAACTGCTCGAAATCTGTGCCAAAACTAATGTACGGTCTCCTAGAAATACGTGCCCAAGCTGTTGTACAGTGTTTCCTTGAAACTTGTGCCCAAATTGCCTTGAACTATGTGCCACTCTTTGCTGTATGGATTCGCTGAATGCTGCCTCGGTATGCGTGCCAAGGTTCTGCTCTCCTTCACCTCACTGCTCAGAAATCTGCTTTGCTCTCTTCCTCTCCTTCTCTCAATCTTCTCATGAAAGACTGAATGATCTTTTCCCTCTTGTCCTCCTTTAACCTAACCCTAAGTGACTTTTGGGGAATCCCTAAATTCAATGGTTGAGATAGCTTTAGATCTAGGGCTGAGATTAAATGTGCATTTAAATCTCACTTTCTATTTTTTAATTCACCCCACTTTAATAAAGACCCTCTTAGTCATTTATTTCCCAAGTCACTTTTCACTTTCTAATTTCACATTGACTTTATTAAAGTCACTTTAAAATTAGACTTATTAACTTTATCACTTAAAGTCACTTTTAAATTAGATTTGATTTTATAACTTATAAAGTCACTTTTGGAGAAAAAGTAAAATACATTTGGACACTTTTCCCTAGGCCAAAGATCAAAGCCTTAGGGAACCAGGGAACCACCTGTCCTCCGGTAACCAAATTTCAACAATTGATTCATTCTATGTCATTTTCATGAGTAGGACCCAACTTGAGATACTTCTTCCTAGATGGTTGAAGTCAACATGATTCTTCCTCCTTGTTACTTGAAACATTGGTTTGAGTTGTTGCATCCTATAGACTGCAACTATGGGATTGCATAATCATTTATCCAACACATCCTTCCTCTAATCTTTTGCACCTTGACTTTGCTAGTACCACCCTAGTGTTGATTTGGAGGAAGAAGATGTTGATGAGAGTTTGGACTAGGAATCAGATTGAGAACAAGATGAAGATGGAGGGATGTCCTTGGACCGGGATGGAACCGTGAAGACAGATATACTAGGCCATAACAATCCGGTTTCGATGTAGTTGATGGAAGATAGTATGTGTAGGTGTTCCTATCCACCTTTGATAAATTACATTGTAGAGTAGTATGGAGGGTTCATACTAGGTATGGGTGGATTCTTCTCGGAGATGAAGAGAGATGGCCTTGTGATGTGGAAAGGGAAGTCGTATGACTTCCGCAGGTGTTCCTATCCACCTTTGATAAATTATATTGTAGAGTAGTATGGAGGGTTCATACTAGGTATGGGTGGATTCTTCTCGGAGATGAAGAGAGATGGCCTTGTGATGTGGAAAGGGAAGTCGTATGACTTCCGCACACCACGATCCTTTTGAAGCTCATGAAGGAGATGGGGTCACCGTAACTTGCTTATTATGGTGAGACTCCTTGGAGCTTGAGATGCCATTGAATGGCACCTCATAATGAGCAGAATCAGAGGAAAGATTGTGTGGCAGGGAAGAGGTGACAATGGTTGCACATGTTTGGGTGCATGTGTTCTTGTGGAGTTGATGCTACGGTCGGATTAGCTACTCGGCTAGTCGATTGCACGAGGGGATCCAACACGTCATTCTTACAGGTTGATATACATGAATAAACATGGTATATATATTGGAGATGAGATTCTTTTGTATTGATGGAGGCAATTAATGCAAAGGTTGTTCATAGTGAGGACAATATTTAGGCTTTGGTTAACAAGTTTGTCTAGGATGATAACCATTAAGCACCCGAGGATGCCTGAGTTAGGGGAAGTCGATTTCAATGGAAAGACTTGGTCGGCACGAAGAGTGTGTTTGAGAGGAGTTCGATGGAAATAATTCAGTGAGAGATGAGTTCGGTGGAATGATTGGAACAAATGGGATAGTCAACACGACAAGGGTGCTTAGCCTAGGCACACCTAGCCGAAGACAAGGAACACCTAGCTGAGACATGTCCGACCGACAACAAGGTGTGCCTAGCTGAGACGTGCCCGACTGACGACAAGGGGTGCGTAGTTGAGACACACCTGCTTGAGTTGTGAAGTTATGCTACCGAGGATGAGACGTGAAGGAAAATGACCAAAGGTGAACCACAAAGGAAGTTTGTATGCGACAAACCATGTGACATAATTTAGGGTTTATGGCCGACTTGAATGAAGGAAGGTTGGCTCAAATGCCCAACCGACACATCCCTTGGAAGAGACTTGGCTGTTCATGGAGGGTGACGCATATATATAAATAGGATGAGAGGAGAGGAGTTAGAACATCAATCAATCGAATCTCTCATCGCTAGACAAGGAGACGATGAAGGAAGAAGGAAGTTGTGTGAGCTTGTGGAATGAAGTATTGTTGAGGGTGGTATGCCATGGGGTATTTTGTTTTAAGGTTCTGTGCAGGTCGAAGGGCAACAACTTGGTTATTTTTTGGGTTTGGTTGTGGGTTTCTAGTTGAGGGGTTTGTATCTCGGTTACTGTATGTTGTAGTAGTGAAGGGTTGTGGCAGGGCACTGTTTGGAGTTTGACCCAACCGAACCGAAGTGCATTATAAACCAAAGTTTTGTATATTGAAGTTCTATAGTCAAAGAGAAGTTGGGAAATTGTTTTGAGTGTTCCACCTCCTATTTATTGAAGTCTTATTTCTGTAGATGATTCATGTTGTTTATGAATGAATGTGATTATTGCTGAAAATAAGTTAATTGAATTAAACTATAATTGAAGTGGCTATTGTACTGAGATTTGATTGAACAATAATTTTTCAAGTATAAGATATCAGTCTCGCTACAAGGTACATGGGCTAGAGGCATAGTATGAGCATTAGTAAAGTCAAGTTGGTTTCACCATTGAGGATAAAGCACACTAGTGTTCCACACCTTAGAGCACTTGGGAAGCTCATTGCTTAGAGGTGCACCTTAGGGAAATGGCACCCACATTTTGATGCAAGACATTAGCTTGCCTGAGGGAAGTTGTTTCTAGGAGGGAAACCTCACCCTGTTTTGAGGCCTCTAACATGCCTTCAGGAGGGATATAGAGCCACTTGATCCTAAAAGACTTCATCCTTTGGGGGACTACTCTATATTTTCGATGGTTTTGTTTACATTTGGCGTACCTTGATTATATGGTATTCTAAGTTTATCAGATAGGCCAAAGATGATGGATGCAGGGACTTGCACTGGAGAGTGCGAGGCTATTGATGCCCAAACTTCTATCGTTGAACAGTGTAGAGGTTATGAGGATCAACGTGAAGAGGAATATGTTGATTTGGAGGAAGAAAATGTTCATAGATGGATTGAGAGTTTGGAGTAGGAATCAGAGGGACGTCCGTGGACCGGGATGGAACCATGAAGACAAATATTCTAGGCCATAACGATCCATCTTCGATGAAGTTGATGGAAGAGAGTATGGGTAGGTGTTCCTATCCACCTTTGATAAATTATAATGTAGAAAAGTATGGAGAGTTCATACTAGTTATTGGTGGATTCTTCTCGGAGACGAAGAGAGATGGCCTTGTGATGTGGAAACGGAAGTCGTACGACTTCCCCACACCAATATCTTTTTGAAGCTCATGAAGGAGATGGGCTCACTATAACTTGCTTGAGATGTTGAGACCTCTGGGAGTTTGAGATGCCATTGAAAAACACCTCATGATGAGCAGAACCAAAGGAAAGGTTGTGTGACAGAGAATAGGTGACAATGGTTGCACATGTTTGGGTGCATGTGTTCTTGTGGAGTTGATGCTACGGTCAGATTAGCTACTTGAATAGTTGATTGCACGAGGGGATCCAATGCATGTCATTCTTACAGGGTGCGATACATGAATAGACATGGTATATATGTTGGAGATGAGATTCTTTTGTATTGATGAAGACAGTTAATGTAAAGGTTGTTCATGATGAGGACAATCTTCAGGCTTTGGTTAAGAAGCTTGTCAAGGGGTGTGTTGTCGAGGATGACAACCATTTTAAAGTAGTGGGGGGGGGGGGGGGGGTGGATGTTAAGCCCTTTGGCGAGGCACCCGAGGATGCCCGAGTTAGGGTGAGTTGATTTCGGTGGAAGGACTTGGACGACACGAAGAGCGTGCCGAAAACAAGTTCAATGGAAAGAATCCGGTGAGATAAGTGCATGAAGAACACATCCTAGATGAGCTCGGTGGAATGACTGGAACAAATTGTAGAGTCGACATGACGAGGGTGCTTATCTGAGGTGCACCTGACCAAAGAAAATGCGCTCCTATTCGAGATGTGCGCCTGATTGATGACAAGGTTTTCTCAACTGAGATGCACCCGCCTAAGTTGTGAAGGTACGTGACTGAGGATGAGATGTGAAGGCACATGACCGAAGGTGAACCAAAGAAAATTTGGTATGCGACAAACGATGTGACATAATTTGGGGTTTATGGTTGGCTTGGATGAAGGAAGGTTGGCTCTAACACCCAAACGACACATCCCTTGGAAGAGACATGAGTGTTCATGGAGGGTGACTCATATATAAGATGAGAGGAGAGGAGTTAGAACATCAATCTACCGAAGATCAACAACCTCTCATCGCAAGACAAGGAGACAATGAAGGAAGAAGAGAGTTGGGACTCATGAAGGAGCTTGCTCTCTAAAGTACGATGCAGAAGGAAGTTGTACGAGCTTGTAGAACGAAGTATTGTTGAGGGTGGTACGCCATGGGGTATTTTTGTATTAAGGTTGTGTGCAAGTCTAAGTGTTGCAACTTGTTTAGTTTTTGGGTTTGGTTGTGGGTTGCTAGTTGAAGGGTTTGTAACAAGGTTAATATATATTTGTATTAGTGAAGGGTTGTTTTAGGGAATTGTTTGGAGTTTGGCCCAATTGAACCGAAGTCCATTATAAATCGAAGTTTTGCATATTGAAGTTTTATAGTCAAAGAGCAATTGGGAAATTGTTGTCAAACTTCCCTCTCCCGTTTATTGAAGTGTTATTTCTGTAAATTGTAATTGAAGTTAAGCTTTGAAGCGGCTATTCCACTGAGATTCGATTGAACAATAATTTCGCAATTATAAGATATCGGTATCGCTACAGGGTACATGGGCTAGAGGCATAGTATGAACATTAGTAAACTCAAGTTGGTTTCGCATTTGACGAGAAAGCGCACTGGTTCTTGCACACCTCAGGGGACTCGAGAAGCTCATAGCCCAGAGGTGCGCCCTAGGGGCATGACACCCACATTTTGGTGCTAGGCATTGGCTTGCCTGAGTGAAGTTATTTCTAGGAGGGAAACCTCACCATGTTTTGAGGCTTATACCATGCCTTTGGGAGGGATATTGAGCCACTTGATCCTAAAATACTTCATCCTTTGGGGGACGACCCTCTATCTTCATTGGTTTTTTTTACATTTGGCATACCCTTCTTATTGTTTTAGTCTCATTTACCTTGTGGATGACAATTGAATTTCTTGTAATTTTTCTAGGCTTAGGAGTTGGTGTTTCCTTGGCCTCTACTTGATTGAAACCAAAAATATTATCAGTGGAGGTATATAGCTTGCTTGGATAATTAGATTACCATGTTTGATTTTTTATCATACAATAGTATTCCCCCACTTCTAAATCATTCATGGCAATGGCCAAAATTTGTCTTTTCTATTTTTTTTCTTTTTGGCTCTTTCTCTATATTTTCTAGTTTTGTCAACTCAATTTTTGGTCACCTCACTAGTGATTGATTTCCTCTTAAGTCATTGTCACGAGTGGGCCCAACCTGAGATACTTCTTCCTAGATGGTTCTAGTCAACATGCTCATTCCTCCTTGTTACTTCGTTGGAACATTGGTTTTGGATGTTGAATGCTGTAGACTACAGCTATGGGATTGCTTAATCATTTATCCAACACATGCTTTAATATTTTGCTTCTTAACTTAGCTAGGACCGTCGTAGTGTCGTAACCAATTTTCTCTCTTTCTATGTCTACCTTTTTCTATTGTTTTCATTCTTCTTTTCTCATTCTCTCAACATCTACATACTCATGTTAGATATTTTTGTCTTCACTAGTATGTCACCAGTTCATCACAACTCACACCTTTGCTTGTTTTGTGATAGCATTGTCTCATGTAGCCTATACTTTTGCCTCTCAAGAGTCACTTCTTCTCATGCTAGAGCTACCATGGTGATCGTATTTCCAAATCTTGCCTTCATTGGTGGTTCACCAGTCTTCGTATATTTCGCACCCTAGGTAGTTACACGTGGGCATAACTATCTCATAGTTTCATAGCTATTTCATAAAGTTTGCCACTTTAGATGCCCTTTATTTCCATCTATTTTGCAATTTTTGAGGTTTCTTGGATGATTATGAGGATATATTCTTACCTTGGAAACCCCTTTCCTTGACTTATGAACACTTTTGGAGGAGTTGTCAACCTATTTATCCCCTTTTCACATCACACATGTGGACGTCATCGCTAGAAAAGAAGACAATGAAAGAAGAAGAGAGTTGGGTCTCACGAAGGAGTTCACTCTCTAAAGCAAGTTGTGGAAGGAAGTTGTGCAAGCTTGTGGAACGCAATATTGCTAAGAGTGGTACACCATGGGGTATTTGTGTATTGAGGTTGTGTGTAGGCCTGAGGGCCGCAACTTGGATATTTATTGGGTTTGGTTGTGGGTTGCTAGTTGAAGGGTTGTAACTCAGTTATTTTATATTTGTTTCTGTGAAGGGTTGTGGCAACGAATTGTTGGGAGTTCCTCCCAACCGAAACGAAGTCCATTATAAACTGAAGTTGTGTATGGAATTTTTAAGTCAAAGATCAATTGGAAAATTGTTTTGGGATTTTCCGCTCTCGTTTATTAGGGTGTTATTTATGTACATGATTGATGTTTTTATGAATGAATGCGATTATAGCTGAATTTAAGTTAATTGAAGTAAACTATAATTGAAGTTAAGCTTTGAAGTGGCTATTGTAGTGAGATTTGATTGAACACTAATTTCACAAGTATAAGACATCAGTTTCGGCATAGGGTGCATGGGTTAGAGGCATAGTACGAGCATTAGTAAACTCAAGTTGGTTTCACCATTGAGGAGAAAGTGCCCCGGTGCCGCAAACCTCAGGGGACTTAGGGATCTGATAGCTTAGAAGTGCGCCTTGGTGGCGTGACACCTAGATTTTGAGGCTAGACATTGAGTTGCATGAGGGAAGTTACTAGGAGGGAAGCCTCACCATTTTTTGAGGCTTATAACATGCCTTTAGGATGGATATTGAGCCTCTTGATCCCAAAATATTCCATCCTTTGGGGGACAACTCTCTATCTTCGATGGTTGTTAACATTTGGCATACTTTTCTTATTGGCTTAGTCTCCTTTATCTTGTGGATGACAGGTGATATTCTTCTAAATTTTCTAGGCTAAGAGTTGGTGTTGTTGTTTACTCTACTTGAGCCAACCCAAAAAGATTGTCGGTGGATGTATATAGCCCTTTTGGACAATGAGATTACCATGTTTGAATTTGTAGCATGTAGTAGTAGTCTCCCACTTGTGAATCATTCATTCCAATGGAGGGAATTAGTCTTTTCTATTTTTTTTTTTTGCCTCTCTCTCTATATATATATTTTCTCGTTTTTTCAACTCTTTTTTTGGTATTCTCACTAGTGATTGATTCATTATGTCATTTTCATGAGTAGGGCCCAACGTGAGATACGTCTTCCTAGATGGTTGTAGTCAACATGCTTCTTCTTCCTTGTAACCTCCTTGGAATGTTGGTTTTAGTTGTTGCATCTTGTCGGCTACAGCTATGGGATTGCATAATCATTTATCTAACACATCCTTCCTGTAATCTTTTGCTCCTTGACTTTGCTAGTACCACCCTAGTGTTGATGTGGAGGAAGAAGATGTTGATGAGAGTTTGGAGTAGGAATCAGATCAAGAAGAGTATGAAGATGGAGGGATTTCTGTGGACTGGGATGGAACCGTGAAGACATATCTACTACGCCATAATGATCCGGTTTCGATGTAGTTGATGGAAGAGAGTATGGGTAGGTGTTCCTATCCACCTTTGATAAATTATATTGTAGAGAAGTATGGAGGGTTCATACCAGGTATGAGTGGATTCTTCTCAGAGATGAAGAGAGATGGCCTTGTGATGTGGAAATGGAGGTTGTATGACTTCCGCACACCACCATCCATTGAATGGCACCTCATAAAGAGCAGAACCAGAGGAAAGATTGTGTGACAGGGAAGAGGTTACAATGGTTGCACATGTTTGGGTGCATGTGTTCTTGTGGAGTTGATGCTACGCTCAGATTAGCTACTTGGCTAGTCGATTGCACGAGGGGATCCAACACATGTCATTCTTACAGGTTGATATACATGAATAGACATGGTATATATGTTGGAGATGAGATTCTTTTGTATTGATGAAGACAGTTGATGCAAAGGTTGTTCATTGTGAGGACAATATTTAAGCTTTGGTTGAGAAGTTTGTCGAGGACGATAAGCATTTTGAAGTGCGGGTGGTGGGGAGGATGTCAAGCCCTTAGGATAGGCACCCGAGGATGCCTGAGTTAGGGGGAGTCGAGTTAGGTGGAATGACTTGATTGACACGAAGGGCACGCTTGAGAAGAGTTTGATGTAAATAAATCAGTGAGACGAGCGCACGAAGAACGCACCCAAGATGAGTTCGGTGGAATGATTGGAACAAATGGGAGAGTCAGTAGTTAGAGGGTACTTAGCCGAGGCGCACCTAACCGAAGATAAGGATCGCCTAGCTAAGACGCACTCGACCGAAAACAAGGTGTGCCTAGCTGAGACGCGCCTGGCGGACGACAAGGGGTACCTGGCTGAGACGCACTTGCTTGAGTTGCGAAGTTACGCGACCGAGGATGAGACGTGAAGGCACATGAATAAAGGTGAACCATAAAGGAAATTTTGTATGCGACAAACCATGCGACATAATTTGGGGTTTATGGCCGACTTGAATGAAGGAAGGCTGGCTTGAATGCCCAACCGACACATCCCTTGGAAGAGACTTGGCTGTTCATGGAGAGTGACTCATATATATATATATATATATATATATATAAGATCAGAGGAGAGGAGTTGGAACATAAATCAACCGAACCTCTTATCGCAAGACAAGGAGACAATGAAGGAAGAAGAGATTTGGGTCTAACGAAGGAGCTTGCTCTCTGAAGCAAGTTGCGGAAGGAAGTTGTGCGAGCTTGTGGAATGAAGTATTGGTTAGGGTGGTATGCCATGGGGTATTTTTGTTTTAAGGTTGTGTGCAGGTCGAAGGGCAGCAACTTGTTTATTTTTTGGGTTTGGTTGTGGGTTTCTAGTTGAGGGGTTTGTATCTTGGTTACTGTATATTTGTAGTAGTGAAGGGTTGTGGCAGGGAACTATTTGGAGTTTGGCCCAACCGAACCGAAGTCCATTATAAACCAAAGTTTTGTATATTGAAGATTTATAGTCAAAGAGAAGTTGGGAAATTGTTTTGAGTGTTCCACCTCTCGTTTATTGAAGTGTTATTTCTGTACATGACTTGTGTTGTTTATGAATGAATGTGATTATTGCTGAAGTTAAGTTAATTGAATTAAACTGTAATTGAAGTGGCTATTTTACTGAGATTTGATTGAACAATAAATTTTCAAGTAAAAGGTATCGGTCTCGCTACAGGGTACATGGGCTAGAGGCATAGTATGAGCATTAGTAAACTCAAGTTGGTTTCACCATTGAGGAGAAAGAACACTAGTGTTCCCCAGCTCAAGGCACTCATGAAGCTCATTACTCAGAGGTGCACCTTGGGGGAATGACACCCACTTTTTGATGCTAGACATTAGCTTGCCTGAGGGAAGTTGTTTCTAGGAGGGAAACCTCACCATGTTTTGAGGCTTATACCATGCCTTCGAGAGGGATATAGTGCCACTTGATCCGAAAAGACTTCATCCTTTTGGGGGACTACCCTCTATCTTCTATGGTTTTGTTTACATTTGGCGTACCTTGCTTATTGTCTTAGTCTCCTTTACCTTGTGGATAACAAGTGACTTTCTTTTCATTTTTCTAGGCTGAGTCGGTGTTGCCTTTGCCTCTACTTGAGCCAAACCAAAAATATTATCCGTGGAGGTATATAACTTGCTTGGACAATTAGATTACCATGTTTTAATTTTTATCATACAATAGTAGTCTCCCACTTTTGATTCATTCTTTGGAATGGTTGGAATTATTCTTTTCCATTATTTTTGTTTTTTCCCCTCTCTCTATATTTTTTCATTTTGTCAACTCTATTTTTGGTCACCTCATTAGTGATTGAGTTAGTGGGAGTCAAGTTCGGTGCAACGAATTGGTTAGAATGAAGAGCGCGCCTGAGAGGAGTTTGATGAAAAGAATTCAGTGAGATAGGCGCACAAAGAATGCTCCCAAGATGAGTTTGGTGGAATGATTGGGACAAATTGTAGAGTCAACACAACAAGGGTGCTTAGCCGAGGTGCACCTGACCAAAGACAAGGGGCGACTAGCTAAGATGCGCCTGACTGAAGCCAAGGTGTGCCTTGTTGAGATGTGCCCAAATGACGACACAGTTTTCCTAGCTAAGACCCACCTGCTTGAGTTGCGAAGTTACGTGACCGAGGATGAGACGTGAAGGCACATGACCAAAGGTGAACCAAAGTAATGTTTGTATGCAACAAACAATGCGACATAGATTGGGGTTTATGGCCGGCTTGAACGAAGGAAGTTGGCTTGAATGGCCGACTGACACATCCCTTGGAAGAGACTTGGTCGTTCATGGAGGGTGACTCATATATATAAGATGAGAGGAGAGGAGTTAGAACATCAATCAACTGAACCTCTCATTGCAAGACAAGGAGACAATGAAGGAAGAAGAGAGTTGGGTCTAATGAAGGAGCTTGCTCTCTAAATCAAGCTGCGGATGGAAGTTGTTTGAGCATGTGGAATGAAGTATTGTTGAGGGTGGGATGCCATGGGGTATCTTTGTATTAAGGTTGTGTGTAGGTCGAAGGGCTGCAACTTGGTTATTTTTTGGGTTTGGTTGCAGGTTTCTAGTTGAAGGGTTTGTATCTTGGTTATTGTATATCTGTAGTAGTGAAGGGTTGCGGCAGGGAATTGTTTGGAATTTGGCCCAACTGTACCGAAGTCCATTATAAACGAAAGTTTTGTATATTGAAGTTTTATAGTCAAAGAGAAGTTGGGAAATTGTTTTGAGCGTTCCACCTCCGATTTATTGAAGTGTAATTTCTATACATGATTTGTGCTGTTTATGAATGAATTTGATTATTGTTGAAGTTAAGTTAATTGAATTAAACTGTAATTGAAGTGGCTATTGTACTGAGATTTGATTGAACAATAATTTTTCAAGTATAAGATATTGATCTCGCTACAGGGTAGATGGGCTAGAGGCATAGTATGAGCATTAGTAAATTCAAGTTGGTTTCACCATTGAGGAGAAAGCACACTAGTGTTCCACACCATAGAGCACTCGGGAAGCTCATTGCTCAGAGGTGTGCCGTGGGGGAATGACACTCACTTTTTGATGCAAGACATTAGCTTGCCTGAGGGAAGTTGTTTTTAGGAGGGAAACCTCACCATGTTTTGAGGCCTCTACCATGCCTTCGGGAGGGATATAGAGCCAATTGATCCTGAGAGACTTCGTCCTTTCGGGGATTACCCTCTATCTTCGATGGTTTTGTTTACATTTGGCGTACCTTGACTATATGGTATTCTACGTTTTAAGATAGGCCAAAGATGATGGATGCAGGGACTTGCACTGGAGAGTGTGAGGCTAGTGATGCCCAAAATTCTACCGTTGAAGATTGTAGAGGGTATGAGGATACCGCGAGGAGGAATATGTTGATTTGTAGGAAGAAAATGTTCACAGAAGGATTAAGAGTTTGGAGTAGGAATCAGACTGAGAAAAGGATTAAGATGGAGAGATGTCCGTGGATCGGGATGGAACCGTGAAGACAAATATTCTAGGCCATAATGATCCAACTTCGATGAAGTTGATGGAAGAGAGTATGGGTAGGTGTTCCTATCCACCTTTGATAAATTATATTGTAGAAAAGTATGGACGTTTCATACTAGTTAGTGGTGGATTCTTCTCGAAGACGAAGAGAGATGGCCTTGTGATGTGGAAACTGAAGACGTACGACTTCCCCACACCAACATATTTTTGAAGCTCAGGAATGAGATGGGCTCACTGTAACTTGCTTGAGATGTTTAGACCCCTGGGAGTTTGAGATGCCATTGAAAGACACCTCATGATGAGCAGAATGAGAGGAAAGATTGTGTGATAGAGAAGAGGGGACAATGGTTGCACATGTTTGGGTGCATGTGTTCTTGTGGAGTTGATGCTACGGTCAGATTAGCTACCTGACTAGTCGATTGCACGAGGGGATCCAACACATGTCATTCTTACAGTGTGCGATACATGAATAAACATGGTATATATGCTAGAGATGAGATTCTTTTGTATTGATTAAGACAGTTTATGCGAAGGTTGTTCATGATGAGGACAATCTTCCGGCTTTGGTTAAGAAGCTTGTCGAGTGTTGTGTTGTCGAGAACGACAACCATTTTAAAGTGGGGGGGGGGGATGTCAAGCCCTTGGGCGAGGCACCCGAGGATGCCTGAGTTAAGGTGAGTTGATTTCGGTGGAACGACTTGGACGACACGAAGAGCGTGCCTAGAACGAGTTCAGTGGAAATAATCCGGTGAGACAAGCACACGAAAAACACACCCTAGATGAGCTCGGTGGAATGACTGGAAAAAATTGTAGAGTCGACATGATGAGGGTGCCTATCTGAGGCACACCTGACCAAAGAAAATGCGCTCCTATTCAAGATGTGCTTGATTGACGACAAGGTTTGCTCATTTGAGATGCAACGGCCTAAGTTGCGAAGGTACGCGACTGAGGATGAGATGTGAAGGCACATGACCGAAGGTGAACCAAAAGAAAGTTGGTATGCGACAAATGATGCGACATAATTTGGGGTTTATGGTTGTCTTGGATGAAGGAAGGTTGGCTCTAACGCCCAACCGGCACACCCCTAGGAAGAGACATGACTTTTCATGGAGGGTGACTCATATATAAGATGAGAGGAGAGGAGTTAGAACATCAATATACCGAAGATCAACAGCCTCTCATCACAAGACAAGGAGACAATGAAGGAAGAAGAGAGTTGGGACTCATGAAGGAGCTTGCTCTCTAAAGAAAGATGCGGAAGGAAGTTGTAAGAGCTTATATAACGAAGTATTGTTGAGGGTGGTACACCATGGGTTATTTTTTTATTAAGGTTGTGTACAGGTCTAAGAGTTGCAACTTGTTTATTTTTTGGGTTTGGTTGTGGGTTGCGAGTTGAAGGGTTAGTAAGTCGGTTACTATATATTTGTATTATTGAAGGGTTGTTGTACGAAAGTATTTGGAGTTTGGCCCAACTGAACCGAAGTCCATTATAAATCGAAGTTTTGCATATGGAAGTTTTATAGCCAAAGAGCAGTTGGGAAAGTGTTTTCAAAGTTCCCCCTCCCGTTTATTGAAGTGTTATTTTTGTAATGATTCGTGCTGTTTATGAATGAATGTGATTATTGATGAAGTTAAGGTAATTGAAGTTAAGTTTTGAAGTGGCTATTGCACTGAGATTTTATTGAACAATAATTTCGCAAGTATAAGATATCGGTATCGCTAGACATTGGCTTGCCTGAGGGAAGTTATTTCTAGGAGGGAAACCTCACCATGTTTTGAGGCTTATAGCATGCCTTCGGGAGGGATATTGAGCCACTTGATCGTAAAATACTTCATCCTTTGGGGGACGACCGTCTATCTTCAATGGTTTTTTTTAACATTTAGCATACGTTGCTTATTGCCTTAGTCTCCTTTATCTTGTGGATGACAAGTGACTTTCTTGTAAATTTTCTAGGCTAAGGAGTTGGTGTTGCCTTTTCCTCTACTTGAGCCATCCCAAAAAGATTATCAGTGGAGGTATATAGCTTGTTTGGACAATGAGATTATCATGTTTAAATTTGTAGCATGCAATAGTCGTCTCCCACTTGTGAATCATTCATGCCAATGGAGGGAATTAGTCTTTTCTATTATTTTTTTTTGCCTCTCTCTCTCTATATATATATTTTTTCTCGTTTTTTCAACTCTATTTTAGGTATCCTCGCTAGTGATTGATTCATTCTATGTAATTTTCATGAGTAGGGCCCAACTTGAGATACTTCTTTATAGATGGTTGTAGTCAACATGCTTCTTCCTCCTTGTTACTTCCTTGGAACGTTGGTTTTGGTTGTTCATCCTGTAGATTGCAGCTATGGGATTGCATAATCGTTTATCCAACACATCCTTCCTCTAATATTTTGCTCCTTGACTTCGCTAGTACCATCCTAGTGTTGATGAGAGTTTGGAGTAGGAATCAATCCGAGAAGAGGATGAAGATGGAGGGATGTCCGTGTATCGGGATGGAACCGTGAAGACAGATATACTAGGCCTTAATGATCCGGTTTCGATGTAGTTTATGGAAGAGAGTATGGGTAGGTGTTCCTATGGACCTTTGATAAATTATATTGTAGAGAAGTATGGTGGGTTCATAACAGGCATGGGTGGATTCTTCTCGGAGATGAATAGAGATGGCCTTGTGATGTGGAAAGGGAAGTCGTATGACCTCCGCATACCACCATCCTTTTGAAGCTCATGAAGGAGATGGGCTCACGGTAACTTGCTTGATATGGTGAGACTCCTCAAAGCATGAGATGCCATTGAATGGCACCTCATAATGAGCAGAACCAGAGGAAAGTTTGTGTGACATGGAAGAGGTGACAATGGTTGCACATGTTTGGGTGCATGTGTTCTTGTTGAGTTGATGCTACGATGAAATTAGCTACCCAGCTAGGCAATTGCACGAGGGGATCCAACACATGTTAATCTTACAGGTTGATATACATGAATAGACATGGTATATATGTTGGAGATGAGATTCTTTTGGATTGATGAAGACAGTTGATGCGAAGGTTGTTCATGGTGAGGAAAACATTTAGGCTTTGTTAAAGAAGTTTGTCGAGGACGATAACCATTTTGAAGTTTGGGGGGGGGGGTGGAGGATGTCAAGCCCTTAGGTTAGGTACCTGAGGACGCCTGAGTTAGGGGGAGTCGAGTTCGGTGGAACGATTTGGTTGGCACGAAGAGCATGCTCGAGAGGAGTTTGATGGAAAGAATTGAGTGAGACAAGCACACGAAGAACGCACCCAAGATGAGTTTGGTGGAATGATTGGAACAAATGGGAGAGTCAACACGACAGGGGTGCTTAGTTGAGGCGCACCTGATCGAAGACAAGGCGTGCCTAGTTGAGACGCGCCCGGTCGACAACAAGGTGTGCCTAGCTGAGACGCGCTCGATCGACGACAAGGTGTGCCTTGTTGAGACGCACCTACTTGAGTTGCAAAGTTACGCGACAGAGGATGAGACATGAAGGCACATGACCAAAGGTGAACCACAAAGGAAAGTTTGTATGCGACAAAGCATGCGACATAATTTGGGGTTTATGGCCGACTTGAATGAAGGAAGGTTGGCTCGAATGCCCAACCGACACATCGCTTGGAAGAGGCTTGGCTGTTCATGGAGGGTGACTCATATATTTATAAGATGAGAGGATAGTAGTTAGAACATCAATCATCCGAACCTCTCATTGCAAGGCAAGGAGACAATGAAGGAAGAAGAGAGTTAGCTCTAATGAAGGAGCTTGCTCTCTAAAGTAAGTTGCGAAAGGAAGTTTTGCGAGCTTGTGGAATGAAGTATTGTTGAGGGTGGTATGCCATGGGGTATTTTTGAATTAAGGATGTGTGCAGGTCGAAGGGCAACAACTTGGTTATTTTCGGGTTTGGTTGTGGGTTTCTAGTTGAGGGGTTTGTATCTTGGATACTGTATATTTTTAGTAGTGAAGGGTTGTGGCAGGGAACTGTTTAGAGTTTCGCCCAACCGAATCGAAGTCCATTATAAACCAAAGTTTTGTATATTGAAGTTTTATATTTCAAGAGAACTTGGGAAATTGTTTTGAGTGTTCCACCTCCCGTTTATTGAAGTGTTATTTCTGTACATGACTCGTGTTGTTTATGAATGGATGTGATTATTGCTGAAGTTAAGTTAATTGTATTAAACTGTAATTGAAGTGGCTATTGTACTGAGATTTGATTTAACAATAATTTTGAAATTATAAGATATCAGTCCTGCTATAGGGTACATGGGCTAGAGGCATAGTATGAGCATTAGTAAAGTCAAGTTGGTTTCACCATTGAGGAGAAAGCACACTAGTGTTCCACAGCTGAGCTTACTCGGGAAGCTCATTTCTCAGAGGTGCGCCTTGGGAGAATGACACCCACTTTTTGATGCTAGACATTAGCTTGCCAGAGGGAAGTTGTTTCTAGGAGGGAAACCTTACCATGTTTTAAGGATTATACCATCCCTTCGGGAGGGATATAGCGCGACTTGATCCTAAAAGACTTCATCCTTTGGGGGACTACCCTCTATCTTCGATGGTTTTTTTTACATTTGTTGTACCTTTCCCTTGTCTTAGTCTCCTTTACCTTGTGGATGACAAGTGCCTTTCTTGTAATTTTTCTAGGCTAAGGAGTTGGTGTTGCATTTGCCTCTACTTGAGTCAAACCAAAAATATTATCAGTGGAGGTACATAACTTGCTTGGACAATTAGTTTACCATGTTTGATTTTTTATCATACAATAGTAGTCTCCAACTTCTCAATCATTCATTGCAATGGTGGGAATTAGTCTTTTCCATTTTTTTTTGTTTTTGCCTCTCTCTCTATATTTTTTCATTTTGTCAACTCTATTTTTTGTCACTTGACTAGTGATTGATTCCCTTTAAGTCATTGTCATGTGTGGGCCAAACTTGAGATACTTCTCCCTTGATGGTTCCAGGATAGGCACTCGAGGACACCTGAGTTAGGGGGAGTTGAGTTCGGTGGAACGACTTGGTTAGCATGAAGAGTGCGCCTGAGAGGAGTTTGATGAAAAGAATTCAGTGAGACAAGCGCACGATGAATGCACCCAAGATGAGTTCGATGGAACGACTGGGACAAATTGGAGAGTCAACACGACGAGGGTGCTTAATCGAGGCGCACCTGACCGCAGAGAAGGCGAGCGTAGCTAAGATGCGCCCGATCGCCAAGGTGTGCCTTGCTGAGACGCTCCAAAATGATGACACGGTGTGCCTAGCTGAGACACACCTGCTTGAGTTGTGAAGTTACGTGACTGAGGATGAGACGTGAAGGCACATGACCAATGATGAACCAAAGGAAAGTTTGTATGTGACAAACAATGCGACATAATTTGGGGTTTATAGCCGGCTTGAACAAAGGAAGTTGGCTCGAATGCCCAACTGACACATCCCTTGGAAGAGACTTGGTTTTTCATGGAGGGTGACTCATATATATAAGATGAGAGGAGAGGAGTTGGAACATCAATCAACCGAACCTGTCATTGCAAGACAAGGAGATAATGAAGTTCGAAGAGAGTTGGGTCTAACGAAGGAGCTTGCTGTCTAAAGCAAGCTGTGGAAGAAATTTGTTTGAGCTTGTGGAATGAAGTATTGTTGAGGGTGGTATGCCATGGGGTATTTTTGTATTAAGGTTGTGTGCATGTCGAAGGGTTGCAACTTAGTTCTTTTTTGGGTTTGGTTGTGGTTTTCTAGTTGAAGGGTTTGTATCTCGGTTATTGTATATTTGTAGTAGTGAAGGGTTGTGGCAGGGAACTATTTGGAGTTTGGCCCAGCTGTACCGAAGTCCATTATAAACCAAATTTTTGTATATTGAAGTTTTATAGTCAAAGAGAAGTTGGGAAATTGTTTTGAGTGTTCCACCTCTTGTTAATTGAAGTGTTATTTCTGTACATGATTCGTGTTGTTTATGAATGAATGTGATTATTGCAGAAGTTAAGTTAAGTAAATTAAACTATAATTGAAGTGGCTATTGTAAATAGATTTGATTGAACTATAATTTTTAGAGTATAATATATCGGTCTCGATACAGGGTAGATGGGCTAGAGGCATAGTATGAGCATTAGTAAACTCAAGTTGGTTTCACCATTGAGGGGAAAGCACACTAGTGTTCCACACCTTAGAGCACTCGGGAAGTGTGCCTTGTGGGAATGACACCCACTTTTTGATGCTAGACATTAGCTTGCCTAAGGGAAGTTGTTTTTAGGAGGGAAACCTCAGCATGTTTTGAGGCCTCTACCATGCCTTTGGGAGGGATATAGAGCCACTTGATCTTAAAAGAATTCATCCTTTGGGGGGACTACCCTCTGTCTTCGATGGTTTTGTTTACATTTGGCGTACCTTGATTATATGGTATTCTAAGTTTATTAGATAGGCCAAAGATGATGGATGCAAGGACTTGCACTAGAGATTGCGAGGCTATTGATGCCCAAACTTCTACTATTGAAGAGTGTAGAGGGTATGAGGATCAGCGTGAAGAGGGGTATGTCGATTTGGAGCAAGAATGTTCATAGATGGATTGAGAGTTTGGAGTAGGAATCATATCGAGAAGAGGATGAAGATGGAGGGTTGTCCATGGACATGGATGGAACCGTGAAGGCAAATATTCAAGGCCATAACGATCCAGCTTCGATGAAGTTAATGGAAGAGAGTATGTGTAGGTGTTCCTATCCACCTTTGATAAATTATATCTTAGAAAATTATGGAGGGTTGATACTAGTTATTGGTGGAATCTTCCTGGAGACGAAGAGAGATGGATGTGGAAACAAAAGTCGTACGACGTCCCCAAACCAACATATTTTTGAGGCTCATGAAGGAGATGGGATCACTGTAACTTGCTTGAGATGTTGAAACCCCTGGGAGTTTGAGATGCCATTGAAAGACACGTCATGATGAGTAGAACGAGAGGAAAGATTACGTGACAATGGTTGCACATGTTTGGGTGCATGTGTTCTTGTGGAGTTGATGCTACGGTCAGATTAGCTACTTGACTAGTCGATTGCATGAGGGGATCCAACACGTCATTCTTACAGGGTGTGATACATGAATAGACATGGTATATATGTTGGAGATGAGATTCTTTTCTATTGGTGAAGATAGTTGATGCGAAGGTTGTTAATGATGAGGAAAATATTTAGGCTTTGCCTAAAGAAGCTTGTCGAGGACGACAACCATTTTAAAGTGGGGGGGGGGGGAATGTCAAGCCCTTGGGCGAGGCACCCGAGGACGCTAGAGTTAGGGTGAATTGATTTCGGTGGAACGCCTTGGATGAGACGAAGATCGTGTCCAAAACGAGTTCAATGGAAAGAATCTGGTGAGACAAGCGCACGAAGAACACACCCTATATGAGCTTGGTGGAATGACTGGAACAAATTGTAGAGTTGTGATGACAAGGGTGCCTATCTGAGGCGCACTTGACCAAAGAAAATGTGCTCGTATTTGAGATGCGCTCGACTGATGCACTCGCCTTGCTCAACTGAGATGCACTCGCCTGAGTTGCGAAGGTACGCGACTGAGGATGAGATGTGAAGGCACATGACTGAAGGTGAACCAAAGGAAAGTTGGTATGCGACAAACGATGCCACGTAATTTGGGGTTTATGGTCGGCTTGTATGAAGGAAGGTTGG
Source organism: Pinus albicaulis (assembly GCA_034641835.2). NCBI lineage: Eukaryota > Viridiplantae > Streptophyta > Pinopsida > Pinales > Pinaceae > Pinus > Pinus albicaulis. Next base: position 1,591,303,477 of record CM076584.1, on the reverse strand, counting down.
CTCTAACGCCCAACCGACGTATCCCTTGGAAGAGACATGACTGTTCATGGAGAGTGACTCATATATGAGATGAGAGGAGAGGAGTTAGAACATCAATCTACCGAAGATCAACAACCTCTCATCGCAAGACAAGGAGACAATGAAGGAAGAAGAGAGTTGGGACTCGTGAAGGAGTTTGCTCGGTAAAGCAAGATGCGCAAGGAAGTTGTACGAGCTTGTAGAACGAAGTCTTGTTGAGGGGGTTATGCCATGGGGTATTTCTGTATTAAGGTTGTGTGCAGGTCTAAGAGTTGCAACTTGTTTATTTTTTTGGTTTGTTTGTGGGTTGCTAGTTGAAGGGTTTGTAACTCGGTTACTATATATTTGTATTAATGAAGGGTATTTGTAGGGAATTGTTTGGAATTTGGCTCAACTGAACCGAAGTTTTGCATATTGAAGTTTTATAGTCAAAGACCATTTGGGAAATTGTTTTCAAAGTTCCCCCTTCCGTTTATTGAAGTGTTATTTCTGTAATAATTCGTGCTATCTATGAATGAATGTGATTATTGTTGAAGTTAAGGTAATTGAAGTAAACAGTAATTTAAGTGGCTATTGCACTGAGATTTGATTGAACAATAATTTCGCAAGTATAAGATATCGATATCGCTACAGGGTGCATGGGCTAGAGGCATAGTATGAGCATTAGAAAACTCAAGTTGGTTTCGCCTTTGAGGAGAAAGCGCACTGGTGCTGCACACCTCAGGGGTCTCGGGAAGTTCATAGCCTAGAGGTGCGCCCTGGGGGCATGAAACTGACATTTTGATGCTAGACATTGGCTTGCCTGAGGGAAGTTATTTCTAGGAGGGAAACCTCACCATGTTTTGAGGCTTATACCATGCGTTTGAGAGGGATATTGAGCCACTTGATCCTAAAATACTTCATCCTTTGGGGGACGACCCTCTATCTTCGATGGTTTTGTTTACATTTGGCATACATTGCTTATTGTCTTAGTGTCCTTTACCTATTGGATGACAAGTGAATTTCTTGTAATTTTTCTTGGCTTAGGAGTGGGCGTTTCCTTTGCCTCTACTTGAGCCAAACCAAAAATATTATGAGTGGAGGTATATAGCTTGCTTGGATAATTAGATTACCTTGTTAGAATTTTTATTATACAATAGTAGTCCCCCACTTCTGAATCATTCATGGCAATGGCCGAAATTTGTCTTTTCCATTTATGTTCTTTTTGGGTCTCTCTCTATGTTTTCTCCTTTTGGCAACTCTATTTTTGGTCACGTCACTAGAGATTGATTCCCTCTAAGTCATTGTCACGAGTGGGCCCAACTTGAGATACTTCTTCCTAGATGGTCCTAGTCAACATGCTCCTTCTTCCTTTATACTTCCTTGGAACATTGGTTTTGGTTGTTGCATCCTGTAGACTGCAACTATGGAATTGCTTAATCATTTATCAAACACATGTTTTAATATTTTGCTTCTTAACTTAGCTACTACCGCGCTAGTGTCGTAACCAATTTTCTCTCTTTCTATATCTACCCTTTTCTATTGTTTTCATTCTTCTTTCTTCATTCTCTCAACATCTACATACTCATGTTAGATATTTTTGTCTTCACTAGTATGTCACTAGTTCATCACAACTCACACCTTTGCTTATTTTGTGATAGCATTGTTTCATGTAGCCTTTACATTTGCCTCTCGAGATTCACTTGTTCTCATATTAGAGCTACCATGGTGATCGTATTTCCAAATATTACCTTCATTGATGCTTTACCAGCCTTCGTATCTCTTGCACCCTAGGTAGTTACAGGTGGGCATAACTATCTCATAGTTTCATAGCTATTTCATGAACTTTTCCACTTTAGATGCCCTTTATTTCCATTTATTTGCAATTTTCAAGGTTGCTTGGATGATTATGAGGATATATTCTTATCTTGGAAACCCCTCTCCTTGACTTATGAACACTTTTGGAGGAGTTGTCAACTTATTTATCCCCTTTTCACATCACACATGTGGACGTCATCGCTAGAAATGAAGACAATGAAAGAAGAAGAGAGTTGGGTCTCATGAAGGAGCTCACTCTCTAAATCAAGTTGTGGAAGGAAGTTGTGCAAGCTTGTGGAACACAATATTGCTAAGAGTGGTACACCATGGGGTATTTGTGTATTGAGGTTGTGTGTAGGTCTAAGAGCCGCAACTTGGATATTTATTGGGTTTGGTTGTGGGTTGCTAGTTGAAGGGTTGTAACTCAGTGATTTTATATTTGTTTCTGTGAAGGGTTGTGGCAGCGAATTGTTTTTAGTTCCTCCCAACCAAATCGAAGTCCATTATAAACTGAAGTTGTGTATGGAAGTTTTATAGTCAAAGATAAATTGGAAAATTGTTTTGGGAGTTTCTGCTCTCGTTTATTGAAGTGTTATTTATGTACATGGTTCATGTTTTTATGAATGAATGCGATTGAAATAAACTATAATTGAAGTTAAGCTTTGAAGTGGCTATTGTAGTGAGATTTGATTCAACACTACTTTCACAAGTATATGATATCAGTCTCAGCATAGGGTGCATGGGCTAGAGGCATAGTACAAGCATTAATAAAATCTAGTTGGTTTATCCATTGAGGAGAAAGTGCCCCGGTGCCTGAAACCTTAGGGGACCTAGGAATCTCATAGCTTAGAGGTGCACCCTGGTGGTGTGACACCTAGATTTTGAGGCTAGACATTGGGTTGCAAGAGGGAAGTTAATTGTAGGAGGGAAGCCTCACTATGTTTTGAGGCTTATAACATGCCTTTAGGATGGATATTGAGCCCCTTGATCTCAAAATGCTTCATCCTTTGGGGGACGACCCTCTATCTTCGATGGTTTTGTATACATTTGGCATACTTTGCTTATTTCCTTAGTCTCCTTTATGTTGTGGATGACAAGTGACTTTCTTGTAAATTTTCTAGGCTAAGAGTTGGTATTGCCTTTTCCTCTACTTATGCCAACGCATAAAGATTATCAATGGATGTATATAGCTTGTTTGGACAATGAGATTACCATGTTTGAATTTGTGGCATGCAATAGTAGTCTCCCACTTGTGAATCATTTCATGAGTAGGGCCCAACTTGAGATACTTCTTCCTAGTTTGTTATAGTCAACATGCTTCTTCCTCCTTGTTACTTCCTTGGAACGTTGGTTTTGGTTGTTGCATCTTGTAGACTGCAGTTATGGGATTGCATAATCATTTATTCAACACATCCTTCCTCTAATCTTTTGCTCCTTGACTTTTCTAGTACCACCCTAGTGTTGATTTGGAGGAAGAAGATTTTGATGAGAGTTTGGAGTAGGAATCAGATCGAGAAGAGGATGAAGATGGAGGGGATGTCCGTGGATCGGGATGGAGCCGTGAAGACAAATATACTAGGCCATAACGATCCGGTTTCGATGTAGTTGATGGAAGAGAGTATGGGTATGTGTTCCTATCCACCTTTGATAAATTATATTGTATAGAAGTATGGGGGGTTCATACCAGGTATGGGTGGATTCTTCTCAGAGATGAAGAGAGATGTCCTTGTGATGTGGAAAGGGAAGTCATATGACTTCTGCACACCACCATCCTTTTGAATCTCATGAAAGAGATGGGCTCACGATAACTTGCTTGATATGGTGAGACTCCTCCGAGGTTGAGATGCCATTCAGTGGCACCTCATAATGAGCAGAACCAGATGAAAGATTGTATGACAGGGAAGAGGTGACAATGTTAGCAGATGTTTGGGTGCATGTGTTTTTGTGGAGTTGATGCTACGATCAGATTAGGTACTCCGCTAGTAGGTTGCAAGAGGGGATCCAACACGTCATTCTTACAGGTTGATATAGATGAATAGACATGGTGTATATGTTGGAGATGAGATTCTTTTGTATTGATGAAGACAATTGATGCAAAGGTTGTTCATGGTGAGGACAATATTTAAGCTTTGGTTAAGACGTTTGTCGAGGACGATAACCATTTCGAAGATGCGGGCGGGGGGAGGGGGGAGGATGTCAAGCCCTTTGGATATGCACCCGAGGACGCCTGAGTTAGGGGGAGTCGAGTTCGATGGAACGATTTGGTCGACATGAAGAGCGCGCTCGAGAGGAGTTTGATGAAAAGAATTGAGTGAGACAAGCGCACGAATAACGCACCCAAGATGAGTTCGGTGGAATGATTGGAACAAATAGGAGGGTCAACACGACGAGGGTGCTTAGCCGGGGCGCACCTGACTGAAGACAAGACAAGCCTAATTGAGATGCGCCTGACCGACAACAAGGTGGGCCTAGCTGAGACGCGCCCGACCGACGACAAGGTGTGCCTAGTTGAGACACACCTGCTAGAGTTGCAAAGTTACAGGACCGAGGATGAGACGTTAAGGCACATGACCAAAGGTGAACCACAAAGGAAGGTTTGTATGCCACAAACCATGTGATATAATTTGGGGTTTATGGCCGACTTGAATGAAGGAAGGTTGGCTTGAATGCCTAACCGACACATCCCTTGGAAGAGACTTGGCTGTTCGTGGAGGGTGACCCATATATATATAATATGAGAGGAGAGGAGTTAGAACATCAATCAACCGAACCTCTCATCACAAGGCAAGGAGACAATGAAGGAAGAAGTGAGTTGGGTCTAAAGAAGAAGCTTGCTCTCTAAAGCAAGCTGTGGAAGGAATTTGTGCGAGCTTGTGGAATGAAGTATTGTTGAGGGTGGTATGCCATAGGGTATTTTTGTAATATTGTATTAAGGATGTGTGCAGGTCGAAGGGCAACAACTTGGTTATTTTTTGGGTTTGGTTGTGGGTTTCTAGTTGAGGGGTTTGTATCTTGGTTACTGTATATATGTAGTAGTGAAGGGTTGTGGCAGGGACATAGTTGCTTGGGAGCGGGAGCGCCATTTTCAAAAGCTTCCGGTCCGGAGCGTTTTTTTTTAAAATATATATATATTTTTATATTTTTGATATTTTGATGCATATATGTCAACAAAAGCATGTAGAATTATGAATTAGACATAAAAAACATAAAAACATAGATTGAATTATATAACATCAATCATCTAGAAGTTATAATCTTCATCAACCACGCCCACAAGTTGGAAACATACAACATATTGACTCTTGAGTCTTGCGAATCATCAATGTGAAGGTTTCAAGCTTTCAAAATTCAATATATAACATTTATCATCATTGATTTCAAATTTCAATATATAACATTTATCATCATTGATATATCATAATTCATTTATCATCATTGATTCATTGATTTCAAAATTCAATATATAAAATTTATCATCATTGATTCATTGATTTCAAATTTCAATATATAACATTTATCATCATTGATATATATCATTTATCATCATTGATTCATTGATTTCAAAATTCAATATATAACATTTGTCATCATTGATTCATTGATCACCATATAACTTTCATGAAGCATTATATTGATAATTCATAATGACTTATAAACTTATAAATGTCAACTTCAAAGTTTCACCTTTCAAATTCAAACTTCAAACTTAAATTGTCATTAAATATGAAAGAGTCAAGTTTCAACTGTTTAAGAGTTATGAAAGATAAGAACTACTAGAAAATAGAAAAGACTAGTAAACAACAAATCTATTTTATCTATTGGCTGGCCCCTTGCCACGCCCACGAGAAATGTCTAATTTGTGAGAACCACGAGGCAATGGTGGTCTTCTAGTACTCTCAGGATTACCACGTCCATGACCATGACTAGAAGGCGGAGGGGAACGTGAGGATGTAGGTGGAGGCTGAATCTGCAAAGGAACAATAGTTGGATATCGAGCACTGGCACTGGCACCCGCACTGCTACTGGATGGTGGGACTTCCCTGTGTGTGGTGGTGCTGCTAATGCTTCATCATCATCCCTCAAAATTTCTGCTTCCAATTCTTACATATGTATAGTGCCATCCTCCAAATTATCATCCTCTGGGTTGTTGTCCCATAATTTATATGATTGATCCTCATATGCCCGATCACAGTAATTACTCAACAACCTCAAGTTGTAATGCACATAAAGCAAGCTTTCAGCTCAGTTTTCATTAAGCCTGTTTCTTCTCACTTTATGTATGAAGCTGTAGGTGCTCTAACACCTCTCTGTAGAAGAAGTATTCACAACTTGTGAGAGAACTTTTTTTGCCAACTTTGGCAAAAGTACCATGCCGCCATATGCTTCCCACCATGTGAGAGCATCAAATCTGTCTCTGTCTTCCATTGCATGGAAAGAACCAAAGTTACCAGTGCAAGTGAAGTATCTGCCTAATTCAAGGCGCAATCTAGCACACTCCTCCCTGTCGGGGACCAACTTGTCTAATGCCTTTATGTACCCCTCTTGTACCTCTAGATCTGTGTGAGGTTTGATCCTAACCCCACCTCCAGGTGCAGGTTGGCCCAACCAAGATGGAGAGTAGTATTTTGGCATAAGGGTATATGCCAAGGCATGTAGTGGAACATTGAGTTTATTCCACTGTGCACACACACAGTCGTGAATCATTGCATACAAGTTGGGATCATTATCCTTAACAACATCTTTTATTTGGCCCAACATGCTATCCATCTGCTCATAAACCTCCCCAATCACTGGTTTATCTGTATCTGAAAAACGAATCATGTGATAAATGGGTTTGGTGAAATTCAAAATTTCCCTCACACGTGCCCAAAACAAAGGATTAAGGGCGGTCTCTTCCACATGTTCAAAACCTTGCCTGTCAACTATTGTCGCTGCCATGTCCTTTAGTACCTGCCAGTGTGGGCTTGATGCCATTACAACCAATGACTCTCTTACCTTCAAAAGGCGCCTGAAGGTGAGGCAATAGTTAGCAAATCTAGTTTTTGCTATCTTCAAAAACTCCAATTTGGAGTGAGTACGGAAAAGCCCATGGGTATTGCTATGATTTGTAATAAATCTTATCATTTTTTTACCTCTCTTGTACAAATCGCCAAGCCATTTGAATTGAGGTTGTTTGTTTTTAATGATGTCATGCACCAAAAGGTTCATGGTGTGAACCAAACACCCAGACCAAAATATGTTGGGTATTTATCCTCAATAATTGCTCCTGCTGCCTTTATCAGTGATGACTTGGATGACATTGTATGGCCCAGTATTTTCAATTATTTCAAGTAATGGTTCTGCAATATTAATGCTGGTCTTGAATTTTTCCGAATAATCATATGCTGAAAGGAATATTGCACCACTAACCGACACAGCCGGAACACTTATCAATGGCTTTCCTTTTACATTGGTCCATCCATCAGATACAATGGACACACCATGCTCATTCCAAGAATTTGTCATTCTAGCCAAAGAATTGTTTATTTTAGCTTTTTCATGATCAAGTCCCACGGTTCTGGCCTTGTCATACCTTGGGCTCGTGTGTCCTTTGGGGGCATCATTAATGGCAGAAATCATTTCATGCCAATAAGGTGAGCGAAGAACATTGAATGGTACCCCATGTGCATATAGAAATCGGAAATTTTTTGAATCCACATCATTCCTAGACCCTTCGTCAAGGAAATCATATATGGTTCTACGCCTTAAGGAGATGTTTGGTCCAGGTGTGCTTCCATATCCACTGCCATGGGTGGAAGTTGATGGAATTCTTTGTCCATGATTTGATGGACCTGATGGTGTATAAGAATCAATGAAACCCCTAGATCTTTTAGATCTCTGTAGGGCAGCCTCCTCTTCCTTTCTATATTTCTCTCTCTCTGTTGCTGGCACACTTACACAAATTTTGATTCCTAGATTTTTGTCACCATCCCCTGGCATTTTCCCACAAAGGTGCCTTCTGGCACGGGTGTATGAACCTGTGTATTCTTTATTGCAATGGGGGCAAAGAAATTTAGTGGTTCCACCACCTTTCCCTGCTTCCTGCCTCTGAACATATTTCCACAAAGTGTTTGATTGTGGTCTTGTCTAGTTGGGGTCTCTGTGGCCTCATGTTCTCCACTCTCGCCTTCCTTCTCAACATACTCCTCCTCTTTAGGATTTTCATCAAATCCACTATAACCCACTTCTTCATCCTCCTCTTCTCTAATGGGCCTCTTTCTTCTACTCTCCAACACCATTATTACAAAGAAAGGAACCAACATGAAGAAAATCCCTAGCCATATAGCCATGATGTTTCAAGTTTCAAGTTTCTAGCCTGCAAAAAAAATATGGAGGAATGCCAAATGGGAATAGGAAATGCAACATACGAAAAAAACAATTCAATTTTTCATTTTTCAACACACTAAAATGCAACATTGAGAAAAAAAATCAGGTTTTCATTTTGAAGAACTTAAAAATGATTCCTAGAAAATAAAAAACTAGATTAGAAGACCTACCTCTTTCTTGCAATCCTCCTCTTTCTCTCTTGCAGCTTGCTCCCATCTCTCTCTTTGGCACTTCCGCTTCCCAAACTCTCAAGCTCTCTTGCTCTCCAAATTTCTCTCCAACTCTCAAGCTCTTGCTCTCACTCTCAAACTAAAACAATAAAAATCAAATGAGGAGGGTGGGTTTTTATTTACCCACTCCCCCCCCCCCCTCCCTCCCACCCAAAAAAAATCGGAATTTAACGTCCAATTTTTTTTTACGTGCCAGGGAGCATTTTTTTTGCCAAGGAGCGTTCGGGAGCGAACACTCCCCAATCGCTCCCCGCATTAAAAAAACACTCCCGAATCGTTTTTTTAATGGGGGAAGCGCTCAAGGAGCGTTCGCTCCCGAGCGCTCCTTGAAACGCTCTCGAAAAAACAGGGAGCGTTTTTTCAGGCTCAAAAGCGCGCTCCCCCTCAGGAAGCGTTTCAGGAGTGCGCTCCCAAAGAGCTCCCGAACAGAGCGTGTTTTGGGAGCAAGATCCGGGGGGAAGCTTCCCCACAACCTTGGGTAGGGAATTGTTTAGAGTTTGGCCCAACCAAACTGAATTCCATTATAAACCAAACTGTTGTATATTGAAGTTTTATATTCAAAGAGAAGTTGGGAAATCGTTTTGAGTGTTCCACGTCCCGTTTATTGAAGTTTTATTTCTGTACATGACTCGTGTTGTTTATGAATGAATGTGATTATTGATGAAGTTAATTTAATTGAATTAAAATGTAATTGAAGTGGCTATTGTACTGAAATTTGATTGAACAATAATTTTCCAACTAAAAGATATCGGTCTCGCTACATGGTACATGGGCTAGAGCCATAGTATGAGCATTAGTAAACTCAAGTTGGTTTCACCATTCAGGAGAAAGCACACTAGTGTTCGACAACTGAGTGCACTCGAGAAGCTCATTTCTCAGAGGTTCGACTTGGGGGAATGACACCCACTTTTTGATGCTAGACTTAGCTTGCCTGAGGGAAGTTGTTTCTAGGAGGGAAACCTCACCATGTTTTGATGCTTATACCATGCCTTCGGGAGGGATATAGCGCCACTTGATCCTAAAAGAATTCATCCTTTTGGGGACTACCCTCTATCTTCGATGGTTCTGTTTACATTTGGCGTACCTTGCTTATTGTCTTAGTCTCCTTTACCTCGTGGATGACAAGTGATTTTCTTTTAATTTTTCTAGGATGAGGAGTTGGTGTTGCCTTTGCCTCTACTTGAGCCAAAGCAAAAATATTATCAGTGAACGTTTATAGCTTTCTTGGACAATTAGATTACCATGTTTGAATTTTTATCACACAATAGTAGTTTCCCACTTCTGAATCATTCATTGCAATGGTGGGAATTAGTCTTTTCCACTTTTTTTGTGTTTTCTTCTCTCTCTATATTTTTTCATTTTGTCAACTCTATTTTTGGTCACCTCACTAGTGATGGATTCCCAAGTCATTGTCATGAGTGGGCCCAACTTGAGATACTTCTTCCTAGATGGTTCTAGGATAGGCACTCGAGGACGTCTGAGTTAGGGGGATTCGTGTTCGGTGGAATGACTTGGTCAGAATGAAGAGTGCGCCTGAGAGGAGTTTGATGAAAAGAATTCAGTGAGACAAGCGCACAAAAAACACACCCAAGATGAGTTCGGTGGAACGACTGGGAAAAATTGGAGAGTCAACACGACGAGGGTGCTTAGCCGAGGTGCACCCGACCGAAGCCAAGGTGTGCCTTGCTGAGACGCACCCAAATGACGACACGGTGTGCCTAGCTGAGACGCACTTGCTAGAGTTGCGAAGTTATGTGATTGAGGATGAGACGTGAAGTCACATGACCAAAGGTGAACCAAAGGAAAGTTTGTATGCGACAAATAATACGACATAATTTGGGGTTTATGGCCGGCTTGAACGAAGGAAGTTGTCTCGAATGCCCAACTGACACAACCCTTGGAAGAGACTTGGTTGTTCATGGAGGGTGACTCGTATATATAAGATGAGAGGAGAGGAGTTAGAATATCAATCAATCGAACCTCTCATTGTAAGACAAGGAGACAATGAAGGAAGAAGATAGTTGGGTCTAACGAAGGAGCTTGCTCTCTAAAGCAAGTTGTGGAAGGAAGTTGTTTGAGCTTGTGGAATGAGGTATTGTTGAGGGTGGTATGCCATGGGATATTTGTTTATTAAGTTTTTGTCTAGGTCGAAGGGTTGGAACTTGTTTTTTTTTTGGGTTTGGTTGTGGGTTTCTAGTTGAAGGGTTTGTATCTCGGTTATTGTATATTTGTAGTATTGAAGGGTTGTGGCAGGGAACTGTTTGGCCCAACTGTACCGAAGTCCATTATAAACTAAAGTTTTGTATATTGATGTTTTAAAATCAAAGAGAAGTTGGGAAATTGTTTTGAGTGTTCCACCTCTCGTTTATTGAAGTGTTATTTTTGTACATGATTCGTGTTGTTTATGAATCAATGTGATTATTGATGAAGTTAAGTTAATTGAATTACACTGTAATTGAAGTGGCTATTGTACTGAGATTTGATTGAATAATAATTTTTGAAGTATAAGATATCAGTCTTGCTACAGGGTACATGGGCTAGAGCCATAAAATGAGAATTAGTAAACTCAAGTTGCTTTCACCATTGAGGAGAAAGCAGACTAGTATTCCACACCTTAGAGCACTCGGGAAGCTCATTGCTCAGAAGTGCGCCTTGGGTCAATGACACCCACTTTTTGATGCTAGACATTAGCTAGCCTGAGGGAAGTTGTTTTTAGGAGGGAAACCTCACCATGTTTTGAGGCCTCTACCATGCCTTTAAGAGGGATTTTAGAGACACTTGATCCTAAAATACTTCATCCTTTGGGTGACTACACTTTATCTTCGATGGTTTTGTTTGCATTTTACATACCTTGATTATATGGTATTCTAAGTTTATCAGATAGGCCAAAGATGATGGATGTAGGGACTTGCACTAGAGAGTGCGAGGCTATTGATGCCCAAACTTCTACCGTTGAAGAGTGTAGAGGGTATGAGGATCAACGTGAAGAGGAGTATGTCGATTTGGAGGAAGAAAATGTTCATAGATGGATTGAGAGTTTGGAGTAGGAATCAGACCGAGAAGAGGATGAAGGTGGAGGGATGTATGGGGACTGGGATGGAACCACGAAGACAAATATTCTAGGCCATAACGATCCAACTTCGATGAAGTTGATGGAAGAGAGTATGGGTAGGTGTTCCTATCTACCTTTGATAAATTATATTGTAGAAAAGTATGGAGGGTTCATACTAGTTATTGGTGGATTCTTCTCGGAGACGAAGAGAGATGGCCTTGTGATGTGGAAATGGAAGTCGTACAACTTCCCCACACCAACATATTTTGAAGCTCATGAAGGAGATGGCATCACGGTAACTTGCTTGAGATGCTGAGACCCCTGTGATTTTGAGATGCCATTGAAAGACACCTCATGATGAGCAGAACGAGAGGAAAGATTGTGTGACAGAGAAGAGGTGACAATGGTTGCACATGTTTGGGTGCATGTGTTCTTGTGGAGTTGATGCTATGGTCGGATTAGCTACCTGACTAGTCGATTGCACGAGGGGATCCAACACATGTCATTCTTACAGGATGCGATACATGAATAGACATGGTATACATGTTTGAGATGAGATTCTTTTGTATTGATGAAGACAGTTGATGCAAAGGTTGTTCATGATCATGACAATCTTCAGGATTTGGTAAAGAAGCTTGTTGAGGGGTATGTTGTTGAGGAAGACAACCATTTTAAAGTGGGGGGGATGTCAAGCCCTTGGGCGAGGCACCCAATGATGCCTGAGTTATGGTGAGGATTTCGGTTGAATGACTTGGACGACACGAAGAGTGTGCCCAAAACGAGTTCACTGGAAAGAATCCTGTGAGACAAGTGCATGAATAACACACCCTAGATGAGCTCATTGGAATGACTGGAACAAATTGTAGAGTCGACATGACGAGGGTGCCTATATGAGGTGCACCTTACCAAATGAAATGCGCTCGTATTCGAGATGTGCCTGACTGACGACAAGGTTTGCTCAATAGAGATGCACTCGCCTGAGTTGCGAAGGTACGTGACTGAGGATGAGATGTGAAGGCATATGACTGAAGGTGAACCAAAGGAAAGTTGGTATGCGACAAATGATGCGACATAATTTTGGGTTTATGGTCAGCTTGAATGAAGGAAGGTTGGCTCTAATGCCCAACTGACACATCCCTTGGAAGAGACGTGACTGTTCATGGAGGGTGACTCATATATAAGATGAGAGGAGACACTGAGGGAAGAAGAGAGTTGGGACTCTTGAAGGAGCTTTCTCTCTAAAGCAAGATGCGGAAGGAAGTTGTACGAGCTTGTAGAACGACGTATTGTTGAGGGTGGTACGCCATGGGGTATTTATGTATCAAGGTTGTGTGCAGGTCTAAGAAGTGTACACCATGGGTTATTTGTGTATTAAGGTTGTTTGTAGGTCTAAGGGCCGCAAATTGGATATTTATTGGGTTTGGTTGTGGGTTGCTAGTTGAAGTTTTGTTACTTAGTTATTGTGTATTTGTTTTTGTGAAGGGTTGTGGCCGCAAATTGTTCGGAGTTCCTCCCAATCGAATCGAAGTCCATTATAAACGTAAGTTGTGTATGGAAGTTTTATAGTTAAAGATCAAAGAAATGTAGCATGACATATCAAAATTACAAGAGCAAGTGCACCAAATTTCTCTCTCGCAAAGAGAAACAAAAATGAAATGGAAGTTTTGAAGAAAGCCGTGGAAGCTAAGATGGATGGTTTGAAGAAAGGCATGGAAGCTAAGTTTAATGGTTTGAATAATGGCATGGATGGAATGGAAGATGGCATGCAAGCTAAGATGGATGACACGAAAGAAAAAATGGAAAACATGAAGAATGATCTAAAAGCAGATATGGAAGGTTTGACAAAGTTGATATAAGAAATGTTTCCTAATAGCGAAAAGATAGTAGAGGAAACTCACGATGAGAAAAAAATACATGTTAATCGTGATTTCATAAACTCTAATGCTGGATGGAAGACCCACCATATTTTAAAGATGGATATGAGGAAGTTTGATGGCAAGGATCTCGTAATATGGATACTTCAAGGTAATAGGAAGACACTTACCTAATGGCAACCTTACCTAATGGGAAGACACTTCAAGGTAAAAAACTGATCATGATAGTCTTAAACACATTTTGGAACAAAGACTATCTTCAAAAGAGCAACAAAAATGGGTCACGAAGATGTTGGGTTATGACTTTGAAATTATCTACAAAAAAGGGAAGCTAAATGTTGTTGCAGATGCACTCTCAAGAAAGAATGAAGAGGTGGGAGCATTGCTTTGTGCCATTTCTATTATCCAACCAGATTGGATAACTGAAGCAAGGGATGAGTGGAGGAAGGACGAAGATGTGTGGACACTCATTCAAAAGTTGCAGCAAGATCCTAGTACATCTGATACATTTAGTTGGAAAAATGATTCCTTATGGTACAAAGATCACTTATATCTTTGTAAGAATTCCCAACTAAAACAAAAGATTCCTTTGGAATTGTACACTTCTCCTTTAGGACGACACTTGGGATTTTTAAAAACTTACCATAGGGTGAAGAAAGATTTTTTTTGGGATGGCTTTAAATCTGATATTCAAAAGTTTGTGGCAGAATGTTTGGTTTGCCAGCAAAATAAAGTTAGGTCGGCCAGGATTATATTGTGACCCCATGGACTTCTATATATAAAAAGAGGTTTTGTCATTTGTATCATCCAAGAATTGTTCATTTATGTAATGTATTGGAGGTTGCCCAGTCGAAGTAGCTGATTTCCAAGTCGTTGATCTCTCTTTTTTTCTATTTTTGGAGTTGGTTTCATAACAGAGATTACCATGTTTGAATTTGTAGCATGCAATAGTAGTCTCCCACTTTTGAATCATTCATGCTAATGGAGGGAATTATTATTTTCTATTTTTTTTTTTTTTTGCCCCCCCCCCCTCTCTCTCTCTATATTTTCTCGTTTTTTCAACTCTATTTTTGGTATGCTCACTATTGATTGATTCATTCTATGTCATTTTCATGAGTAGGGCCCAACTTGAGATACTTCTTCCTAGATGGTTGTAGTCAACATGCTTCTTCCTCCTTGTTACTTCTTTGGAACGTTGGTTTTGGTTGTTGCATCCTGTAGACTGCAACTATGGGATTGCATAGTCATTTATCCAACACATCCTTCCTCTAATATTTTGCTCCTTGTCTTTTCTAGTGCCACCCAAGTGTTGATTTGGAGGAAGAAGTTGTTGATGAGAGTTTGGAGTAGGAATCAGATCGAGAAGAGGATGAAGATGGAGGGATGTCCGTGGACCAGGATGGAACCGTGAAAACAGATATACTACCCCATAACAATCCGGTTTCGATGTAGTTGATGGAAGAGAGTATGGGTAGGTATTCCTATCCACATTTGATAAATTATATTGTAGAGAAATATGGAGGGTTCATACCAGGTTTGGGTGGATTCTTCTCAGAGATGAACAGAGATGGCCTTGTGATGTGGTCACAGTAACTTGCTTGATATGGTGAGACTCCTGGGAGCTTGAGATGCCATTGAATGGCACCTCATAATGAGCAGAAATAGGGGAAAGATTGTGTGACAGGGAAGAGGTGATAATGGTTGTACATGTTTGGGTGCATGTGTTCTTGTGGAGTTGATGCTACGGTCAGATTAGCTACTTGTCTAGTTGATTGCATGAGGGGATCCAACACATGTCATTCTTACAGGTTGATATAGATGAATAGACGTGGTATATATGTTGGAGATGAGATTCTTTTGTATTGATGAACATGGTTGCTTGGGAGCGGGAGCGCCATTTTCAAAAGCTCCCAGTCTGGAGCGTTTGGGGAGCATTTTATATATATATATATATATATATATATATATATATATATATATATATATATATTTTGATGCATATATGTCAAAAAAAGCATGTAGAATGATGAATTAGACGTAAAAAACATAAAAACATAGATTGAATCATATAACATCAATCATCTACAAGTTATAATCTTCATCAATCACGCCCACAAGTTGGAAACATACAACATATTGACTCTTGAGTCTCGCGAATCATCAATCTGAAGGTTTCAAGCTTTCAAAATTCAATATATAACATTTATCATCATTGATTTCAAATTCAATATACAACATTTATCATCATTGATATATATCATAATTCATTTACAATCATTGATTCATTGATTTCAAAATTCAATATATAACATTTATCATCATTGATATATAACATTTATCATCATTGATATATATAATTTGTCATCATTGATTCATTGATTTCAAAATTCAATATATAACATTTATCATCATTGATTCATTAATCACCATATAACTTTCATGAAGCATCATATTCATAATTCATATTGACTTATAAACTTATAAATGCCAACTTCAAAGTTTCACCTTTCAAATTCAAACTTCAAACTTAAATTGTCATTAAATATGAAACATTCAAGTTTCAACTGTTCAAGAGTTATAAAAGATAAAAACTACTAGAAAATAGAAAAGACTAGTAAACAACAAATCTATTTTATCTATTGGCTGGCCCCTTGCCACGACCACGAGAAATGTCTAATTTGTGAGAACCACGAGGCAATGGTGGTCTTCTAGTACTCTTAGGAGTACCACGTCCACGACCACGACTAGAGGGCGGAGGGCAACATGAGGATGTAGGTGGAGGCTGAATCTGCAAAGGAACAATAGTTGGATATCGAGCACTGGCACTGACACCCGCACTGCTACTGGATGGTGGGGTTGGCCTTGTGTGTGGCGGTGCTGCTGATGCTTCATCATCATCCCTCAAAAGTTCTGCTTCCAATTCTTCCATATGTACAGTGTCATCCTCTGGGTTGTTGTCCCAGACATTATATGATTGATCCTCATATGCCCGATCATAGTAATGACTCACCAACCTCAAGTTGTAATGCACATAAACCAAGATTTCAGCTCGGTTTTCATTCAGCTTGTTTCTTCTCACATTATGTATGAAGCTGTAGGTGCTCCAATACCTCCCTGTAGAAACCATTTCATGCCAATAAGGTGAGCGAAGAACATTGAATGGCACCCCACATGCATATAGAAACCAGAAAATTTTTGAATCCACATCATTCCTAGACCCTTTGTCAAGGAAATCGGATATGGTTCTACGCCTTAAGGAGATGTTTGGTCCAGGTGTGCCTCCATATCCATTGCCATGGGTGGAAGTTGATGGACCTTTGTCCATGATGTGATGGACACGATGGTTATTATAAATCAATTTAGAGCACGAATCCTTTTAGATCTCTGTAGGGTAGCCTCCTCTTCCTTTCTATATTTCTCTCTCTGTTGCTGGCATACTTACACAAATTTTGATTCGTAGATTTTTGTCTCCATCCCCTGGCATTTTCCCACAAGGTATACGACGCAGATTAATATGAACCTGTGTATTCTTTATTGCAATGGGGGCAAAGAAATTTAGTGGTTACACCACCTTTCCCTCCTTCTTGCCTTTGAACATATTTCCACAAAGGTGTTTGACTTTGGTCTTGTCTAGTTGGGGTCTCTGTGGCCTCATGTTCTCCACTCTCCCCTTCCTCCTCAGCATACTCCTCCTCCTCTTCAGGATTTTCATCAAATCCACTATAACCCACTTCTTCATCCTCCTCTTTTCTAATGGGCCTCTTTATTCTACTGTCCAACACCATTATTACAAAGAAAGGAAACAACATGAAGAAAATCCCTAGCCATATAGCCATGATGCTTCAAGTTTCAAGTTTCAAGTTTCTAGCTTGCAAAAAAAATGGAGGAATGCCAAATGGGAATAGGAAATGCAACATAGGAAAAAAACAATTCAATTTTTCACTTTTCAACACATTAAAATGCAACATTTAGAAAAGAAATCAAGTTTTCATTTTTGAACAACTTAAAAATGATTCCTAGAACATAAAAGACTAGATTAGAAGACCTACCTCTTTCTTGCAATCCTCCTCTTGCTCTCTTGCAACTTGCTTCTTGCTCTCTCTTCTCTCCTTGGCACTTCCTCTCTCCAAATGCTCAAGCTCTCTTGCTCTCCAACTCTCAAGCTCTTGCTCTCACTCTCAAACTAAAACAATAAAAACCAAATGAGGAGGATGGGCTTTTATTTACCCAACCCCCCCTCCCTCCCTCCAAGAAAAAATCGGAATTTGACGACCAATTTTTTTTTACGCGCTGGGGAGCATTTTTTTTGCCGAGGAGCGTTTGGGAGCGAACACTCCTCGACCGCTCCCCGCTTTAAAAAAACGCTCCCAAATCGTTTTTTAATGGGGGAAGCGCTTAGGGAGCGTTCGCTCCCAAAGAGCTCCCGACGGAGTGCGTTTTGGGAGCGGGATCGGGGGGGGGGGGGCGAGAAGGTTCCCTGCAACCTTGTTGATGAAGAGAGTTGATGTGAAGGTTGTTCATGGTGAGGAGAATATTTAGGCTTTGGTTAAGAAGTTTGTCGAGAACGATAACCATTTTGAAGTTTGGGTGGGGGGGCGGGGGGGTGTCAAACCCTTAGGATAGGCACTTGAGGACGCCTGAGTTAGGGGGAGTTGGGTTCGGTGGAATGACTTGGTCAGCACAAAGATCACGCTCGAGAGGAGTTTGATGGAAAGAATTCAGTGAGACAAGCGCACTAAGAACGCACCCAAGATGAGTTCGATGGAGTGATTGGAACAAATGGGAGAGTAAACATGACGAGGGTGCTTAGCTGTGGCGCACCTGATTGAAGACAAGACACACCTGACCAAAGACAATGCGCGCGTAGCTGAGACGCGTTCGACCGACAACAAGGTGTGCCTAGTTGAGACGTGCCCGACCAACGACAAGGTGTGCCTAGCTGAGACACCCCTGCTTGATTTGCGAAGTTACGCGACCAAGGATGAGACATGAAGGCACATGAGTCATGACCATAGGTGAACCACAAAGGAAATTTGTATGCGACATAATTTGGGGTTTATGGTCGACTGGAATGAAGGAAGGTTGGCTCGAATGCCCAACTGACACATCCCTTGCAAGAGACTTGGTTGTTCATGAAGGGTGACTCATATATATATGTAAGATGAGAGGAGAGGAGTTAGAACATGTATCAACTGGACCTCTCATCGCAAGACAAGGAGAAAATGAAGGATTAAGAGAGTTGGGTCTAACGAAGGATTTTGCTCTTTAAGGCAAGCTGTTGAAGGAATTTGTGCGAGCTTGTGGAATGAAGTATTGTTGAGGGTGGTATGCCATGGGGTATTTTTGTATTAAGGTTGTGTGCAGGTTGAAGGGCAACAACTTGGTTATTTTTTGGGTTTGGTTGTGGATTTTTAATTGAGAAGTTTGTATCTCGGTTACTGTATATTTCTAGTAGTGAAGGGTTGTGGCAGGGAACTGTTTGGAGTTTGGCCCAACTGAACCGAAGTACATTATAAACCAAAGTTTTGTATATTGAAGTTTTATAGTCAAAGAGAAGTTGGGAAATTGTTTTGAGTGTTCCACCCACCATTTATTGAAGTGTTATTTATGTACATGACTCGTGATGTTTATGAAACAATGTGATTATTGCTGAAGTTAAGTTAATTTAATTAAATTGTAATTGAAGTGGCTATTGTACTGAGATTTGAATGAACAATAATTTCGCAAGTATAAGATATCAGTCTCGCTATAGGGTACATGGGCTAGACGCACAGTATGAGCATTAGTAAATTCAAGTTGGTTTCAACATTGAGGAGAAAGCACATTAGTGTTCCACAACTGACGGCACTCGACAAGCTCATTGCTCAGAGGTGCGCCTTGGGGGAATGACAACAACTTTTTGATGCTAGACATGAGCTTGCCTGAGGGAAGTTGTTTCTAGCAGGGAAACCTCACCATGTTTTGAGGCTTATACCATGTCTTCGGGAGGGATATAACGCCACTTGATCCTAGAAGACTTCATCCTTGTGGGGATTACGCTCTATCTTCGATGGTTTTGTTTACATTTGGTGTACCTTGCATATTGTCTTAGTCTCCTTTACCTCATGGATGACAAGTGACTTTCTTGTAATTTTTCTAGGCTAAGGAGTTGGTGTTGCCTTTGCCTCTACTTGAGCCAAACCAAAAATATTATCAGAGGAGGTATATAGCTTGCTTGGACAATTAGATTACAATGTTTGAATTTTTACAATACAATAGTAGTCTCCCACTTCTGAATCATTCATTGCAATGGTGGGAATTAGTCTTTTCCATTTTTTTTGGTTTTGCTTATCTCTATTTTTATTTTATTTTGTCAACTCTATTTTTGGTCACCTCACTAGTGATTGATTCCCTTTAAGTCATTGTCATGAGTGGGCCTAACTTGAGATACTTCTTCCTAGATGGTTCTTGGATAGGAACTAGAGGGACGCTTGAGTTAGGGGGAGTCGAGTTCGGTGGAACGACTTGGTCAGAACGAAGAGCGTGCCTTAGAGGAGTTTGATGAAAAGAATTTAGTGAGACAAGCACATGAAGAACACACCCAAGATGAGTTCGGTGGAATGATTTGGACAAATTGGAGAGTCAACATGACAAGGTTGCTTAGCTGAGGCGCACCTGGTCGAAGACAAGGGGCGCTTAGTTGAGATGTGCTTGACCGAAGCCAATGTGTGCCTTGCTGAGACGCGCCCAAATGACGACACAGTGTGCCTAGCTTAGACACACTTGCTTGAGTTGCGAAGCTACGCGACTGAGGATGAGACGTGAAGGTACATGATCGAAGGTGAAAGAAAGGAAAGTTTTTATGTGACAAACAATGCGACATAATTTGGGGTTTATGGTCGGCTTGAACAAAGGAAGTTGGCTCAAATGCTCAACTGACACATCACTTGGAAGAGACTTGATTGTTCATGAAGGGTGACTCATATATATAAGATGAGAGGAGAGGTGTTAGAACATCAATCAACCGAATTTGTCATTGCAAAACAAGGAGACAATGAATGAAGAAGAGAGTTGGGTCTAACGAAGGAGCTTGCTCTCTAAAGGAAGCTGCAGAAGGAAGTTGTTTGAGCTTGTGGAATGAAATATTGTTGAGGGTGGTATGCCATTGGGTATTTTTGTATTAAGGTTGTGTGTAGGTTGAAGGGTTGCAACTTGGTTATTTTTTGGGTTTGGTTGTGGCAGGGAACTGTTTGGAGTTTGGCCCAATCGTGTCGAATTCCATTATAAACCAAAGTTTTGTATGTTGAAGTTTTATAGTCAAAGAGAAGTTGGGAAATTGCTTTGAGTGTTCAACCTCCCGTTTATTGAAGTGTTATTTCTGTACATGATTCGTTTTGTTTATGAATGAATGTGATTATGTCTGAAGTTAAGTTAATTGAATTAAACTGTAATTGAAGTGGCTATTGTATGGATATTTGATTAAAAAATAAATTTTCAAGTATAAGATATTGGTCTCACTACAGGGTACATGGGCTAGAGGCATAGTATGAGCAATAGTAAGATGAAGTTGGTTTCACCATTGAGGAGAAAGCACACTAGGGTTCCACACCTTAGAGCACTCAGGAAGCTCATTGCTCAGACGTGTGCCTTGGGGGAATGACACCCACTTTTTGATGGTAGACATTAGCTTTCTTGAGGGAAGTTTTTTTTAGGAGGGAAACCTCACCATGTTTTGAGGCCTCTACCATGCCTTCAGGAGGGATATAGAGCCACTTGATCCTAAAAGACTTCATCCTTTGGGGGACTATCCTTTATCTTCGTTGGTTTTGTTTACATTTGGTGTACCTTAATTATATGGTATTCTAGTTTTATCAGATAGGCCAAAGATGATGGATGCAGGGACTTGCATTGGAGAATGCGAGGGTATTGATGCCCAAACTTCTACCGTTGAAGAGTGTAGAGGGTATGAGAATTAACGTGAAGAGAAGTATGTCAATTTGGAGGAAGAAAATGTTCATTACTGGATTGAGAGTTTGGAGTAGGAATCAGATCGAGAAGAGGATGAAGATTGAGTAATGTCTGTGGACTGAGATGGAACCATGAAGATAAATATTCTAGGCCATAACGATCCAACTTCGATGAAGTTGATGGAAGAGAGTATGGGTAGGTGTTCCTATCCACCTTTGATAAATTATATTGTATAGAAGTATGTAGGGTTCATACTAGTTATTAGTGGATTCTACTCGGAGATGAAGAGAGATGCCCTTATGATGTGGAAACGAAAGTCGTATGACTTCCCCACACCAACATATTTTTGAAGCTCATGAAGGAGATGGGATCACTATAACTTTCTTGAGATGTTGCGACCCCTCGGTGTTTGAGATGCCATTGAAAGACACCTCATGATTAGCAGAACTAGAGGAAAGATTGTGTGACAGAGAAGAGGTGACAATGGTTGCACATGTTTAGGTGCATGTGTTCTTGTGGAGATAATGCTACGGTCAGATTCGATACCTAACTAGTTGATTGCACGAGGGGATCCAACACATGTCATTCTTACAGAGTGCGATACATAAATAGACATGGTATATATGTTGGAGATGAGATTATTTTGTATTGATGAAGGCAGTTGATGCGAAGGTTATTCATGATGAGGACAATCTTCAGGCTTCGGTTAAGAAGCTAGTCGAGGGGTGTGTTGTCGAGGATGACAGCGATTTTAAAGTGGGGGGGGGGGATGTTAAGCCCTTGGGCGAGGCACTTGAGGATGCCTGAGTTAGGGTGAGTTTATTTCAGTGGAACGACTTGGACGACACGAAGAGCGTGCCCAAAACGAGTTCAATGGAAAGAATCTGGTGAGACAAGCACACGAAGAACACACACCCTAGATGAGCTCGGTGGAATGACTGGAACAAATTGTAGATTTGACATGACGAGGGTGCCTATCTGATGCGCATTGGACCAAAGAAAATGCACTCCTATTCAAGATGCACTCGACTGACGACAAGGTTTCCTCAACTGAGATGCGCTCGCCTGAGTTGCGAAGGTACACGACTAAGGATGAGATGTGAAGGGACATGACCAGAGGTCAACCAAAGGGAAGTTGGTATGTGACAAACGATGCGACATAATTTGGGGTTTATGGTCAACTTGAATGAAGGAAGGTTGGTTGTTCATGGAGGTTGACTCATATATAAGATGAGAGTAGAGGAGTTAGATCATCAATCTACTGAAAATCAACAACCTCTCATCGCAAGACAAGGAGACAATGAAGGAAGAAGAGAGTTGGGACTCATGAAGGAGCTTGCTCTCTAAAGCAAGATGTAGAAGGAAGTTGTACGAGTTTGTAGAACGAAGTATTGTTGAGGGTGGTACGCCATTGGTATTTCTATATTAAGGTTGTGTGCAGCTCTAAGAGTTGCAACTTGTTTATTTTTTGGGTTTGGTTGTGGGTTGCTAGTTGAAGGGTTTGTAACTTGGTTACTATATATTTGTATTAGTGAAGGGTTGTTTTAGGGAACTGTTTGGAGTTTGGCCCAACTGAACCGAAGTCCCTTATAAACCAAAGTTTTGCATATTGAAGTTTTATAGTCAAAGAGCAGTTGGAAAATTGTTTTCAAAGTTCCACCTCCCGTTTATTGAAGTTTTATTTTTGTAATGATTCATGTTGTTTATGAATGAATGTGATTATTGTTGAAGTTAAGGTAATTGAAGTAAACTATAATTGAAGTTAAGTTTTGAAGTGGCTATTGCACTGAGATTTGATTGAACAATAATTTCGCAAGCATAAGATATCGATATCGCTACAGGGTGCATGGGCTAGAGGCATAGTGTGAGCATTAGTAAACTCAAGTTGGTTTCGCCTTTGTGGAGAAAGAGCACTGGTGCTGCACACGTTAGGGGACTTGGGAAGCTCATAGGTCAGAGGAGCGCCCTGGGGGCATGACACCCACATTTTGATGCTAGACATTGGCTTGCTCGAGGGAAGTTATTTGTAGGAGGGAAACCTCACCATGTTTTGAGGCTTATACCATGCCTTCGGGAGGGATATTGAGCCACTTGATCCTAAAATACTTTATTGTTTGGGGGACGACCCTATATCTTCGATGGTTTTGTTTACATTTGGCATACCTTTCTTATTGTCTTAGTCTCCTTTACCTTGTGGATGACAAGTGAATTTCTTGTAATTTTTCTAGGCTTAGGAGTTGGTGTTTCCTTTGCCTCTACTTGAGCCAAACCAAAAATATTATGAGTGGAGGTATATAGCTTGCTTGGATAATTAGATTACCATGTTTGAATTTTTATCATACGATAGTAGTTCCCCACTTCTGAATCATTCATGGCAATAGCCGAAATTTGTCTTTTTCATTTTCGCTAGAAAAGCAGACGACGAAAGAAGAAGAGAGTTGGGTCTCACGAAGGAGCTCACTCTCTAACAAGGTTACTTGGGAGCGCGAAGCGGGAGCGGGAGCGGGGAGCGCCGTTTTTAGAAGCTTCCGGTTCGGAGCGTTTTCGGGAGCGTTTTTATATATATATATATATATATATATATATATATATAAAATATATATATATATATATTTATATATTTTATATTTGATGCATATATGTCAAAAAAACATGTAGAATGATGAATTAGACATAAAAAACATAAAAACATAGATTGAACCATATAACATCAAGCATCTAGAAGTTATAATCTTCATCAACCATGTCCACAAGTTAGTGACATACGGCATATTGAGTCTCATGATTCATCAATCTTAAAGTTTCAAGCTTTCAAAATTCAATATATAACATTGATCATCATTGATATATAACATTTATCATCATTGATTTCAAATTTCAATATCTAACATTTATCATCATTGATTCATTGATTTCAAAATTCAATATATAACATTTATCATCATTGATATATAACATTTATCATCATTGATTTCAAATTTCAATATCTAACATTTATCATCATTGATTCATTGATTTCAAAATTCAATATACATTTATCATCATTGATTCATTGATCACCATATAACTTTCATGAAGCATCATATTCATAATTCATAATGACTTGTAAACTTGTAAATGCCAACTTCAAAGTTTCACCTTTCAAATTCAAACTTCAAACTTAAATTGTCATTAAATATATGAAAGAGTCAAGTTTCAACTGTTCAACTGTCAACAACAAATATAAAAGACTAGTAAACAACAAATCTATTTTATCTACTGGCTGGCCCCTTGTCACGCCCACGAGAAATGTCTAATTTGTGCGAGCCATGTGGAAATGGTGGTCTTCTAGTACTCTCAGGAGTACCACGATCATGACTAGAAGGTGGAGGCTGGATCTGCAAAGGAACAATAGTGTGATATCGAGAACTGGCATTGGCACTGGCACCCGCACCCGCACTGCTACCAGTGGATGGTGGGACTGGCCCTGTGTGTGGCGGTGATGCTGATGCTTCATCATCATCCCTAAAATGTTCTGTTTCCAATTCTTCCATATGTACCGTGCCGTCCTCCAAATTATCATCCTCTGGGTTGTTGTCCCAGACTTTGTATGATTGATCCTCATTTGCCCGATCACAGTAATGGCTCAACAACCTCTAGTTGTAATGCACATAAACCAAGCTTTCAGCTCGATTTTCATTCAGCCTGTTTCTTCTCACATTGTGTATGAAGTTGTAGGTGCTCCAACACCTCTCTGCAGAATAAGTGTTCACAACTTGTGAGAGAAATTTTTTAGCCAACTTTGGCAAAAGTCCCATGCCGCCATATGCTTCCCACCATGTGAGAGCATCAAATCTGTCCCTGTCTTCCATTGCATGGAAAGAACCAAAGTTAGCAGTGCAACTGAAGTATTTGCCTAATTCAAGGCGCAATCTAGCACACTCCTCCCTGTCAGGTACCAACTTGTCCAATGCCTTCATGTACGCCTCTTGTACCTCTGGATCTGTGTGAGCATAGTTATTAAAACCGGAACTGGTGACCGGACCGGTGGACCTAGTGAACCAGGTTTCTAACCGGAACCAGTCTAACCGGGAGCGGTCAGATCTCAATGAACCGGTTTTAAAAAAAATACATTAAATAATTATTTTTTAATAAAAAAACTATTTTTAAGATTTGCAACCATGATTCCAAGCCAATAGAGACAAAATATGCAAAGTTTGCTCATTTATATACCATGCAAAGGTGAATATTGCAAAATGGCACCGAGTGCAATAGATATCATCGAAAAATACATAAGCAATGAGGCTCCAAATGGCCCATAAAGTCCAAAAACAATGCTACAAGCTATGAGGCCATTGGCCTAATACAAGACTACATATTAGTGATCAACATCATGATCACTCCTCATCATGATCAAAATCATCACCACTACTAGACAAGGGATCATCAACATGAGCTACATAAATAATATGGCTCAAAGTTTGAGGACTCCTAAAACTCCTCTACAACTTTAGTAGTAGTAGTAGTAGTAGCAAAAATAGACATCAAAACTACAAATCACTAAGCAACATGGTCTCTCATGAAACTCATCATTGATTCATCGCTACTAGAAATGGGATCATCAACAAGAGATACATAAACATCATCTAGCTCAAAGTCTTCAGACTTGGATTGCTCAACCTTATAACCCATTTCTGGCCCTGCGTGGGTCCGCGTAGGGAAAGAGTAGCTAAATGAACCCCCCCCCAAATTGTTTTTTTCATTGAAAAAAAATTCCGCCCGGCGGGAAGCGTTTTTTGTTCCGAGGAGCGTTCGGGAGCGAACGCTCCCCGAGCTCCCGAGCGTTTCTGGAAACGCTCCCAAAAAGGCAGGGAGCGTTTTAACAGGTTCGGAAACGCGCTCCCAAAAACGCTCCCTTCAAGAAGCGTTTTCGGGAGCGCGTTTCCGAACGCTCCCGCACGGAGCGCGTTTCGGAAGCGGGAACGAGGGGGGGGGGGAAGCTTCCCCGCAACCCTGCTCTCTAAAGCAAGTATTGGAAGGAAGTTGTGCAAGCTTGTGGAATGCAATATTTCCAAGAGTGGTACACCATGGGGTATTTGTGTATTGATGTTGTGTGTAGGTCTAAGGTCCGCAACTTGGATATAACTCATTTATTGTATATTTGTATCTGTGAAGGGTTGTCGCAGCGAATTGTTTGGAGTTCCTCCCAACCGAACTGAAGTATATTATAAACTGAAGTTGTGTATGGAAGTTTTACAATCAAAGATCAATTGGAAAATTGTTTTTGGATTTTCCGCTCTCGTTTATTTAAGTGTTATTTATGTACATGATTCATGTTTTTATGAATGAATGCGATTATAGCTGAACTTAAGTTAACTGAAGTTAAGCTTTGAAGTGTCTATTGTAGTGAGATTTGATTGAACACTAATTTCACAAGTATAAGATATCAGAGTTGTCATAGGGTGCATGGGCTAGAGGCAGAGAGCCCCGGTGCCATAAACCTCAGGGGACTTATGAATCTCATAGCTTAGAGGTGCGCCCTGGTGGCGGGACACCTAGATTTTGAGGCTAGACATTGGGTTGCATGAAGGAAGTTATTTCTAGGAGGGAAGCCTCACCATGGTTTGAGGCTTATAACATGCCTTTAGGCTAGATATTGAGCCTCTTGATACCAAAATATTTCATCCTTTAGGGGAGGACCCTCTATCTTCGATGGTTTTGTTTACATTTGGCATACTTCGCCTATTGCCTTGGTCTCCTTTATCCTATGGATGGCAAGTTACTTTCTTGTAAATTTTCTAGTCTAAGAGTTGGTGTTTCCTTTTCCTCTACTTGAGCGAACCCAAAAATATTATCAGTGGATGTATATAGCTTGTTTGGACAATGAGATTACCATCTTTGAATTTGTAGCATGCAATAGTAGTCTCCCACTTGTGAATCATTCATGCCAGTGGAGGGAATTAGACATTTCTATATTTTTTTTTTTGCCTCTCTCTCTCTCTCTCTCTATATATATATATATATATTCTCATTTTTTCACCTCTCTTTTTGGTATCCACACTAGTGATTGGTTCATTCTATGTCATTTTCATGAGTCGGGCCCAACTTGAGATAATTCTTCCTAGATGGTTGTAGTCAACATGCTTCTTCCTCCTTGTTACTTCCTTGGAACGTTGGTTTTGGTTGTTGCATCCTGTAGACTGCAGCTATGGGATTGCATAATCATTTATCCAACACATCTGTCCTCTAATCGTTTGCTCCTTGACTTTGCTAGTACCACCCTAGTGTTGATTTGGAGGAAGAAGACGTTGATGAGAGTTCGGTGGAATGATTGGAGCAAATGGGAGAGTGAACACGACAAGGGTGCTTAGCCAAGGCGCACCTAACCGAAGACAAGGCGCGCCTAGCTATGACGCGCCTGACCGACAATAAGGTGTGCCTAGCTGAGACGCGCTTGACCGACGACAAGGGGTGCCAAGCTGAGACGCATGTGCTTGAGTTGCGAAGTTACACGACCAAGGATGAGATGTGAAGGCGTACCATGCATATTGTCTTAGTCTCCTTTATCTCGTGGATGAAAAGTGACTTTCTTGTAATTTTTATAGGTTGAGGAGTTGGTGTTGCCTTTGCCTCTACTTGAGCCAAACCAAAAATATTATCAGTGGAGGTATATAGCTTGCTTAGACAATTAGATTACCATGTTTGAATTTTTATCATACAATAGTATTCTCCCACTTCTGAATCATTCATTGCAATGGTGGGAATTAGTCTTTTCCATTTTTTTTGTTTTTGCCTCTCTCTATATTTTTTCATTTTATCAATTCTATTTTTAGTCACCTCACTAGTGATTGATTCCCTTTAAGTCATTGTCATGAGTGGGCCCAACTTGAGATACTTCTTCCTAGATGGTTCTTGGATAGGCACTTGAGGCCGCCTGAGTTAGGGGGAGTCGAGTTCGGTGGAATGACTTGGTCAGAATGGAGAGTGCGCCTAAGAGGAGTTTGATGAAAAGAATACAGTGAGACAAGCGCACGAAGAACGCACCCAAGATGAGTTCGGTGGAACGATTGGGACAAATTGGAGTTCTATTTGAAGGGTTTGTATCTCGGTTACTGTATATTTGTAGTAGTGAAGGGTTGTGGCAAGGAACTGTTTGGAGTTTGGCCCAACCGTACTGAATTCCATTATAAACCAAAGTTTTGTATATTGAAGTTTTATAGTCAAAGAGAAGTTGGGAAATTGTTTTGACTGTTCCACCTTCTGTTTATTGAAGTGTTATTTCTGTACATGATTTGTGATGTTTATGAATGAATGTGATTGTTGATGAAGTTAAGTTAATTGAATTAAATTGTAATTGAAGTGGCTATTGTACTGAGGATTGATTGAACAATAATTTTTCAAGTATAAGATATCAGTCTCGCTACAAGGTACATGGGCTAGAGGCATAGTATGAGCATTAGTAAAGTCAAGTTGGTTTCACCGTTGAGGAGAAAGCACACTAGTATTCCACACCTTAGAGCACTTGGGAAGCTCATTGCTCAGAGGTGCGCCGTGGGGGTATGACACCCACTTTTTTATGCTAGACTAGATTTGCAGCCACTTGCGAAGATGAGGGACTAGATTTGCTACCCACTCAGATAAATGTTGTCAATCCTAGAGACGGCCTTGAGTTGCGAAAGACCAATGCCTAGGACATCTTATGTAGCAAGGAGCAAAATGATATAACAGGGATAAATGGTAAGACAAAGCTCTCATGCTATTTCTTTGAAAATAGGAAATTTAACTTGAATGGGACAAAAACTTCCAGAAGTTAATAACAGAGAAAGCAATATTGCAGAGGCAAGATGTGAAACTCTAACACGAAATGTAGCAGACAATTCAAAAGCAGCTTAACTGCAAAGAGGGCTGGATTCTAAACACTTCATAGAGATTGGTAATCATAGAGTATCTATTGCATTCGTAGAATAAAGAGGATACTAACTGCTGTTGAGACAACATCCAGAAATATATACCAGCATGTAGTGGGCTTGGTAAAATAAGAATCCACACATGAAGACAACATTTGTAAATAACATCTCATAGCAGTCAATATAGCAGAAATGCGGATGAATTGGAAATGAAACAGTATGTCACACCTGAGCCATATTTAAAGTGCCGAAAAGCTTATGACATAAGTATCGACAAGGATAAATTGATATCAGAAATAGTGGGCTACTCGCATTCCAGAATGTGACACAAGATAAATGGATATAAACGAAATTAATGGCTAAGCTACAACACATAAGAAAGAAGTACACACTGTAAAACACCGAGATCAAAATCCTCCTTAAAGATCAAAACTCCTTCTCATTGAAAACCCAACGGGCTCTTCACATTTGTATTAAAACTTTCACAAAAAGCATACAAGACATCCTTTTACAGTCAATTCTTCAGAAAATTTGGAACCTCTTTTTCTCTTTGGATCTTTCTTATATAGACATGTTCATAACTGAGCGAGAAGATATTTTTGGGAAAAATATCTCCCTCGCATGACCAAAATTTGTTAAAGGTCCTTATCGAAGTAACAAAATTTATGATGAGGAGTAAAGGCCTCTCATCATGGACAGTAAGGCACTCGGCCGTTTTTAAAACAAAATATTAAAACAACAGTCCGGTAAAAAGTAAAATGCTGAAGTGGAATATGAAGCCCACTTGAAACTTAAAAAGTAGCTAACTAAGTAAAAAGTAAAAAGGCCACTGAGGCCAAATCAGGAGTTGACAGTTTTTCACAGATGTGAAGGGGTTGAGGCAGTTGCAGACGCTGGTGGTGGAACATTTGCGGACGAGTTGGCGATCTGACTGGCGAACTGAGTGCATCTTTGCTGGCTGTCTGCTGATGGTTCGGGCGTTGCTGCGAATTTTTCCACCCTGACATAGGCCTCTGTGAGGTCGTTGAAACTTGCCTCGGTGGGGAGCTTGTGCTTTATAAGATGAAGAAGGGTGAACTCTTGGCGGAGGGATGAAACAATTGTTTCGGCCTTTAATCGAGCGGTTTTATCCGACAAGATGTCCATCCGGTCTTTTTCTTCCTGTAGGCATGTCTTATACTCTGTCAACGGTCATAGCACGGAAGGAGTGGTTGGGTCCCAACAAGACGGGAGTCCAGCTGTGGTAATCTCACCCCATACTGCATCGAAACGACCCATGTTTGCTACCACCTGTTGCAGGGCTCTCGAAACTGTAACTCGGGCGCCTCCTTGTCAATGATTTTCTGGCATTCAAAGACTTCCATGAATCGACTTGGTATGACATGCTTCTCCACCTCATCAGATTCCAACTCCTTCAAGAATGAAATATAGTTTCTGGCGTGCTGGGCTCTGTTAGACAAGTTGAGGTCTGCCTCCTGCAATTTCCTGTTGAGATAGGGTATAGCAGATTTGTTTTCTCCCATCGTTCTTAGGAAACCCCACTGTTCCATCACCGCTGAGATTATGTCCGACCAGATTATACCTCTCGCTTCACTGAGGGTGATATTGCCCTTCATGCGGCTTTTGAGGTCAATGATGGTTTTCTGCTGGTCGGCGCTTGTCTTCTTTTCCTGCTCGATCTCTTTCTGCAGTGTCTCTATTTTCATGCTATTCTCAGCCAGGAGATTTTCCAAATCAGTGATCCTCTGCCTAGCGGTGGATGCCTGCTTTTCTAATATATAATTTGCAGCTTTCGCTGCATTCAGTTGCTCTGACAGCGGACTTGTCTCTGGTGGGGTTGTAGCAGGCGCGCAGCTGTGCGTGTCCCATGTATTCTGTAGCTCCGTCAACTTGCTCTGCAGAGTGGCGATTGTTTCAACCATTTTTTCTTTGTCCTCCGTCTCCTTTGCCAGTGTGTTAGCTAGTTCAGCTTTTTCCTTCTCTGCTTGCGCCAACTCGGCCGTCTGCACATGGTGGGAGGCCGGTATGCTGACCTTACCTTTCAATGACGCGACCTCCTTCTGCAATTGTTCTATCAAAGCGCGCTTCGGGTTTGTTTCTCCCGTATCCTTTCCCTTGATTAACTCCTGGAGGCCGCGTATTTGATTTGCCCGGGCGCGAGAGTTTGCTTGTTCATTCTTTAGGGTCGCCCTCACCTGTTCATGCTTTTTCTCTAACTTTCTCAGTGCAATGGTGACCCGCATCACCTCGTCCTTCAACATATCACCCACGACCTGAAACAGGGTACACATATTGGTTGCTGGCACCTTGGCCATGTCAATTGCATGTTCGAGCACCCGGTAACTAGTGGCACCTGTATCGGGATCCAAGATGGCCTCAACCATAGATAATACCAGGTGTTCTGTGTCCACGTTCATGGTGGCGGAAACCCTGGTGTGATATTTCACTATATACCCTTCCAGCTCGGCTTTCTACTTATCCTTGATCGTCCTATTTGCCTGGTTCCTTGCAACTGCCCTTGATGAGGTATGATCTCTGATGGCCTGTGAGACTTCCGAGAAGTCGGAAGAGGTGGTACTGTCTCTCAGCACTTTTATCCCGGCTTTACTCTTGTCCAGTTGACCATACGGTGTAAATGGTTCTAGCAGGTTCTCTACCCCTATGACTTCTGCCTCACTAGAGGCTGTTTTCTGCTTTTTGCGAAGGGGAGAACCCGCTCCTGAGGTACCTGCTTCTTCTCCGCCTCGGCCTTTATTGACGTCCTCTTCTTCTTCCCCTGTGGCAGATGAATCTGTCTCCATCTGCGAAATCAAAGGCCAAGTTTCAAGGTTAGCCCTCCACTCCATGAACAACCTTGATTCATGTATATAAGGTGTGGACTTGTTCCTCTTTCTTCTGTTTGAGATAATTTCCCGAGGATCATAGGCCCAACCCTTTCCCAGCCTTAGGTCCAGGCCTTGCAACATTTTCTCGACAATGGGAAGGGCATGTCTCGAATTCACAACAAAAGGGCCGATTGTGATGGGGAGTCTCAGGATGAAACCCTTCTTTGTAGGGACAAAATGGAGTTGGTCAGCGTTGAGGGTCTGCCGAATGTACTCCAGCGCATAGACTCGTCGAACAGGAAACATAGGTAGCTGGTAAGGGGAAACCTCGGCTCCGTAGACCCGAATTTCAGTGTAATTGTCAAATAGATACCAGTCCCCAGTGCTCTGGGATTTTCCGGCTTGTAGC
Organism: Pinus albicaulis; assembly: GCA_034641835.2. Taxonomy (NCBI): domain Eukaryota; kingdom Viridiplantae; phylum Streptophyta; class Pinopsida; order Pinales; family Pinaceae; genus Pinus; species Pinus albicaulis. The sequence goes on along the minus strand of CM076584.1, from coordinate 1,591,271,073 downwards.
CAGCTCTTCATCTCAGGAAAAACTCTAGGTGAGGGTGAATCGTGGATAATAGTATAGGCAATGGACATGAAATTATTTACAAAACTGGAATAACCCTCTCCCTTAGGTAATTGGCGTACAGAACAATTCCAGTCAAAAACTGGTCAGGTTTGGTAATTCACGTCATATACCCTATCTAAACCCAAACCCTCAAACTTATCAGTGTGCTGATGTAAGAAAAGATAGAAGACCATCGAGCAAAAGCGGAAGTGACTGGTTTCTGAAAGCTCTTGGAACTGGGTCCGAATGTTAGCAGCAAGGAAACCAGGGATATCTAACGCTACCCCCTTTTGAGACATTAACCACAAGAAATAGACACATATCCTTGTGATTTCCCCCAAAGCGCCTACACCTAAAAGACCATCGATGAGAGCAAGGATTGGCTGCACTTCCTCTTGGAACAGACTTAGCGGGAAAGGGTTTGCAGCGGGAAGAGAAGTAGCTTGGTTGCTGGTGATGGAGGAAATGAAGTCGTTTTGGTGCTCCGATGGCAGTTTGGTGAACTGGGAGGTTAAAGCCACTTCACTGAAACTGATATATGTGTCGCTGGTGGGAAAGCGGAGGGCTTGCCTGATAATGTCGTGGGAAAGAGAAAAAATCTTATTCCCTTGAGGAGAGGTAAACGTGCCTCGCTACTCATCGTAAGCATCTCTGAGCCAACAAATAAAATCAACCATAGAATAGACTGGGGGGGTAATTTGATGGTATAAACCAGACACAACCACCCGGTATTGGTCTCTATTCCTGATATGTCTTCTAAAAAGCTCAGGTTTAATGCTGCTGATGAGAAAAGGGTATTGGGGATCACGGATTTCGGCTTGCAAGTCGATGAAAGGCTCGAACCCGAGAGGATTTCTGGTTTCTCGGACCTGAGGGGTTTCTGGTTCGGCTTTCTTGGGCGTGCCCCTTCCCATGATTGACATATAAAACTTTTAAAAGACGAAAGGAAAGTGAGAGCAAATGAGGGACGGAATACCTGTGCAACATGGAAATATACTCGAGAAAACGACGCGGTGGTGTTGATAGCGACTGGGTAGACCTTGGCACCGATTCCCACTTAGTTTATACCGTAGCTGGAAGACCTGCGACTTTTACTGGAGTAAACTACGGGAAGACTGTTATTTTACGACTGAGCGTTCTGAGGTAAAAAGGCGGATAGGTAAAATAAACGGGGGGAAAGTGTCGTAAGGACACTGACAGTGGAGCACGCGACGCGTAGGGATTGGGCGTCAGATGGGGATAGGTGAACACCGCGTGCCGGGTTTAATATTGGTATGGGCCTCTGTACCAGTTCGCCTAGAGACTTACCTTACCTTTCTGCTGCAATGAATCATACGATTTTTGAAACCTCTTATTCGTGAGCCGGGTTAAATACACTGCGTACCAGTCTTTAGGGCCCACGTTCCGATCTGCCACGTTACTCTCTACCTTGGGCCCACCCCGTGATGCTTCAATATAATTCCGCGATGGTATGGGTCTGTCCTCCCTTCCGCCTCTTAACCCCTGCGGAAATTCCCATATGGGGAATTTCTTCACGTGCACATTTGGGATGCGGCTGATCTCTTAACGGTTTTCGTTTTTTCGTCTTTTGCACCATGTATTTGCGCCTTTCTGCGACACCTTTGCTTTTTTGTTTTATATTTTGGATCCTCCTTGTATACATGTTTTGCTTTAAGCGCAATACTTGTCACATCCCCGTCTCTTTTTACCTAACCTTTTAAATGCTTCATCATCTACCCTAACATTCGATACATGTCTATCCAAAAGTTAACTCCCAAGAATAACTAATGGTAATTCATGACCAACATTGGCTCCACCTGGGGATGGCACGCTCGTCCTCGAGCATGTCGAGAACTTTGCAGACCACCTGTTTATCTTCTGTGAACACCATTCCTCTTCATGATTCATAACCACACACATTATTTAAGCAAAGATGAAAACAGACACTAATATACAATATGATACATCAGGCCCTCTTGGCCTGACTCAGAACTGGAAATAAGGCTTGAGAAACTGACCGTTTACAGGGGCGTCGAGCAGATCTCCCTTTAAATTTTCCAGTCTGAAGGTATTGTTGCCTCCTTGTTCTGCAATTTTAAAGGGGCTGAACCAGAGGGGATCAAATTTGCCATGCTTACCTTTATCAACCCTTCTAATGTCCCATCTGAGCACCAGATCTCCAATCTGCAATTTTCTGTCCTTGGCACGTTTGTCGAAGAGATCCTTCATTTTCTCCTGGTATTCAACTAGCCTCTGATTCACCTGATTCCGCGTTTCTTCTAGCTCCACCAGCTGGTTGATTCTCCTGGTTACGTCATCCGGTTCTTCCTGACTTTCTTGCATGAATCGAGCCACTGGTAATGCTAGCTGCACAGGGAAAACTGCTGCCCTCCCATATACTAATTCGTATGGGGACTTTCCGGTTGCTCTCTTGCTGGTGATCCTGTTAGCCCATAGAGCAAATTTTAACTGGGAATCCCAATTCTTCTGATTTTCATTTATAGCCTTCTTTAGTGCCCTCACCAACGTTTTATTTGATGACTCCGTTAAGCTGTTTCCCTGTGGGTAATAGGTTGTAGAGTGACCTAGTGCGATGTTGTATTGTTGGCAGAAGTTGACAAACTTTGCGGATTTAAAGGCCTGTGCATTATCGGTCACTATCTTGGCAGGGCAACCAAATCGGGATATAATGTTTTCTTCTATGAATTTCATCACCATGGTGTCTGTTGCGTTCCTGGCAGGTATAGCTTCTACCCACTTTGTGAAATAATCCGTGGCGGTTAAGATCCATTTATGTTGACCGCTGGATGGGGGGTGTATTTCTCCGATGAAGTCGATTCCCCACTGCTGGAATGGTTCATCTACATGGACGGGGATCATGGGAAGAGGTGCTAGCTTTTGTCTCTCGGCAAACCTTTGGCACTTCTCACAAGCTCTAACTCGGTTAAACACATCTCCGAATAGTTTGGGCCAGAAGAAACCAGCGTTCAAGATCTTGTGAGCAGTAGCCCTCCAACTGTAATGGCCTCCACAGATTCCTTCATGAAACTCAGTCATTATACCTCCTACCTCTTCCTCTGTCAGTGATAGGAGCAGGATGCCTGAGGGGTCTCTCTAGTACAGCCGGCCGTTTGCAACCATGTACTTCTGTGACTTCAACCTCAGTGCTCTGTATTTAGCTTTTTCACAGCTGGGTGGGCAACTTAGTGTTAGCAGATATTCCACTATTTCCTTGTACCACTGGCTGGTGAGGTATTTCATATGTGTCTTTTGGGAAGCTATCTCTACTCCCTGTGGTTCTTCTTTCCCTTCAGATGCCTCGTTTGCCACCATGGACAGATTTATACCCAAAGCTTGGCAATTTGACTCAGATAAGATTTTGGCTAACCCCTGCCCCTCGATTAATTTAGTAGGGCGGATGTCCAGCTCATACTCCTGTATTTTGGCTATCCATTTCCCTCTTTTACCTTCACTATCTCCCTGAACAATGATATCTTTGACAGCTGCTGTGGGCACAAATGCAGTGATGTGGGACTGGAGGATATACATACGAAAATTTTTGAGGGATTTCACCAGCGCATATGCCTGCTTCTCCAATATGTCATATTTCAGCTCAGCATCACGAAGCCACCTAACTGAAAAAGGCGATAGGCTGCTCGTACCCATCTTCATTTTTCTGCAACAGAACTCCTGCTACTATATGAGGTGATGCAAAGGAAAAGATCATAAAAGGTTTGGTATAGTCTGGTCCGGCTAACACAGGGGCTTCAGCAAACGCATTCTTAATCCTGGCAAAAGCTTCTCTTGATTCTTGTGACCACTTAACTTCTTTGTTCTTCTTTAGCATATCAGTAATATGCCTAACTATCTCAGCATAGTTAGGAATGAATCTTCTCAGGAAATTTATACGACCTAGGAATACCTGAACATCCTTCTTATTTCTGGGGAGGGAAATACCGTTTATGACTTACACTCTCTTAGGATCTATCTTTACTCCGTCTCTGGTAACAATATGTCCCAAGAGCTTGCCCTCTTCCAGTGCAAACAAAGACTTTTGTGGATTGAGGGAGAGGCCGTACCTTTTGCACTTCTCAAAAGTTTTGCACAAGTGTTCAATGTGTTTTGCATCATCTTTTGGAAACACAGTAATGTCGTCCAAATACACCACCACAAACTTATCTTGCTCTTCGATAAAAGCAATGTCCATGGCCCTTTGAAAGGTGGCCCCTGCATTAATCAACCCAAAAGGCATCCTGGCATACATAAACGTCCCCCATGGAGTGGTAAAGACAGTCTTCTTTTGATCTTCTGGCAGTACAGCCACCTGATTATACCCAGAGAATCCATCCATCATCGACATCTGAGAAGCTCCTACCACTTTCTGCAGGATGTGATCCATCTTCGGCAGTGGATAATTATCCTTTAAGGACGCTCTGTTCAGATTTCTAAAATCAACACATGACCTTATTTCTCCATTCTTCTTCTGTACAGGGACTAGATTTGCTACCCACTCAGAATATCTCAATGGTATAATGATTTTAGCCTTCAGCAGTTTCTTAATTTCTTTCTCAATAGAAGGTAGCAATAGGGGATTAATCTGTCTGAGCTTCTGCGTATGTGGTTTTGCATCTGCCTTCAGTGGAATTTTGTGCTGCATAATGCTGATATCGAAAGTTTTTAGGTCTTGATAAGACCATGCAAACACATCTTTATAGGACTGAAATAACTTTTGGTAAAGCTGTTTATATTCATCCGGGACCTTCTTGGACAGCTTCACGATCTTGGGGTCAGCCTCAGTGCCAAGGTTCAGATCTTCTACCTGATTCTCCTCCACAACTTTGCTCGGCTGTAAGGGAACATCATTCTTGTTAAACAACCTTTCTAAGGGCACTAATCCTCGAGGAATGACATTCCTTTTCAACTGCAGGAATTTGTGGCCAACTACCTTTTCTTCCCACTTATCTCCTGGGGTAACCTCTGTCTCTTCCTCTTCACAACTATCAATCTCCATGTTGGAGAATTCCCCAACTGTTTCCAAAAATCTCTTCACTTGCTCTTCATCTTCAAATGCTTTCCAGTGTTTGATATTGTCTGGGATTGATGGCCGATATCGTACCTCAATTTCATATCTCAAGAGAGGATTCTGAGGTGGACGAAAAGTACTGGCAGCCACTGCAAGGGAATCTGCCATTCTATTCTGCTCCCGGGGCATGAATTGGATATTAAATGCCAAGAAGAAATTCTCCACCAGATCCCAAACTTCATTCCTATAAGCCCTTAGCCTAGGATGTTTGGCTTGGCACTGATTTCTCACCTGTTTGACTATTAGTTCAGAATCTCCCAAAACCTTTAGACTTCGTATGTTCATACTCCTGGCTGTCTGCAAGCCCAGTAGAAGTGCTTCGTACTTGGCCACATTATTGGTGGCTTCGTACTCCAGCTTGAAGGATAAAGGGACCCATTGGCCTGTAGGGGAAATCAATAACACTCCAGCCCCATTACCTTCCTTGGAGTTAGCCCCATCAAAATGAAGTGTCCAGATTTCTGATTCAGGACTTTCTATGGACTGTTCAGTCTTGATCTGGCAGAATGAAGGTTCATGAGCGTACTCTTGATCTTCCTCCAGCATTAAACATGAGAAATCCCCCTCCCTGCTATAAACCAGAGAATTTACTGAATCATCTGCCTTGGTAACTGTCTTGACAAATCTGGTTTCCCGATATAGCCTCCTCTCTTAACCACCAAATACAGGGATAGTGGCATAGGTTAGGTCCAATTTGATTGATCCCCCAATTTTGGTTCCCCAAGACCTTGACAGTAGCATGCCAAAGCGAGCTGGGATGTCAACTACGACTATATCCATCACTACACTTTTTGTTGGGATCTGAGCCAGGTTAACCACTAAGTCCTTTATCATGCCCAGGCACTTAACTCTTTTGGAGTCAAATGAGTATAGGTCTTTGTATGGGCGGGTGATTTGTAGTCCTAGTTGCTCCATGACCGAGAGGGGTAAAAGATTATGAGAGGCTCCTGAATCTAACATGCAGTTGTGCAACAGCAGGTCATGTATTACTAAAGACACATAAAAAGGGGGAGTGGCAGCATCCAGTTCTTCGACACGTGGGCCAAAAACAACCATAGGTCTTTCTTCCTGAAGGTTCAGACTGTCTGGAATGTTTATTACTTCTAGAGGGAGCATAAACGACGTTACCCGGGACTGATATACAGGTTGTTTTAACAACTCGGTCAAGGGGACTGGGATTTTCACTTTCTCAAGCTCCTTTTGCAAGCTGAAGGCAGAGGAAGGCTTATCTACTGACACCTCTTTTGGTTCTTTATCTCTGGAGTCTTTGTTCTGAGGGGGAGGTTTGACTTCTTTTAAGATTGGTTTGACACTGGGGGGTGCAGCCACTTGCGAAGATGAAGGAATTTGATCAGCAGATTGTAAAGATTGGTTAAAGGGCCTCTTACCTTTGTCCGGGGTCTTTTGAGGAGTTGCTTCCTTCCGAGCAGGTGCTTCTTCTTGGGGTGTGTGCTCCTCCTGGTCCTGAGTGCAAGTTCTCTTCCTGGAAGATCTGAGGTCATATCTCCTATTGAATTGGGCTTGCATGAAATCGACGAACTGCTTGCAGTAGTCATCAATATCAGGGTCTTCAGTATCTTCAATAGCTTTCCCTTTTGTGTGTGCTTGCACCTCCATTTCGCCACTCTCATGTAAGGGACATTCAACTTCATCGCTGTTTGAGAAAGCAAGGTATGCCTCTTCTTGCTCATAAGCAGTGTTTTCGGTAGAACCCTCTACTTGCCCTTCCAAGTATAGGGGGTGTGGTACCTGATCTTGTTGCTCCTTTTGTCCCCTTTGCAGTATCTGCAAGGGTGGCTTTCTGTATTGAGGGTTAAAGCCTCTGTTAGGAGCATTTTGGAAATTCTTGGAGGATGAATTCTTTGCCTCCATTTCAAGCTTCACCAGCTCGCTTGAGAGATTCTTGATCATCTTGTTCATTTCCTCAATCCTGTCATTAGCTGAATCTCTATCTTGGCTCGAGGTGGATACCTCTTCCTTTCCACTTCTTCTCGTATCTTGCTCAGATTTACCCTTGGATTTACCAGTGGAGGCAAAGTTTGCCTCAAGCTCCAGTGCATTGCTAGTGTGTTAGCCAGTTCAGCTTTTTCCTTCTCTGCTTGCGCCAACTCGGTCGTCTGCACATGGTGGGAGGCAGGGATGCTGAGGCAAACTCCCTAAAGTGGCAAACTTTGCCTCCACTGGTAAATCCGAGGGAAAATCTGAGCAAGATACAAGAAGAAGGGGAAAGGAAGAGGTATCCACCTCGAGCCAAGATAGAGATTTAGCTAATGACAGGATTGAGGAAATGAACAAGATGATCAAGAATCTCTCAAGCAAGTTGGTGAAGCTTGAAATGGAGGCAAAGAATTCATCCTCCAAGAATTACCAAAATGCTCCTAACAGAGGCTTTAACCCTCAATACAGAAAGCCACCCTTGCAGATACTGCAAAGGGGACAAAAGGAGCAGCAAGATCAGGTACCACACCCCCTATACTTGGAAGGGCAAGTAGAGGGTTCTACCGAAGACTCTGCTTATGAGCAAGAAGAGGCATACCTTGCTTTCTCAAACAGTGATGAAGTTGAATGTCCCTTACATGAGAGTGGCGAAATGGAGGTGCAAGCACACACAAAAGGGAAAGCTATTGAAGATACTGAAGACCCTGAGATTGATGACTACTGCAAGCAGTTCGTCGATTTCATGCAAGCCCAATTCAATAGGAGATATGACCTCAGATCTTCCAGGAAGAGAACTCGCACTCAGGACCAGGAGGAGGACACACCCCAAGAAGAAGCACCTGCTCGGAAGGAAGCAACTCCTCAAAAGACCCCGGACAAAGGTAAGAGGCCCTTTAACCAATCTTTACAATCTGGTGATCAAATTCCTTCATCTTCGCAAGTGGCTGCACCCCCCAGTGTCAAACCAATGTTAAAAGAATTCAAACCTCCCCCTCAGAACAAAGACTCCAGAGATAAAGAACCAAAAGAGGTGTCAGTAGATAGGCCTTCCTCTGCCTTCAGCTTGCAAAAGGAGCTTGAGAAAGTGAAAATCCCAGTCCCCTTAACCGAGTTGTTAAAACAACCTGCATATCAGTCCCAGGTCACGTCCTTTATGCTCCCTCCAGAAGTAATAAACATTACAGACAGTCTGAACCTTCAGGAAGAAAGACCTATGGTTGTTTTTTGCCCACATGTCGAAGAATTGGATGCTGCCACTCCCCCTTTTTATGTGTCTTTAGTAATACATGACCTGCTGCTGCACAACTGCATGTTAGATTCGGGAGCCTCTCATAATCTTTTACCCCTCTCGGTCATGGAGCAACTAGGACTACAGATCACCCGCCCATACAAAGACCTATACTCATTTGACTCCAAAAGAGTTAAGTGCCTGGGCATGATAAAAGACTTAGTGGTTAACTGGCTCAGATCCCAACAAAAAGTGTAGTGATGGATATAGTCGTAGCTGACATCCCAGCTCGCTTTGGCATGCTACTATCAAGGTCTTGGGGAACCAAAATTGGGGGATCGATCAAATTGGACCTGACCTATGCCACTATCCCTGTATTTGGTGGTTAAGAGAGGAGGCTGTATCGGGAAACCAGATTTGTCAAGACAGTTACCAAGGCAGTTGATTCAGTAAATTCTCCGGTTTATAGCAGGGAGGGGGATTTCTCATGTTTAATGTTGGAGGAAGATCAAGAGTACGCTTATGAACCTTCATTCTGTCAGATCAAGACAGAACAGTCCATAGAAAGTCTTGAATCAGAAATCTGGACACTTCATTTTGATGGGGCTAACTCCAAGGAAGGCAATGGGGCTGGAGTGTTATTGATTTCCCCTACAGGCCAATGGGTCCCTTTATCCTTCAAGCTGGAGTACGAAGCCACCAATAATGTGGCCGAGTACGAAGCACTTCTACTGGGCCTGCAGACAGCTAGGAGTATGAACATACGAAGTCTAAAGGTTTTGGGAGACTCTGAACTAATAGTCAGACAGGTGAGAAATCAGTGCCAAGCGAAACATCCTAGGCCAAGGGCTTATAGGAATGAAGTTTGGGATCTGGTGGAGAATTTCTTCTTGGCATTTAATATCCAGTTCATGCCCCGGGAGTAGAATAGAGTGGCAGACTCCCTTGCAGTGGCTGCCAGTACTTTTCGTCCACCTCAGTATCCTCTCTTGAGATATGAAATTGAGGTACGATATCGGCCATCAATCCCAGACAATATCAAACACTGGCAAGTATTTGAAGATGAAGAGTAAGTGAAGAGATTTTTGGAAATAGTCGGGGAATTCTCCAACATGGAGATTGATAGTTGTGAAGAGGAAGAGACAAAGGTTACCCCAGGAGATAAGTGGGAAGAAAAGGTAGCTGGCCACAAATTCCTGCAGTTGAAAGGGAATGTCATTCCTCGAGGATTAGTGCCCTTAGAAAGGTTGTTTAACAAGAATGATGTTCCCTTATAGCGGAGCAAAGTTGTGGAGGAGAATCAGGTAGAAGATCTGATTCTTGGCACTGAGGCTGACCCCAAGATCGTGAAGTTGTCCCAGTGTTCCATTATTCATCTTAATCATACTTATGCTATATTAGTTTCTCTGGGAGGGTGTTTTTAAAATGCTATTGTTATGTATGGATTCTTAGATTGGTAAGCCCATGCATGGTGGTATTGTGTATCTGGATGTCAGCTCAATGTTAACTAGTATCTTCTTTATATTTCATTCACTACATACACCTTCTGATAACTTATTTCTGTGAGGTATTTCTGAATCGGCCCGCTTTAACAGTAAGTTGTCTTTGAATTGTCTGATGCTTTGTATCGGAGTTTTACACCTTGTCTCTGCAGTATCTCTTTTCTTGTGTCAACTTTCTGAGGGTTCTTGTCCCATTCAAATTAATATCCTTGTTTTACAAGTGATAGCATGAGAGCTTTTCATTGATAACCTCCTCTGTTATACCATACGCTCCTTGCTATATAAGATGTCCTAGGCACTGGTCTATCACAACTCTAGGCTGTCTCTAGGAGTGACAACAGTCACCATGCTCCTTCCTCCTTGTTACTTACTTGGAACGTTGGTTTTAGTTGTTGCATTCTGTAGACTGCAACTATGGGATTCCTTAATCATTTATCCAACACATCCTTCTTCTAATCGTTTGCTCTTGACTTAACTAGTACCACCCTAGTGTGATAAACAATTCTCTTTTTCTATATCTTCCTTTTTCTATTGTTTTCATTCTCTCAACATCCACATACTCATGTTAGATATTTTTGTCTTCACTAGTATGTCACTAGTTCTAGTTCATCACAACTCACATCTTTGCATGTTTTGTGATAGCGTTGCCTCATGTAGCCATCGATTTTGCTTCTTGAAAGTCACTTCTTCTCATTCTAAAGCTACCATGGTGATAATATTTCCAAATATTTCGTTCATTTGTGCTTCACCAATGTTCGTATCTCTTGCACACTAGGTAGCTACAGGTGGGCATAGCTATCTCATAATTTCATAGCTATTTCATGAACTTTGCCACTTTAAATGACCTTTATTTCCATCTATTTTGCAATTGACGAGTTCGCTTGGATGATTATGAGGATATATTCTTAACCTGGAAACATCCTTGAACAAGCTCCGACATCAAGGCATCTCTTTTTTTAGTGAATTATAAGTATCGTAATTCTAACTATTCTTACATGGCTTTTTGCATTTCATTTATGCTTATTATTGCTTAACACTACTCTTATGTAGCTTGTTTAGCATCGACACCATTTTATGTATTCCACACGTTGTGGCTTGGGACAATGGGAGATGATTGTATGATTGTTCATGTGGCATCACATTTCATGGGGCAATTTCATAGTTGACCTGGTAGTACACATATGCGATGGAATTGGTCACATCATTCAAGGCCCATTTAGGAAATTTTTGAATGCATGGGCATCCTCTTGAAATTCCATGTTGAATATCCTTGAACGACCTCCTATTTCATAATCTTCCTAGCTATTTTGCATTGGAATAGAGCTCCAAAACCTTTGCAAACACATCTACTTACTTTTTGTGAACATGTGGCTTCATTATTTTTGACATGGAGAGGGTCATTTCATAATTTTTGGAGGTCACTTGCATGATTTTTAGGATATATTCTTATGTTTGAAATCTATCCTTGGACTTATGAGCTATTTTGGAGAAGCTTTCAACATATTTGACCCTTTTCACATGACACGTGTGGACCTCCCACTGTCAAACCGTCAGTGTTAGGCATTCAAATGTGCTCGAGTTAGGCTGAGTCAAGTTTGGTGGAACGACTTAGACTACATGAAGAGTGCACCCAAGATGAGTTCAGTGGAACAACTTTAGTGAGACGGGCACACAAAGAGCCCACCCAAGATGAGTTCGTTGGAACAATTGGAACGATTTGGTGAGTCAAGACGACAAGGGTACCTAGACGAAGCACGCTTTATTGAAGACAAGGAGCACCCAATTGATGACAAGGTGTGCCCAGCCGAGACGCACTCGTCCGACTTGCGAAGAAACACAACCGAGGATCAACATGAAAAGGAGGAGTATATTGGAGAGAAGTATGGAGGGTTCATACTAGGTATGGGTGGATTCTTCTCTGAGACGAGGAGGGATGGGCTTGTGATGTGGAAAGGGAAGTCGTATGACTTCCCCACACCACCATATTTTTGAAGCTCATGAAGGAGATGGGCTTATTGTCACTTTCTCGAGATGGTGAGAACCCTGGGAGCTTGAGATTTGAATGGCGCCTCATGATGAGCATAGTTGGACGAAATATTGTGTGACATGGAAGAGGTGACAATAGTTGAACATGTTTGGGTGCATGTGTTTTGGTGGAGTTGATGCTACAGTCAGATTAGCTACCTGACTAGTCGATTGCATGAGGGAATCCAACACATGTCATTCTTACCTGTTGCGATACATGCATAGACATGGGATATATGTCAGAGATGAGATTATTTTGTATTGATGAAGACAATTAATGCGAAGGTTGTTCATGATGAGGATAGTCTTTAGGATTTGGTTAAGAAAATTTCCGAGGGGTATGTTCTCAAGGACGACAACTGTTTTGACGTGGGGGTGGATGGATGCCTAGCCTTTAAGCTAGGCACCCGAGCACGTCTGAGTAACGCTGAGTCGAGTTCGGTGGAACGACTTGGTTGGCACAAAGGGCACACCGGAAACAAGTTTGATGGAAAGACTTTGGTAAGACGAACACATGAAGAACACACTTGAGATGAGTTTGGTGGAATGATTGGAACAAATTTGAGTCATGTTAATTTTCAGATTGTTCTATGTTGTATCAATTACTTTATCCCAATTAAATACTACTACCAACAACCTTTTGAATACCAATTAGTCTTTCTAATCATCAACGATAATTGAAGATAGAACAGTAAATGCAATGACAAAGGAGACAATCAAGACATCTACAAGAGACACCAGATTTGGTCAAAAGACTTATAGGGAGAAACCCCACAAGGGGGAAAACCCTTTGAAAAACCTTCTTCTATTAGATTGTCATAAAATGTTCAACAAAGAGTACAATGAGCCCAATACAATATCATCCAACAAAATTAGCCCAATAACATTCAAAAATATGTTCCCAATATCAATATATATCAGAGACAACTCTTCCTATCTTCGGTCAACTGTAGTCAACTATCAAATTTTTGCCCTAGTTTCCATTCATATGGAGGAAGAGTCATGTGTGTAGCTGAGAGCTTCCAGTCGCTCCCTTTAGCCTGCAAGCCTACGATTGCGGTTGAAATTCTCCTTTGGAAAGCCTGCGATTGTGACCCAAAACCCTAGAAACATGAGTGAGCTTCAGAACCTGTAATCTCGGTCCCGTGCAAACTAATTACCTCGACCTGACCTCAGACCTGTGCGAACCAATCAATGAAGGAGAGAAGAAGAAGACAATTGGTGATACCCAAATGAGCTTGAGGTCATTTATATTTATAGGCTTCCAAGGGTGACCAATTTCTTGTTAGGACTGACCTGTCCAAAAGTGCATATGTGGGTTTTTTCTTCATAAATTCACTTTCGCTTATCTGATTTGAGTGCTTCAATAGTCAAAATTGGTCCTCTCGAATTTGTCACTGAGCTGCCAAAAATTAACAAGCCATAATGATGAGGGTTCCTAGCCGAGGTGCACCCAGCTAAAAACAAGGTGTGTCGAGCTAAGACACTTTCGCTTGAGTTGCGAAGCTACACAACTCAGGAATAGATGCGAAGGCACATGATCGACGGTGAACTGAAGGAAAGTTTGTATACGACAAATGATGCGACATAATTTGGAGTTTATGGTCGACTCGAACAGAGGAAGATCGGCTCGAATGCCCAAGTGACACGTCCCTTGGAAGAGACACTATTGTTCATGGAGGGTGACTCATATATAATATGATAGGAAAGGAGTTAGAACATCAATCAACCGAATATCAACAACTTGTCATCGCTAGAAAAGAAGAAGAGAACAAAAGAAGAAGAGAGTTGGGTCTCACGAAGGAGCTTGCTCTCTAAAGCAAGCTGCGGAAGGAAGTTGTGCGACCTCATGGAAAACGATATTGCTGAGAGTGGTACCCCGTGGGGTATTTGTGTATTGAGGCTGTGTAGGTTGAAGGTCTGCAACTTGGATATTTGTTGGGTTGTGTTGTGGGTTTCTAGTTGAAGGGTTGTAACTTGGTTATTGTATATTTGTATCTGTGAAGGGTTGTGGCAACGAACAATTTGGAGTTCCTCCCAACCAAATCGAAGTCCATTATAAATCAATTTTTTGTGTATTGAAGTTTTATAGTTAGAGTAGGTTGGAAATTGTTTTGGGAGTTTCACCTCCGGGTTATTGAAGTGTTATTTATGTACATGATTTTTGTTGTTTATGAATGAATGCGATTATAGTTGAACATAAGTTATAAGTAAACTATAATTGAAGTTAAGCTTTGAAGTGGCTATTGTAGTGAGATTTTATTGAACATCAATTTCGAAAGTAGAACATATCAGTCTCGACATAGGGTACATGGGCTAGAGGCATAGTACAAGCATTAGTAAACTCAAGTTGGTTTCACCATTGAGGAGAAAGTGCGCTGGTGCGCACACCTCAAGGACTCGGGAATCTGATAGCTTAGAGCTGCACCCTATTGGCGTGACACCCAAATTTTAAGGCTAAACATTGGGTTGCACGAGGCTAAACAGTGACATGGATCTTGGATGACTTAATGGAGGGAGTCTATGGTCTATAGGGTGCAAGGGTCTTGGTCGTCTCATCTTGAATTTACTGAAGGAAATTTTGACCGGGTTTTCCCCTAAGAGTGGGGTTTTTCCCTGGCTGCGTGCCTACATCTTATGTCCTCTTCTATTTATTGCATGGCATTAGTCTTGATGCCAAGAAAAGATAAAACGAAAGAACTAATAATAATTACGAAAACATCACAAGATAATGTCATGATAAGAGAAATCGATTAGCTGCCACCTCCTTGGATTTCTCAACATGATATCAGAGCTACGGTCATGATCAAAGGCAGTTTTACATCTTTGAAGCATTCTCAGTGAAAGGTTCTAAAGAACAAGTCAGTGAGATCAATATCCCAAGGAAATTTATGGAATTAAGATTGTGCGATATCTTAGCAAATTACAGTGAGCTAGTTCAGTACTTATTCTCCATATCAAGACACATTTCAGAGATGCAAGTTCGGATCAAGTTCAGATTAATTTCAGAGATGAAATTGAGAAATCTCAGAAGCAATTACAGTGAACTAGTTCCGATCAGTTTCAGAGTGATGATACGGATTACAGTTAGGTGCCATCACAGGAGTTCATTGCAATTTTGTGTCATCACAATATAGAAGTTTTATATGCTATTAAAGCTCAGTGCAATATCAGTTATACAAATTCAGTGCAACCTCAGAAAACAAGCTATCAACAAGCTTGGATTAAGTTCAGAAAGATTTTCGTGAGATCTCTGAAGCAATTGTGAATATCTCAGAATAATCTCGGTGCAAATTACAGAGAGTAAATTCGGGACATCTTCTGTGTAGTCTCTGAAGAAGCTCTGTAACATTGCAGTGATAAAGTTCGGTGTATATCTCAATGAATATGACAGTGAAGTCACAGTTATTAGATTTTAGAAGAAGGGTTTGAGCTCAGTAATATGTTGAAGCACTAAGTGCTGAAGATAAGGTGAAGGCAGTGACATGTCTATGAGCTGAAGTACTACCAGTTCGATAAAGAAGTATGAAGTACTACCAGTTCGATAAAGAAGTACAATATACATCTTTTCGAAGGAAAGGAACTCGATACTGTTACCCTTGACCAAGAACAAGCCCATCTCTACATAACTGAAGAATCCAAAGTCTGTTCTAATACATGTCTTATTCAAGTAAGTACTGTCTAGATGCACATGCAGGTCTATTGAGTTATCAAATTAAAGGTATGTAATCACAAGGTATGTATAAGTTTCTAGATTTTCAATATATATAACCTTAAAAGATCCTTGTTTATAGCTAGATTGTAATCCCTAGATAACATGCATTCTTATTTTCTAGAGTTTACAAGTAATCTAGGATTTTAATCAAAAGGCTTTGATTGAAAGAAGGAATAACCTTTATAGGATTTTATCCTCCAAGAGATCTAACTTGAGAAATTAAATCATGTTCTTGGTATCACATGTTTTGCTTGTAAGTATGAATTACAGGTATAGAAGATCATGGCTTACACTTCCTATAAGGTTTGGACATCTCCAGGTATGTGTTAAACTATACATCTTATAAATTTCTCTCAAGTACGTTCATCTTATTTTTGAAATTTGCGTTACTAACATCGTTATGTCTAGCTATCTTGAATCATAAAGATTCTTGATTGGGATTATTCATCATTTGATAAATCTACCCTTCTTACAACCTTGATTGTTCTTATAGAACCCTAGAGAGGTTCTCTGGAAAACCCTAACCTAAGGGTATGTTGACAATGTATGAAACCCTAAGCAACTCAAGTACGTTCATCTTATTTTTGAAATTTGCGTTACTAACATCGTTATGTCTAGCTATCTTGAATCATAAAGATTCTTGATTGGGATTATTCATCATCTGATAAATCCGCCCTTCTTACAACCTTGATTGTTTTTATAGAACCCTAGAGAGGTTCTCTGTAAAATCCCAACCTAAGGGTATGTTGACAATGTATGAAACCCTAACTTGCTTAGGGTTATTGAAAAATTGCTATTATTTTTATTGATGATGTAATGTTTGGGGTTTTGGTATGATCATGAAAACCCTAGCTTGTTAGGGTTGAAATGATGTTATGTGAAATCCTGAACCTTTGAAGTTTTGGTATAGTAGGGTTTGATTTACTATGTTATGAAACCCTAGATCCTTAGGGTTTGGTTGGGTCTATGAGCAAAAACCTTGTTATGTATGTAAGGTCCTAGGAATGAATCCCTATGTATGTGTTCATTTGCTTGAAACCCTAGCTTGGTCTAGGTTGGTATGTGTCTAATATGTTAATATTGCCTCACATATGTTATGCTTTTGTTTGATGATGCATTCCTAGATATATGTGTTGACCTAATTACTATTGGTCATAAGTCTTAGGGTTTGGAAAGAAGCCCTAGTCAAAGTTTGAAATTCTAGGATGATGTTGTTTGGAAAAATCTAGGGTTTACACCAAACCCTAGTAGAAGCTATTCATGTTGATTAAGCCATATTTGATTGTTGGACCTCATGTATGAAATCTAGGGTTTACATGAAATCCTAGTAGGTAGTCTAACATATGAATTCTAAAAGTTGTTATATGCTTTACTTATTTAGGGTTTGCTATATGAAAGAACTTGTCATATCATTGAAAATAGTATTAAGACCCTAGATATAATGAGAATGATATTTTGAGCTATTGATGTGATTTAGGGTTTGTAACAAAACCTGGGCTGGAAGTTGAAATATTGAAGTATAGTCTCTTGCTGATTATGTTTGTAAAGTCTAATGCTTCCGTTATTATAATATTTTGTTATGACTAACTTCATGCTTCTATATACCTGGTTGTTCTTGCTATCTAGGTTGTGAAGGTACACCATATTCAAGGTGGTGAAGATGTTCGTAAGAGAAGTTGATTTGATAAGCATGATGAGAAGGATGAAAGCTATGAAAGATTCTCCAATACCGAAAGAAGAAGTTGATCTCCCTAGATTAAGAGGGAGCCTGGATGAAAGAAATCTCCTTGGTTAAGAGGGAGGGCATAACATAGTTTTGTTTGGAGAATATGTTGTTGCATGTGGAGTAGGAAAAGTGTATGATTAAGGAATCTTTGGTCAAAGATTCAATTAGTAGTCCTACTAAGATAAGTTGAAAAGGAACATTGAGACCTCGAAGGTTTGTTTTTTATGATGTATATTTGAAAGTGTGTTACTAATTGGGGTTGAGTTTGTATAGGTGAATCTCTTGAAGTTTTGATAGCATGATGGTTATCGATCAATTTGATCAAGAGAGATTTCTTGTTGAGGCTTTGCGACTGAAGTATTGCCTGGGAGGACATCAAGCCGACACTTTGTTTTGATGTTTGGTAGGAAGGGTGGCATTGGGTGGATTCACACCTAGATCCCTGGGTTGATGGTTAGTAAGTAAGCCTGATGTTACCTAGAGAGGATGAAAGCTTTAGTCCATCTTAGTCCCACTTGGATAGATTTCCTTGATTAGGAATCTAGTCCGCGGCATTGTAGTGCGTAAACTATTGAGAGACCAATGGATAGATTTCCCTGGTCAGGAATCTAGTCCATGGCATTGCGGTGCCTAAACTTGTTCATAGACGATGTGATATATTCCATGTACCTCTTTGATTATATGTAAATATGAATACCTCTCTAGTTAAGAGGGAGTGTTGAAGAATGTAACTAGGTTTGGTCTTCATAAATTGTACTTGAGTCAAATGTAATATATTTGATAAAAGAAAAGCAAAAATACTTTATTATTATTATTAAATTGACTTGTTAAGGCATGGGCTTCATGCTTGGGTCAATTATAGGTCAAGCCTCCATTGTAGGGTCCCCCTCTCGTTTATTGAAGTGTTATCTCTGTACATGATTCGTGCGGTTTATGAATGAATGTGATTATTTTTGAAGTTAAGTTAATTGAAGTAAACTGTAATTGGAGTTAAGTTTTGAAGTGGCTATTGTATCGATATTTGATTGAACAGTAATTTCGCAAGTATAAGTTATCGGTCTTGCTATAGGGTACATGTGCTAGAGGCATAGTATGAGCATTAGTAAACTAAAGTTTGTTTTTCCATTGAGGAGAAAGCGCACTGGTGTCACACATCTCAGGGGACTCGGGAAGCTCATAGCTGAGAGGTGCGCTCTAGGGGCATGACGCTCACATTTTGATGCTAGACATTGGCTTGCTTGAGGGAAGTTGTTTCTAGGAGGGAAACCTCACCATGTTTTGATGCTTATACCATGCCTTCGAGAGGGATATTGAGCCACTTGATCCTAAAAGACTTCATCCTTTGGTGGATGACCCTCCATCTTCGATGGTTTTGTTTACATTTGGCATACCTTGCTTATTGTCTTAGTCTCCTTTACCTTGTGGATGACAAGTGATTTTCTTATAATTTTTCTAGGCTTAGGAGTTGGTGTTGCCTTTGGCTGTACTTTAGCCAAACCAAAAATATTATCAGTGGAGGTATATAGCTTGCTTCGACAATTAGATTACCATGCTTGAATTTTTATCATACAATAGTAGTCTCTCTCTATAATTTCTTGTTATGTCAACTCTATTTTTGGTCACCTCACTAGTGATTGATTCCCTTTAAGTCAATGTCATGAGTGGGCCCAACTTGAGATACTTCTTCCTAGATGGTTCTAGTCAACATGCTCCTTCCTCCTTGTTACTTCCTTGGAACGTTGGTTTTGGTTGTTGCATCTTGTAGATTGCAGCTATCGGATTGCTTAATCATATATCCAACACATCCTTCCTCTAATCTTTTGCTTCTTGACTTAGCTAGTGCCACCCTAGTGTCGTAACCAATTTTCTCTCTTTCTATATCTAACTTTTTCTATTGTTTCCATTCTTCTTTTCTCATTCTCTCAACATCTACATACTCATGTTAGATATTTTTGTCTTCACTAGTATGTCACTAGTTCATCACAACTCACACGTTTGCTTGTTTTTTGAGAACAATGTCTCACGTAGCCTTTGCTTTTGCCACTTGAAAGTCACTTCTTTTCATGCTAGAGCTACCATTGTGATCGTATTTCCAAATATTGCCTTCATTGGTGCTTTACTAGTCTTTGTATCTCTTGCACGGTAGGTAGCTAGAGGTGGGCGTAGCTATCTCATAGTTTGATAGCTATTTCATGAACTTTGCCACTTTAGATGACATTTATTTCCATCTATTTTGCAATTGACGAGGTCGCTTGGATGATTATGAGGATATATTCTTACCTTGGAAAAATCCTTCAACAAGCTCCAACATCAAGACATCTCTTATTTTTAGTGAATTATAAGTATCATAATTCCAACTATCCTTCCTTAGCTTTTTGCATTTCATTTATGTTTCTTGCTTAACACTACTCTTATCTAGCTTGTTTAGCATGGACCCCATTTTATGTATTCAACACGCTTTGGCTTGGTACAATGGGAGATGATTCTATGATTTTACATGTGGCATCCCATTTTTATGGCGAAATTTCATAGTTGACATGGTAGTAAGCATGTGAGACAACATTGGTCACATCATTCAAGGCCCATTAAGCCAAATTTTTCATGCATGGGCATCATCTTGACATTCCATGTTGAATGTCCTTGAACGATCTCATATTTCATCATCTTATAGCTATTTTGCATTGGAATAGAGCTCTAAACCCTTTGTAGACACACCTCTTTGCTATTTGTGAACATGTGGCTTCATTATTTTGACTTAGAGAGGGTCATTTCATAATTTTTGGAGGTCACTTGCATCAGTGTTAGGATATATTATTACATTTGAAAACTCTCATTGGACTTATGAGCTATTTTGGAGGAGCTTTCAACATATTTGGCCATTTTCAACTTGACGCGTGTGGACCTCCCACAGTCAAGTACTCAGGCTTAAGCACTCAAATGTGATCGAGTTAGGCCGAGTCGAGTTTGGTGGAATGACTTGGACGACACGAAGAATGCCCCCGATATGAGTTCGATTGAATGAATTTGGTGAGACGGGCACTAGAAGGGTTCGCCCAAGATGAGTTCGGTGGAACAATTGGAACGACTTGGTGAGTCAACACAACAAGTGTACCCATCTAGGGCACGCTCTATCGAAGAAAAGGCGCGCCTAGCTGAAGACAAGGTGCACACAGTTGAGATGTGCCTGTCCGATTTGTGAGGGCACACGACCAGAGATCAATGTGAAGAGTATATTGCAGAAAAGTATGGAGGGTTCATATCAGGGATGGGTGGATTTTTCTCAGAGACGAGGAGAGATGGCCTTGTGATGTGGAAAGGGAAGTCATATGACTTCCCCGCACCACCATCTTTTTGAAGCTCATGAAGGATATCTGTCACTTGATCAAGATTGTGAGAACCCTGGGAGCTTGAGATGCCATTGAATGACGCTTCACGACGAGCATAGTCAGAGGAAAGATTGTGTGACATGGAAGAGGTGACAATGGTCGCACATGTTTGGGTGCGCGTGTTCTTGTGGAGTTGATGCTACAATCAGATTAGCTACCTGACTAATCGATTGCACGAGGGGATCCAACACATGTCACTCTTACAGGTTGCGATATATGCATAAACATGGGATATATGTTAAAGACAAGATTCTTCTGTATTGATGAAGATAGTTGATGCAAAGGTTGTTCATGATGAGGAAAATATTTAGGATTTGGTTAAGAAATTTGCTGAGGGGTGTGTTTTCGAGGACGACAACCATTTTGACGTGGCCGAGTCGAGTTCGGTGGAACGACTTGGTTGGCACAAAGGGCGCGCCTGAGACGAGCTCGATGGAAAGAATTTGGTGGACGAGCGCACGAGGAAAGCACCTGAGATGAGTTTGGTGGAATGACTGGAACAAATTTGAGAGTTGGCACTACGAGGGTGCTTAGCCAAGGTGCACCCGATCGAAGACAAGGTGCGCCCAGCCAAGATGCGCTTGACCGAAGACTAGTCGTGCCAAGCTAGGATGCGTTCGCTCGAGGATGAGATGCGGAGGCACACGACTGATGGTGAACTGAAGGAAATTTTGTATGCGACAAATGATGTAACATAATTTGGAGTTTATAGTCGTCTCAAATGAAGGTCGACTCAAATGCCCAACCAACAAGTCCCTTGGAAGAGACATGAATGTTCATGGAGGGGGAGTCATATATATAAGATGATAGGAAATGAGTTAGAGCATCAATCAACCAAAGATCAACAAAGTGTCATCGCTAGAAAAGGAGACAACGAAATAAGAAGAGAGTTAGGTCTCACGAAGGAGCTCGCTCTCTAAAGCAAGCTGTGGAAGGAAGTTGTGCAAGCTTGTGGAAAGCAGTATTGCTTAGAGTGGTACGCCATGGGGTATTTTTATATTAAGGTTGTGTGTAGGTCGAAGGGCCGCAACTTGGATATTTATTGGGTTTGGTTGTGGGTTGCCAATTGAAGGTTTGTAACTCGGTAATTGTATATTTGTATCTGTGAAGGGTTGTGGCAACGAACTGTTTGGAGTTATTTCCACCCGAAACGAAGTCCATTATGAACCGAAGTTTTGTGTATGGAAGTTTTATAGTCAAAGAGAAGTTTGGAAATTGTTTGGGGAGTTCCCCTCTCGTTTATTGAAGTGTTATTTATGTACATGATTCATGTTGTTTATGAATGAATGCAATTATAGTTGAGCTTGAGTTAGTTGAAGTTAATCTTTGAAGTGGCTATTGGAGTGATATTTGATTGAACACCAATTTCGCAAGTATAAGATATTAGTGTCGGCATAGGGTAGATGGGCAAGAGGTATAATACGAGCATTAGTAAACTCAAGTTGGTTTCATAATTGAGGAGAAAGCGTGCCGATGTCGCACACCTCAGGGGGCTCAGGAATTCAATAGCTTAGAGGTGCACCCTAGTGGTGTGACACCTATATTTTGAAGCTAGACATTGGGTTTCCTGAAAGAAGTTATTTATAGGAGGGAAACCTCACCATGTTTTGAGGCTAGACATTTTCTTGCTTGAGGGAATTTATTTATAGGAGGGAAACCTCACCATATTTTGAGGCTAGACATTGGCTTGCATGAGGGAAGTTATTTATAGGAGGGAAACCTCACCGTGTTTTAAGGCTTATAACAAGCCTTCGGGAGGGATATTGAGCCTCTTGATCCTAAAATAGTTCATCCTTTGAGGGATGAACCATTAACTCTAATGGTTTTGTTTACATTTGGCATACCTTGCTTATTGTCTTAGTCTCCTTTACCTTGTGGATGACAAGTGAATTTCGTTTAAATTTTCTAGGTTAAGGAGTTGGTGTTGCCCTGGCCTCTACTTGAGCCAACCCAAAAATATTGTAAGTGGAGGTATATAGCTTGTTTGGAAAATGAGATTACCATGTTTGAATTTTTAGCATGCAATAGTAGTCTCCCATTTGTAAATCATTGTAATGTCCCTTCCTAAATTATTTTGGAACAAGATTAATTTCCACAATTTTGAGATCATTGGGAGGCTATGGGACCCACTCAATTTCGGTTAAGGACTTAGAAGATAAGAGGAGGATGTATTATTTTGTTAGTGGAATGAGGGGGCCACCCACATAAGGAAAAACACACTACACTTAGCCTTTGGTTCAAAAGGCTTAGGAGGGAAATAGAATGGCTTGGTGGAGGGTCCCACGTGGGAAGGAAGGTTGATGAAATTATAAAAGGATGAAGCTCAACTTCATTTGCATCTTTT
Organism: Pinus albicaulis; assembly: GCA_034641835.2. Taxonomy (NCBI): domain Eukaryota; kingdom Viridiplantae; phylum Streptophyta; class Pinopsida; order Pinales; family Pinaceae; genus Pinus; species Pinus albicaulis. The sequence goes on along the minus strand of CM076584.1, from coordinate 1,591,248,087 downwards.
GGCATATAGAACTCAACTTAGTTTCTCGAGCTACTTATCCGGGTAACTTGTTGTTTAGCACAAGTTTTCCAAGCGAAGAACTCACCCTTTCTTTGGGGGACTTCGAGTGCCACCCTAGAGAGGTTATTTCACATCAATCCAGAGGAGATTAGCAGTGAATTTTCCAGCACTTACACTCAGATTTTTCCAGCTAGTGCGTATTCCAGGAGGACGTGGGAGGGACTCAAAGGGAGTGATTTCAGTGCTCTTCCGGAGAGCAATTTCCGGAGGAATTTAGGAGAAGGAAGCTCAGAGGTTTTGCAGGCTTTTTGAGGAGTTTGGGACCCAAAGGATACAACTACATTCTGGATTGAATTTGCAGTGCCTGGGATAGCGCAAAAGAGTGTCATTGGGCACACGTGGGAGTGAGGGGCTTTCTTGGTGATGTTCAAAGTTGTCGAGGGAAATGAGGGAAATATTTGTGGAGTTGTTTGTAGCCTTTTTGGAGTGCTTTGGGTGTTGTTTTATGGTGTATGGACATACAACATATTTCAGCAGCCAGTGGAGGACGTAGGGCCTTTGGGGGTCGATTTTCAGAGGTGAGAACTAGGCCAAACCATTTCTGTGTTTTGGTGGGTTTTGCTTGAGGAGCTTGGGATTAATTTGCAGAATTTTTTGAGCACTGGAGGTGGGGTTTTCAGCAATATCTTTGTAGGAGACAGTGCAGATTTGCTGGGGCAGCGCAAAGCAATATTTGGGCAGTTGATAGCAACTTCCAAGCTTGACATTTCATCATCTGGGCTTTGCTTCACTTGACATTGAGGAAATCCTAGGTGCATTCCTTCCATATACTTTTACTATTGCTCCAGTTTATAATAAAATGGCTCAACTACTTCCATATTTTTGGTTTTTCATGGGTGTGCTATAAAGTTCAAATTTTTCTTTGGTTGAATTTGTTGTTTGCTTTGCATATCACTATTTTTCCTAATTAGGAACATTATAGTGGTATCAGAGCTCAAATCTTGGCTCAGCTGTGGGGGAATGTCCTATGAGTGAGGAGGATAGATAAAATATCACCTATAGGAGATAAAGGTACCAGAGCAGGGAGAGGGAATTAGAGATCACTCTGGACACTAAGGACCGTGGGAAGGTGGTAATAGTTAAGGATATGGGGGAGCTCAAGAGCTAGGAGGAGATGGCCTTTGACAACCTCTTGAAGGCCCTGAACGATTTAGGGAAGGAGAAGAAGGAGATTTTAGATTAGATCAAACGACAAAACCGAGTTCAGAGCATTCACCGGGATTTCCAATTTGGGGAGACTTCTGGGGCCTCTCAATAGTGTGACAACCCTTCACCTATTATGCACCCACCAACCTCTAGTGGGCCAAATAGAGTCACACTTCTTTCTTTTCTACCTTTGGCACCAAGTACAAGGGTGTAGTTGATGACCAGATTCCCATGGGGGAGTATTTCAGGGAGTGGTAATCTATGGGAGAAGACTTGAAGGCAGCTCTATCTTTTAGAGATTATTTCCAACTCGAGCAAAATGAGAAGGGAAGGAGTTATGGAGGACAGGGCACATAGAGTTCCGAGTTGCAACACACCATTGGAGGATGTACTTTCCCACATATGATGGCACTACCAAGTGCACAATTCGTGCTTGGGTGGAGAGGTTGGAAACCTATTTCGAGCTCAACAGGATGATGGAGGTGGAGGCCATTAAAACGGCTACCTTACATTTGGAGCGAGAGGCACAGGACTGGTGGTTTTATGGCTTGTCCACTCTAGGGCATGCCAATGTGACTTCCTCTTAGCACAAAGTGTGCTCTAGGAAAGTGTACTCTAGCATTGCATCTACATCATGCACTACAAGATCTTGAAGCTGGATTCTGTGCTGCTGATGCTTGGCCTGCTGCCCTCCATCGACTGCACAGCTTCTTTTTGTACTGCTGCCCATGCCACTGCCACTGACACTGCCACATTTGTACTGCAGCTCCCTCTCAAATTGCCGCATCATGCTACCCATAGCACTGCCACTGCTAATTGTTGCACTGCAACAAAGTTGCTGAGAAGTAAGCAACTGAAAGTCTCTGCCCAAATGTTTGACAGATAAGTCAAGTTGCCCTCCACCACTGAAGCTCCCTGAATGCTGATCCATGTTGTCCACCTGGAGACACTGCAATGATGTAACACTGCACTGCGTGAGCCCAACTTCTCTGTGCTGCTGAAGTCCCATCAGCCCCTCTGCGTTGCTGTCTCCACGCTGCTGCTGCCTCTGCATTACGCTGCTCCCTCTTCAGCTCTTCAACTCCATCTTCCGCTTCAATGTGGACTTCTGCAACCATCTCTCGACTCATCCCACTACCATCGTAAGGCTCCCGTAGCTCGTATGTGATCCAAGGGTAGGACTAACTTAAGGATCCTGCCACAGTTTGTAGATGCTTTACAGATCCATGTCACCCCACCTCTTTTCTCGATGTACATGAGCACTCATGGCTGCATCATCATTAGAGCCATCATCCTTTGTGATTGTAGCCTTGGAATCAGAAGAGCTTTTGTCCTTCTTCTTTGGACAACTGCTGGCGAAATGACCAAGATCACTACAGTTAAAGCATCTGACCTTGTAGAGGTCCTTCTTCTTCTTCCCTTACTGTTTCTTTTCCCTTGATGCAAGGGTTGCATCCTCCTCTTCCTTGACTTTGGCCTTTCCGCTTCCTCCACTGATATTTTGACTCTTGGTGACCCTCCTGATCTCCTCTTGGCAGAGGATAGCCCACATATCAGCCGAAGATGGTAACACTGCCCTTCCCAGTACGCTTTGGAAAAACGTTTCCCGATCTTTCGAGACTGAATTTAGAGTAGTCCTCACTAAGAGACCCTCATTCGGAGTAGCACCAATGCCAACCAGCTGATCTCGGATGGCTTGAAGCCTGAAGAGCAATGGATCTATCTCTTCACCCTTCATCATTTGAAACAACCACATTTGGTTCTCAAGAAGCATTCTTCTCTGCACGGAGCCTTCCTGTTACATCGTGTCCAAAGCTACCCACATGTCATTTTCTGTAGTCTTACCAGCAATATGAGGAATCACGTGGTCCTTGACTCCGTGTATGATCAAACGCTTCATCCGCGCTTGATTTTCTTCATACTTCTTGAGAGGATCTGCATCGGTCGGTACATCAAGGACCTTCTCTGCATGCTCTTTGAGTCCATACTCATCCAAAACTGAGAGGATTCTGGCCCTCCAAATAACATAGTTGGACATGTCGTCCAATCTATCTTGAACCCTCAGTGCATATCGAGCCATATTTGCTCAAATTTGATAGAAACAAAACTTCTCCCTCTGGATCTGGGTTTCTCGGTGACTGGAAACCCTCTAGTAACTGCTTCTTCTGAGATTGATTTCCCTCCTGGAAATATTTCACCAAAACACAAATGGACATCACTCTTCAATCCTCTCGATTAAATCTTAGATCTGTTTGGCTCAGATTTGCTGAGTAACTGTGTTCCTCCCTCCTTTTTTACCTTAGGTAGGCACAATTATGCACCTGTAGAATCTCTACCCCACCAATAGTGCTGAAGATCTGAAGCATTGCTTCTGGATCTTGGCAAAAATCTTCTGCAACCAGAGAAATCACCGGACTGCGTCTTCTTGGATGGCCCAGCGCAGTCCCAGCGCTGCTCAGAAGTGGACTACATAACCCCATATTGGGTGACACAGTCCTTACGCTGCCCTGGAAGGGTTTGCTTAAGCATGAAGGCCTTCTGCAGCTTCAACGTTGTCCTCTTCTGGATCTGAATTCTTCTGTTGTCAAGATGCCCTTTCCGGATTTGTTGCTTCTTCTGTCACCCTACAGAAAAAATATTTCTTCAGCTGATTGCTGGAGATTCAGCTTGATCTGCTATCGCTCTGATACCATGTGAAAATTCTACTGCAGTGTATTGGTTTATTTTCTCCTACTTGATTTAATTGATACAAGTTATCTCTAGAAATTAAATTCAGAAAATATCGAAAAAACACAACTACAGCCTACACATGCAGATCATTTACTGAATAATACGTTCATGCAACAAAGTGACATGGATTTTTGGACATAAGTCCCCGGAGAAACCGAAAGCAGGAAAACCAGTGCAGCAGATATGAGGATTTTATTATTAAGTAGTTCTGAGTACAACAAATCTGGGTTCCAAGCCTGGAAAATCTGACAGAGAATAAAAGAAATCAAATATGCAACTAACCTGAAGTTCTAGTGCTAAATATTAGACTGATCCACACCCTCAAACGAGATTTACAAGACTTAGCCGGGATCTAACCCTAGAAACCCTTAGCGCTGCTTCTGAAGCCCCAATGTTACCTTAGAAGGCCTGTGTCAGCCTTTGCCTGGCTCTAGGAGGGCCTGCGTCACCCCTGAAGGGTCTATGTTGCCCCTGCGCTGCCTTTGCTAGGCCTGCGTTTGCCCTGCGTGGCCCTAGCTGCCTCTACGCTGCCCCTGCTGGACTGCGTGGCTCTGAAGCCCCTCTACGCTGCTCTTGTTGCTGCTCCTCTGCCTCTTGCGCCCTATTGGCCCTGGAATCAGATCATTCCCTTGGTCAATACTACCCCTCATTGCGAGAAATTCCTCCGGAAATTCTTAGCAAACCCACCCTAGAATTCCAGATCTATTCCTCAGTTCTGCAACTGTGTGTGTGTCTCCAACTGACCCTCAAGCCTTTCTCTTATACTTTTCGTTGAACCCTTCAACGGCCGAGATTAAATCATCCATCAACGATTGAGATTAAAAGACTGCTTGATCCATGTGACTTAAGACAATTTCAGCACATGTGTTAATTAATTCACTTTAATTATTTTATTTTCGTAAGTTAGATTTAGGAAATCCATTAAAAACAATTAATTATTTGAATAACTTGAACACGAACTGAAATTTCTAAAATCACTTTCTGGGTTTTGGAGATAAAGTGTGTTCTAACCCCTCCAGAATATTTCAAGGCTAGAGCACACCCAATGCTACACCAACTTATACAAAATATCAATAGCATCACCACTGCAGAGTTCGAGGGGTTTTCAGTTCTGGTATTGGGGGACATGATTATTCAGTGCACTTGATATGTCCCCACTTTGACAGTGACCATGGGGAACCATTCAATGACAAACCATTTCTTCGTGGTGGATGTACTAGACACCAATGTGGTGACAGGTTTCTAATGGCTATATTCCCTTGGTCGAGTCACCACTGACAGGAGGAAACTAGAGATGGAGTTTACTGGGCTGGATGGTAACCTAGTAGTTCTTTGGGGCATGCATTCAGATCCTCCAAAGACAGTCTCAGCCCATAGTATGAAGGCCGATTTGAGGCATGGGGACATAGGATGGGCAGTAGAGCTTGAGGATTTCAGAGGCTCGTGGACAGGCCAAGCTGTCACACCGAGACATACATGCTATACTAGATAGATACTCGATAGTTTAAGAGACATACAACTATGGCAGATAGCAGACAGGGGGTTTGAGCACACCATAGAGTTGGAGTCATCACCACACCTTATAGGAGTCCCAACGCCTCCAAGGATGAGATTGATCGAGCTATCAGAGAGTTGTTGGCGTTGGGACACATTAGGCTGAGTTCCAGTCCCTTCGCTTCTTCAGTAGTGCTGGTGAAGAAGAAGGATGGAACTTTGCGCATGTGCATTGATTACAGAGCACCCAACAAAAGGGGATGTTGAAGAATCAATATCCCATTCCGCGTATTGATGAGTTGATGGATGAGCTTAGAGGAGCTAAGTTCTTCTCTAAGATAGATTTGCGGTCGGGGTATCGTCAGATCCGGGTGATGGATTAGGACATCTTGAAGACGGCCTTCACGTGTCACTACGAGCATTTTGAGTTCTTGGTCATGCCTTTCGGGGTCACCAACGCACTTGGCACCTTTCAGTCATGCCTTTCGGGTTGACTAACGCAATTGGCACCTTTCAATCATGCATGAACCATGTGTTCAGAGGGAAGTTGAGGAGATTTGTGTCGGTATTCTTCGATGACATCCTGATCTACAACAGGATGTGGGAGGAATACCTGTAACACCTAGAGATGGTGTTGAACATTTTAGAGGAGAAACAGTTTTATGCCAAGTTTTCCAAGTGTGAGTTTGGACTGATAGAGATGCTTTACTTGGGACACATCATTGGCGTAGATGGGGTCAAGGTGCATGAGGAGAAGATCAGGGTCATTCAGGATTGGCCGGTTCCTAGAGATATGACAACACTAAGTGGGTTTTTTGGCATTTGCACCTATCACTAGAAGTTCGTCGAGGGATTCTCACAGTTAGGGGCACCCCTCACAGATTTGACCAAAAAGGGGGCTTTTTCATGGAAAGAGGGAGCCAAGACAAAATTCGATCGCCTCAAGGACGTGATGAGTAGCTGCCCAGTGTTGGCATTCCTGGATTTCACACAACCATTCACGTTGGAGTGTGATGCATAGGGTGAGGGGATTGGCGCAATTTTGTCTCAAGGTGGGCACCCGATTGCTTTCGAGAGTTGAAAGCATCTACCACATGAGCGGTCATACTCCATATGTCACAAGGAGATGTTGGTCATCATGCATGCGTTGGCCAAGTTTCGACAATACTTGGTGGGAAACCGGTTTTGGGTGAAGACAGATCACAACAGTCTTCACCACTGCATGGGGCAGCAAGGCCTCAATGACAGACAACAAAGATGGCTCAACAAGTTGTAGGCCTATGATTTTGATATTGAGTATGTTTGGGGGAAGCACAATGTGGCAGTTGATGCACTATCTAGGAGACCAACAAGACTTTCACTCATGGGCATTTACCATGACTGGAAGACACAGTTGTTAGTAGAGTACTCCAAGGATCGTCGGGCATGTGAGATCTTGGAGGGCGTTCATATAGATGAGCGCTACCGAGTGATGGTCGAGATTATATAATATAAGGGGTGCATATTCTTAGGTTCGTGCTCACTGTTGACAGAGTTTCGACAATACTTGGTGGGAAACCGGTTTTGGGTGAAGACAGATCACAACAGTCTTCACCACTGCATGGGGCAGCAAGGCCTCAATGACAGACAACAAAGATGGCTCAACAAGTTGTAGGCCTATGATTTTGATATTGAGTATGTTTGGGGGAAGCACAATGTGGCAGTTGATGCACTATCTAGGAGACCAACAAGACTTTCACTCATGGGCATTTACCATGACTGGAAGACACAGCTGTTAGTAGAGTACTCCAAGGATCGTCGGGCATGTGAGATCTTGGAGGGCGTTCATATAGATGAGCGCTACCGAGTGATGGTCGAGATTATATAATATAAGGGGTGCATATTCTTAGTTTCGTGCTCACTGTTGACAGAGAAGATACTCCATGCAACTCATGATTCTCCATTGTCAGGGCATCAGGGGTTCAACAAGACAGACATGGCAGTTAGAGAGTGCTTCACATGGATGATCCTCAAGGGGGACGTATTGAGGTATGTGCAGGAGTGTGAGGCCTGTCAGAGGAACAAGGGGGACTTGACCCATACAACTGGGTTGCAACCTCTCCCCATTCCTGAGGGAAAATGGGAGAGTATCTCCATGGATTTAATCACAAGGCTTCTATTAGTGTAGGGCAATGATTGTAATTATGTGGTGGTCGACCGACTGACCAAGTATGCCCATTTTTTTTCCATTCCGACACGGTACTCGGCTTATAAGGTTGCAGTGTTGTTCTTTAGGGAGGTTTTCCGCTTGTATGGGCTCCATAAAACCATAGTCAGTGATAGAGACAAACGATTAATGGGAGGATTTTGGCAGGGCCTCTTCCCGCAAGTGGGTACTGAGCTCACCTCGAGGACGAGTTACCATGCACAAACAGATGACTAGACGAAGAGTGTGAACAAATGGCTAGCGGGCTATCTCAGGAACTACGTGATCAGGCATTATAGGTCATGGATTTGATGCTTGCACTTAAGAGAGTATTTCTACAACACCACTCATCATATGTCCATCAATATGCCACCTTTGTATGGTTATGATGATTTGTTTTTTACTGACATTTTTTTTGGAGAGAGTCGGGGCTCGAAGGCCAAAGATTGGACCTTAGCGAGCCAAGACATCCTAAAGACTCTCAAGGACAACTTGCTAACAACTTGCGATTGCAGACATATCGACAGTCGACACTGAAACAAAAGGGGGTCGACAAGCTGCAACCACGTTTTTATGGGCCATACAGGGTGATTAGGAGGGTTGGAGAGGTAGCCTATGAGTTGGAGCTACCACCAGGGAGCAAGATCCAGAACGTTTTCCATGTTTCATGCCTCAAGAGGGTGTTGGGGCAACATGTTCCAGAATCTGTGGAGGGGGGTCTGTGGACTGGGATGGAACCGTGAAGACAATAGGCCATAACGATCTAGTTTCGATGAAGTTGAAGGAAGAGAGTATGGGTAGGTGTTCCGATCCACCTTTGTTAAATTATATTGTAGAGAAGTATGGAGGGTTCATACTAGGTATGGGTGGATTCTTCTCGGAGACGAAGAGAGATGGCCTTGTGATGTAGAAAGGGAAGTCGTATGACTTCCCCACACCACCATATTTTTTAGTCTCTTGAAGGAGATGGGCTCACTGTAACTTGGTTGAGATGGTGAGACCCTTGGGAGCTTGAGATGCCATTGAATGGCACCTCATGATGACCAGAATCAGAGGAAAGATTGTGTGATAGGGAAGTGGTGACAATGGTTGCACATTTTTGGGTGCATGTGTTCTGGGAATTGATGCTACGGTCAGATTAACTACCTGACTAGTCGATTACACGAGGCGATTCAACACATGTCGTCTTTACAAGTTGCGATGCATGAAAAAACATGGTATATATGTTGGAGATGAGATTCTTTTGTATTGATGAAGACAATTTATGTGAAGGTTGTTCATGATGAGGACAATCTTCAGGCTTTGTTTACGAAGTTTGTCGAGGGGTGTGTTGTTGAGGACGCCAATCGTTTTGAAGTGGGTGTGTGGGGGGGGGGGGGTGGATTAGGCACCTGAGCATGCCTGAGTTAGGGAGAGCTGAGTTCAGTGGAATGATTTGGTTGGCATGAAGAGCGTGCTCAAGAGGAGTTCGATGGAAAGAATTCGATGGGAATTTTCTCTTTAAAGAAAGCTGTGGAAGGAAGTTGTGTGAGCTTGTGGAATGAATTTTTGTTGAGGCTTATAGCATGCCTTCGGGAGGGATATTGAGCCACTTGATCCTAAAAGACTTGTTCCTTTGGGGGAAGACCCTCTATTTTTGATGGTTTTGTTTACATTTGGTGTACCTTACTTATTGTCTTAGTCTCGTTTACTTTGCGGATGACAAGTGACTTACTTGTAATTTTTCTAGGTCGAGGAATTGTTGTTGCTTTTGCCTCTGCTTGAGCCAAACCTGAAATATTATCAGTGGAGCTATATAGCTTGCTTGGACAATTAGATTACCATGTTTGAATTTTTATCATATAATAGTTGTCTCCCACTTTTGAATCATTCATGGAAATGGTGGGAATTAGTCTTTTCCATTTTTGCTTTTTGCCTCTCTCTATATTTTCTGTAGAAATTATATAGAAACTCTATACCAACGGATTCAATCCGATCATGTAATGCACTAAAACAAGATACTGAATTCTTCTACTATATTTGCGGAATATAAAACATGGTCGCTCAATCACATGCAAGTAAGAGAAAGGAAATAATCAATCACACAACACAAGATGTTCTTGGGCAAAGCACCTGCTCAAAATCCCTCTATCATATATTGTACATAGTCAAAGAATCATGAAACAATACAATGCTTTCTCACACCGAGACAATCTTGCACTCTACCGATTGTCTCACCCTGATCCTACTCAAAACTGACTAGCAATTCTTAGGCAAAATTGACCAACACTTAGCCAATTCTCAACCCCTGCTTAGCCCAGCCTTGCTCACGCAATCCCTAGGCAATTAATCCCTATTAAATAGGATAATCAACCTTCGTTGACTGCGCAATCCTTCATGAGCCTTCCTCTGACTTTATAATTTCCCTTGTGCAATTCGCTAAAATACAACTGATATTTAACTTCCCTTTAACCTCTGTTTCAACTGGGTCGTCATCAGAATTGATATGCATGCAGCTATTAATAGTGAATCATCAGTTATCTGATTAATCACTACTTTTGAATTAAATCTAATTTACTTCACTAGACCTCTCACTAGCTCATCACTCAGTTAGAACTAGTTAAACTGATTTTAACTCAATTAATTGGAGTTAACTGATTACACATGCATTAAACTAATGCATTAACTGCAACTGGACCCCCAAAATAATAGAATCACTCTACATGCCTCACCTTTGACCCTCAACTTGAATTTCTTGAGCTAACTTAGTCTTTGTGACTTAGTTAATTGATACAAGTTGTTATGAGATGAAATTACAATTTACTTTCCAATTTATTTAAGGGATAACTAAATTAGATACCCACATTTAACATTATTCTATAACAGAATTCCTCACTCATGTGTAATTGGAATCGCACACCAGTTATGTGGTCAATTTTGTCCTTTCTGGATGCCAATTTCACTGTTTCTTGTTGCAAATTTCAACATTTTCTTGCTTTTTCAACTCTATTTTGGTTACCTCACTAGTGATTGATTTCTTCTAATTCATTGTCACGAGCGGGCTGAACTTGAAATACTTCTTCCTAGATGGTTCTAGTCACCATGCTCCTTCCTCCTTATTACTTCCTTAGAACTTTGGTTTTGGATGTTGCATTCTGTAAACTGCAGCTATGGGATTGCTTAATTATTTATCCAACACATCTTCCCTCTAATATTTTGCTTCTTGGCTTAGGTAGTACCACCATAGTGTGGTAACCAAATTTCTCTCTTTCTATATCTACCCTTTTCTATTGTTTTCATTCTTCTTTTGTTATTCTCTCAACATCTACATACTCATGTTTGGTCTTTTCGTCTTCACCAGTTTGTCACTAGTTCATCACAACTCACACCTTTGTTTGTTTTGTGATAGCATTGTCTCATGTAGTTGTTTCTTTTGCCTCTCGAAAGTCACTTCTTCTCATGCTACTAGAACTACCTTGGTGTTCGTATTTCCAAATATTGCCTTCATTGGTGCTTCGCCAATCTTCGTATCTCTTGCACCCTATGTAGCTACATGTGGGCTTAGCGATCTCGTTGTTTTATAGTTATTTCATGAACTTTTCCACCCTATATGACATTTATTTCCATATATTTTGCAATTAATAAGGTCGCTTGGATGATTATGAGGATATATTCTTAACTTGGAAACATCCTTCAACAAGCTACAACATCATGACCTCTCTTTTTTTTTAGTGAATTATAAGTATTGTAATTCTAACTATTATTCCTTGGCTTTTTGTATTGAATTTATGCTTCTTGCTTAACAATACCCTTATCTAACTTGTTTAGCATGGACCCCATTTTATGTATTTGATACGTTTTGACTTGGGACAATGGGAGATGATTCTATGATTGTTCATGTGGCATCACATTTCATGGGGAAATTTCATAGTTGACATGTTGGTACACATATGCGACAACATTGGTCACATCATTCAAGGCCCATTTAGGCAATTTTTGCATGCATGGGCATCCTCTTGACATTCCATGTTGAATATCCTTGAAGGACCTCCTATTTCATCATCTTTCTAGCAATTTTGCACTGTAATAGAGCTCCAAACCCTTTGCGGAGACATCTAATTGCTATTTGCGAACATGTGGCTTCATTATTTTTGACTTGGAGAGGGTCATTTCATAATTTTTGGAGTTCACTTGCATGATTTTTAGGATATATTCTTACGTTCGAAACCTATCCTTGGACTTATGAGCTATTTTGGAGGAGCTTTCAACATATTTGGCCCTTTCCACTTGACGCACGTCGACATCCCACCATCAAGCCCTTAGGCTTAAGCACTCGAATGCGCTCGAGTTAGGCCAAGTCAAGTTTGGTGGAATGACTTGGACAATGTGAAGAGTGCGCTCGATATGAGTTTGGTGAAACAACTTTAGTAAGATGGGCACACGACGGGTCCGCCTAAGATGAGTTTGGTGGAACAATTGGAACGACTTGGTGAGTCAGCTTGACAAGGGTACTTATTCGAGGCACGCTTTAATGAAGACAAGGCACACCTAGCCGAAGACAAGTTGCACCCAGTTAAGACGCGCCTGTTCGTTTTGTGAAGGTACACAACTAAGGATCAACGTGAATAGGAGTATATTGCAGAGGAGTATGGAGGGTTCATACCAGGTATGGGTGGATTCTTCTTGGAGACGAGGAGAGATGGCCTTGTGTTGTGGAAAAGGAAGTCGTATGACTTCCCCATACTACCATCTTTTTGAAGGTCAAGAAGGAGATGGGCTTACTGTCACTTGCTCGAGATGGTGAGACCCTTGAGAGCTTGAGATGCCATTGAATGGGGTCTCATGATGATCATAGTTGGAGGAAAGATTGTGTGACATGGTAGAGGTGACAATGGTTGCACATGTTTGGGTTTATGTGTTCTTGTGGAGTTGATGCTACGGTTAGTTAGCTACCTGACTAGTCGATTGCACTAGGGGATCCAACACGTCATTCTTACAGGTTGCGATATATCCATAGACATGGGATAAATGTCAGAGACAAGATTCTTTTGAATTGATGTAGACAGTTGATGTGAAGGTTGTTCATGATGAGGACAGTCTAAAGGATTTGGTTAAATTTTTTTCCAAAGGGGTGTGTTGTCATGGATGACAACCATTTTGACGTGGGGGATGATGTCAAGCTCTTACGCTAGGTACTCGAGCGTGTTTGAGTTAGGCAGAGTTCAGTGGACCGACTTGGTTGGCACAATGGGCACGCCCAAGACGAGTTCTATGAAAAGACTTTGGTGAGACGAATGCACAAAGAATGCACCAGAGATGAGTTTGGTTGAATGATTGGAACAAATTTGAGAGTCGACATGATGAGGGTGCCTAGCTGAGGTGCACCCAATTTGCGAAGATACAGAACCGAGGATGAGACGTGAAGGCACAAGACTGATAGTGAATTGAAGGAATGTTTCTATGCGACATAATTTTGAGTTTATGGCCGGCTCGAAGGAAGGAAGGTCGACTCGAATGCCCAACCGACATATCCCTTGGAAGAGACACTATTGTTCATGGAGAGTGACTCGTATATATAAGATGACAGGAAAGGAGCTAAAACATCAATCAAACTAAGATCAACAATTCGTCATAGCTAGAAAAATAAGAAGGCAACAAAAGAAGAAGAGAGTTGGGTCTCACGAAGGAGCTCGCTCTCTAAATCAAGCTACGAAAGGAAGTTGTGAAAGATTGTGGAACACCGTGGGGTATTTGTGTATTGAGGTTGTGTGTAGGTCGAAGGGCGACAACTTGGAGGCATAGTACGAGCATTAGTAAACTCAAGTTGGTTTCACCATTGAGGAGAAAGTGCGTCGGTGCTGCACAACTTAGGGGACTCGGGAATCTCATAGCTCAGAGGTGTGCCCTGGTGGTGTGATACCCAAATTCTGTGGCTAGATGGCATTGGATTTCCTGAAGGAAGTTATTTCTAGGAGGGAAACCTCATGTTTTGAGGCTTATAACATGCCTTCCAGAGGGATATTGAGCCTCTTGATCCTAAAAGATTTCATCCTTTGGGGTACGACCCTCTATCTTCAATGGTTTTGTTTACATTTGGCAAACCTTGCTTATTGTCTTAGTCTCGTTTTCCTTGTGGTGACAAGTGACTTTCTTGTAAATTTTCTAGGCTAAGGAGTTGGTGTTGTCTTTGCCTCTACTTGAGCCGACCCAAAATTATTATCAATGGAGGTATATAGCTTCCTTGGACAATGAGATTACCATGTTTGAATTTTTAGAATGCAATAGTAGTCTCCCACTTGTGAATTATTCATGCCAATGGCGGGAATTAGCCTTGTCCATTTTTTTCTTTTTGCCTCTCTCGTTATATGCTGGCGTTTTTTCAACTCTATCCTTGGTCACCTCACTAGTGATCGATTCCCTATAAGTCATTTTCATGAGTAGGACCCAACTTGATATACTTAGTCCTAGATGGTTCTAGTCAACACGCTACTACCTTTTTTTTATTTCCTTGGAACGTTGGTTTTGGTTGTTGCATGCTATAGAATGCAATTATGTGATTGCTTAATCATTTATCCAACACTTCCTTCCTCTAATCTTTTGCTCCTTGACTTAGCTAGTACCACCCTAGTAATTTTCTCTCATTCTATATCTAACATTTTTTATTGTTTTCATTCTTCTTTTCCCATTCTTTCGTTATCTCCATACTCATGTTAGATATTTTTGTCTTCACTAGTATGTCACTAGCTCACCACAACTCACACCGTTTCTTGTTTTGTGCTAGCATCGTCTCATGTAGCCTTTTCTTTTGCGTCTTGAAAGACACTTCTTCTCATGCTAGAGCTTCCATGGTGATAGTATTTCCAAAACTTGCCTTCATTGGTCCTTCACCAGTCCTTGTATCTTTTGCACCCTACTTAGCTACAGGTGGGCATAGCTATCACATAGTTTTATAGCTATTTCATGAACTTTGCCACTTTAGATGACCTTTATTTTCATCTATTTTTCAATTGACGAGGTCGCTTGGATGATTATGAGGATATATTCTTACCTTGGAAACATCCTATAACAAGCTCCACATGAAGACATATCTTTTTTTAGTGAATTATAAGTATCGTAATTCTAACTATTCTTCCTTGAATTTTTGCATTTCATTTATGATTCTTGCTTAACATTAGTCTTATCTAGCTTGTTAACCAAGGACCCCATTTTATGTATTTGACACTTTTTGGCTTGGTACAATGGGAGATGATTCTATGATGTTCATGTGGCATGAAATTTCATAGTACACATATGTCACGACATTGGCCACGTCATTCAAGGCCCATCTAGGCAAATTTTGTATGCATGGGCATCCTCTTGACATTCCATGTTGATTATCCTTGAACAACTTCCTATTGCATCATCTTTCTAGCTATTTTTCACTGTAATACAGCTCCAAACCCTTTGCGGACACATCTACTTGCTATTTGCAAACATGTGGCTTCATTATTTTTGACTTGGAGAGGGTCATTTCACAATTTTTGGTGGTCACTTGCATGATTTTTAGGGTATATTCTTATGTTCGAAACCTCTCCTTGGACTTGCGAAATATTTGGAGGAGCTTTCAACATATTTGGCCCTTTTCACTTGACGCCGGTGGACCTCCCACTGTCAAGCCCTTAGGCTTAGGCGCTCGAATGTGCTCACGTTAGGCCAAGTGAAGTTTGGTGGAACGACTTGGACGACATGAAGAGTGCACCCGAGATGCGTTTGGCAGAACGACTTTGGTGAGATGGACACACGAAGAGCGCATCCAAGATGAGTTCACTGGAACAATTGGAACAGCTTGGTGAGTCGACACGACAAGGATATGCATACAAGGTGTTGAGAATTTCGAGGTGGCAGTTAATTGATTTCTCTTAGTATGACATTATCTTCTGATGTTTTTGCTATTATTATTAGATATTTCGATTTATCTTTTATTATCATCAAGGCCAATGCCAAGAAACAAATAGAAGAGGACATAAGATGTATGCATGCAGCTAGGGAAAAACCCCACTCTTTGTGGAAAACTCGGTCAAAATTCTTTCTTCAGTAGATTCAACATTAGATGACCAAGACCCTGGTCTAGAGACTCCCTCCATCAAGTCATCCTTTATTTGTTCTTCCTTTCATTGTGTTTGCATACCAAGATCCATGTCACTGTATGAGCATCGAATTCTTGTCACTGTGTTTGCATTGAATACTTATCACTGTGTTTGCATCGAGACATCATCCTTATCATTGTCATGGCACCGTGATCTCCTCACTGTGATTTCACCGAAACTTCAACACTATCATGACACTGAAACCTTTACTCTGATAGACCTTGACTGTGGTCGCACCGAGTTCATTGCACTGTGGTAGCATTGAGACTGTAATACTGTGTTGACATCGTGGCATGACACTTTGGTGACATACACTGTGACATATCACTAAAACTCCATCTTTAATATCCATTGTAATCCTCTCTTTATTTGGGAAGGTATGCCAAGAGTATGTTTGTGATTCATCGAACTTTGTGCATTGTGGTTACTCGAAATACATCTCTGTAATTAGCCTGAAATTTTGTGGTTAAGTACTGCGAAGACCCCACACATATATATATATAGTTGTTCGTCCATATAAATGAGCTGACATGTGTTCTTGAAGAGGTGTGTCTTTGTTTTATGCTGACATGATTTGAAGATAATTTATTTGAGGCCAATTTGAAGAGGTCGACTTGATGAAGACTTGATGAAGAGGCCAAGTTTATGACTTTGCTGAAGAGGATGACTTGATGGAGGAGTCTCAAATAAATGGCTTTGACAACAACCTAAAGCCTACAATGGAGGCTTGATGTATAATTGACCCAAGCATGACACCCATGTTTTAATAAGTCAATTCAATAATAATAATTTTTTTTTTCTTTTCTTTTTACATTTGACTGAAGTACAATTTATGAAGGCCAAACCTAGTTACATTCTTCAACACTCCCTCTTAACTAGGGAGGTATTCATATTTATATATAATTAGAGAGGTACATAGAAGATCTCACTTTATCTATGAAGAAGTTTAGGCACCACAATGCCATGGACTAGATTCTTGACTAGGGAAATCTATTCATTGGTCTCTCAACAGTTTAGGCACCACAATGCCATGGACTAGATTCTTGAACAGGCAATCTATTTGAGTGGGACTAAGATGGACTAAAGATTTCGATCTCTCTAGGTACCATCAAGCTTACATACTAACCATGAACCCAGGGATCTAGGTGTGCATGCTCCCGATGCCACCCTCCCCACTAGACATCAAAACAAAGTGCCGACCCGATGTCCTTCCATGCAATGCTTCACTTGCAAAGCCTCAACAACAAATCTCTCCTGATCAACCATCATGCTATCAATACATCGAGAGATTCACCTCTACAAACACAACCCCAATCAGTAATACACTTTCAAATATACATCATTAAAAACAAACCTCCGGGTTCTCGATGTTGCTCTCCAACGTATCTCAGTAGGACTACCAATCGAATCTTTTGACAGATGATTCCTGTTTGCTACTCCTCATGCAGCAACATATACTTCATTCTCCAATCAAAACTATGTCATGCCCTCCCCCCTCCGAAGAATTTCAGTCCCCACTCCGGTTACCAATTTTCTTGATCACTCCATGCATTTAGTTTTAAATCCAAGCATGATAACTATACTAAAATCTGGAAATGAAAATAATTTTTGAAAACACAACTTTGGAGATTTCATCACTGCTGGAAAATGCAAAAATAAAGCACAGTAAAAATATAAAAGCCACACAGAAAATGACACAGTGATTTTGGTCAATGTGACCCTGGAAAACCCCCCTACAACTCTCGGGGAAAACCAGTTTGAGAGCTGTTCTTTATTTCTGAAAATATTCTATAGAGAAACTGAAATACACAATAAAAATTCTAGCAACCACAAATTACAACTTATCTCGATTTCCGTGCTTGAACTCCGCCTCAGAAAATGTGCGAACAACAAAACAGAAATAACAACAATAAATAACAGCATTTAATGCTCTACGGTCTACCTAGAAATATGTGCCCAGAAGTTACTATACGACCGTACAGACTGTACGGAAATGTACAACTGTCTCTCTCCTCGAAAATTGTGCCCATCATGCCTTTAACCTGTTGTAATTTCTCCCTCATTTTCTGTGATGTACGGTCCTTGAATGTGTGTGAAATGTTGATGTACGAATTCTGCCTTAGAATGCGTGCCAAATAGATGTTCTTGTACGAACTGCTAAAATGTCTCCTTGGGATGCGTGCCAAAGTTTGTTGCTCTCCTTCACTTCTTGCCCACTCAGAAATTTTCTCCTTGCTCTCTCTTCTCTTTCTCTCAAATGCTCATGAAAGAATGAATTGATATTTTTCTTCTTCTTCTCTCCCTTTACCCTAAAAGACCTTTTGGGTAGCCCTATGATCTAATGGCTGATATTCATTTAGATCTAGGGATGAGAATAAATGTGCATTTAATTCTCACTTTCTATTTTTTAACTCACCCACTTAAATAAAGACTCATTTAGCCTTTTATTTCCATAGTCACTTTTTCACTTTTTAATTTTTCATTGACTTTAATAAAGTCACTTTTAAATTAGATTGACTTTACCACTTATAAAGTCACTTTTAAATTAGATTGACTTTACCACTTATAAAGTCACTTTAGGAGAAGAAGTACAAATAAAGTGGACACTTTTTCCTAGAACAAAGATCAAAGCCTTAGGGAACCACTTGTCCTCTGGTACCCAAATTTTAACACTCCCTCTTACCGAGGAAAGTGTTCCTCACCACTCCCATCTTGTCTCTGAAATAGACATGTTTGCTCGGTGGTAAGGCTTTGGTGAAAATGTCTACTACTTGCTCATTTGTGAAAATGTACTCAAGCTTAACTGCTCCCTTTTGGACATAGTCTCGAATGAAGTGATACTTGATCCCAATATGCTTTGACTTGTCATGGAAAACTGGATTCTCCGTGAGTTTTATGCAACTCTGATTATCGCAGTAAATCACAGAAGGTCTCAATGCCTGACCAAATAGACCAAACAACATCTTGTGAAGCCATATGGTCTCACAACTAGCCAAACTAGCAGACATACACTCTGCCTCAGCTGAGCTCAATGCAACTGACTATTGTTTTCGGTTGAACCACAACACAACTGTCGAACCCAACCCAAAACAACACTCTGAAGTACACTTCCTATCTGAAGCACAACCTGCACAATCTGAATCAGTGTACCCTGCAAGTCTCACTCCATCACCCTGTCTATAATCCAAACCATAATCCACAGTACACTGCAAGAAACAAAGAATGTGTTTTGCAACCACCCAATGCACTCTCCTGGGCTCACACATGAACTGACTCATAGTGTTAACTGCAAAACATATATCTGGTCGAGTGTTGACCAAATACATTAATGAACCAATCAGTTGCATGTATAAAGTAGGATCCACCAACTCGGAATTAGAAGCGTGAAGCTTCTTCCAGTTAGTGATCATAGGTGTAGACATGGGTTTGAAGTCCTCCATGCGCAATCTGCTAAGAATATCCACAATGTACTTCCCCTGTCCCAGGATGAAATGCCCCTCCTCCTGCCACACCTCCAATCCCACAAAATAATGCATCAAGCTGATATCCTTCATCTCAAACTCTGAAGCAAGATCTCTCTTGCAGCCCTCAATGAGTCTCTCTGCACCAGTGATGACCAAGTCATCAACATACAACACTAAAATGATGCCTACCATAATGAAGTATAGGTTCGAATCAACCTCACTCTTAGTGAAACCCAACTGCTGCAAGTATGTATCAATCCTTGAGTACCAAACTCTAGGAGCTTGCTTCAGGCCATAGAGTGCCTTTTTAAGTTGCATACATGGGTCTCCTTCCCATGCACCTCAAAGCCCTACGGCTGCTCAATATAAAATTCCTCTTGAACCAAGCCATTGAGAAAGACAGTATTCACATCCATCTAGTGGATCTTCCAACCATCTCTACTGTAATCGATATAATGGAGCGAATAGATGTATACCGAGCCACGGGAGCGAAGGTCTCCTCATAGTCAACTCCTTCTACTTGTGAGAACCCTCTCGCCACAAACTGAGCCTTGAACTTCTCTATGCTGCCATTTGTAGCATACTCTATCTTATAGAGCCATCTGGAAGTAACAACTGATTTACCTTCAGGCCTCGACACTACCTCCCAAACATCGTTCTTCATAATAGAAGAATAATCCTCCATCATGGCCAATCTCCAGACCTGCTGGCTGGCTGCCTCCTCATAACTAGAAGGCTCAGAGTCAACAACGATTGTTACCAATGCCATATAACTACAAAACCGCTCAGGTGGTTCACTCTCTCTGACCTGTCTCTTTGGCCCAGCAACTGATGTGGCCTCGCGCAAGGTGTCTTGAAGCCACTTGGGCTTCCTCTTCCCTGAACCAACTTCTTCCACCAGAGTGAAAGAATCCTCATCATCATCAGATGCCTGAACTCCTGAAGGCCTGCGAACTGACCTCATAACTGTACCTGTGCCTGTAGAAGCTGAAGTACCATGCGAACTGTCCATTAGTGGACTACCCTGTGAACTGCTTTGCGGACTGCCCTACATGCTGCCCGAAGAACCACCCACCTAACTCTGAGAGCCACTGCTCACTGATGGACCTGAAACTGTAATCGATGTAGCTCCTGATCCCTGACCTCCTGCACCCTGTGCACTGGATCCCTGCGACTGACTCAACTTCTCCTGAGTGTCTGGTGACTCTAGATAATGCAACTCCCGTGACCTCTTGAAAGCCCTCTCCTCCTCGAACTTTACATCCTTCTTGACAACATCTTTCCTCTTTGCAGGAATGTAAATCTGGTAACCTTTCGAGGTCTCGCTATAACCTCGAAAGATGCCCATGTTTGCAGTAGGTTCTAGCTTGGTCCTCTTCTCCTTGGGACATAGGAATATGTAAGGCACCTAAAGATACGAAAGTGCCCAACATCAGGTTTCTTCCCAGAAAAAACCTCCTCAGGAGTCACATTCCCTAAGGCACGATGTGGACTCCTGTTCTGCATGTAAACAACAGTGTTGCAGGCTTCTGCCCAGAAGAATAAAGGTAACCCCTGATCATGAAGCATAGCTTTGGCAGCCCTACAATGAATCTGTTCTTCCTCTCTGCCACCCCGTTCTGCTGGGGGTTGTAAGGAACGATGAACTCCCGCTTTATGCCTGCCTTTGCACAAAAATCAACAAATTCACAAGAGTATACTCACCTCCATTATCAGACCTGAGTACCTTGATCTTCCTACCTGTTTGGGTCTCCACAAGAGCTTTTAACTCTTGAAATTGCTTGAAGACCTCGCTCTTGGTCTTCAAAAAATAAATCCAGGTCTTCCTATAGTGTTCATCAATGAATAGAACATAATACTCATAGCCACTCAAGGATACATGAGACATCCGACCACTCACATCGGAATGAATCAAATCAGGGATCCCTATCGCTCTGCTGTCATTGCTGGGAAAAGGAGATTTGGCAAACTTCCCCATATCACATCCTCTACATACATCAAGGTGATCAGAACTGAAATCTGGCACACCAATGGTGATCTCCCGCAATGTCCTCAAGGCCCCATGATACATGTGACTCATCCTGCGATGCCAAATCACACACAACTCTGAACTGCTAGATCTGCTGTCGAACCTTTCTCTAGTGCTGCTACTAAATGCCATCAGGGGTTAGAATGAGAACTTGTACACTTTGGCATGACGCACACCAATCACTCTCGCTGAAGAAGCTGGAGTTCCCCTAGGATATATGGGCACCTGTCCACTCTTGAACAACACCTCATACCCTATGTCCTGAAGTCTTGAAACGAATATCAAGTTCTTCTTCATTCCAGGTAGGTATAGAACATTTGACTCTTTCAAGGGAGGTTTGGGTTCCCTATCAAATGTCAATGTTCCCACACTGACTGCTTTAACAATGCCGTCATCACCAAGTACTACCTCCATATTAGTATCACTCTCTGAAAGCTCTGAGAAGTACTCCCTGACTCCTGTCATATGACGAGAAGCTCCACTGTCAACATACCAAATACTAGAATATGCTCTGCTATTAGAGGAGAGTGCACACTCCCTGTGAACCTGTATGGCAGCTGAAACTGCACTGGAGGCCTCACAAGCTATGAAGACAAACTCTCTATCAAAGCTCTTCATAGAGAGCTTGGAAGCTTGCTTCTTTGCTTTGCCTTTGTTGCCTCTTGCCAACAATGAGACATTGTCATCCTCCTCTCCCTGTTTGGTTGCCCCAAGATTGTTCTTCCTGATCTCATTCTGAATACAATCATCCCAAAACTTTTCCCATCCGGGAAGGTTCTCCCGTGCAACAATACCATCCACAAAACTCTCCAAAGTCTTGGGAAGACCATTCAAAGCAATCCTCACCAACTCAGTGGGTGCAATGGTCTCACCTACGACTGCCTCCTCATCTCTCACGGAAGTGATCTTTGTCAGGTATGATGTAGCACTGTTAGTCTTAGCCATTTTTATGGCCTTCAGTTTCTCCTTTAGGACCACTTATCTGTTTTCATTTGAGCTCTGGTAAACACCGGTCAAGGCTGTCCACATTTCATGTGCATAAGTCTTTCCTCTCACATGAGGAATGACATGATCTTTGACTCCATCCAAAATTAGTATTTTGGCCTTAGCATGATTTTTATTGAGCTCTGCTAACTGTACAGGGTCATCAGGTACTGCTATTGGGTGTTGTGTGGTATGTACCATAATGCCGCAGACTTCTGCTTCCCCGAAGATACTCTGGATTATCTCCCTCCATGCACTGTAGTTACTCTGACCATCTAACCTGTCTTCCACCCTCAAACCCAAAGACATGATTTGTTGTCCTAACAAACTAAAATTTCAAATGTGGTAAAGGTTTACAGTTTTCTGTGTAAAAATTAGCTTGTTGTAATTTTCACACTGTTGTCCCAAACTGCAATTTTCAGCCAACCAAGCTCTGATACCATGAATAATTTCAGTCCCCACTTCAGTTATCAATTTTAAATCCAAGCATGATAAAAATACTAAATTCTTGAAATGACAATAATTTCTGAAAACACAAATTTGGAGATTTCACCACTGCTGGAAAACGTAGAAATAAATCACAGTAAAAATATAACAGCTAAACATAGCAAATGACACAGTGACTTTTGGTCAATGTGACCCTGGAGAAACCCCCTACAACTCTTGGGGAAAACCAGTTTAAGAGCTCTTCTTTATTTCTGAAAATATTTTACAAAGAAATTGAAATACACAGTAAAAATTCTAGCAACCACAAATTACAACATATCTCGATTTCTGTGCTTGAACTCCTCCTTGGAAAACGTGCCAACAACAAAGCATAAATAACAGCAATAAATAACTGCATTAAATGTTGTACGGTCTGCCTTGATATCCATGCCCAAAATTCTCTGTACGACCGTACAGACTGTAAAGAAATGTACAATTGTCTGTCTCCTCGAAAATTGTGCCTAGCTTGCCTCGAAATTTGCTCTACAGATTCTGCCTTGGAATGCGTGCTAAATAAATGTTGTTGTATGGATTGTTGAAATGTCTCCTTGGGATGCATGCCTAAGTTTGTTGCACTCCTTCACTTCCTCCCTGCCCTGAAATTTTCTCCTTGCTCTCTCTTCTCTTTCTCTCAAATGCTCATGAAAGAATGAATTGATCTTTTTCTTCTTCTTCTCTCCTTTTACCCTGAAAGACTTTTTGGGTAACCCTAAGATCTAATCGTTGAGATTCATTTAGACCTAGGGATGAGAATAAATGTGCATTTAATTCTTGCTTTCTATTTTTTAACTCACCCACTTAAATAAAGACCCACTTAGCCTTTTATTTCCATAGTCACTTTTTCACTTTCTAATTTTTCATTGACTTTAATAAAGTCACTTTAATATTAGATTGTAAGTTTATCACTTATAAAGTCAGTTTTAAATTAGATTGACTTTACCACTTATAAAGTCACTTTAGGAGAAGAAGTACAAATAAAGTGGACACTTTTCCCTATGTCAAAGATCAAAACGTTAGGGAACTACTTGTCCTCTGGTACCCAAATTTTAACATCTATTTTGTCCAAGTTCCCTCTTAATATAGGGAGATCAACTTCGTATTGGAGAATCTTTTATGGCATCAATCCTTCTTATCATGCTTAGACATCTTCACTATTTTGAATATGATGTACTTGCACAACTTAGACAACAAGTACAACCAAATCTATAATAGCATGAAGTTAGTCATAACAAAATCTTATAATAGTGGTAGCTTTAGACTTTACAAACATAATCAACAAGAGACCCCCTGATACGATGAATAGAGAGTGAACTAGCTCTCTGTGTTCTTCAATTTTCCTTTTATCATGACCTTAGCTCTGATACCATTTTGAGAAATCCAAGGAGGTGCAAGTTAATTGATTTCTCTTATTATGACATTATCTTGTGATGTTTTTGTTATTGTTATTAGATCTTTCGATTTATATTTTCTTATCATCAAGATTAATGCCAAAAAACAAATAGAAGAGGACACAAGATGTAGGCACATAACTAGGGAAAAACTTCACTCTTGGGGGAAAACACGGTCAAAATTATTTCTTTGGTAGATTCAATATCAGATGAGCAAGACCCTAGACTAGAGACTCCCTCCATCAAGTCATCCTTTTTTTGTTCTTCCTTTCACTGTGTTTGCAAACCAAGATCCATGTCATTGTAAGAGCATCGATTCTTGTCACTGTGTTTGCATTGAATAGTTATCGTTGTGTTTTTACTGAGACATCATCTTTATCACTGTCATGGAACTGAGATCTCCTCACTATGATTTCACCGAATCTTCAACACTGTCATGACACTGAGACCTTATCTGTTTTGACACCGAAACCTTTACTGTGATAGACCTTGATTGTGGTAGCACCGAGTTCATTGCACTGTGGTAGCATTGAGACTGTAATACTGTGTTGACATAGTAGCATGACACTTTCGTATCACTAAGTCCTTTGATTGTAGCACCGGAGAGTATCTCTGTCATTCATCGAACTTGTGCATTGTGGTTACACACAAGACATCTCTGTAATTAGCTCTACAATTAGGCCAAAATTTTGTGGTTAAGTAATGCGAAGATCCCACACTTATATAATAGTTTTTCGTCCATAGAAATGAGCCGACATGTGTTCTTGAAGAGGTGTGTCTCTTTTTTAGGCTGACATGACTTGAGTTCCCCTAGGATATATGAGCACCTGTCTACTCTTGAACAACACCTCATAACCTATGTCCTCAAGCGTTGAAACGAATATCAAGTTCTTCTTCATTCCAGGAAGGTATAGAACATTTGACTCTTTCAAGGGAGGTTTGGGTTCCCTATCAAATGTCAATGTTCCCACACCGACTGCTCTAACAATGTTGTCATCACCAAGTACTACCTCCATATTAGTATCACTCTCTGAAAGCTTTGAGAAGTACTCCCTGACTCCTGTCATATGACGAGAAGCTCCATTGTCAACATACCAAATAATAGAAGATGCTCTGCTAGTAGAGGAGAGTGCACACTCCCTGTGAACTTGTATGGCAGCTGAAACTGCATTGGAGGCCTCACAAGCTATGAAGACAAACTCTCTATCAAAGCTCTTGATAGAGAGCTTGGAAGCTTGCTTCTTTGCTTTGCCTTTGTTGCCTATTGCCAACAATGCCACATTTTCATCCTCCTCCCCCTGTTTGGCTGCCCCAAGATGGTTCTTCCTGATCTCATTTTGAATACAATCATCCCAAAACCTTTCCCATCCGGGAAGGTTCTCCCGTTCAACAATACCATCCACAAAACTCTCCCAAGTCTTGGGAAGACCATTCAAAGCAGTCCTCACCAACTCAGTGGGTGCAATGGTCTCACCTACGACTGCCTCCTCATCTCTCACGGAAGTGATCTTTGTGAGGTATGATGTAGCACTGTCATTGTTAGCCATTTTTATGGCCTTTAGTTTCTCCTTTAAAACCATCTATCTATTTTCATTTGAGCTCTGGTAAACACCGGTCAAGGCTGTCCACATTTCATGTGCAGAAGTCTTTCCTCTCACATGAGGAATGACATGATCTTTGACTCCGTCCAAAAGCAGTCTTTTGGCCTTAGCATCATTTTTATTGAACTCTGTTAATTGTACAGGGTCATCAGGTACTGCTATTGGGTGTTGTGTGGTATGTACCATAATGCCGCTGACTTCTGCTTCCTCGAAGATACTTTGGATTATCTCATTCCATGCACTGTAGTTACTCTGACCATCTAACCTGTCTTCCACCCTCAAACCCAAAGACATGATTTGTTGTCCTAACAAACTAAAATTTTAAATGTGGTAAAGGTTTTCAGTTTTCTGTGTAAAAATTAGCTTGCTGTAATTTTCACACTGTTGTCCCAAACTGCAATTTTTCGCCAACCAAGCTCTGATACCATGAAGAATTTCAGTCCCCACTCCAGTTATCAGTTTTCCTTATCACTCCATGCATTTAGTTTTAAATCCAAGCATGATAAAAATACTAAAATCTTGAAATGACAATAATCTCTAAAAACACAAATTTGGAGATTTCACCACTGCTAGAAAACGCAGAAATAAAACACAGTAAAAATATAACAGTCAAGCATAGAAAATGACACAGTGACTTTTGGTCAATGTGACCCTTGAAAAACTCCCTACAACTCTTGGGGAAAACCAGTTTGAGAGCTCTTCTTTATTTCTGAAAATATTTACAGAGAAATTGAAATACAAAGTAAAAATTCTAGCAACCACAAATTACAACATATTTCGATTTCTGTGCTTGAACTCCTCCTTGGAAAACGTGCCAACAAAAAAGCATAAATAACAACAATAAATAACCGCATTAAATGTTGTACGGTTTGCCTTGAAATCCATGCCCAAAAGTCACTTTACGATCGTACAGAAATGTACAATTGTCTTTCTCCTCGAAAATTGTGCCTAGCTTGCCTCGAAATTTGTGCCTTTAACTAGCTATACGGTCCTCAAAATGCGTGCCAAATGCTGCTCTACGGATTCTTCCTTGGAATGCGTGCTAAATAAATGTTGTTGTACGGATTGTTGAAATGTCTCCTTGGGATGCATGCCAAAGTTTGCTGCTCTCCTTCACTTCCTCCCTGCCCTGAAATTTTCTCTTTCCTCTCTCTTGTCTTTCTCTCAAATGCTCATGAAAGAATAGATTGATCTTTTTCTTTTTCTTCTCTCCTTTCACGCTAAAAGACTTTTTGGGTAACCCTAAGATCTAATCGTTGAGATTCATTTAGATCTAGGGATGAAAATAAATGTGCATTTAATTCTTGCTTTCTATTTTTTAACTCACCCACTTAAATAAAGACCCACTTAGCCTTTTATTTTAAAAATCACTTACTATTTTCTAATTTTTTCAGTGACTTTAATAAAATCACTTTTAATATCAATTCTTAATTTCATCTTGTAAAGTACGAGAGAAAAATTAATTAAACTTTACCATATCGTACTTTAGGAGAAGAAGTACAAATAAAGTGGACACTTTTCCCTAGGCCAAAGATCAAAACGTTAGGGAACCACTTGTTCTCTGGTACCCAAATTTTAACATTTATTTTGTCCAGGCTCCCTTTTAATATAGGGAGATCAACTTCGTATTGGAGAATCTTTTATGGCTTCCATCCTTCTTATCATGCTTAGACATCTTCACGATTTTGAATATGATGTACCTTCACAACTTAGACAACAAGTACAACCAAATCTATAATAGCATGAAGTTAGTCATAACAAAATCTTATAATAGTGGTAGCTTTAGACTTTAGAAACATAATCAACAAGAGACTATACTTTTTGTCTAAATCATATCAACAAATCAATCAAAATGTCAGTTTTCTCGATAAGATGACAAGTTCTTTCATATAGCGAACCCTAGAAATAAGATAAACAAAAAAAGGTATCTAATAACTTTTCATAATTCATATGTTAGACTTCCCACTAGGATTTCATGTAAACCCTAGATTTCATACATTAGATTTAACAATCAATTATGCTAGGTTTAATCAACATGAATAGCTTATGCTAGGTTTTGTTGTAAACCCTAGATTTTCCATCTATAAATTCTTAGCAAACATTATATAGATTTTATGCTAGAAAATTTAACTACTACTAGGGTTCAACTGCAAAACCCTAGACTTCAAACAACATCTTAGAACTCAAACTTTGGATAGGGCTTGTTATCAAACCCTAGGACTTATGATCATTAGTAATTAGGTCGACACTTATATCTAGGAATTCATCATCAACCAAAAGCATAACATATGTCAGGAAATATATTAGACATATACCTATCTAGACCAAGCTAGGTTTTCCAAAAAATGAACACAAACCTAGGGTTTCATTCCTAGGAATTTAAATACATAACAAGGGAATTGCTTATAGACCCAACCAAACCCTAAAGATATAGGGTTTCATAACATAGCAATGCAAACCCTACTACACCAAAGCCTGAAAGGTTTGGGATCTCAGACAACATCATTTAATCCTAACAAGTTAAGGTTTTCATGATCATACCAAGAATCCAAACATGACATCATCAATATATCGAAAGATAATATAAATTTCTTCATAAATAATGCTAGGTAGGTTTAGGGTTTCACAAATTAATAGCATACCCTTAAGTTAGGGTTTTCCATAGAACCTTTCTAGGGTTCTTTTATACAAACAATCAAATATATGAGGTGGATAGATTTATCAGATGATGAATCATCCCAAATAAGAATCATTAAGATTCAAGAGAGCTAGACACAACAATTATTAGTAATGTAGAATGGATTTGTCAAAGAGAATAAAAAAGCTTCATGATCTAAGACATACCTTTGTTTCTCGACAAACCTTTTTAACTTCAATGCTTTGCCTTGTGAGGCCTTCTCTCATAATCCTTGAGCATCCAACAAGTCATTTCCTGGAAGTGTAAATCATGGTCTTCTAAACCTGTAATACACACTTTCAAGAAAAACATGTGATACCAAGAACATGATTTAATTTCTCAAGTTAGACCTCTTATGTAACCATGGAGGATGGAATCATATGGTATCGAAGATTAAGTTATTCTTTTAATTGACAGTAGGACATTTACTTGACACCCTAGATTGCTTGTAAATCCTAGAGGATAAGATGTGTGTTATTTTGGGATTACAATATTTACCCTAGATTAGCTATAAGCAAGAATCATTTAATATTAGATATATTACAAATCTAAAAACTCATGAACATACGTACCTTGTGATTACATACCTCTGATTTGATATCTTATTTGCATGTGCAACTCGGCAATACTTACTTGAATTTCCTCAAGGCTTGAATTAGAACAGACTTCAGATTCTTTAGTTATGTGAAGATGGCCTTGTTCTTGGTCCTGTAGTAACTATTATCATATTTCTTGTAGACATCGATCTCCACAGGTGACTGAATTGAGTTCCTTTCTTTTGACAAGATGTAGATCAAATGTACTTTATTGAACTTGTAGTACTTAACTCCTAAACAGTCTTGACATTATTGTTGTTTCCTTATAAATATCACTGCTTCTCATCAATGCTCCAACCTATGATCATATCAAAGCTTTGACCACATATCTCAGAACTTGAATTCTCGTTTATGACTATGACTGTGATTTATACCAAAC
This sequence comes from Pinus albicaulis, assembly GCA_034641835.2. Taxonomy (NCBI): domain Eukaryota; kingdom Viridiplantae; phylum Streptophyta; class Pinopsida; order Pinales; family Pinaceae; genus Pinus; species Pinus albicaulis. The sequence goes on along the minus strand of CM076584.1, from coordinate 1,591,218,763 downwards.
CTCGTTCTTTGTGTTTGATCCTAACTTGTGTTACTCACATACACTGAAATGCATCACTGGATCATTCTATGATATGATTTAAGTATCTCACTGTGTTTTATACCGAACTTTAATTGTCTCACCATTGTATTCGGAGATATATGACTATAATATGGAATCTTCTTTAGATAACTAGCTCTAAATGCATATGTGATTTTTGCACTCATTTCTCACTGAGGTTGACCGAATGCTTTAATCTCTTCTTGATTGTGATTTCTGAAATGATATATTCTTTGACCCTTGTCCTTGAGATATACTGAAATCCTCCTACTTCTCAAGGTCCCCTGATACGATGAATAGAGACTGAACTAGCTCTCTGTGTTCTTCAATTTTCCTTTTATCATGACTTTAGCTCTGATACCATGTTGAGAAATCCAAGGAGGTGGAAGTTAATTGATTTATCTTATTATGACATTATCTTGTGATGTTTTCGTTATTGTTATTAGATCTTTCGATTTATATTTTCTTATCATCAAGATTAATGCCAAAAAACAAATAGAAGAGGACACAAGATGTAGATGGGCTTATTGTCACTTGCTCGAGATGGTGAGACCCCTGGGAGCTTGAGATGCCATTATATGGCGCCTCATGATGGGCATAATTGGAGGAAAGATTGTGTGACATGGAAAGAGGTGACAATGGTTGTGTTATAATGTTTCTCGAAGGCAGTCCTTGGCTACGAAACTACGCCGAGAAACCAACTCAACCAACTTTAGGTTCAAGCTTACCCTCGAACCAGAGGGGGATCCCTTAAGTGTTTTGAGGCTTTTTGTTGTTCACTATCATTAGACAGTAGCCTATGAATCACAATGGCAAGATCTAGGTGTTGTTGTATAGGGTGGCGACTTTGGGTTTCCAATTCTTGGTTAAAAAATAGAGCCCTCTCTTGCAGAGTCCTTATCAACGTGTTAGCGTTTAGCTATGGGAGAATAACATAGCTTGAAAGGATTTGATGGCTGAATTGAGGATAAATTAAATAATTAAATATCCTCTCTGAATATTGAATTATCTAATTAAAAAGAGAAGCATGTAGAAGAATCTCTACAACTAACACCAATAACAATCTAAACAATCATAACAAAAAGGGTAATGTCTTTATAAAACTACCAAGAAAACCAAGAGAAATAAATCAAAGAATTGGTTCAGAAGTAACAATTGGTTCAATCACGAGGCCTCACCCTCACCCAAATCATTTGGATCTCACAGTGAGGAGTCAATAGGGGAGTAGAGGGTCCCTAGAGGTCTATCCATCCAACTTATTGGAGGTAAAGTTTTAATGAGCATTGGTATGAAAGCGATATTGATTTATCCTAATTAAATGATACATGCAATGTTCCACAAGAGATGAGATAGTGCTTACTTGCAATAACGAGTCATTAATAGGCAAGTGGAATGAAATAAGTTCTCATTAAGATACAATCTTTATGCTTAAAGAGAAAGCTTCAATAGTTCGTCAAAATGTATAACATGCATGGTCTAAATAATGAAGCATAAACAAAAACTTAATTGAAACTTTCCAACCATGTAAATTGTTCGCACACATGAAATAAGATTTCTTCAAGTTTGAAGTTTTTGGAGCTCATTCATGTAAGTTTACTTAAACCCTATATTTAATGAGATGGATGTAGAGTGCATTAGCTGTTAATTATGTAGCATGAATGAGATGAAAATCAGAAAATGAGTCGATCCACCCAAGAAGCTTTTTCCTCTCCAACCAAGTAAGGGTGATACCATGGGAAAAAAGATCCCAAGCTCCCTCAAGCAAAAAAACTATTTTATTAGCGATTACAAATGAAAAAAAGAGCCTCCAAGAAGGCTGCCCAAAAGGAGATCCTTTTACGAAGATAGACCTTGGAAAATGCTAGATATCCTCCCAAAGATGAAATCAAAAGCTCATGGGAAAAACCTTCAAAACAGAAATTTACAAGTCTCCAAGGCCCACGGCCAAGATCATGTTGCTGTTGTCCTAAAGGTGCTCACAGCCTCCCTTAAAATCGATTTTGAAGTAGTGGAAGGCTTTGCATGCAAGGAAGATCAATAGTTTTTCGCCATCTTTAACTCAAGCTCCTTGTTGTCCACGCTCAAGCTTAATAAATAAAATCAAATGGTAGAGCGAAATAAACAAGATCTAAAGTACAAATTTATATACAAAGACACTAGCCCAAGAAATGGGAGTGAACCCCCATTCTTGCCTGGTTTAGAAAACGCTCTTGAAGTAGTGATTATGACTTTAAAACGCTTTACAAAGGAAATATTTTGGATTTTAAAATTTAAATTTGGTGATCAAGTAGCTTAAAGGACAATGACAGTCCCTTTTGATTCTCGATTGATGCAAAACTTGGAGTTGGATAAACTGAGTCTTGGATTGTTGTGAGTTTAGGAATGAGTTAGTCTATTTGAGACATTTCCCACGCCTAGATGGAATTCCTGCACACAATGAAAAAATGGATCCTCCCTAATCACTTGAAATCAAATGTTAACTCGCAGGAGAGTTAAAAAATTAAATGAAACAAGGTAAGCTAAGAATTCCACCTAAAATTCTTTAGCAAGCTTACTTCTAAGATAATACTCTAAAACAATGACACATGCAAGATATCTTTCGTGGACCAATCCACGCTATATGGCAAATATGAATTAACATAGATCAAACATGTAAGGAATTCCAAGTATAATAAACACAAACATGGAAATGAATCACCTCATTATGCCATGATAACATTTGCTTCGTAACCCCAAAGTCTTGATTTTATTAATATGAAAGTACAAAATGACAGAGTTTCATCAAGTCCAATAAGTTATAATATGATACATTACAATAGTCCATGGCTTTGTTATATAGAGAGTCGGGAGTAATTCCCAAGGACGAACGAATGTGAGAACTGAACTTGGAGCAAATCCCGAGGAAAGATAAGCCAATTTTGATGTGGAGAAGACTAGGACACCAAGAGAAAATTCTAATTTCTTTTGTGCGCACTAAGGGAAATCGAATTCCCCATATGATTCAGTGAACTCATCTGTAAGCCAAACGAAGTCATGTGCTACATCAAGTCAACCATTGCAATCTCGAGCAAACTGAAACCTTACCTTTAGATGATCCCAGTGAACTTATGCGTAGGACCTTGAGAAATACATGTTTCCTCTGAGTAACTGCGCAGTCTAAGCTCAAGGAATAACATAAATACTCTAGGTGAAGTTTTGAGTGTTATTGCACTCCAAATAGCTAGTGAGAAGAGGTCCCCACTTGGTCTTCAATCCACTGATCATGTAGAATATTCCTTTTATGCTCAACTGCCTTTAATAAATTCGATTTTCCTTGTGTGTAACTGCTGCTTTATCTTTGGGAAATTCGATTTTGATAAAATAAATGATTACTTAATGATGCAGTATGCTCAGTTATCCTCCACATGTATGTTGACTCAACCCTTTGAATTAATTTCCAAGTCATTTCCACGTCATTTTGTCACATGGAATATTTTATTTCTTTCTATTTTGTTTAATTGTAGCCTAATTAAATGCCAAAATTTCCACTAAAGTTAGGAAATGTGGGTTTTGAGGGTGCAAAACTCATTATTAACCCCTCAAAGTTTGTCATAGTAAGAAGTTGAGGGTGAGAGGTGTAATTTTGATTACTCATACCCCATACAACTTCTCTAAACACCACTTATTACAATCCAATTACAATTTTCATTGCAATTTTCGACTTGCGGGAAATCTAAAAAATTAAAAAATCACTACCTAGACGTAACCAAATTCCACAAATGTTTTTGTGTGATCTAGTGTTAGATCCCTATATTACTAGTGTAGTCCCTTATTGTTGTTAGTGTAGCCCCATTATTGTTATTATTGTACCCCTGTAGCCCCCATATTGTTATTATTATGCCCCATAAAAAGCCACTATTATTATTGTTGTGCCCTTACATTATTATTGTTAGGTCGGCTAGGATTATACTGTGACCCCATGGACTCCTATATATAGAACAGAGGTTTTTTCATTTGTATCATCCAAGAATTTTTCATTTATGTAATGTAAAGGAGGTTACCCCCTCGAAGTGGCTAATTTCCAAGGCACTAATCTCTCTTTTCTTCTATTTTGGGAGTTGGTTTCATAACATTTGGTATCAGAGCTTTGGATTCTAGGGTTTCGCTGCTTCAAACAGGCCATCATGGCATTTTCACTATAAATTTTTTTCAGCGTAGGTTTAAACGCTAAAAAAAACCCGATTTGCGAAGAAATCCTTAGGAAGTTCGTGTAAAAATTTCAGATCTTTGTTCGCAATATTTTTGGAGATATGATCCGTGGAAGTTAGGGTTTTTGCAGGTTCCCGAATTTCCTTTGAAAGAGGTGACCTTGGGGAAAATCGTCATAACTCTCTCTCTAAGCATCGGATTGGAATTCAGTAAAACATAGCCGAAAGCACACAGACTGTAGTTTTCTTTATATCAATTTCAGAGCCGAAGGAAGAAACAATGACACGTGGCACGCTGTACAAGTTCGCTCTACTGAATCAGTCCATAATTAGGTCATTGTGGGAGTTTGGGCATAACTTTGCCTTGAAGAATCCAAATCAGGTCAGGCCTGTGGCATTGGAAAGAAGAATCAGAGGGCTATTATAGGACCGAAGCTTGAATCTCGGGGATTCGAAATTACAGAGATACATTAGTTTAAATATCGAGCTCCTCAAAAGCAAGAAAAATGCGTGTATTTTTTTATCAAATTGCATAAGTCTTGGTTGAAAAATCAATTTGAAGTGATTCCAAGGGCATATTGAAGCATAGATATTAGTATTGGGTTTTAAAATTTGCCCTAAAAATAATTCAACATCCATTAAGCCCCCATTAGGCTCTATTATGACTCATGAAGAGGAAGACGTGCAAAACGATATATCAAAATTAGAAGAGCAGGTGCAACAACTTTCGCTCTCAAAAAGAGCAACAAAAAATGAAATGGAAGTTTTGAAGAAAGGCATGGAAGCTAAGATGGATGGTTTGAAGAAAGGCATGGAAACTAAGATGGATGGTTTGAAGAAAGGCATGGAAACTAAGATGGATGGTTTGAAGAATGACATCGAAGACATGGAAGAAAAAATGCAAGACATGAAGAATGATTTAAAAGAAGACATGAAAGGTTTGACAAAGTTGATACAAGAAATGACTCCTAATGGTGAAAAGATAGTAGAGGAAACTCATGATGAGAACAAAATAAATGTTAATCGTGATTTCATAAACTCTAATGTTGGATTGAAGACCCGCCATATTCCAAAGATCGATATGAGGTAGTTTGATGGAAAGGATCGCGTAACGTGGATCCTACAGATGGAACAATATTTTGATCTCAATAATGTGCAAAACACACAAAATCTATGCATTGCAACTTTATATTTAGAACAAAATACATTTGTATGGTATCGATGGCTTTGCTCCTATAAAAAAATTGTCACTTGGTCAATTTTTACAGAGGAAATGATTACACATTATGAGGATACAAAGAGCAACACCTCCTTTAGCCAATTGATAAATCTCAAACAAAAGGGTTTAGTGGCGGAGCACATTGAGCACTTCCAAAAATTGAATATAAGGGCAGCTGATATTTCGGAGGAACACAAGATTGATGTCTTCATAGGGACTTTAAAGGATAACATCCGACATGAGGTTCGCCTTTGGGAACCTGATTCATTGGAGAAGGCATTCAGGTTGGCAAGAAAAATTGAATGTAAAATTATGGCGACAAGGAAGCCTACCACTCACATCTATAAATATGGAAGTGTTGCTACTCCTAGTTTTCCATAACCTACAAGGTTGACACCACAACAATTGGAAGAAAAATGAGAAAAAGGGTTTTGCTATAGTTGTGATAGCAAATATACTAAAGGTCATAAGTGTGTTGAAAATAAATTATTTTACATAGATTGTGAAGAGGAAGAAGAAAATGAACAAGAAACTGCAAAAGATGAGGATATACACCAGGAACCAACCCTAGAGAAAGAAGAAATGAGTCTGACCATATCCTGTAATGCATTGATATGAATTACCACTCAAACTCTCGAGATAGAAGGACATATCAAGAAGAAAAAGGTTATAGTGTTTATTGATTCGGGTAGTACCCATAATTTTATTCATTGTAAGTTAGCCAAGGAATTGAATTGCTTCCTATACCCAGCACCAGAGTGTCAAGTGATAGTTGCAAATGGAGGAACTATAAATTGCTTTGGAAAATGCCATAATATCAAGCTAACCATGGGGGAATATGTATTGAATAGTCCAATGCTTTCCATTCCAATGGGGGGTGTTGATGTTGTACTAGGAGTACAATGGTTACAGTCTTTAGGGATGGTAGCTTTTAATTTTCAAGAAATTTTCTTGAAATTTTTTTCGGAAGGAAAAGAAGTTGAATTACGGGGTATCGCAGGGAAGCCGGGAAAGATAATAAGCTCTAATGTCATGAAAAAGCTTCTAAACAAAGAACAACGAGGCGTAATTGCACAATTATGCTCATTAGAATTTCCAACATCAAAATCATCTATTTCTCCAGATCTCCAAAAAGTCTTGGACAATCATTCTTAGGTGTTTGAAAAAAGAAAAAAAGGACTTTTCTACAGTTGCGATAGCAAATACACTTAAGGTCATAAGTGTGTTGAAAACAAATTATTTTACATAGATTGTGAAGAGGAGGAGGAAAATGAACAAGAAACTTCAAAAGAAGAGGATATACACCAGGAACCAAGCCTAGAGAAAGAAGAAATGAGTCCGGCCATATCATGTAATGCATTGGAAGGAATTACCACTCCGCAAACTCTTAAGATAGAAGGACATGTCAAGAAGAAAAAGGTTAGTGTTGATTGATTCGGGTAGTACCTATAATTTTATTCATATTAAGGTAGCCAAGGAATTGAATTGCTTCCTATACCCAGCACCAAAGTGTCAAGTGATAGTTGCAAATGGAGGAACTATAAATTTCTCTGGAAAATGCCATAATATCAAGCTAACCATGGGGGAATACGTATTGAATAGTCCAATGCTTTCCATTCCAATGGGAGGTGTTGATGTTGTACTAGGAGTACAATAGTTACAATCTTTGGGGACAGTAGCTTTTAATTTTCAATAAATTTTCTTGAAACTTTTTTCGGAAGGAAAAGAAGTTGAATTACGGGGTATCTTAGGGAAGCCACGAAAGATAATAAGCTCTAATGTCATGACAAAGCTTCTGAAGAAAGAACAATGAGGTGTAACTGCACAATTATGCTCACTAGAAGTTCCAACATCAAAATCATCTGTTTCTCCGGATCTCCAAAAAGTCTTGGACAATCATTCCAAGGTGTTTGAAACTCCCAAAGGATTCCCACCTATTCGTGATCATGATCATGCTATTCATTTGATTCCAGGAAGTGTTCTTACAAACATCAGGCCTTACAGATATCCTTATGTCCAAAGAGCAAAATTGAACATATGACTGCAGAAGTGTTAGAGGTTGGTATAATTCAACCTAGTCAAAGTTCTTTCTCTGCTCTAGTAGTATTGGTGCAGAAGATGGATGGATCATGGCACATGTGTTCGGATTATAGGGAGCTCAATAAGCTCACTATTAAAGATAAATTTCCCATTCCCGTGATTGATGAATTATTGATTGAATTAGATGGAGCAATTTATTTTACCAAGTTCGATCTTCGTTCAGGATATCATCAAATTAGAATGAATACTGAAGATATTCCGAAAACAACGTTTCATACTCATGAGGGTCATTATGTATTTTTGGTCATGCCTTTTGGCCTTACCAATGCACCTTCTACATTTCAAGGGTTGATGAATTCCATTTTCAAACCATTCCGTAGAAAATTTGTGTTAGTATTTTTTAATGATATACTAATCTATAGCAGGTCTTGGAAGGATCATGTTCAACAAGTTGACAGGGTGCTCAAACTATTGGAGGAGAAACAATTATATGCAAAAACCACCAAATGTTTCTTTGGAGTACAAGAGGTGGAATATCTGGGTCATATTGTATCTCAAGAGGGTGTTAAGGTAGACCCTAACAAAATTAAAGCCATTAAGGAATGGAAAGTCCCCACAACCATAAAGCAATTGCGAGGATTTCTCGGGTTAACAGGGTATTATCGCAAGTTTGTTAGGAATTATGGGAGAATAGCAGCACCTCTAACAACATTATTGAAGAAAGATGCATTTTCATGGACTCCTGAAGCAACTAAGGCCTTTAAACATCTTAAAGAGGCAACGTGCCTAGCACCGGTTTGAGTGTGCAGGGACTTGGAATCTGCATCCACCAACCAAAAATATATATTAGTAGTATCCATTCAAAATATCATCGAATAAAATCAAGTATAGAATTGGAAATTTATTCTAAGAGCATAAAATAACAATTTATTCATGAAATAAATTTATTTATGCAAAATTGACAAGGGATAAGGTTATAAATATGATACAAAAATATGCCTTATGGCATCAAATGTCTTCAATGAAGTTCATGTTGAGAACCTTCCTACTTTTCAACAGATCCATGGGTTGTATTTTTTATGTTCCCTGTCCAATTCTGAATATCTTGGGACTTGTCCCAACACTGTGTTGTAATTGGCCATCAGATTTACCAAATCCTTTCCGCTTTTTTCTTTTGTTTTTGATAGATTGTGATGTTGATGTTGATGTTGATGTGATCAAAGTAGACCTTTCTGCACGATCTTGAAGATATTTAGATGGAAATTTTTTAGAATCCCAGACTTCTTTGGCCTTTATTTCTCCATTCTGCATCTGCTCTGACATGGGTGATGGATCAATCTCATAAGTATTAACATTATTCCTCTCAATTTCCTTTCTATTCAGGCCACCTTCAATTAGCCATTTTTCAATGGAATAAATGACCTCATAATAAGATGAATCTTTCTTTAGCAGATCAGGAGGCTTGTGATCTATTTCTTTGTTCTTTTCCCATTCGTCATCTTACCTAAGTTAGAGTTTTTGTACCTCTGATCTTTCCATTTCCTCCAACCTATTATGAAAAGTGACCCGATTCCTTCAGAACACTTATCTCCCTAACATTATTTGTTTCCATGGTGTTGATTAATTGCACTTGTTTTTCTTCCATGGCGAGCAACCTATTTTGAAGAGCGGCCATTTGATTAGAATGATTGACTTCCATGTCTTTTAGTGCTTGTGAATGAGTTATCTCGATGGTCTTAATGAGTTGAGCTTGGTTGAGTTGCAAATCCTTAATCATTTGAGTCAACTCCTTGATGAGATCCTTATCATTCTCATTAGCTTTCACTTTGATCTTTCTTTCATCTCCATATTTTTCTTCAAAGACATCAATGGTTGATTCTAGAGAGTCAAAACCTTTAGCAGGTAATTCTATGAACCGATCCATTGCATCACCATCTAATGAAAAAATGAAAAGTATCATTTTAATGTCCTCATGGTTAATATCATGGCACCATTTGCTCACACAAAGGTGAGTTTCAGTACTAATGGAATTGTCACCTCGAAAACTAGGCAACTCATCAATAGCCTCAATGGCTTCATTCGAAATAAAATTCAGAGAGCCTGAAATGTTAGTAAAATCAGAAGGGGCAAACAAATCATTCATGATGTCATGCTCACTTGACCCTGAAAGAGAAAATGGATATTAGAGAGAGGCTCTTGTCCAATATTAGCAAGAAGTATACAAGAAGAAAGGTTTCAAGCAGAAATCCTTGCAAAAAATGAAATAAGTGGAGTTGCCAATTGAACAAGAATCTAGCTCTAAAATCCAACATCCAAAATCCAAAAATTAGTCTATTTCCCAGGTACAAGAAGACTTGTCCCCGACAACGACGCCAAAAAATGTTATCGCTTTCCTTGCCGCCTTCACCTACCTACAAGCTAGTCGGAAAAGCCTTCAACCCCACAAGGTGTGGTTGGTGGCAAGGATCTCAAAGAAGGGGCTGTCACACTGATCCATACTCTCTCCATTTTAGCTCTCTCCTAGGTTAGCTAAGGGGGGTGATCCCTAAAGTGAAGAAACTAAGTTAAAAGGATATAAGGTTCAAGGAAATTTTGTTAAAGTGAAACATGGATTACTTTTTAGTGATTCATGAGGATTTATGAGCAACTTTGAAATAATAATGACAAACCATTCAGCGAGTGCCTTTGCAAATAGCTTGCTCAAAAGTAAAAGTAATGCTAAAAAAGATAAGAACACTGCAATCTTGAAATGGAAACAAAAGATGTTAGCACAAGATATTTGCAAAATAAAAATGATTATGAGATAACCAAATCAAAACATTGAAACATATCTTGGCATAGTTAGAAACAACGAAAAAAATAGATTTTAAATATGAAATTATACTTTGCGAATATGGGAAGTAAGCATTAAAATGCTTGCATGAGATTAACAACCATGAAAAGACAAGGAAAAAGAACTGTGATGAAGAGTGTTTTTTGTTACTTTTAGTTAACTATCTCTACAACAAAGATTTCAAATCAACTCTTCAATCCCCAGACATCACCCTTGCCCAAATCATGTGTTGAAACTTGCCAACCATGTGAATTGCTCACACACATGAAAGAAGATTTCCTCAAGTTTGAAGCCTTTGGAGCTCATGTATGTAAGTTTAATTAAACCCAAGTTTAAGTGAGATGGATATATAGTGCATTGGTTGTTAATTATTTAGCATGCATGAGATGAAAATCAGAAAATGAGTCAATCCACCCAAGAAATTACTTCCTCTTCAATCAAGGAAGGAGGATACCATGGGAAAAAATATCCCAAGCTCCCTCAAGCAAAAAGGTTATTTTGTTAACGATTACAAATAAGAAAAAGAGCCTCTAAGAAAGCTGCCCAAAAGGAGATCCTTTTACGAAGATAGAGGTCAGAAAAAGCTAGATCTCCTCCTCAAAGATGACAACAAAATGTCACGAGGAAAACCTTCAAAACAAAATTTTTACAAGTATCCAAGGCCCACGGCCAAGATCATTCTGGTTTTGTCGTAAAGGTGCTCGCAATCTCCCTAAAAATCAATTTTGAGGTAGTGGAAGGCTTTGCATGCAAGGAAGACCAATAGTTTTTCGCCATCTTTTCCTCAAGCTCCTTGTTGTCCACGCTCAAGATTATGGGCTGCGAAAGAAAATAAAACGTTAGAACGAAATAAACAAGATCTAAATACAAATTAATATACAAAGACACTAGCCCAAGAAATGGGAATGAACCCCCATTCTCGCCTAGTCTAGAAAACACTCTTCAAGTAGAAAATATGACTTTAAAACACTCTACAAAGGAAAAATTTTGGATTTTAAAATTAAAATTTGATGATCAAGTAGTTTAGAGGACAAAGACACTCCCTTTTGATTCTTGATTGATGCAAAACTTGGAGTTGGAGAAACTGAGTCTTGGATCGTTGTGAGTGTAGGAATGAGTTAATCTATTTGAGATGTTTCCCACGCCCGGATGGAATTCCTGCACACAATGTAAAAATGGATCTTCCCTACACACTTGAAATCAAACGTTAACTCGCAAGTTGATTAGAACATTAAATGAAACAAGATAAACTAAGTATTCCACCTAAAATGCCTTAGCAAACTTACTTCTAAGATAAAGCTATAAGACAATGACACATGTAAGATAGCTTGCATGCACCAATCCACGCTATATGACAAATATGAATTAACGTAGATGAAACAGATAAGGAAATGCAAACATAATAAACACAAACACGGAAAAGAATCACCTCATTACACCAAGAGAACATCTTCTTGGTAACCCCAAAGTCTTGATTTTATTAATAAGCAAGTACAAAATGACAGAGTTTCCTCAAGCCCAATAGCTCATAACATGATACAATAAAATAGCCCATGTTTTTTTTTATATAGAGAGTTGGGAGCAATTCGCAAAGACGAATGCATGTGAGAACTGAACTTGGAGCAAATCTGAAGGAAAGATGAGCCAAGTTCGATGTGGAGAAGACTAAGACAACAAGAGCAAAATCAAATTTCTTTTGTGCACACTAAGGGAAATCGAATTCCCGATATGTTCCAGTGAACTCATCCATAATCCAAATGAAGTCCTTTGCTACATCAAGTCCACCACTGCAAACTCGAGCAAACTGAAACCTTACCCGTAGATGATCCCAATGAACTTATGCTTAGGCCCCTGAGAACTGTGTGTTTCCTCTGAGTAACTGCACAATCTAAGGTCAAGGAATAACGTAAATCCTCCAAGTGAAGTGTTGAGTGCTGTTGCACTCGAGATAGCTCGTGAGAAGAGCTCCCCACTTGGTCTTCAGTCAATTGATCATGTAGAATATTCCTTTTATGCTCAACTTCCTTTAATAAATTCGATTTTCCTTGTGTGTAACCGCTACTTTATCTCTAGGAAATTCGATTTTGATAAAATAAATGATTAATTAATGATTTCAGTGTGCTCAGTCATCTTCCACGTGTCCATTGACTCATCTCTTTGACTTAGAATAATGTCGAAGTCATTTCCGTTTCACTTTGTCACATGGAATAATTTATTTCTCTCTATTTTATTTAATTCTAGCCTAATTAAATGCCACAATTTCCACTAAACTTAGGAAATGTGGGTTTTGAAGGTCCATAACTCATTATTAAGTTTTAACCCCTAAAAGTGTGTCATAGTAGAAAGTTGAGGGTGAGAGGTGTAATTTTTATTACTCATACTCCATACTACTATTCCGAACAACACTTATTACAATTCACTTATTGTAATTTTCGACTTGCGGAAAATTTAAAAAATTAAAAAATCACTACTTAGACCTAACCAAATTCCACAAATTTTTAGTGTGATCTAGTATGGTAATATACATTGAATTTATACACTAAGAGTCTCCCAAGGCCTCACCATCAAGCTGTACTCTGGATTTGGGGTAAAATTGGAGGAAAAAACCCAATCAACTACTTAGTCTTGATAGGGAGATGATAATTAACCGAGTAAAAAAACCTCCCAGAGTAATACTCACTTTTTGGCAAGGTCCCAAGCTACCTTGGCCAGGTACAGACTCAATACTGAATTAAATTCATCATTACTAGCATCACTTATTACAGTTCCCCGTAGGGCGTGGAATCTGGGTAAAAGACTTTGTTGAACTGATGATATTTGTTGATATTTGATGGTACAAATGTCTTTTGGTTCATTCTTGGGCATGGAGTCTTCTCATTATCATTAGGTGCCACTCCAGTGGTCAACATGACCAAGTGCAATTGCCTTTATTTTTGCTCCTTTTCCCCCACTAGAACTCTCAAATGGGAACTCGTTGCTCCTTTTCCTAAAGAATGGAAGGGGGTCATCATTCTTGTTTTGTTTAGTTTTTGCAGGCACATTTTCCACACCAACAAATGCTTCTCTTTCCATTTCCTTCCTCCTTGCTAAAGAAACCTGTGTACAAGATGAAATTCCACAACTTGTTAAAGTCAACAAATGAGCTTTCACATGGTAATATGTGCTCTTGAAATGATTGTGGCTGTAATTTCATTTCATAACAACATTTCCTCCTCCCTTCATCTTGCTTCTTGGCCCTGCCTCTCTTTTGACATATTTCCACAATGGATATTTGTGGTCTTGAGGCTGTTGACTTCTCTCAACATTTGAGGTTGTCGTTGCAGTGCAACTTCCAATAGATGGAACACTTACAGACCTTGATGAAATAGGAACAGGAGGGGTATCTCTAATGGGGACATTCTTGCCCTTCCTTTGCCATTTCCTTGCTGCCCTTAATTGAGCCATGAATGCTGTAAAAAAATAAACAAAAAATGCCAAAATTTGTAAAAGAAATGCAAATGCAAAACGAATGCAAAAAATAGAGAGACAATGCACTTACTTGGTGCTTGAATGTCTTTGAAAATTCTCCCTTGCTCCTTCCTCCTCTCCTCACTCACACCAAACTCTTAAGTGAAGAAAAAGAGGGCAAATGCGCCTTTTAAAATTGCCTGACGCCTTTTTCTGTTGGTTGTGTCTGGCGGAACGGGACACGATGTGACCTGTACAGACACAATCGGACACGATCCACCAGACACGAATCCAGGCGAATCGTGTTCGATTCGTTGGATTCGAGACACGATGGCCCAATGCAACGAATCCGGTGTCTTAGCTTAAATGTATGCAGGAAAAAGATATGTATCACAGGAAAAGACATACATGAGAAACAAATTGTGATTAACTGGCGCCAGAAACCCTTGATTAAAATTTCTTTAACCGGAGACATTACAAAAAAACTTAGTGTTTTGGCATCAAAAGCCAAAAACCCTTTTACATTACAAATGATAGAATATATAGAAAATTTCATCTCCTAAACTGTTACAATATTCCTGGAATAAAAATCTAAACAATGTATTAAAAATAGAAAGAATCTCTGATTTGTAAGCAGGAAATCAGATACTAATAGAGAGATTTCTGCCTATAAATCTGGAAATGAGTTGACTGGTAGTTGACTGGTAGTTGAAACTATTGAATACTCCCTGAAGACCTGCTAACTGCTCTTTTACTATGCCTGTTGATTCTCCGCAAAGTGGAATTTTCCCTTTGATTGCTGATCTTATGCTTCAAATCTGTCTTTAAATATGAAAATAATCTGTATTCTGTTGATCAGCTTCCTTGGAATACTCTGCCTACTCGTTTAACTCACATCTCATCTTTAGACTGCTTATATTTGCCTTGAAATTTGGGATTTCTTTCATTTGTCTTTGACTGAAATATCTACCCACTGATTTTCCTCCTAGAAATCTTAGACCTCTGGTGCTAGGTATCTCATCACTGCTGATATTCTATCAGTATATTTTCAACTATTCACTATGAAACTGGAGTTTGTTTTTATCTATGTAATCTGCAAGAACCTTTTTTCAACTGTCGGACCTAAATCCATTTTCATGGTTTGCCAGGCATATCACCCTCACAAATATTTTCAAGTTTAAAAACTATCATATGTTCAGAAGTAACAAGTTTCGTTGCAACTGGATGATTTTTCCAATAAAGAACAGATCTCCACACTTTCAAAAATTGGCATATTTCATGCTTAAGATCTGTAAACTCAATCATTGGAGGTTGGGCACTTGCATGGAAAGCTCTTCTAATATTTTTAATCAATGGTTTATGAACACCAAAAGTGACTAAATTCAAAACTGCTTATTCATAAACAAGACACAGAAGTCTGCCTCAGGTATTAATGAAAACCTTGATTTCCTCTGCATCCAATTGCTATCATTTTCAAGTATAGAAGTGACTTGAAGTCTCAAAACCTTTAATTGGGAACAAGAATCAATGACAATTTCTTCACTGATTATGAAAAGATATTAGTCTTTCCCTGGTAAACAATAGTGAATTTCTCTTATATCTGCAACACTTCTTGTTCACCACGATTTCTATAGCATATCCCTTGTACACTTCAGGTATGTGCAGCTCATCCTTGGCTTAAAGGAGTTTAGATTCAGATATGGCTTCTTCCTCAAGACAATTTGTTTTATGCTGGCAGTCAGATCATTACTAACTGGAGATACACATACATGATACATCAATAAAAGCATCATTATCATTTGCTCTTGAATTTATGACTGAACTTGGAGAAAAAACCCGTACCTCTGCATATTCACCTTGCTATCATAGGTTCTGCTGTTGAAGTAAAATTTATAAAGCCTTTTCATCTCCAATTGTTACTTCATTGAAAAATACTATAACAAAGTGTTATCATCCTTTAAATTACTCAGAAACATCTCCAGTTATATTGCCATAGTCATGCAAATAGTGTCCCTAATAGAATAAACCTTTTCAATATGAATGTTCTAAATTTCAAGAATTCTAAATTTTTTTTTATCCCATTTATCATGATTTGAAAAGTTGATGAAGAAATCAGGTCCACCATCAATCTAAATTATTGCACCTTTCTTTATACTTGAACAAGCTTCTTTAGGAATCTCTGTAATAGAATATAACACACAATTTTGTTGCAATTCCAACAATGATGAATTGTTTCTTCATACACACAATAAAATGTGTGTATATAAGACGATGGGTAAGGAATCCGCCTTGGAATTGTGCTCATGGAAAATATGAGTAAGGAAATCAAATGAAAACTGGGCTTTATTTCCAGGATCTGGTCCATAACAGCTCTTTACAAATCGACAATAATATTTGAGTCTCCATATGAACCTTGCTGCCAGATACCATGTCACTGTCACTTGTGCGTTTACCCAAATTTTGTCTTCAAATTGTGCCTGCTGATCCTCTCGCTGGCAATAAGCTCTGGGTAATTTTGTAAGAATTTGTCAGCTGTCCAACAATGAAGGCAACGAACCATAGTGCCATTTGTCTTTGCTAAATTCAAGAGTACATAATAAGTGCTGAGGATCTCAAAATGATTTTGAATCATTGGTATCACTGTTTCTTCTCTTCCTCATGAAATCCTGGTGCTTTATATCTGAAATAATATGACTTAAATGATTCTTACAATTTTTTTTAAACAACCTTAGTGAAAGCGCTGTTGCTGGCTTAAGACAGAGATGTAAAATTTTCATCGCTCCAAAAGAATTCTGATGAATATATAACGACTCTGGATTCTGTGTTCGCTATTCTGATGAATATATAATGACTCTGGATTCTGCATTCGTTGAGCAAGTTCTCTTTTGTTCCATGAGGCATATGGATCAACGTATGAACTCTTCTCTTTTATACAGTTTCTTGTAGGTAATCTTAGACACAGCTCTCTCCACAGTGAATGTACACAACTCCAATACAAATGGTTCTAGCACCAGCAACTAGCAAAATAAGAAATGATAGCATTACTCTTATACGGAGGCACTCATAAACAACAACATTTCTTAAACTTTTCTTGGAAATCTCCTTCAAAATAATCATGTTTGGGAAGAGACCAACAAATTTAGTATTCTCTTTTCCTTGAACAAAATGACTCTATACAGTTTTTCCTTTTAAAGAGATTTCCATTGTATAAAATATTTGAGCTGCAGTGATACAATCCTTCGTTCTTCCTCAAAATTGTAAGAAAACTACATATTTTCTTTGAGCCTTCTTGATAATGCCCCATACGATGCCAACACTGTTCTCAATAGAACCAGAATAGACCCCTTTGCTAGGTTCCTAGGTCCCTAGCTGAGGTGCACTCGATTGAAGACAAGGCATGCCCAGTTGAGATGCGCCTGATTGAGGAAAAGGCGTGCCTAGTTGAGACACGTCCGCCCAAGTTGCAGAGGTACATGACCAAGGATGAGACGCGAAGGCACACGGCCGACGATGAACTGAAGGAAAGTTTGTATGAAACAAATGATGTGCCAAAATTTGGAATTTATGGTCAGCTCGAACGAAGGAAGGTCAGCTTGAACTGCCCAACCGACACGTCCCTTGGAAGAGACACCACTGTTTATTGAGGGTGACTCATATATATAAGATGGTAGGAGATGAGTTAGAACATCAATCAACCGAAGATCAACAACCTGTGATCGCAAGAAAAGGAGGAGACACAATGGGGTATTTATGTAGTGAGGTTGTGTGTATTTCGAAGGGCCGCAACTTAGTTATTTATTGTGTGTTGCTGTGGGTTGCTAGTTGAAGGGTTGTCACTTGGTTATTGTATATTTGTATCCGTGAAGGGTTTTGGGAGCGAAAAGTTTGGAGTTCCTCCCAATCGAACCGAAGTCAATTATAAATCGAGGTTTTGTGTATTGAAGTTTTATAATCAAACAGAAGTTGGGAAATTGTTTTGGGAGTCCCCCCTCTTGTTTATTGTAGTGTTATTTATGTACATGATTTGTGTTGTTGATGAATGGATGCGATTATTGCTGAACTTGAGTTAATTGAGGTAAATTGTAATTGAAGTTAAGTTTTGAAGTGGCTATTGTAGTGAGATTTGATTGAACACCAATTTCGCAAGTATACAATATGGATGTCAGTATAGGGTACATGGGTTAGAGTTATAGTACGAGCATTAGTAAACTCAAGATGGGTTCACCATTGAGGAGAAAGTGCACTGGTGCCGCACACCTCAGGGGACTCGGGAAGCTCATAGCTCAGAGGTGCACCCTAGTGGCTTAACACCTAGATTTTGAGGCTAGACATTGGCTTGCTTGAGGGAAGTTATTTCTAGGAGGGAAAACTCACCATGGTTTCACGCTTATACCATGCCTTTGGGGGGGATATTGAGCCTTTTGATCCTAAAATATTTCACCCTCTGGGGGACAACACACTTGTAAAGACCATAATTTTCACAATTAACAATCATTAACAAAATTTATACTACACAATCCAGAGTGGGATTTTTGAAGTAGAATATATATCAATTGACTATTTAATACTTACCTGGAACCGTGTTTGAAGATCCTGATCCACCATGGCTCCAGCTCTCGTTACCAAACCACTGTTTTCCTCCCAGCCTATCTGAGGTCAACCTCTCCGGTCCCCAGATCCAGAAGACAAGTCTTCTAGCCCTCGTGCCCAAAACTCCAATAAAATTCGAGATCACTCCATGACTCTGTTAGAACCCACTACTCATGTCTCCCGCAGTTAGAACTCCTCTGACAACATCCGGGTCATTTTTCCCACCACCCTCCCCATGCCCATCAAGTTTCCCCCCCTTCTCCTTTTATACACAAACTCCTTTCAAGATATTTATTAAAATATTTTGGATTTCTAACTTATCTTAGTTTTATTAAAATATTATTATTTAATAAATATTTTGGATTTATTAAAATATCATCGTTTATTTGCATAAGTCAATTCTTTTACTTTTCTTTGAACAAAGTATTAGTTTATATTATGATAGTGGTAGGTATAAACTTTTACCTTACAATACATTCATTATATTCTGGTGAGTTAGGTATTTACTCAATACTTCAATAATTCACTCACTACTCTACACAAAGATTTTTTTATAATTGATTTGTGCATGTACTAGTGCAGTACACGTGATACATGCATATGTAGTTATCATATGCAGGTTTCATATGCATGCTAATATTTCTATGTTCCATATAATTCGAGTTGGGTCATTACATACACCCCTCTTTCAGAAAAATTCGTCCCGAAATTAAGTTTTATGTCGTATATCATTAATTATATAAGTGATTAGTATAATCATATAAGGGTGGTGTACCATAATTGAATTTTCGTTTAATGTCTGACAACACTTTAAAATTTATGTTTTTATCATTTATTGATTTACAAATTTAGTAGTGACGTCTTGCCCCAACAAAGTTCCCAAGCTATTCTAGAATCATCCTATCCTCCCTAATCTCTTCCACTCCCATCCTATCTGTCCTCTACAGGAATATTCCAAGCCATCAGTTTTACTGATCCAACCAGTTATAGACCTTAAGGGTGTCAACGTCGATTACGTCGACTTGATTGACCGGTGGGCATCCGACAGTGATCATCACATGTCTAGGGGAGCGTGACTTGCACGACCCTCCCATGTATCTAGGTTTTGGAGGATAAACAGTGGGAAACACCTCCACCCCTCCTAGTAGGACCAGGGTTAACACCCTATCATGGAATCTCAGTGCATCTCAATTGTTCTTGGAGTTTTGTCATCACGTGGTCGGTTTGGTAACGATATCATCTGTGATGTAAAACACTTGTCCACAAATTATAACATATGTATCAATATGTTTAAAGCAAATTGTTATCCACACAACAATTTCTACACATTCCAAATATGTTGCTATCTACGATATTGATCTTTGAGTTCATATAACATACTTGGTTATGTTTATCCAATAGGTCTATAAATTCATTTTTACCTTAAATAGTCAAGTATAATCACTCTTTTATTTCTATCTCCTCATTTATGTTGATATGTAAATTTATAGATACCATATCCATCACATACTTCATAATTTATATCAGCATCCCTGTACCAACAATGTTTAAGAAAAACTTTCTTCATATTGGTATCCATGTACCAGCAATGTTTAAGAAAAACTTTCTTCATATTGGTATCCATGTACCAGCAATGTTTAAGCAATTAATATATTGTTACATGTCATTGTACAAAATGACAGTCTTAAGTATCCATCCAAAATAAGGTAAGGTTATACAAAATAAGTTTTTAAATGCTTATATATATAACCCACAGTTATAAATGTCACATAGAATAATCGAACACGGATATACAAATAAGGGTGTAGCTACTATTCTGTATAGTATATTACCTGATTAACCTTATAAAAGTCACAGATTGAGACTCTAAATCTAAATGGAGGGATGCTCCAACCTTTATGATTGCATATATAGAAACGAAATGAATTGAAACAAGAGCACAAAACACTTATTGTGTAGTCGAAGCATGATCTAATTTCTTGATACAGGTTGATTAAGAACTCTAAAACAAAAAAATACAAATGGATCCAGTCAATCTTTTAATTCTTGTTAATAATTTGTCTTTTAAGTCTAATTATCTTTAATCTGTAATCTGGATCTCAAGAGATAATAATAACATTAACTTCTTTATCATGTTATTTCAGCTCATCTTCAGTCTAAAATCTAGAAGCCACGGAGTAGGGTTTTGCAGGGCTGATCATTAGGGTTATGATGGAGATGGAGGAAGAGTTAATTGACTACTCTAAAGATCCCTTAGTGGGAGGTTTATCTTCCTTGAAGGAATTTGTTACTGCTAGAAAATGCATTATTCACTTTGCATTATACTTGGTCTACTAAGAGTGTCATGTTTTCAACAAGATGTCAATTGTTGACAAATAATAATTTCCTCTTTCAATAAGAATTTCACAATTTATAAGATATGCAGTCACATTATCAGTATGTTACAGTTTTGATATAGGCTCTTTTCTTGCAAGTTTCACCATTTAGAGTCTTAACTCTAGTTAGTATATTACTAGCTTTACCATCATTCCTTAAACCATTGTTTCATTTCTCTTATATTGATTCATTTAATCCAAACACATAACACATCACTGGTATACGGTCCTCTTCTTTTCTTCACATCAATCATTTTCTTATTAGTTCTTAGGTCTCATCTCATCGCCAAATGTATCTTCTTTTCTAACGGTGTACAATTATTATCTTTAGTTTTTATTTTTAAACATTTTCCGAGTTTGTCACTTGTTATTCTGAACAAATTAGGAGTATTCACAACTCCTTATAGGTCATTGATTTGACCTTTACCAAATCATGTTGCACATATTTTTAAGAAAATTCTTCTTGATAGAAACACTTTTTTCTTTCTCATACCATATACTCCTAATATCCAATGTTTACTTTAATTTGAAAAACATATTATTAAACTGACTTTGTTTTCTCGCCTCTAGTGACCATGGTTTTATTTTCTTCTATTAATGCATACAATTATTATACTTGGAAATGTCGTTATTATTTCCCAACGTGGGTAAGACCCTATAAATAAATTCAATAACGTGGATATCGAATGTAATCTATTTATCATTCCAGGTTTTAAGGCATCACGGGATAGAATTTCCTATTCATACTCCCTGATGTCCATAATTCATGGATATAGTTAGTCACTTAAGGAAAATTTTATAATGTGACTCTCCCATTAAAGGGCGAAACTATTATAGATGTTGCCATGCACATAAATTATCCTATAATTGATCAATTTTATTATAGATTCACTGTTTAATCTAATGTCATTGACTTTTTATATTGTTTTGTGAAACTTCCACTCATTCTTAGCATCTTATCATATGTTTCATCAATTTTGTTTTCGTTTGAGGTGTACCTTTAGTGAACTATACTTGTACTCTCAATTTGATTACTCATGATTTCTCCCAACATTTCTTAAATAGTTAGTGTCTTCTTTCATCCATCAATTTACCTCAAACTAGCTTAGCCTTTTATGTGGTTGTAGCTTCATATCTAATGGTCTTGTCATAATGTCCATAGTCATGTTTTCATTACCAGTCTTCCTTTCTTCAAGAGTTAACTTCTTTGGAGCAACTTTGCCAACTAATATTTATATATACCTAAATAATCACCATGAATCATCTTATATAGTGTCATAATGTTATGTGCTCATATATAGGACTACTGGCTGGTTGGTTGTCCATAGACGTGAAAAAATTTCTCCTATGGGTTACTAACTTTTGGTGGGTAACAAGTCACTTGTATGAATGTGACTTCATTACATCAAGTAAATCTTATCTTCCAATACCCTCTCTTAATTTTTACCATACAATCAAAAGACATTAACTAAATCATTATTTGAATGTTTCTTTTTGACAAACAATGCTTGCACTGAGTAGGGCTTTATTAATCTGCCTCATAACCCTTGTAAAGGTTTAGCTCCTAAGCCATATTCTTAATTTCTTGGATTCCACCTCTGTGAACCCCCAAATATGAATCTCCTTCGCTATTGAACATCCATCCATGTTGAGTTGCATTCACGATGGCCCATCATGTGTCTCATGACCCTCTTAAAGGTATAACTCCTAATATTCAAAAACTCCGAAACTATATGAGCAACCATCCATGCTAAGTTGTATCTACACTAGATCCCTTCCTTGTCTACTAGGTGTGGGCCTCTTTTCTCATGGAAGCATCATCTATTTTTACTATACTTTGGTCTAATAAGGTATGACGGTAAATATTTCGTTACTACATACCAAAAAAAAAAAAAATTGTAAATGCAAGGATGAAACGTCCATATGGAAATATCCCAACTACCAAGCCACCTAGGTACATAGCATAGTTAGGGTGTTTTTCAAGTTCTTAGGGATAATAATATGGACATAGAGTTTATTCATATCAATTTTACATCATAAACACTTTATCCATGTCAATTTTACATTTTACATCTGCTAAAATAAACACTGGGAATAATGTAACTTATAACATGTTTCTCTTCGAATGTTTTTTTTTTTTTTGAAATAAAATCTTAAAAATGAAATTTTTATGGTTGCTTCATGTTATTTTGTGAATCAAATAACTCTATATCTCTCCTCATAATACTTGAGAAATCTCCTTTGTCCATATATCAGATTCTTACATAGATTTTAAAGAAGTATAATCTATAATCAACCTTTTATGTATCTATGTCTGTGAAATTTTGTACAAATATTACGTTTCTATTATTTGTAAGGTTTATTATTTATATACACTATATATAAAATATATATAACCCACAAAACCACATAGGCTTCCAATATGAAATGGTATTTAACATAGAGAAAAAAATGCCTTGGGATTGTTCCATTTACAGTGTGCAAGTTGCCCTTTCCTTATTGGATACACAACTATAGAAGTCTACAATATGATTATCTTAGTGTTACTTATGCCGAAATTATGCAAATATATTTGTATCCTCTTCAATTTAATATGAAGGAATGAATGAATGAAATTTTAACGTTCACGAGACTAAAAATAGTCTATGGGACTACCAGCTTCCTTGTTTTTTTTTTTTCTTCGTCTTCTGTAATTCAATTCTTTTACCAGCTTCCTTTTTTTTTTTGTTTGTCTTCTATAATTCAATTCTTTTCTTACTCAAATTGATGATGACTTGACCCACCATTCTAACAATTCCCTCGCTGAAAATACGATGCCACGTAATTGATGCTAACATACTGCGGTAACTATCCTTGATGTCACTGAAAGCATCATATTCCAAATGAAATGCTTTTCTGATTCCACTTCTCCAGAAGTGCAAATGTACATACCCTTTCTTCGCAAGCTTCTTTAGGTCTCTTCCATCGTCCTGTTTCACATCGAAGTTGATGCGAGTTAGTTCTTAATTGAGAAAATAAGAATCTTTGCTCTTCACGGAATGCTAGCTCCAATGTACTCTTTTTGTATGAGATCACTAGTGGGGTTGAATTTCTTAACATAATACTTTTTCTTTCTACCCAACTCTTTTCCCCATATACCCTTACGAAACTTCTCAAGCACAAAATTCTTTAACTCCTTGCTATTTGTAGGACATGTATTATATATATTTAGCAATTACATCATAAGTTGTCATGGATTACCGATATTTATAATTACTGCAATGAATCGTGTGGATCTCAAGCCACTTCATGGATTATAAACCCACCAGTAACCAAAGAAGTACATTAATATTCACATAGCATAATAAATGTTGCACTGCGGCTCATTCTTCATGGAACATTTTACACAATAATATTAACACAACGTTATAAATGTTGTGTTGCATCCCATGCCTATTTTCAAAAATGCATGAATTGATATACACCTCATTGGGGAATAATCAAGTAGAAATTGTAAAGTTGATTAGGTCAATGTCAACAGACACTCGGAGCTGCAAATGGTGGGAAAATATACCATTATTTGAATAGCTTGAGATTAAAAATTGAGAATCAAATCGACTTCTATTTCCTGGAGGAAGAGCAATCATTCTTCTTGCACAAAAGAGCAACCTTGCCGATGTAATTCCAAGCATCAACCATCCCACATCTCTCTTGATGATTAAACTCACTTCAGTCATAACCATTATGAAGAGTAGATTCATGTGTTTGCAATCCATCCATGGGCCCCACTAGAAAACCTCTTCTATATGGTGATGATCATGAAGAGCATTTAAATCACCACATGTCTATAACTTACAAGTTCAACACTCACATAACCTTGCATTTCCAGGATTTAGCAGTGATTCTGCCATCATCCATCCCTATTATTTTGCCCGTTTCCTAAAGATTTCCAACAAAGGAGACACGTGCTTGCAAGTATCTGCAATTCCTGTGTCTATATCAGCTGTAGAAAGCAAAGAATAACATGCGGTTGAATCAAGCTTGTCCAATTTAGTAGATTTAATATGTTGCCTTGCAACTCCAACCTTCTTAGACGTACTAATGACATGCAAAAGTAGATGTGCATGAAAGGTCGCCCCTAACACATCATCCGAGCTTGCTTTCTCCCTCAACAAGGCGTATGCTCGACCCTTCACTAGATTAAATGTGACAATATACTTTTCTTTCTCAAACAGTCGTTGTACAGATAAAAAGTCACTCGTGTCTTGGAATGCTTCCTTCAACCATCCTCTCGGGATCGATCATTGAACGTTGTTTTATTTCCAATCGATTGGCCAAAAATACACGTTGTGCACAAAGTGTGGCTCTCGTGGACTTCTCTGTTGGTTTTTTGGTTTTAGGGACGTACGGTAGGGCCCTCGATACTTGGTTTGACTCCATAGTTTACCCTTGGGCTCTTGCGGTCACCACCGTTTTCTAATTTGAACACGCGGCAGCATCGGGTTTCAACAGTAGTGTGAACTCAAGAGATACCATGTTCCTTTCCTTTTCAGCCTTATCCAAATCTCTCAAAATGATATCAACAAATCCATAGGATCTACTTTATCCAATATGCTAAATGCATCCGCATATCTAAGAGCATATACTGGTTGACCACTTTCTGAAAGCTTATCGATAAATTCTGATATGTAAGGAGACAATCGAAGAGACCGACAGAGTTCTGGAGTTTGCTCGTTGCTTGAAATAACAAAGAGTAACCCCCAAAGCTCATCCCTCAGGTAATTTGTCGTGATTCTAAACGATGTCGCGATTCTAAACGAGTCCAAGAGCTTAGGAAGGCCCTAAGATCCTAATATTATTTTCCTAGATTAAATCTATATAAGATTGGATTTTCGAACATGTTTCTCTTATACTTCTCGGTATTATTCGCATTGCTTTATACTATAATGTTTAGTAAAGGGTATGTAGATCTTCCCTTTTAAGTGAACATATCCATCCAACGGTTCATATATGTACGCACAAGGAATGACTTATCTGTTGTACAAAAGTCCACTTCATGTGAACAACACAGGGATTCTGCAGTTTGAACAAAAGAATGGCAAAGTTTAGCCTTCTCCTCTAGGGACAAGTGTATCACGAAATTCGTCCAATAAGATTTATTTGCAGCCCCTTGAAGCTCTTCCACAACCTCCACCTCCGCCCTCTTTCCCAACACCACCACCAGGCGTAGATTCGAAACAGAGAGAAATTCCAAATTCTTCCCCCCCCATTGCGAATAATACACAACATGCATTGGCCTCTCGAGCTTGCAACCCTTGAGGACGATGACAACTCCTAGGCCAGGGCTTCCAATCCCGTTGAGCAATGAAAACAAGTCTCCTGCTTCCACGACGTCGAGCAGAGGCAACGTGTAATCATCGGATAGGGAGGAGAGACTCCCTACGAAGACTTAGTATGGAATACGCGAGTGGCAGTGGTTCAAAGTACCACCACGACCGGAGAAACCATCTTTACCGCATTTCTCTAGTCCAATGGCATTGCCACGCTCTGCGTATATGTTCCATCAATTTCCATGCTCAAGTTTTTCTTCAAACTTTGCTCGTCTAGGGCTCGCTACTTCAACCATCTCCTCAGATCGAAACCTAGACCTGCTAAGGGGATCTGAGGGAGCTTTGGCTTTCCACGGCAACAAAAAGCTCCGGGATAAATACCAAACCCTTAGATGTTGATGAGAGGAAACAATGATGGGAAGCCTTAGTGTAAAAGGCTATAAATATGAATGTTTGAAAACCCCGGGATCGTCGCCAATCTGGACGGAAAGCCCGACTAATCACTACGGGTTGTACATAAGTAGTGGGAAAATAAATTTATCCATAACGATTTTTTTTTTTTTGAACTAGTTTTTCTCCATTAATCCAGTTTCAGTAAGATAAATATTTAAATTAAATGATTCTTAGTTCAGAATTATTAGTTCAGAGAATTACAAAGATGGTTAAAGAAAGAGCCTCAGGTCCTACAGAGTTGAAACTCCACTCCGATACCAT
The DNA here is from genome assembly GCA_034641835.2 of Pinus albicaulis. Classification (NCBI taxonomy): domain Eukaryota; kingdom Viridiplantae; phylum Streptophyta; class Pinopsida; order Pinales; family Pinaceae; genus Pinus; species Pinus albicaulis. The sequence continues at coordinate 1,591,192,010 of CM076584.1, read as the reverse complement.
GTGGAAAGACCATAATTTTCACAATTAACAATCATTAATAGAATTTATAGTACACAATCCAGAGTGGGATTTTTGAAGCAGAATATATATCAATTGACTATTTAATACTTACCTAGAACCGTGTTTGAAGATGTTCTTGATCCGCCATGGCTCCAGCTCCTGTTAGAACTCACTGCTCATGTCTCATGCAGTTAGAACTCCTCTAACAACATCCGGGTCAGTTTTCCCACCTCACTCCCCATGCCCATCAAGTTTCCCTCGCTTCTCCTTTTATACACAAACTCCTTTCAAGATATTTATTAAAATATCCTCTTTTAATAAATACCTTGGATTTCTGAAATATCTTAATTTTATTAAAATATTATTATTTAATAAATATCTTGGATTTCTAAAATATCTTAGATTTATTAAAATATTATTATTTAATAAATATCTTGGATTTATTAAAATATCATCATTTATTTGCATAAGTCAATGCTTTTACTTTTTTTTGAACAAAGTATTAGTTTATATTGATAGTGGTAGGTATAACTTTTACCTTACAATACATTCATTATATTCTGGTGAGTTAGGTATTTACTCAATACTTCAATAATTCACTCATTACTCTACACTCAGATTTTTTTATAATTGATTAGTGCATGTACTAGTGCAGTACACGTGATACATGCATATGTAGCTATCATATGCAAGTCTCATATGCATGCTAATATTTCTATGTTCCATATAATTCGAGTTGGGTCATTACAACTCTATCTTCGATGGTTTTGTTTACATTTGGCATAGCTTGCTTATTGTCTCTATCTCGTAAACCTTGTGGATGATAAGTGAATTTCTTGTAAATTTTCTAGGCTAAGGAGTTGGTGTTGCCTTTGCCTCTACTTCAGCCAACCCAAAAATGTTATCAGTGGAGGTATATAGATTTCTTGGACAATGCGATTACCATGCTTGAATTTTTAGCATGCAATAGTAGTCTCCCACTCGTGAATCGTTCATACCTATGGAAATAGTTAGTCTTTTCCATTCTTTTCTTTTTGCCTCTCTATATTTTGTCGTTTTGTCAACTCTATTTGTGGTCACCTCACTAGTGATTGATTCCCTCTAAGTCATTGTCATGAGTAGGGCTTAACTTGAGATACTTCTTCCTAGATGGTTCTAGTCAACATGCTCCTTCCTCCTTGGTACTTCCTTTGAATGTTGGTTTTGGTTGTTGCATCCTTAAGACTGCAACTATGGGATTGCTTAATCATTTATCCAACAAATCCTTCCTGTAATATTTTTCTCCTTGACTTAGCTAGTACCATCCTAATGTCGTAACCAATTTTCTCTTCTTTTATATTGACCTTTTTTTATTGTCTTCATTGTTCTTTAATCAGTCTCTCATCATCTACATACTCGTGTTAGATATTTTTTTCTTCACTAGTATGTCACTAGCTCATAACAACTCACACCTTTGCTTGTTTTGTGCTGGCATTGTCTCATGTAGCCTTTTCTTTTGCCTCTCGAAAGTTACTTCTCATGCTAGAGCTACCATGGTGATCATAACTATTTTGTTGTCATGGCTATTTCATGAAGTTTACCACTTTAGATGCCCTTTATTTCCATTTATTTTGCAATTGACGAGGTCGCTTGAATGATTATGAGGATATATTCATACCTTGGAAACCCCTCTCTTGGACTTGTGAACACTTTTGGAGGAGTTAATCACCTATTTAGCCCCTTTTTACTTCACACATGTGCATGTTTGAACTTCTAGGGCCAAACATTATCTTGGTTGAGGGAGTTTATTTCTACGAGAACAACCTTACCCTGATTTTGGGCTTATAACCTGCCTTTGGTGCTTCACTAGTCTTCATATTTCTTGCACCTTAGGTAGCTACATGTGGGCATAGATACCTCTTAGTTTCAATAGTTGGAAATTTTTTTCTTTTATTTTTGATGTTGCTAAAGCAGTGTCAATACATCTCTTGTTTTATTGTCTTGATTTTTTTCACATCGTGTCCTTGCTAGAGAGTCAACATCACCTTCTACCCCCCTAAAGGTAAAACTCTAACATGACCATTATAGGATTCTAACCTATTTTGGTAGCGATGTTACCATTCTCAGATATTTCGCATCCTTCAACAAGCTGTGACATGAGGACACCTCTTTTGTTATATAAGTATAATATTTCTAACTATTCTTCCTTGGTTTTTATGCATTTCACTTATGCTTGCTCCTTAACACCATTCCTACTATTTTTCTAAGCATGGAACCCCCTCTTATGGATTTGACACATTTTGGCCAAGGACTCTTTGGGATCACTTTATGATTGTTCAAGTGGTGTTACATTTCGTAAGGCAATTTCATAGCTGGTGGTACACATATCCCAAGGAATTGGTCACATTATTCGCGACTAATTTGGGAATATGTTGCATGCATGGGAATCCTCCTTACATGCCAGGTGCTAAAGTAGTGTCAATACCTCGTTTTTTCTTTTCGATTTTGTTCACCTCCCGTCTTTGCTAAGTAGTCGATGTCACCTTCTCTCCTAGAGGTAAAACTATAACATAGTCATTTCATGATGGTATCTTATTTTGGTATTGAGATTACCATGTTCACATCTTTCACATCCTTCAGCAAGCTCCAACATCAATACATCTTCTTCTTCTTCTTTTTTTTTTTTTTTGGTTTTTCTTAATTTGTTGTTTTATTTTAAATTTATCCGTGAATTGAAAGTATCATAAGTCTAACTAATTTATTTTGTTTTTTCAATTCGTTTATGCTTCTTGCCTAACACTACTCTTATCTAGCTTTTTAAGCATGGGTCCCATTTTATGTATTCGACACATTTTGGCTTGGGAAAATGGAAGATGATTCTATGGTTGTTCATGTGGCATCATATTTTATGGGGCAATTTCATTGTTGACATGTTAGTACACATATGCGATGACATTTGTCACATCATTCCTGGCCCATTTAGGCAAATTTTACATGCACATGCATCCTCTTGACATTCCATGTTGAATATCACTCAATGACCTCCTATTTCGTCATCTTTCTAGCTATTTTGCACTGGAATAGAGCTCCAAACCCTTTGCGGACACATCTACTTGCTATTTGCGAGCATGTGGCTTCATTATTTTTGACTTGGAGAGGGTCATTTCATAATTTTTGGAGGTCACTTCCATGATTTTTGGACTGACGAGCTATTTTGGAGGAGCTTTGAACATATTTGGCCCTTTTCACTTGGTGTGTGGACCTCCCACCGCCAAGCCCTTAGGCTTAGGCGCTCGAATGTTCTCGAGTTAGGCTTATTCATGTTTGGGGGAACGATTTTGACAACACGAAGAGTGCACCCAAAATGAGTTCGGTGGAATGACTTTGGTGAGACGGTTACACAAAGAGCGCACCCAAGATGAGTTTTGTGGAACAATTGGAATGACTTGGTGAGTCGGCAGGATGAGGGTACCCAGCAAAGGCACACTCTATCAAAGACACCATGTGCCTAGCCGAAGACAAGGTGCGCCCAATCGAGACGTGCCTGTATGAATTGCGAATGCACACGATCGAGGATCAACGTGAAGAGGAGTATATTGCAGAGAAGCATGGAGGGTTCATACTAGGTAGGGGTGGATTCTTCTCGGAGACGAGGAGAGATGGCCTTGTGATGTGAAAGAGAAGCCGTATGACTTCCCCACACCACCATCTTTTTGAAGCTCACGAAGGAGATAGGATTATTGTCACCTGCTCCAGATGGTGAGACTGTTGGAGCTTGAGATGCCATTGAATGGCGCCACATGATGAGCATAATTAGAGAAAAAATTGTGTGATATGGAAAGAGGTGACAATGTGTAAAGCCCTAAATTTTCTCAATTAACAATCATTAACAAAATTGATACTACACAATCTAGCATGAAATTTGTGAAGCAGCATATATCAATTTGCAATTGAATACTTACCTGGAATCATGTTTGAAGATGTTCCTGACCTGCCATGGCTCCCGCTCCCATTACCAAACCACCATTTTCCTCCCAGCCTATCTGGGGTCAACCTCTCCAGTCCCCAGATCCAGATGACAAGTCTTCTGGCCCCCGTGCCCAAAACTCCAATAACAATCAAGACCACTCTATGACTCTGTTAGAACTCACTGCTTAGGTCTCCCACAATTAGAAATCCTCTGACAACATTCGAGTCAGTTTTCCCACCTCACTCACCAACGCCCATCAAGTCCGCCCCCCCCTTCTCCTTTTATACACAAATCCCCTTTCAAGATATTTATTAAATATCTTCTTTTAATAAATATCTTAGTCAAATTCCCTTTCAAGATATTTATTAAAATATCCTTTTTAAATAAATATCTTAGATTTATATTAAAATATTATTACTCAATAAATATCTTGGATTCCTAAAATATCTTGGATTTATTATTAAATATTATCATTTAGTGAATATCTTGGATTTATTATTAAATATCATCATTTAGTAAATATCTTGGATTTTATCAAATATCATCTTTTGTTTGCATAAGTCAAAGCTTTTACTTTCCTTTAAACAATATATTAGTTATATTATGATAGTGGTAGGTATAACGTTTACCTCATAATACATTCATTATATTCTGGTGAGTTAGGTATTTACTCAATACTTCAATAATTCACTCATTACCCTACATTGAAACTTTTCATAATTGATTAGTGCATATACTAGTGCAGTACACGTGATACATGCACATGTAGCTATCATATGCATGTCTCATATGCATGCTAATATTTAAATGTTCCCTATAACTCGAGTTGGGTCATTACACAATGGGCGCACATATTTGGGTGCATGTGTTCTTGTGGAGTTGATGCTACGGTCAGATTAGCTACCTGACTAGTCGATTGCACGAGGGGATCCAACACATGTCATTCTTACATGTTGCAATACATGCATACGCATGGGATATATGTCAAAGATGAGATTCTTTTGTATTGATGAAGATAGTTGATGCGAAGGTTGTTCATGATGAGGACAGTCTTCAAGATTTGGTTAAGAAGTTTGCGGAGGGGTGTTTTTTCGAGGATGAAAACTATTTTGACGTGGGGGAGGATGTCTAGCCCTTAGGCCGAGCATGGCTGGGTTAGGCCGAGTTGAGTTCAATGGAATTAATTGGTTGGCACAAGGGGTGTGACCGACATGAGTTCGATGGGAAGACTTTGGTGAGACGAGCACACAAAGAACACACCTTGGATGAGTTTGGTGGAATGATTGTAACAAATTTGAGAGTCAACACGACGAGGGTGCCTAGCCAAGGTGCACCTGATCGAAGAAAAGGGACATCCAACCAAGATGTGCTCGACCAAAGACAAGGCTTGGCGAGCTAAGGTGCATCCGCCGGTGTTGCGAAGGTACACGACAGTAGATGAGATGCGAAGGGACACGAACGATGATGAATTGAAGGAAAGTTTATATGCAATATTATTTGGAGTTTATGGTCGGCTCAAACGAAGAAAGGTCAGCTTGAACAACCAATTGACACGTCCCTTGGAAGAGACACGACTTTTCATGGAGGGTGACTCATATGTATAAGATGATAGGAGAGGAGTTAGAACATCGATCAAGTGAAGATCAATAACTTGCCATTGCAAGAAATGAGGGAGACAACGAATGAAGAAGAGAGTTGGGTCTCATGAAAGAGCTCGCTCTCTAAAGCAAGATGTGGAAGGAAGTTGTGCAAGCTTGTGGAATGCAGTATTTCTGAGGATGGTACACCGTGAGGTATTTGTGTATTGAGGTTTCGTGTAGGTCGAAGGGTCGCAACTTGGTTAGTTATTAGGTTTGGTTGTGGGTTGCTAGTTGAAGGGTTGTAACTTAGTTATTAAATATTTGTATTTGTGAAGGGTTGTGGCAGCAAACTGTTTGGAGTTCCTCCCAACCGACCCAAAGTCCATTATAAGCCAAAGTTTTGTTTAGGGAAATTGTTTTGGGAGTTACCCCTCTCATTTAATCGTGTTATTTATGTACATAATTCGTGTTTTTTTTGAATGAATGCAATTATAGTTGAACTTAGTTGAACTTAAGTTAATTGAAGTAAACTGTAATTGAAGTTAAGTTTTGAAGTGGCTATTATAATAAGATTTGATTAAACACCAATTTCACAAGTATAATATATCAGTCTCGGTATAGGGTACATGTGCTAGAGGCATAGTACAAGCATTAGTAAACTCAAGTTGGTTTCACCATTGATTAAAAGGCATGTCGGGGCCGCACATGTTACGGGACTCGTTTGATCCTTCCTCTAATCTTTTTCGTCTTGACAGAGCTAGTACCAGCCTAGTGGCGTAACCAAATTTCTCTTATTCTATATCAACCTTTTTCTATTGTTTTCATTCTTCTTTTCTTATTCTCTCTACATGTACATACTCATGTTAGATATTTTTTTCTTCACTAGTATGTTAGATATTTTTGTCTTCATTGCCACTCACATCTCTATTTATTTTGTGCTAGAATTTTCTGATGTAGCCTCTGCTTTTGCCACTCAAAAGTTGCTTCTTCTCATGTTAGAGCTACCACAGTGATCGTATTTCCAAATCTTTCCTTCATTCATGCTTCACCAGTCTTTGTATCTCTTGCACCGTAGGTAGCTACATGTTGGCATAACTATATTGTAGTTTCATAGCTATTTCGTGAATTTTTCCACTTTAGATGCCCTTTATTTCCATCTATTTTGCAATTGACGAGGCTGATTAGATGATTATGAGGATATAATCTTACCTTGGAAACCCCTCTATTAGAACAACAATAGAGTGACAAGCATGCATATAACCACAATGCATTTTAACAACCATTAACCATCATACCTATATGACAAACATACTTACCTATATGATGATATGCTTTTACCCCGAGGTTCAGTGCTGCAACCTAGCTTTCATACCAATTTGTAACCACCCCACCAAACATTTACCCTTTTTTCGAGCTCCCCACGGTAAATTTGAGGCTGAGTGCTGCTATGATATGACCCGACCTCCAACTTCGAGTTAAGGAAGTGGGGCCTACAAACTAAGAACTTACTGACATCCTACAGGGACTAAAAATCACTTAGGAGAGGAACAACCACCCTAGGTGATCAATCCCTGAGCTAAAACCCTTTTTCTTCGACCTAGCACCCCAATCACACACAACAAGGCAAGAGTGCGGTTATGAGGCCCCATTGCATGCATAAAGTATGATTCCATGCGGTTATGATCTAAATCCTCCAGTTCAGTGCTAGAGGTTTTGAGATTGGAGCCACTTTTTCAGGCTAGCCTCTAGACCAATGCCCATAACTGCCTGTAACTTTTCAGAAGCATAGAAAAACGATGACAATGCAAACCATTTAAACTCAAGAAATATCTTGACCAAGACATGCCTAATCCATGATAAACATTTCGTTAGACATATGGTAAAGATATAAGCTACAGTTTATGAATGCATATCTTATCATAAATTGATTCTCTTCATCCGAGAATCACCAAGGTGGTCTAATGCCCTCTCAAGTAGCTGCAACAACACTTGTTAGCCCATGTATTCATCAACCATTCAATTACTTATCAAATCATGAGCAAGAGCCATAGCTAGAACACATCATAGAACCATGCTTATCACCAACATATGACAAGAATATTAACCATGATAAATTAATCATGAAATTAACAGAATGATAAGTACAAGTGCTCATAGATCACGATTGGAAAATAACTCTTATTAACATATGCAAAATTCAACCATGTCAGGGACTTCCAAGTACCACCTGACCACAGATTGGGCTGAACCAAATCTTTCTTTCAACCAATCACCCCCATGCCATATCCGAAGCATGAATGTGGAATTTCATGGGATAAACCAAGACATAATCAACCAGAGACTCTAAAGGTTACCTCCACCCTCAAGCTACCATGATCTCACGTAAAACGGTCCTGAGATTAAAAAAAAAAAAAAAATCAAATCGAGCTTGGATGCCTCAAAGTTTTTTCACCATACCTTGAAGAAGTTTCCTTTCTCCACTCACATGTTGACAACTTTCCTGAGAAAACCATCTCCAACCCCAACCCTTGGAAATTTTCACGAGACGACCTCAACCGATTCCAAAACCTTTCGAAAATCCAAAGCTCAACTAAGAATGAATCACATCACACCATGGCTATCCAGGAAATGGAAAGGCAAGGCTGAAACCACTGTCAAACCAGGAAAAACCCAAGCCAATGACAACAAATGAACAAAATAAGCAAATGCATGTACCATGCATTCACACCTCAGTTAGGAAATCAGACATGCAACTTGTTACTTGCAAGATCTTCCTATTGAAGCTGCTAATGCTATTGGAAATACTGAGAGGGGGGTGAATCAATATTTCTTTGCAATAACACATTAATAATCTTTTCCAGATCATTAGTTAATCTTCAATTATTATTATTATTATTGTTCAGTAAGAATAATAAACAACAATGCAAAATAGAGACAGTAGGCACAATATTTTTAAGTGGAAAACCCCCTCTGGGTCAAAAACCACCAAAATCTTTTCTAATAAGTTCTTTAATCTTCAGCCCCAACTAAAAAGAAAGCTACAACTTACTAGAACTCTAGAAAAGCATTCTTCTCCAGCTCCCACTGGAAGGACGCCCCAACGCCCTAGTTTTATCAGCGGGCAGCTGAAAGGATGCCCCAATACCAAAGTGAGCCACAACTTATCCTAGCACCACCCTACCCTGAAGTATTTACAGGCCCCAACCTGAAGGTGACTTCATTCACCAGCCTAGCACCACCCTATAGAGATAAAAATAAAATAAAAGTGATTTGTGGACTCCTATACCAGGGACAATGATCCACGTTACAATGATATTACAATGGTTTTCTTTCGCTAACTAACACATTAGGACCTATACCCTTGTACAAACTAAGAACCCTTATCTCAACGACAAACAAAAGCAACAGAGAGGGCAGATACAAGAATGTAGTCATTTCTTTCAACAACATTTGATTCCTCATACCTAGAGTTTCTTGACCTTTTGAAAGGTTGATCATTTCCGCCGGAGGGAGCCTTCCTCTTTCCCTTGAACCTATTGTTCCTTTCATTCCTTCGATTTTTTTTGTTGTCATCGCCATCGGGAGAATCCTTCTTGAAAGGACATTCTCTAGCATAGTGACCTGGCCTATGACAAGTGAAACACTCACCCTTATTTCCTTGAGCCCCTAATTTTCCTTTGTTCTTTGGACCACCAAAGTTCTTCTTTCTAGAATGAGTAGCATAGGCAACATTTCCTCCATTTCCATACTCCTTCATTCTTGTCTCTTCTTGAACGGATCTCGATAGTACTTCGTCAAAGTTAGGTATCACATTATTATTTAGAATGGTAGTGTTGAACACATGCCATTCGGATGGGAGCCCTTCAAGTGCGGTGAGTACCATCTCTTGATCAGCAATTGTCTCCCCAATAGCCAGCAGATTGTTCCTGATCTCGGTCAGCTTCAGAAAGTATGATTAAACAAACTCATCCCTGCTTTTCTTCAGATTCTTCAATTGATTCTTGAAGAATAGTACTTGATTTGCATTGTTGGCCTTGAACATGAGGACCAACTTATCATACATCTCTTTGGATGTGCCTAGCTCAGAGATGTAGGCAACCAGACTCTTGTGAATTGGGTCCCTGATCATCAACTTTGCTTTGATCTCCCCCTTCTTGTACTTTGTTTTGGCAGCAGTAGTAGCAGTGGATGGAGGTTCTTGGATTTTACCTTGCACATAGTCCATGACATCTTGGTCTTCCAATTTAAGATCCAATATCATCTTACAAGCATGGAAGTCATCCTTCCTAGTTAATTTGTCATCCTCCTTCATAGCTTGTGGAACCCATTTTCTTCTTCGGTGATTTCTACAAATTAGGACTTTGTCTTCACCTCAGCTCTGATACCATGTAAATTTATGTAGATGTTCTATGCTTGATGCCATTTTAGTTTCTCTTCAATACTAGACAACAATAACATAAATCATTAAGTAAAATGCTGATAGAACATACCAGAGGATCAATAGAAGACAAGTCAGAAAAATATATATTTGTTGGTGCGTTACGACGATCAACATGATGCTTCAACCAGCAAAGTCTCCTTGGTCAGCCAGCCTAGAATGTGTCACAACAACCCTCAAAACAGCCAAAAGGTCAACTCAAAGTCAACCCCAGGAAAGTCAACGCAGAACAACAAGTAAAAGTGAAAGCGGCAAAGTTTATGGTCAACCTTTGACCTTGGTTTTTGTGCCAAAAAGTACGGACTGCATAAATCAAACCTGCGTTGGAAACCCTAGCTGCAGCAAAAATATCTTCGTCCTTCTTTCCCACGTGTGAACATAAAACTGCCTCCAAGGAGCTTGAACCAATCAGAAGAGGAGAGAGAATGTGGGAGGATGAAATGAGTGAAATGTCCTCCAACATTGACTCTATTTATATCAATCATTGAGGGTGTGTGATACGTTTGCTAGGGGTGTAAAACCTTAAGGCCGACCTGCACATATTTTGAAAGTATTAAAAATAAATTCAAAATAAATGTTGTGCTCATCGGATCAAGATGATCTTTAGATCAATCTTGCACCTCTCCGAAAGAGGAACCCAATAAAAATATTGGTGTCTTCATCTGAGCATCACAACATGGAGTTTGGACCTAGTTGTCCAATTTAACACTTGACCTATTAGCCACTCCAAGACCAATACACTAGTTCTCTTGGTTGTCTTATGCTCCTTTCTTCTTCTTGACTCCTCTTATGCTTTTGACCTTCTTAGCACTGAGATCATCTCCTATCTGAGCATACAGTGATAGAAACTAAACACACTTGAGATGGCACTGAAATATATTACTATAGTGTCACCGAAATATGATCACTGTAGAAGCACCAGAACTAGGATAGCACCGAATCCCGTGACACTGAGATTGCACTGAATCCTGAATTATATCATTGAACTGTAGCTCCTTCATAGCACGAGACAATATATACCTTTGTCGAGACAATGTTCCTTTGTTGTAGTATTGAGACCTTTTCTTAGAGATTCGAACTTTTGTTTAGCCTTAAAATACCCTCATTATTCCTTCATCAACTATTCGAGTTCCTTCTTGACATTAGAACTTGTCTCTTCCTTTCTCGTTGTAATTGTGATCTGAATTTCAGAGAGCTATGGTGAATGTGTTAATGCAAAGACCCTTCACACACATATATAGTGGTTTCCCATGAATATAAGCCAACATGAATTCAACGAAAGGATGTGTCTCTAATTGGGTGAGCCGACATGTGTCATCTTCTTTATCTTGAGGCCGACTTGAAGAAGAGAACTAGTGCTCGTCTTTGGAGGCCTGCATGATAGTCCTATAGACTTAAATACATTCTTTATATGCCCAAGAAGTGTTATACATGACATTGACTGTAAAAACAAAATCCCTTGCTCATGAAACCCATGAAGCAAGTATTACAATAATAATTTTATTTTCTTCTTTTCATGATTTACAAAAATCACAATTACATATCGTTATGAAGATCGAACCTAGTTACACTTTCCAACGATCCCAAGACATTGGTCACATTATTTGAGGCACATTTGGAAAATTTTTGCATGCATTGGCATCCTCCTTTTATGCTAGGTGTTCAACTAGTGTAAGTACCTCGTTTTTTCGTCTTGATTTTGTTCACCTCGTGTCCTTGCTAAGTAGCCAATGTCACCTTCCCTTCTAAAGGTAAAATTATAACATAGTCATTGCAAGATTGTAACTTATTTTGGTATTCAGGTTACCATATTCACATCTTTCACATCGTTCAACTAGCGCTAACATCAAGATATCTATTTTATTCAATGAATTATAAGTTTCGTAATTATAACTATTGTTCCTTGGATTTTTGCATTTCATTTATGCTTCTTGTGTAACACTACTATCTAGCTTATTTAGCATGGAACTCCCTTTTATGTATTTGACACATTTCGTCTTTGGAATATTGGAGATTATTCTATGATTGTTCACGTGGCATAATATTTCATGGGGAAATTTCATAGTTGACATGATAGTACACATATCCCAAGGTGTTTGTCCCATCATTCAAGACCCATTTGGGGAAATTTTGCATGCGTGCATATCATCTTGTCACTCTACATTGAATATGCTTTAATTCCCTCCTATTTCATCATCGTTGTGTCTATTTCACATTGGAATAGAGCTCTAATCCTTGTGGAGGACACATCTACTTGCTATTGGAGAACATGTGGCTTCATTAATTTTGACTTGGAGAGGGTCATTTCATCATTTGTGTAGGTCACTTGCATGATTTTGAGGATATATTCCTACATTCAAAACCTCTCCTTAGACTTATGTGCCGTTTCGCAGGAGCTTTCAACCTATTTGGCCCTTTTGACCTGACTTGTGTGGACCTCCCACATTTTGAGGCTAGACATTGACTTTCTTGAGGCAAGTTTTTTTTAGGAGGGCGACCTCACCATGCTTTGAGGCTTATACCATGCCTTAAACGGGGACATTGAGCCTCTTGATTCTAAACAACTTGATATTTTGGTGAATGACCCACTATCTTCTATGGTTTTTTTGTACATTTGGCATAACTTGCATATTGTCTTAGTCTCCTTTACTTGTGCATGACAAGTCACTTTCTTGTAGTTTTTCTAGGCTAGATCTAGATGGATGCTTTAGGATAAATATGAGTTTTTGTAGGTTGCATTTGAGTTTCCTGCAATAGACATCCTATACTTCTTGGTGGTTTGGAGAGGTTTTGAATTGAAAACCATTTTTCTTGTAAAATCTATCTTACCTTTGGATTCTATTAGTTGTGCGTTGTTCTAAAAGTTTCTGAAAGTACATGTTCGATTAATTCTACATTTAGTTATGCCTTTAACACTAGAAATCACCCTTAAAAAACTATTTATGTTGCTAAAAAATGTTGTTTTTTACTTTTTTATTGCTATAATTTCATGTTGTTTAAGGAAGTTTTACAACATGATTTAGTAGATTTCAGATCATGATTGTATTGGAATAATTTCTCATTGGATAATCATTTAATGAACTATCTAAAATAGCTCCAAAAAGGTATCTAACTTAAATCCAGATTTAATTTGAGTGACAACCATAATTCATTGCACACACATCATAATAAATTGATGGTCATTTGGGTAGTAACATAGGTGACTGTAGATTTTGTTTGGCTTGCCCATGGAATCCTACATTCTACCTAGTAAAATTCCTTTATGTTGGATTGCTCATTCATTTAAAAGAGGGGAGTAGTATGGGGTGGCAGGAGAGGGAGGGATTCTCATTAATCCCGAAGGAATCATAGAAGATAGATTCGCCTAGGGATTGGTAAAGAAGACAAAAAATCAAGATGAGGCTTATGCATTGTTCCTTGGTCTCACCTTGGCCCAGATAAAAGGAATCATGGATATGATTATCCTAGGGGACTCCCTTCTGATCATAAATCATATGAAACACAACTCGGTAGCTCCGAACAATAAATTAAATCAAATCCTTAAGAGAACCCAGAGGATGATACCACACTTTAGACAACTAATGTTTTTTCATATCCTAATAGGTAAAAATAAGGAAGTTGATAGGCAAGCCAACTTGGCCTGCAAGATGAAAGAAGAAAGCAACAATGTGAATAGTATAGAGAGAATTGTTCCTATCCCCTAATTGTTGATTTGAAAATCCAATACTTAATAGTTATTGTTGAATCTTGCATGAAAATCGAAATAATAAGATGGAAAGTAGGGATATCATGGGGTTTATCAGTCCCGTCATCCCTCTCAAGGCTCACTCATGTCTCCTTAATGGCATCCCCCTCTTCCTCCTCACCTGCCACATCACCCTCCTCTTCAAGCCACCTCGGCCACCTTGGCTGATCTCCCCTCACATCTGCCATCTCATCTCCTGCCCCCTCTCCCTGCCTCGTGGCAACTCTCCTCTGCATGACATGCCATCACATATGCTGCATGCCTATTGTCCTCAGTCAAGTGTAAAACTTGGAGTTAGATTATGTTGAAGTGCGTGAGCTCAGGCGTTCGGTCCTCAGATTAGTCTCTGTAGTAGGGGCATTCAAGTTGAATTCATGTGAATTCCCACTGAACGATATTGGCATTTAATCCACCCAGGCTGGTGCAGACAATTCGCGCGGGGGAAATTTGGACATGCTAGAGGTTGTTTCATTGATCAGGAGAATTATGGAAGAACATTGGGATGCAAGAGGTAAGCGTACAGTCCCATACTTTTGCATTTGGATCAGGCTCAAAAAAATCTATATAAGGAGGAATAACAATTTGATCTTCTGCCAAAAGAGTGGGTCTGTCTCAGTGCTGGTGGTAATTGGTGTTAAATTTTCAGATTGTTCTATGTTGTATCAATTACTTTGCCCAAATTACTTCATCATGAACAGTGCATCCAATTATAAGAAGTGTAAGTAATCATAAATTGTAACTGAAGATAGAACAATAAATTTAGTGATAAAGAAGACAATAGCACAACCATAAGAGACACCAAATTGGTCCAAGACTAGGGAAAAACCCCACAAGGGGGAAACCCTTTCAAATCTTCTTCTTCAATAGATTGTCATAAAAAAGTTTTCAGCAGAGTACAAGGAGCCTAATACATATGCAGTGGAAATAAATAGATAAGATCTACAGATCTGTAGATCTACAATAACAAGAAACCCAGATCCAACATATCACCAAAGCATTGTGTTATCGACTGCCAAATCCTAGATCTAAATCGAGGATGCTCTTAAAGAAAGATCACAAACATCTGTGACTGAGTGACTAAAGTTTGGAAGCACTGTGCAAGCAACTAAAGATGACCTGACCCAGATCTGCTCAGAAAAACACTTCGTTGCGACCTTAACACGATGTGCCCGCGACTATGGCAGCTTGGCCGCTACCTTGCCATGTTGTGCTCGCGATTCTAGCCCGGTTTCACTAGCTATGTGCCTGCGGCTATGGACCAGAAGCCCTAGTTCAGAGCTAGCCTCTCGCTTCTGATTCTGAACCCTGCGCGAGCTTCTTCGATCAAACCTGTGCAAAACAAAACAAAAAAGACGATCCAAGACAGAGTGCAAGACGAAAATCCAATGAGCGAATGTGTAAGAATGAGGTTGAGGTTGCTTTATTTATAGGTTTTGTGAGGGATCGATTGGGGCTTTGACCAAATCCACATGTGTTGAGGCCGACCCTTTCCATTTCATTAATAAATAAAATAATTCATAATTTAACTTCTTCTTAACCAATTGGGGCGATATATGGGTTGATTTTGGTCCACATAAAAAGAAGAATCTAATTCAATTATAATATCGACCATATGAGCTGTCCAAAGTGGAATTTGACTCTAGTTGCAAAAATTAACAATTGGCTCAAGGACCCCATGGTCGGGTCTGGGAAGTTAGAGAATCCAGGGGTTTTTCATGGTCGTGGGAACAAAGGGAAGTCACCCTCGGGAGTGTGAGTTGGTAGCTGCGGACGGGGGTAATTTCGGTGAATTAGACAAGAGGGAGACAATTGAGTGGCTTTGTGACTATCCATCCTGTGTGGTCTTCGTGGGGCTCTGTGTTTATCCTAGCTGTTATGGTAACCCTTTTTGTTCTGGTATTCCATCCAATGTTGGCATGGATGCAATGAGTCATACCGATTATGGAAGCTTGGTTTCAGGTCCCTGGGGTTGTCGTCGCCTTCATTCGGGGCGAATGCTGTTGAAAACTATAACTAAGTTCGGTCTTCATAATAACAGGTGTAATTGTGATTTTATTTAATTGATGAAAAAAAGGAAACTAAAATGTAATGTTCCAAATTTTATTTTCCTCCATAATACAGCAAGGGTGGATTTCCAGAACAAGGGATGGCTAGGCCATTAGAGCAGGTTCGTTCCGAAGGAGTTTTGAGGAGTTTTTACTGGATCTGATGGCATTCGCTTGGCATATTTCATCATCAGCGCAATTTGTCTTTCATTCCGTCGCATTCCTACCACTTTCAAAATTAGCATTATTATGGAGCATGAATTAATTAGTTATGCTCGAGGTGGTATTCCGAGAAGATTATTTGATGGAAAACCGTAGTGTCATAGCTCATCGGAACCGGAATGAGGAGATCTTCAGGATGTGATGCTATAATGGCTAGAGAGAGTACCTTGGGCGATTTACCATTTTCCTTAATTAAAAATGACTTTAATTAGTAATTTAATTAATGGAAAAATAATTAATTAGAGGAAAGGGCCCAAAAGTAACTTAAGTGAAATAGAATTAAATTAAAAGTCACTAAGATAAATTCTATAGAGAATATTCTAGAATAATAATAAAATAATAAAATAAGATGCTTCTTGAGGCTTATAGATCTATCCATCAAATATATAAAAGGAGAATCGTAGGTCATTTGGAGATATCTTGGATTGGATCATTGTTTGTGTGAGAGGTTTGAGAACTTGGATTCTCTACTTCAGAAGTAGTCCCCAGGACGAAAACCCTCCGGTGATTTAGTGAGAGTGGGTGAGCACCCATCTCTTCCCTTGGTCGATCCATTCAAGATTCACAAGTTGCAGTGATTGCATTTAGTTAAGTTTTAGTGGAGGGTCGTGCAACATTGCAGCAGATTCTTGAGGCTAGTTCTATTTCAGTTATCTCAACTATTTTATGGTTTCAGCATGTAAGCCCCAGTTTATATTATAATAAAGCCGAGTTCATTTTCTACATTATGATGTTATGGAATTGCATGTACTTTGTATGTTTTATTTTACATGGCAATCTTCTGTTAAAGGAATGGGGATTTTTACAATGAAATCTTGGTGGAGTTAAATTTCTACATATTTGGCAAAATTTCCCGAAAGGGATATTACATAAAATTATTATTGTAATGCTTGTCTCATGGGTTTCATGAGCAGGGAATTTTATTTTTAGTTTGACTCCCACTGTGAGTCCTTAGGATTGGTCATAAAGTCAAATTGAGTCAATGTCATGTATAGAGACCATTCTTGGGTATAATATATTTTTATATGAGTCAATAAATATGTCAAGTAGCCCTCCAAGACCAAGCAAAGTCTCCTCCTAAAGTCGGCTTAAAAAAAAATAATATAAACACACAAAAGGACATGTCGGCTCACATACACTCATGTTGGCTAATTACAGAGGCAAACAAATATAAATAGGAGTGCTCGGCCTCATCTCAGAGGCAGATTTTTGGTGATCATAGTCTGAAGTGCGAGGGTCATTCAGGGAGCTGAGTTACCAGCAAGGAAGGGAGAAAGAATAACGATAGATTTTGTGTTGATTCGAGACTGTTTTGTGGGCCATCTTATTGTTGTCCTTTGTAGACAATTCTAGGCTAAGGAACTGTGTCAAAGAATCTACACTGTTGTTTAATTTTGTTTTGGATGACTAATGCTTTAAACTGTTGAATATATGCAAATATTAGTTATTTCTGATATATCGGAAGGGTTGATTCTTCACCTTTGACAAAATTTAAGCTTTAAAATGTTTTGAAATGTACAATTCAAGAAGATATATAATTCTTTAAATATTCAGATAGAATATTTAATTCATTATATATAGCAGATGCATGTAGAAGTCTTATATATCCAAAAAAACATATTTGAAGATAATAGAAAGCAGCAATTAAATTATGTAGAGGAATTAACCAAAAAAATATTTTAGTTAATTAATCTCTTTAACTGATTACAACTTTGCAGGGATTTCAAAAATATTGATATTCAATCTTATCTTACCCAAATTTCTATTAACTTTAAACATGTGGAGAAATAAATAAAGATGGAAACATAATCATTAACTAGAAAAACTCACAGGGATAGACAAGCTGCTTCAAAATGAGTCCAGAATCCTTCTATTAATCTATGATATAATTCAACAAATTACAATCATGTTCAATGGCTTATCACAAGTGTTCAAGCTTTTGTCTTTCGAATCACAAGTAATTATAGAGTTTTTGCTCAAAATATATGGACTTTGAACCAAAATTTATTACAAAATATCTTATCCAAACTGATTTGGATATTTACAAAAACAGAACTAAAAAATAGGAAACCTGAAGTGATTTGAAATCTTGCACAAAATTTGAGGGTTGGCGCTGGTGACTAGAGTTGTAAAGTTGTTGTTCTGTTTCTGGTTCCTAGAAACCTGTTCTGTGCTCGTGAAAACTTGTATTGTACTGCTAAAAGTCTATTATCTCCCATTCGATGAGCTCACATAGTTTGTGCCATCTTTCCTCATCAAGAATAGAAAATTTAAATAATTTTTTGTATTCTTCATCCACTTAAGTGTATTTCTCAAAAGTAGGTTTAGTTAAGGAAAAATGCTTGAGCTCGTGTTGAATTAGTAAATCATAACCTAGACCTTCCATGAAAGCCTTCCCAGTGATAGTTCCTTTGATTTTAAAAAATTTGGCTTTGTCTATTTCTATATCATGGAATCTACGCTGATATTCTTCCAGAGGAATTAGTTTATCACCTATACCTTGCAGACCTGGAAGTCCTTTTTGATGTAAAGTATTAAATTTCCTATGAAACTTTTTAATTTGAACTTCTAAATTATGACATTTATTCTCTAGCTGTAGCATTAAATTCCTTTTAGTAAACATCTTTCTCACCTTCAAGACAACTTCAGATCTCTCTTCAATTTCATATTCTTCGAGCTCTTCTTTTGTCTTAGAATTCATAACTCTGATTATTCATGTAGCATCTCCTTGTTTGTGGTCGAGGTCCTTTTTTACTTTTGCCACTGCTTCCTTTGATCTCTGTAACAATTCTTCCTAGTAAAAAATAAGCTTAATTTAAGGCCATAATTTAGTCATTGATTCATTAGTATTAAGCCAAATATTTTCTTTGGCCTCTGCAATGGTCCGAGCAATTGCAGATTCATTTTCATAAGTTGATATTTGCTTTGTTAGCTTAAAATTCTTCTGAATTTCAGCTACATAAGCATTGTCAGTGTTTAGTTTTTGTTCTTGTAGCTTCTGCAATTGTATGTGGAGTTTCTCAATCTCCTGACCTTTCAGTGTCAAGTATCCCATGGCCTTTGATAAGTTTGTTGCTACATAATTGGACTGTGTATCCACTGTAACTTTTGTTTTTGTAGATGTATGTGCTGTTGAAGTACCTATATTTGATGGTGTTGATATGGGAATGGCAGCTGAAACACTGAGTTGATGTTCTTTTTCCTTTTATAGTGTGTCCATATCATCTTCCATCTTTTGAATTTGAACATTTTGTTCAATTATTAGCTTGAACATATCCTCTTTTTCCTTTTCCAATTGACCAACTTATTTTGCATGTGGATGCTCTATAGTAGGAAGTTTCAATTGCTTCCTTAATGCTTGAATATAAGCATTTTTTATTTTTGATCATTTCTTCAATTGCTTTAACATCACTAGGATTATATCCTAATTTTAATACCAGATCTTCCAATGATTTGATTCTGGTATCTTTGGCCAAAGATGACACTCTCTCCATCTTTAATTGTGAATGAATGTTATTCAATGAAGCTTGCAGTTTGCAGGCTGCCATACCTGAACTAGTCAAAATAGAATAAGTCATTTTTCCAGCCTGTTTATGCAGGTCACTCTGATCAATTTCATGAATCTGTTTAGTGTCAAAAAAAAAAATGGATGTTTTATAGTCTTTTCCACTTTTAGGGACTGGAACTTTTGGTTCCAAGAAGGCTAATTGAAACTTTCCCTATTCTGTATCAAGTGCAGAAAGAAGTTTGTGTTGGGTAGCAGAAGTTTGTTTCCAGAATTCAGAATATGTGGTGGCCTTCAGTGCCTCATTCTCTCTTTTAATTTCTTTGTACCTAGAAAAAATGTTTTTTTGTTTTGCACCCTGAGTCAGCGATGACATAGGAGAATCTGTGGAGATCTCCTCAATACTCAGAAATGGTGAAGTGTGTAAACCTGTCAGTACCATTGTTGCTTGCTCCTGTGAACTTTCTCCTTGAAATGGCTCTTCATCAGTATTAATCTTCTTTCTTCTCTTAAAAACTGTGAAGTCTGTCTCTTGGATTTTTGAAACTATAGGAGACAAACTTTTTGTTGGCCTCTTATTCTCTTTCTCTTGAGGAACTGGAGTTTCTGAAGATGTTTGGGTGACAATTTGTTCCTCTGCTTCTTGCAATGTGTTCTCCTGCCACTCCTCTTGATGTACACACTGTTCTATTTCTGGCCTGGTTGTATGTGCATGAGGTGTAGTCTTATGTTAAACTCTCAGCTTAGAAATAATCCCCAAGGGATGATAGGACCAGGTGAAACTTAACTTAAATTTCATTTGTTTCAGTGGAAGATCTGCCTCCTTTGTTCTTGCTCTAGTATTGACAATAAAAGGACCAATCTGTGCTTTTAACTTAAACTGAGATTTATTTTTGTTGGATAAAAGATGCACATTATCCAGGTTCATCATTTGTCTATTGTATTCCAATGCAAAAATTCTAATTGGTACAAATTTTGGCAACCTATAGGGAGGAAACTCACATCCATGGATCCTGATTTCTGTGTAATTCTGGTAGAGGTACCAGTCTCGACTTTTAGTTTGATCACTAAGGTGAAGGATTCTTTTGATTCAGGTGAAATTCTAGGTATCACATCACTGCTAAGAAGACACAAAGCCATATGTAAAAACTGATTTACATAGTCACTAAAAGAATACTCGTTTGTGTTCTTGCTTACCAAGGAATTCCAATGAATAACTAACTGTGGATTTACTTGTGCATCTAATTTTTGTAAAGGAAATTTGAATCTATCTACTCGATAAAACATGAACAAGTAGACAAGTACTGATTGATGCTTAAAAGCACCATCAGTAGAAAACTTCAGAAACTGCTCATGAATGTTATCTGCCAAACACTGGGCATAGTTGAAAATGTATGATAGTTTATCATCTCCTGAAAATACTTATAAAAATTCCAATATTACCTCATTAGCCCACTGATCACTAGGATAACCTAACAGACAAGCAACCATAGAAATAAATTGCCTATACATTTTTGGGATTATTGTAGAAGAGTAGGGCGGATTGGTTCTTGGTAACTCAGAGTTTTCAGGTAAAAACAACTCAGATTTTGGATCATTGAGGAAATGTAAGTTTTTGGTAAATCTCCATGAGTGAATTTGTGGAGAAAGGGTGCAAAGAGGTTGTAGGCTTGACCTGTATAATTTGACATATAGACTCAAGGGTAATTGTGAATAAAATTTCATCATTTTGGGAAATTATGACCCTTTGACTCGAAAGGTATCTCAAATGACACCAAGTAACGAATATGGAGAAGCAATGAGTCTAGGGGAAATTGAATTGGGGAAGGAATGATTCCCATATACTTAGTGATGACACTGGCATCTAAGAAATTTGTTTTGCCTAGTTGTAGAGTTCATAAAGATTGAATTCGCACAAGGTTTCAGAAATTTTGTATTTCTTATCAACCAGGGAAAGTTAATCTATATTCAGTACATGAGGCAACATTGGGGTTTCTACTTACTAACTTGGACTTTCCTTTGGATGACGACATGATGAATAAGGAAATTACAGGAAGAAGTATCGAATTACCAGGAAATCGCGGATTACTGGTATAGGCGAGTGACCGTGAGTGGTGAAATTCGAGTAGTACTTGTGTTGCTACAAGAAAATGAGAGAAAAGGAATATGGAGGGCAACAAAATGTTTTAAAGAAGTTTTGAACGAATTAACTGTTTTTATGCGCATCTAGTTAATTCACTAGATGTTGGCGGGAAGGATTAAATGAGGTAACGGTTAATTAAATGTTACTGGGAGGAGTTTATTAGGATAATGAATTAATGATATAGGCAAATGCAGGAGTGACAGATGGCAAGATCTGAATAGATGTTGAAAGCGATGGCGGGAGTGGAGTAGACGAGAAAGGTTGTTTTCTGCGGGAGGTAGTTTGTGGTATTCGAGTTGGGGGTTCTGAAATAGTTGTGGGGATGACACGTAGAGAAGGGCGGTAAATAGGAATCCTCTTTTCGCATCCTGCCCCCTTCGTTAAACTTCGAAAGCGCCAAGCGTGGTTGTTCGAAATTCATCCCCCGTGGTTGATCCGGGCGAGGGTGATCTCCACCGTTGGTTCTTATTCAGTCTTTATTGAAAGCTGACAAGTAGTGAAATAAAAAACACTTTATTACAACTTTATTAATCCTTGATTTATTAACATAAAAAACAGATTAAACATTAATTCTAAAATATAAATACAACGACATTTAAATTAGCTCGCCTACATGGATTTTGCATATTTAGTTTTTCACATATATATTTTTTTAAATCCCATTTTTTTCTTTTCTTTGTATTTTCATTTTTTTTATTTCTTTCTTTTTATATTTTCTTTTCTTTTCTATATTCTTTCTATATTTTTTTTTTAATTTTTAAACATAAAAGGAAAGTGGAAAAATAACATGGTAAATATAAGTTACAACATTGGCTCCATTTGGGGATTGCTTCCCCTTGCGGGATGCATAGAACTTGCAGATCCATGTGCCTTCTCCTTTGGCTATGGTGTCTTTGCTGTGAAAATCAGGCTTGACAATGAAATTTAAAGAAAACCGAAATTTACAATGAAGATGGTTGCAAGCATTTAATACTGAATATAATGTTTGAGGTATTGCCCATTGACTGGCAATGAAGAATATTGTCCTTCCAAATTCTGTAAAATAAGGGTATTGTTACCCTTCACTTTGCAATAGTGAATGGCCCCAACCACAAATTGTCAAATTTTCCATGCTTGTCTCTTTCCTCTCTTTTGATATCCCGTCTTAGAACTAGATTCCCTTCTCTGAAGTCTCTTTCTCTAGCTTTTCTGTCAAATAAACTTTTCATTTTCTTTTGATATTGACAAAGTTTGAATTAAACTTCATCGCTATCTTGGTTTAATTCAGTGAAATGATTGATTCTCTTTGAAAAATCATCAGCTTCCTCGTATGATTCTTGAAAAAATTTCATGACTGGAAATGCTAGTTGTGTTGGTTTAATTCAATGAAATGATTAATTCTCCTTGAAAAATCATCAGCGTCCTCATATGATTCCTACAAAAATTTCATGGCTGGAAATGCTAGTTGTGTGGGGAAAATTGCTTCAGTTCCATAGACAAGTTGGAAAGGGGACTTGCTAGTAGATCTTTTAAGTGATACTCTGTTTGTCCAAATTTCATATTGGAGATGACTATCCCAACTCCTCTTATGATATGCCAATACTTTCTTAATGACTTTAACCAGACTCTTATTTGATGATTTTGCGAACCCATTACCTTGAGAGTACTATGGTGTAGAATGATGTAATGCAATCTGTTATTTCTGAAAAAAATTCTATCATTTTAATGCTGCTGAAAGCTTGTGCATTATCTATAACTATTTGTTGTGAACAGCCAAATCTAGACAATATATTATCTTCAATGAATTTGATAACCACTATATCTATTGCATTTTTTACAGGAATTTCTTCTGCCCACTTGGTGAAGTAGCTTGTAGCAGTTAGAATCCATCTGTGTTGATTGCTTGAAGCTGAAATTATTTCACCTATGAAATCTAATCCTCATTGTAAAAATGGTGCTTCAATCAACACTGGGACAAGGGGTAATGCTGGTAATTTTGTATACAGTTGCCTTCCAAGCATAATGTCCTCCACAAATGCCTTCATGAAACTGATCAATAACTCCTTTTGTTTCACTTTCAGTTAGACATAATAAAAAAATATTTAGAGGATCCTTCCAATACATATTGGCATTTATGATACGGTATTTCATAGCTTTAAGTCTTAAGAGATCTAGATTGATTCCTTGTGAATTCGGGAGGATACTTTATATCTCAAAGAAAATTCACTGTGTCTCTATACCAATCTAAAAGTAGAAATTTTTCATCAATGTGTAAAGGAAGAGGAACAGGATTGGAGCTGGAAGAAGGTTCTTGTGGGATCTTCTCACTTGAAATTTGAGAAGGTTCTTGTGGATTCTTCTCACTTGAAATTTGCAAAATGGTATCGATTCCAAGAACCTTACAATTTGATTCAGCCAAAAGTTTAGCTAAACCTTGTCCTTTTACCAATTTGGTGGGTTTGATGTCTAGATCAAATTCAAGTATATTTGCAATCCATATTCCCCTCTTTCCATTTGTATCAGGCTATGTTAAGACACTTTTTACTGCATTGTTTGGAACATAGGCAATAATAGGAGAATGTAAGACATAAATCATGAATGCTTTCAAAGCTTGTACAAGGGCGTAGGCTTGTTTTTCTATGATGTCAAATCTCAATTTAGCATTTCTCATCACCTTACTGAAGAAGGCTATTGGCTTCTCATATCCATATCATTTTTTTGTAGTAGAACAACAACTAAAGTAGTGTTAGAGGCAAAAGAGAAGATACTACAATGTTTGGAGTCATCAAGACTAGCTAGTACAGGGACTTCAGAAATGGCCTTCTTGATTTGCGAAAAAGAATACCTAACCTATATTGTCCATTTGAATTCATGGTCCTTTTTAAGCATATCAGTAATATCTTTCACTATCTCAGCATAATTAGGTATAAATTTTCTTAAGAAAAATATTTTCCCTAAAAATGTTTGAATTTCGTTTTTATTTCTAGGTAGACTAATTATCTCAATTGTCGAGATTCTTTTTGGATTAATAATAACTCCTTCCTTTGAAATTATGTGTCCCAATAGCTTTCCTTTCATTCCAAACAATGACTTTTTGGAATTAAGTGAAATCCCATCTTTCCTGCACCTTTCAAAAAAAATTCTCAAGTGCTTCATATGTTTGTCATCAGAATTAGAAAATATAGTTAAATAATGAAGATAAATAACAATGAATTTATTTATCTTACGAACAAATGCAAGATCCATTGCTCTTTGAAATGTTGCTCTAACATTGATTAAACCAAATGGCATTCTAACATACATAAATGTACCCCAAAGAGTTGTAAATGTTGTCTTTTCTCTATCTTCTGGACTAACCAGAATTTGATTGTATCCAGAAAAGCCATCTAACATTGAAATTATGTTTGAACCTTATACTTTCTGAAGTAATTGGTCCATCTTTGGTAATGGATAATTATCCTTTAAAGTCTGTTTGTTTAAATTTCTTAAGTCGACACACAACCTTATTTCAGCATTTTTCTTCCTGGCAGGTACTAGGTTAGCTATCCATTCCTTTTCATTTCTAGGTAGACTAATTACCTCAATTGCTGAGACTCTTTTTGGATCAATAACAACTGCTTCCTTTGAAATTATATGTCCCAATAGCTTTCCTTTCTGGAATTAAGTGAAATCCCATCTTTCCTACACGTTTCAAAAAAAATTCTCAACTGCTTCATATGTTTGTCATCAGAAATAGAAAATACAATGAAATCATCAAGATATATAACAATGAATTTATTTATCTTACTGACAAATGCAAGATCCATTGCTATTTGAAATGTTGCTCCAACATTGATAAGACCAAATGGCATTCTAACATACATAAATGTACCCCAAGGAGTTGAAATGTTGTCTTTTCTCTATCATCTGGACTAACCAGAATTTGATTTTATCCAGAAAAGCCATCTAACATTGAAATTTTGTTTGAACCTGAGATTTTCTGAAGTATTTGGTCCATCTTTGGTAATGGATAATTATCCTCTAAAGACCGTTTGTTTAAATTTCTAAAGTCGACACACAACCTTATTTCATCATTTTTCTTCCTGACGGGAACTAGGTTAGCTATCCATTCAAAATATCTTAAGGGAACAATTATTTTTGCATCCAATAATTTTTTAATCTCTTTTTCAAGAATTGGAAGCAAGACTGGATTTATTCTCCTTACCTTTTACTGAAAGGGTTTATCTTTTGGTTTGAGAGGAATTTTATATTCAATAATAGCTGTGTCATAAGTTTTCAACTCTTCGTATGACCATGCAAATACATCTTTATAATGTTTGAAAATATTGATATATTTGTCTTTAATTTCCTGAGGCAATGATGCTGAAATTTTAAGATTTCTAACTTCTTCAAAAGTTCCAAAATGAAGAAGAACAAATTAATGAAAGTAGATCAAATGATGACAATCAGAATTCATCTATTGCTTGTAAGAATTTTTTAGGTGTTCATCATTTTCGAATACTTGCCAGTGTTTAAGGTTATCAGGAATCTAGTAATGCAATTGCATAGGATCGGGGATTTTAAAAGAACTGGTAGAAATCGCTAAGGCATCAGCATGAATTTGCCTGTAAAATAATTCTCTACACAATCCCAAACTTCATTCCTGTAAGATCTTAGCCTGGGGTGCTTGGTCTGACATAAGTTTTTGATTTGTTTTACAATTTGCTCCGAATCACCAAATACAGTCAAGTTTTGAACCTTTAGGCCTTTTGCTAACTCCAATCCTAAAAGAAGGGCTTCATACTCTGCTACATTTTTTGTAACATCAAAGTCTAATTTAAAGGATTGAATTATATTTTTCTTATCAGGATTGATATGAGTACAATTCCGCCTCCATCTCCATCTCCATCTTTGGAGAATGCTCCATCAAATACATTTTCCAAATATTGTGAAAATTTTGTTACCCGGAATCCTACTGCAGCAACTGATAATATTTCTTCTATTTGTTAAATTTTAATTGAACAAATTATTTGTTGCTTCCTACGGAAAATATCGAAACATATACACTGTAGCCTTCACAAAACAAATACTGCGGAAGAAAATAAACGTTGAAAGAATAGATGCACACACACAATTCGACACCGTTATATTTAGACTAATTCCCCGTAAAAACCGAACTTGGGAAAACTAGTGCAACAGCTGAGGGTTTGATTATTATGCAGTAGTAAATCTGAGTACAAGACTATGGATGCTTAAATCTAGTAATCCATACAGAGAAATGACTGACATTAATTCTAGTGAGAAAAATCTCACTACCATAGGCGATCTGACACTAACCTTAGCTCGATTCGAGTTGCTCCTTGTTGCCTCTGCACAGTCATTGTGTCAACCTACGCAATACTGCGTCCCACAAACTCATAATCGTGTCTCCTTTCGCTATCTTGCCAGCTGTTGTCTGGGAAATGAATCCTCTTGTCCTCCGGACTCTCTCTCTGGCTTCTGGCACTAAATCATTGCTTCTCCACAGCAAAATACAGAATATCCTCTGAAGCACTGCATTGCCTCTATGTGGATCTGCACTGCCTCTCTGTGGAATTCACTGCCTCTTTGCAATGCCCTCACTGGAATTAGAAAATCTTCCTTCCCTCTGTCCCTGCTTCGAGCTCACTAACTCTTTTTCCAGTGACTCAGCGCTGCTACTCTGGAAATCGATCTGCTAGTGAAATCGAACTTTGCAAGTGTGTTCTCCAAGCGCCATCGTGTTTCTTCTTATAATCTCCCGTTAAGACATCAACGACCGCGATTAAAATTTAATCGATCGATAAGATTAAAAAGAAATCAATCCATGTCTTTTTCTAGAAGATTCTCACCGTCAGTTAATATATTTCTTTTAATTAATCATAGTTCCTAAGTTTAGAGTTAGGAAATATTAAAACTGACTAATTAATTTAATTAAGTCGTCTCTACATGGATTTTCCAGAAACGATTTCTGGGTATTGGAGAATACATGTATTGTAACCTCTCTGCCAATTCTCAAGGCTATAACACATTTGATGCTACAAAAACTAACACTCCCTCTTACCGAGGAAAGTATTCTAGTACTGCAACTGCTGCTACAATACACTGCCTCTGCACCATCCCCTGTCACGCTGCTGATGTCTGGTTACTGCTGCCCACCAACCACTGTGCAACTCTGATATGTGTTGCATCTGTGCTGTTGTTGACCCTTCTGAACTGTTGCCAACTATTTCATCTGCACCGCAACTCTGTTGTTGCTACTACTGCAACATCTGCAACTCTCTCTCATATGTTGTTGCTACAACTGAGAACTGTCCAAAACACTGAATCAACTCTGGTCAGTGTGATGAATCTGTCACATGAGTCCTGACTGCTACTAGTCCCATGCTATGACTGAAGCGTTTGCACTGCTGCTAACTTTGCACTGCTGCCAACTATGCACCTTGTTGCCCAGTATCTGACCTCAACTAGCCATTGCACCTGTCACTTTGGCATTTGACTGCACCAACTACCACTGGTCCATCCTGCTACTACGTACCATGGGCTCCCGTAGCAAGGTATTGATTCAAGAGGTGGACCCCCTCAAGAATCCTTCCCATCCTATAGAATTCTAGGGTTACAAAACCAAATCAACCCACCTCACTCCTAGAGGGATGTTTGCTATGATAGCAAAACTTCCTCCAATCTGGAGGAAAAATTATCAATCTCCATGAATGTAGCCTGTTGGTCTTGCTTCTCCTATTTTTCCTTCTTTCTGAGAGGACATTGAGTGTTGTAGTGGCCTAACTTGCCACACCAGAAGCACTTGACCTTGGAAAGGTCCTTCTTCCTCTTGCGCTGCTCCTACTTCCGCTTTGATGCGAGGGCCAGATTCTCCTCTTCCTTCACTTGCTTTGTCCCATTGTTGCTGCTGCTGCCATTGATGGTGCTCTTAACCAAATCTCGCCTCATCTCCTACTCCAAATGATCCCACATCCGGTCCTACTCTGGAAACTTGTCTTTGCCCAGGATACTCTAGACAATGACCTGCCAGTCCTCGAAAACATTGTTGAGGGCTAATATCACCAATTTTGTAGGTTGGTTCGCTGACCCTACAACTAACAATTGGTCTCGGACATCTTGAAGCCTAGTGAGGAAGGGGTCTATGACCTCCCCCGATGCAGGTACATCTCAACTTCTCCTCAAAATACATCTTCCGCTGCTCGGAAGATCCCTAGTATAGCATAGCGATAACATTCCACATATGCTTGGCAGTGTCTTTGCCAGCTATGTGTGACACCACATAATCTTGAACCCCATCGAGAATCAGTATCTTCGCCTTTTCCATCTCCTTATTGTAGGCCTTCAGCTGATCTAGATCTGTGGGTACAGCCACCACGTTAACGATGTAGGCCTTGAGATCGTATTCATCTAGAATACAAGAAATTCTTTCCTTCCAGATCACGTAGTTGGAGGCTCCGTCCAACCGAGCCTAATCTCTCAGCCTTGTTGATGCCATTTATGCAAAAATGTCAAACTACTCTTCTCCTATACGCAATTGCTGCTAGGCTCTACATACTCCATGCTGGAGTAAGAAAATCTTCTCATAACTACTGTTATGCGGAGGGGGGGCGAGGGTTAAAAATTCATCCCCCGCCATTGATTCGGGCGAGGGAGATATCCATCGTTGGTTCTTGTTCGGTCTTTATCAGAAATCGATAAGCGGTCAAATCAAAAACACTTTATTACAACTTTATTAATCCTTGATTAATTGACATAAAAAAGGATTAAACATTAATTCTAAAATACGACGACATTTAAATTAGCTCCCCTACATCAAGGACTTTGCATATTTATTTTTTCATATATATATTTTAAATTCCATTTTATATTTTTCTTTGTATTTTTTTTTTAATTTCTTTCTTTTTGTATTTTATTTTTTTGACATAAAAGGGAAATGGAAAAATAACATGGTAAAAATAAGTTACAACACACAAAATTGCAGACCTGTATATTGTAGCAGTGAGGGCCAAAGAAAGGTGAAAGTCTATGGAAGAAATAAAGGCCGAGAAGAGGAGAAGTCTATTGCTGCAGTGAAAACCAAAGTCTGTTGCAGCAGAGGTGCAATCCTTCTAGGGAACTGAAGTGGAATAAGGCTGAAAGCAAGCCAAGGTTGAAGAAAATTAATCACATTTTTTAATGTATTTATCGTTTTTAGTGTAGTCGGGTCCATCGAAAGTATGCAACATGGGTACTCCTTGGATGAGGAATCAAATTTTGCATCCAACGAGTACTCCCACTCGAAATTTCAGGAGGAAGGATCAGAAAGTGGACTATCCTTAACAAAGGAGCTTTGTGTCTTGGTCTTGGAGACTCAAATAGGTCAAGGGTCTTGGTCTTGGTATTCTTCAATTGGAGTCTCTATAAGAAGAAGAATTTGTATGGGTTTTCCTCTGAAGTGGAGAGGTTTTGGCCCTGGAAAATAACATACATCCGACGTCTCTTGTATCTTTATTATTTATGCATTGGTAACTCTTTGATGAAATAAGGACACAGTAATAATCTAAAGAGAAGAATCTAATCTAAGAAGTAAAAAAAATTCACAAGCAGTTATCTCTGAGAGAAATCACCTAGTACTTGATGCACTAGATTTCTCAACATGGTATTGGAGCTAAGGTGACTAAGTCAAGGAAGGGCATCTTACCAAGGGACACTCAAGGATCAAATCTCAAGGAAGGCATCAAAGCGAAGATCATCTTCAAGTCAAGAAGTCTACAAAGAAGTATTAAGTTCATCATCAAGAAAAGAAGGCCAAAACCATATGTCTACTCAAGTTGAAAGGATCTACAAATTCGTACCCCTCACAAGCCTATAAATAAGACGAAACTCGATCTCATTTGGACACTCACTCAAGCAAGTTCGATCTCCTCAATATAGAAGCTAGAGAAGGACGAAGAAGGAGAAGAAGAACTAGATTGAAGTTTTTTGACCTCTATCTCTCTCGTGTTAGGTTTTCTACATTTGATGGGCAGAAGAATTTGTTGGGCATGTCGAAGTTGCAGAAGAATGTGTTGGGCAGGTCGAAGTTGCAGAAGAGTTTGTTGGGCAGATCGAATGTTGCAAAATAATTTGTTGGGTAGGTCGAAGTTCCAGAAGGACCTGTTGGGCCAGTGGAAATTGCAAAAAGGAATTTCCCTTTAGGAGGGAAACCTCACCATGTTTTAAGGTTTATATCATGCCTTCGGGGGGTGGACATTGAGCCTGTTAATCGTAAATGACTTCATCTTTTGGGGGATATTTGTCTTCTTAGCTTTCGTAAGGGATGTTCCCTTTAGGAGGGAAGCCTCACCATGTTTTAAGGTTTATATCATGCCTTAGGGTGGTGGACATTGGGCCTGGGGATATTTGTCTTCGTTACCTTGTGGTTGAAGGGTCAGCTTATTATAATTTTTTTGGGCTAGATCTAGGAGGATAATGTTTTTATATTGAGATAGAAGGTAGAAGGGGATGAGAGCATGATGAGTAAGATATAACAGTGATTACCACCCTAAGGTGGGGTAGTTCATCGCCCACCAGGGTGATGGCCATAATGATAGGGGGTAGAGCTCATGTTTGGTTTTTGCCCATGTGCTAAGTCTTATTGTCCCGACCATATTTTGCATTTTGTGGTACATTTGTTGTTGTATGTGGCCATATTATGCTTTTATCTTCTTTCTTTTTAGCTACATCAACCTCTGTGGCATCGTTCCAAGCCTGACCCAAGGTGTGGACAAGGGAAAGGGGATGTTAACACCTCTTGGACTTGATGGACAATTGTGGACCCAAATTGGAAAATGTGAAAAAAGCCTTGTAATGAGCAGAGGGGAGTGAGATATATGGTATCGGGAAACGGGACCATGCAACCAAAATCAGGGTTTCCTTTGTAATTCCCTTCCTAAATCTAGTAGCCGATAAAGGAGATCCCACTGGACTAGGATTCAAGATTAAACCCCTAGTTGAGGTAATGTAAAAAGAGTACAGTCAAAGCCCTTCTTTCTTCCAAGTCACCCAGTAATCAATGCCCAAGTGTGCCCAATAAAAACAAGCATAAACACCCAATTACAGAATGAAAAACTATACCTTTGGGATTGAATGGCCTACCTTCAAACATATGATCATGAAAAATAAGCAAGGCAGAGAAAAATAACACATCAAAGTTGGAAAGGGGTTGTTGGTTGTCGACTGAAGACAAATATTAGGAGAAAAATTCTCCTACGGGGTCACCCACTGGTGGTGGGAAACATTTGGCTCCAACTGGGACATGAGCTCTCAGTAGAGTGTGTGAAAGATGTACTCGAATGGGGAGGTCATGAGAACACCGACAATCCTCTGGGAACTACAAACCTGTTACCTGCACATCACAGACGAACAAACAAAGGAAGCATGCGTCCTAGGCATACGCTATTTGCCCATGTTTTCATCAAATAATGAAAACAACCAGAAATAAACTTTATTCTAAATGCAAGTCTAATGTAAATGCATCTAATCTAACATGACAACATAATATGCTATTAAACTCTAATGCAAAAATTAACATGCGATGCATCCTACTCTAACATGCATGTAATATACAATGTCAACTATCTAGGAAGGGGGTGAGATGACTAACTTTGATTGGGTCTAGACAAACTTCATCATCAAGTATAGCAATATAATACTATCACTCACCAACTTTACCATGGATCTTGATGGGTACAGGGTTTTTATCTACCAACACTACATCCCCAACCTTGAATTCCTTCCTAGGCTTTTGCACCCACTCCTTTTTCTTGTGGTCATTCGGATCAGGCTTTTTAACGATGTAGATTTCTTGGGAAGGAAGGATGGGAGTAGGGTCCTTAGTCTCAGGAAACCTATTGTGATATGGGCCACGATCAGGCTTTAGTACATGAGTTGGATACAAGGGCTCTCTATACATAATGAATGGGGTTCTATCATGTTGCGGAATAGTGGCATAAGATAAATCGACTTGGAGTTGGCCTCCTATGGTAGCAGCGCATTTTCTAGACAATAACATCGCCCACACATCAAGTATATCAACAACCACTAGGTCCATAACCAATGATATGTCTTTATTGAAGGCTAACGTTACCTTGAGGTCTTTGATAAGGCCTTCAACATTGATGGATCTAGATTCAAAGCCACAAAAATTCTTCTACTTATGAGTAATGCTTAGATTGAGTTGTTTCATGACTTTGAGTGGCATAGTATTTGTAGAAGCCTCAGAATCCAACATGCAATTATGGAGGAGAAGTTCATGAATGGCTAATGTCAATAGGAATGGCTCAAGACCGAGATTTGTTTTAGTGAGGTGGATAATGTGTAGATTGATAGGTGGGTCATCTTCCTCAACCCTAAAGCTTTCTTTACTCACCATATTTGGGATGGGATTTTCACAATCTCCTTTATGGGAACTTGCATAGTCATCTTTCTTATAACCATACCTGCATCAATGTCTAGCTGAACTTCCTTATCTTTGGTCTTGTGCTTGGGTTCCTCTTTGGGAAGATCCTTTTTGGTGTTGTCCTTTTTAGGAGGATCTTTCCTTGGGGGTTCATTAGGAGGAGGTTCCTCTCCCTTTGATGCATTGGAACTTGAGGAGGGATCTTTGTCATTCTCCATAGAATATTGGACCCCTTTGAATCTCCCACTATCATAAACATTGAATATGGGCTCAACC
This sequence comes from Pinus albicaulis, assembly GCA_034641835.2. NCBI lineage: Eukaryota > Viridiplantae > Streptophyta > Pinopsida > Pinales > Pinaceae > Pinus > Pinus albicaulis. The sequence continues at coordinate 1,591,158,709 of CM076584.1, read as the reverse complement.
TTCTCATCTTTAAACTTAACCTCTCTAATCAAAGGATGTGTATATGTACCACCTAACATAATGTTGAAGGCTTGGGTTTCACCAACTACATTCATTTGTTCAACACCCTCCTCATCTACACTTTCTTCACCAACACTATCACTTTGGTCATCCTCGAAAGATGATTCTTCTTGTCCCACAAAATTGGTTGGAGCTAAGGTCTTGAGGACATGATGGGGACCATTCTTTCCTTCTTCATTAGGTTTCTTGACAAAGGGCTTATTCTTTGGGACAACTATGGAATTTTGGGCCTCTTCAAGAGAAGTGAACTTATTCATACACAAATTGTCCCTAGTATTAAGTTCCTTGAATAATTTGTCAATTTTCTTAAGGGCCATGTCTAGGGTTTCCTCAACATAGGCTTTAGGCTTGATCTTTTTGGTTTTGACCTTAGCTCTAGGGAGATCAAACGTTTCAACTTTAGTAACATTTAGGATTTTTTTCAACCTCGATGACAATCTCCTTTGTGTCAAGAAGAGTATTAGGTTTCTATCCCTAAGTTGATAAGTGAAGTTCCCCCCAACAACATTAATGAATTTGTGTAATACTTGAACATCAACGGGTTTAAGGTGATCAGGGATGAACATCGATGGGTTTAAGGTGATTAGGTTTGTCCTTGAAAATCCTATCAATGATATGGATAATTTCCCTAATAGTTTCATTGTTTTTATTTCCTATGTGGTAAAACTTCTCATGGATATAGTCTCCATCGACATAAGATGCCCATCTTTTCTTAAAAACATCTTCAAATTGTTCAAGTCACCAATGTTGGATGGAGGGAGACTAAGTTAGAATTCTCTAACATTCCCCTTGAAGGTTAAAGCAAATAACATTATTACAATATCCTCATCATCAATCCCATGACCCGTTGCCCAAAATAAGTCTTCTACGTGGGTTTTGGTACTTTGATCAGCAGTTCCCTTGAACTTGGGTAACCACTCACGATATTTCTCAAGTAAAGGATTAGGATTGTCACTTTTGATTTTGATTTTTGTTTGTGTTTGTAGTCATATTGTTATTTGTTTTACTAGCACCTTCCTCAAACTCAGAGAGTAAGTTTTTTCTAATAGGTGATGGAGTTCTCTCCCCTCTCTTTGTAGCAAACCTAGTCCTAGGGGCAATGGTCCATGTTAATCACCACTTTTTTGGTGATATCCCTAGGAGAAATTTTTTCTCCAAGATGGTCCTTAGCCGACAGCCAACAACCCCTTGCAGGCACCAGATAGCTTGATGTCCCATTAAGCTCCGGTACTAGAGCTAGCCATGTGGCCCCTCACCCATTTGTTATGATTGCATGTTTAAAGGTGGGTATCCCGACCACGCAGGTATGGCTATAGTTGAGTAATTTTATTTACGTGCCATGGGCACTTTTGGGCATGGATTGGTGAGGGGACTTGGCTGAAACAATGGGTAGGTCTGTACTCTTGTTTCCATTGCTCGATTTCGTGGTTAGCCTTGTATCCTAGTCCCGTGGGATCTGCTTTACTAGCCATTAGATTTTGGGCTGGCACTACATGGGGAATCCCAATTTTGGTTTTGTGGTCCTGCTTCCCGATGCCATATACATCACTCCTTCCACTCATTTTGGCCCCATTCATCTCTTTTGCCATCAGGGTCCACATGTGTCCACTGGGTCCACATAGGGTTAGCCTCACCCCTCCCCTTGTCCACACCTTGGGTCATGCAGAAACGATGCCCGGAGGTTGTTGCAGCTAAAAATAAAAATAAAAATCATAATTTGGCCACTCTGAACAAGAAATGTACCACAAATGAAAGATGGTCGAGACATACAAATTTAGCATGTTGGAAAAATCAAAACATGAGCTCTACACCTTATCCATGGCCATCACCCTGGTTCCTATGGGCCCTAGATGAGCCCCCTCCATCATTAAGGAACACATAATTGTCCACTGCTATATATTACACAACATGCTCTCATCCCCTCGAGCCCCGAGCAGTTATGTAGAAAAATCAATCAAAGGCAAAAAGCATATGAAGAAGGGTGGAAAAACAAAGGCTGGGGTAACTCATGTATCACGATTTGCTCCCTCCTGCACTCATATACCTAGTTGTGGGTTTCCCTTATTATACTTCTCCTTATACGATGACATGTGGCCTCGATGATTGCCTCGATCCCCACTCTACTCTATTACTATATCATTTTCCACCTACCATTTGAGGAATATATCATGGAAATGTCACCCCCTTTAGAGGTTGAAGCGACCTAATAGGGTCCTTGATTAACCCCCTCTTGAGCTTTAGAGGCACTTGTACATGCCAAATCCCACTATGGAATACCAAATGTACCATGGAATCCTGTTGTGGTAATTATGGCTTCTCCCTATGCCATTGTGGCCTCTCATCATATTAATGATATAGCCTGACAATTTCAATGATAGTCAATAATTTTGAATTTAGAGATCTAATCTCATTGAAACTAATACAAGGAAATTCTTTCTGACATGAATCCTTAAGCTTCTGTCAGAGACAAATCAAATGTGATCAACAAATCCAAGTGTGTTTACTTGTAATAGCCCTCTTTAATCATTAGACTTCTTCTCATGTACTTGAAAGCCCCGAGGTAGTTTCATGTACACTTCCTTTTGAGAAAAATAATCTTTGCACCCACCTAGTGCATTTTCAAAGAAATGATAATAATTTTAATTGAAGTGTACGTTACAACAGGAGAAAGTATGTTTGCATGATCCTCTCCCTCTTGTTGGGAGAGCCTTTTATTCTCAATTCTATACTGTCAACTTGTTACATTCCAGATCTTGAAGATTCATTTGGAAGTTACCACTGACTTCCTATTGACCTCTTTGTGTCAACGACCCCATAGCAGTACATCATTTTTTCACATAAGGGATTTATCATGTTCAAGTGCTCACATCATTAGATTTCATCTTCAATAGGAAATTTGTTAAATATGTAAACTCATTTTGCATGTTTGTAATGTAAATGATCGTAGTAACAACATCATGTATGTAACAACCAAGGCAAACTTTTTATTTTGGTGATGATTTCTATCTTAGGAGGTTTTTTGTCTCACTAATTCATCTGTGTCTCTTGACACAAATGATCGGCACAGTTTTTCCCTCCAACCTCACTCCAAAACTAGGGTGGATTTTGTCGTCAAGATATTAAGTGAGTCCTAGTGTTTTTTATCGAGTCTTTGCAAAAGTAATTTGGGAATAATTCAGCTAATTGGCTAGATTATTTTATTACAAATTAGTTGGTCTACTAGATCATATTTTTTGAGTCGCAAAATTGGGTAGATATTTGAGCGTCTATGACGAACGGGTGTTTCCCCCTCACGGGTTAAATGTATTTATCTTTTGTAAAGAGGGTTGGAAAAAATCATTAATCCCGCATGTGCCAATTAATTAATTTTCTTGGCAAAAATAAACTAAAATCCTAACCCAGAAATTTAATTAATTTGAGTCAATTAATTAAATTTTCTAGCAAAAATAAATTAAAATACTAAGCCAAAAATTTAATTAATTTAGGTCCTAGGAAAAATTAAATTCTCCAACATTTAAAATTCGTGGGTTTTAATTTTTTTAATTTTTGGAGGTCCTCGACCAATGGAATATTTAATATTTCAAGATATTTTGAACCCTTGGGCCATAGTAGTTAAGTCAAAGTCAAGTTTTTGAGGCAAATAACTCAAAATAAATTTTTTTGAGATAATTAAAAGTGAAATTCGAATTTCCTCAAAGTAATTTTATTTCAATGGTGATGATTAAGAGACCTTTTATCATCATCAACAGTTGAGATTTATTAGACGGGGATCAAGCAGTCTAGTTGTTGGAGAATTTATCTATAAATTAAAGCTCTCTCTCCATTATTTGGATTTGATCATTGAATCATGCGCATTGAATCATGCGCTTGTTCTGAAAGCTCTTGTAACTTTTTTCTAGTTAATAAAACACTAACTTTGTGGTTTCAAACTGTGGTGTTACTCTTTTAGATTTATGTGGTAATATTTCTCTTAATAATATGTTGCTCTTATTTGCATTTGTTGGTTAATAGCCTTTGAGGATTGATCTGTGCACAGGTATCTTGCACAGATTTCTGTGTTTTGAAAATATCATTTTGGTTTAATAGAACTAGCATGTATCTCTATTTCTTGATGATCTTATGATTATCTTTTAACCTCTATTAATCTAATAATCAGATCTAAGTGTGCAGAAGTTATTATTCAAGATTTGAGCGTTTGGGGAAATCCTCAGATAGATCAACTAACTCTCAGATTACATAATCTAAAAATCTCATTGTTTTAAATTTCTGAAGTTATCTTACAAAATATTTTATTTGTAGGGTTTTTTATTGGGCTTGTGACTCTTTAAAATTTCCAGTTTATTTCTAAATTTGTACAAAATTGTTTAAATCTAGCTAATAGAGGGCTTTGATCTGCAGGTCTGCTAGATCAATAGAATATTATTGTAGATTTGTAAATATCAAGTTTCATAATTCACTGGGGTTTTGTGCATTTCATATTTTTGTATATACATGTTTTCGGTTTCTATTTTTTGTCTATGCAGGATGCCGACAATTTTCTTGGATTTTGGAGACAGATCTAGGCCATGGAGGGCAAGATTTAATCTCCATTTTATTTGCAGGTTGAAAATTTTCAGAAAAGAAACTTTATCTGGGTTCTGCATATTTTCCGAAAGATTCTGGGCAAATTTTTTTTAGGGCCATCGCTGTAAACTTGATTGATGAGGTAGAGCTTGATGTTGTACCACTTCGCATATGTGGAATTGTTTTAGGGTGTCCATACTTGTTTGATTGAAAATCCATATTCTATCATCATGAGAACAAATATCATATTTTTAAAGATGGAGTTGAGTATATTGTTAGAGCACAACGCAAGAAGATGAAATTATCTCTTCTAAGTGTTGGGAAAATGAAAAGGCTTGTAAATGCTAGTAAGAATTTTGTGTTGTTGATGATTAAACCTAAAGATATTGTTGAATCTGAAAATTTCACACGATGTGATTCAAAACTCAAGCATGTTTTGGTTGAAGTTGTTATGAAAATATGTTTCAAGAACCTAAAGGGTTGCCTCCTAAAAGAGGAATCCAACATGAGATTCATTTGCAACAAGATGCACCCTTCCAAACATTGGCATGTATAGAATGTCAATTTTGGAGAATGCAGAGATCAAGAAGCAAATTCAAGAGCTTCTTGACAAAGTGGTCATCAGGCCTAGCACATCTCCTTGTGGGTCTTCTATAGTCTTGGTTCCAAATAAGGATGGTACATGGCACACGTGTGTGGATTTTAGAGCTTTGAACAAAATCACAGGAAAGAATCGTCATCCTCTTCCACGCATTGATGATTTTCTACATCAGTTAAATGATGTTGTTTATTTCACCAAGTTAGATTTGAGAAGTGATTATCATCAGATAAGGATTGTTGAAGGTGATATTTGGAAAATTGATTTCAAGACAATACAAGGTTTGTTTGAATGGTTAGTTATGTCGTTTGGGCTTTGAAATGCACCTGCAACATTCAGGAGAATTATGAATGATATGTTGAGACCATTTCTTGATGATTTTGTCTTAGTCTACTTAGATGGTATTCTAATTTTCAATAAGACTTGTGAAGAGCATGTCAAGCATGTGAAATAAGTTTTGGATGTCTTAAAGAAAGAGAAATTGTATTTGAATACGTCTTAAGTGTGAATTTGGGAAAGCCTCTTTGGTTTATTTGGATCCTAATGTAGGATGGGGTGAATTGAAGATTGATTTCTTTATAGTTGATTTTATTATGAATTTCCCTATTCCCAACTATGTAATAGCAGCTAGAAACTTTTTGGGAGTAACCCAATATTAAAGAAAGTTTATTGCTAACTTCTCATCTATTTGCAGCACCACTACATTCTTTGACAAGTGTGAAATGGGTATTTCAGTGGGGAGGCAAGCAGCAAAAATCCTTAGACACATTGAAAGAGAAAATCAATACAACACCAGTTCTAGCACTTCCAGATCTTAAGCAACCATTTGAGATTCAAACTGATGCATGCGATTATGCCATGGGAGAAATTTTGATGCAGCATGGTAATCCTATTTGTTATCATTCTGAAATCTTTAACAATGCAGTAATGATAAATAGTTGTATACTTTGGTAGAAAGCATGAAGAAAGCACGCTTCTCTTATTGCTAGTCATTTTGGTGTAGGCAAAATAGGTTCTCACATTTAGAGGTATTGTTATTATCCTCGCATAAATGAAATTGTTTCAAGATATGTAAAGGGATGTTCCATATGTGCTACTAACAAGCCTAGCAATAGGTAATTAGGTTTATACACTCCACTTCCTATTCCCTCTCGTCCTTGGGAAAGTATTTATATGGATTTTGTAGGTGAGCTAGTAATGTCTATAAAAGGTCATGATTATATATATGTTGTTGTGGATCGTTTCAAAAAAATGTGTGTGTGTTGATTCCATGAAAGAAACAAGTTACAGCAGAACAAACTGCAAAAATGTTTTTCCAAAATGTATGGGTTCACTTTGCGTTACCCACTTCTATTATTTCTGATCAAGATTCTTGATTTGTTGGAAAGTTTTGGTTAAGTTTATGGGAGCTCATGGACACAAAGTTGAAGAGGAGCACAACATTCAACCACAAATTGATGGCTAGACATAAGTGGTAAACATAACAATAGTGCATCTCCTTCATGGATATTGTGGTAAGAAGCCTAAACTTTGGGATGAGCATTTGTATTACATCCAGCATGCCTACAAATGTGTCAAGCACTCATCTACACAAGTATCTCCATTTGAATTTTGTTTGGGTTATTTTCCAAATTCTCATTTAGATTTCATCTATGGTAAGGATATTGCAGTAGATGGACATAATGATGTGGACAAATCCAAGCATTTCATTGAACAAATTCAGCTAGTGCATTAAAGAGTACAAGAGTAGCTTGAGAAAAGCAAAGCATAGTACAAAGAAAGGCATGACAAGCATCAAGTTGATCACGATTTTCAAGTGGGAGATCAAGTTTGGTTGTATATCAACAAGGAAAGAATTCAAGGTTTGGACATAATGATGTGGACAAATCCAAGCATTTCATTGAACAAATTCAACTCGTGCATCAAAGAGTACAAGAATAGCTTGATAAAAGCAAAGGAAAGTACAAAGAAAGGAATGACAAGCATCAAGTTGATCATGATTTTCAAGTGGGAGATCAAGTTTGGTTGTATATTAGCAAGGAAACACTTCAAGGTGAAGGTAAAAATCCCAAGCCAATCAGATATGGTCCTTTCAAAATCATGGAGAAGATTGGTAACAATGCTTTCTCATCAGATTTGTCACCTTATATGCAAATTTATTCTGTTATGAATGTGGAAAAATTGAGATTGCATGAGCCTCCAATGATTTATGATCATGAAGAGAATGTTCAAATTCCATCTATTGAATTTTTTTCTCTTGAATATTTAGATGAGTTGCAGAAAGACACAATACTTGACAGGAGAATTGAGACTTCACGCAGAGGCAATTTGGAGTTTCTTCAAATGGTGCTCAAGGTACCGATCCAAGTAAAGCAAGGTGGATTGAGATCGAGAAAATAGGAGAGTTGTACCCTCACTTGTTGAGTAAAACCAGAATTTTGGCGGTCCAAAAGCTTCTAGTGGGGAGGAATGATCTAGGGGATAAAAAAATATGCTCAAAATTGCCCGTAACTAGTGCCAAATCGTATATCTCATCGTTTTGATTCCAACGATGCTTGAATTGCCTCAATTCAACACCGTATGTGAAAGCTATCACATTCTGAAGTTTTTGGCAAATAACTAAAAATTCGACTTGCAGGATTGACTAGGCTGCTGACTAGGCAAACCGTATAGAGACATGGCACTAACATCAGCAGATTAACTGAACAGGTATGGTGGTCAAACGGGCCAATCCCATGCTAACGCTTGGAAGATAATATAGGTTGATTTGGTGAATTCTTATTGGTTGTTTGGTTTTGGGTGGACCAATTAGGAGGCGCCACGTGGCCTAATGGGAGGGGACCATGTGGCCCTCGGGACTGGTGCAAAATTTTTTGAAGCCGGTTGACCGACTCATCGGGGAATTGAACCCATGACATCACCGCAACTAACCAAATGTTGAGCCATTGAACCATTGGATGTGCTCGTTATATCTATTGGGAAAATTTATATTTAAATTTTAAAAGTTTCAGCATTGGGAGGAGGGGGTGTTGCACGTAGCCCCAACCCTGGGTGACTTGGATCATGATATAACCTTGGCGCGAAGGCAGAGGGGCAGGGAGTTAGCCTAGCCACTAGTCCCATTGCATTAACAAAATCGTCAGCGGAGGGCTCAGAGCATGGAGATGGTGTGTGGCCTAGTTTGCGGCCACATGAACTACAATACAACCAAGGGTGGAGTGTTAGTGGGCGTGTGGCCTCTGGCCCATGCACCTAGCCACATAGTCTACCGCATGACTCAAGAAAAGGGCAGAAGTTGGGTCGCGAGTTCCCAACTAACTGTTCGACAAAACACACCAATTTCAGCGGAATCTCTGCCGAAAACACACTAATTTGTCACCTAGCGGATACGCCAAAGGAGGAAAACATTGCCAATTTTTCCAGTTTGGTAAAATTCGCAGACTATATAGCAAAGAAATGGATAATGAGTCCTAACTTAGCCATTTTTCATTGTTTTTGAGCACAGGGTTTTTGGATGTTTTGGACACAATGGCAACATTATTTTTGTGATTTGAGCGTTGTATGTTGATGTAATTTACACTTTGATCTTATAATGGAAAGGGCCAACATTGGAAGCTAGACCTAGAGACGTAACCCAAGAGGGGTGAACTCTGTCATCAAATCATTGTTTTATGATGCTACATTTTTCTATTTTTCTCTGGTTATATCTGCAAAATTTAACTAAAATCAATAAGTTTATGTGCTTTTGCAAATTGATCCATTGCTCGCAAGACATAAACTTGCTTGCCAACTTTTTCAAGAAACTTTCAACTTTTAATTTCAGATTAGTACTTGACACATGTCATCTAGACTAGTCTTGGTTCTACATCATTCGGGTCAACATCTCGACACATGATGAATCGCCAGAAGCCACACTCTTATCAGAGTAATTTAGGTCTCTTTGCTAAATGAGCTTAATGCTCTAGGACCATTCTTCCTAATTTGGGTCAAATATGAAGAATGGTCTACACTTGAGCTAGAGATTTGTGCTTAAACTCGATCTTCTTTCTTGTCTCCTTTGCATGCTTAAGCAGAAGATTATGCCTCAGAATGTTGGCTCATTATTTTGCCTCAAGAAGTCTGAAATTGCTTCAATAGAAAAAAATTGTATTGCACTTAGAGGGAGGTCGAATGTTGTCTATGGTAAATCAATATCATCAACACGGTACCATCATTCAGGTCATTACCTTAGATCTACGATACATCCTCACCATAATTTGGGTTAATACTTCAGACACATTTTAATTCCACACCATAATTTGGGTAAGTACTTTAGACGTATGTTGTAACCTCGAGTCAATACTTGACACATGGCATCTAGACTAGTCTTGGCTGACCATCATTCAGGTCAACATCTTGACACATGATTAATCGCCAGAGGTCACACTCTTATCAAAGTAATTTTGAGCCTTATGATAAAAGATTTTGATGCTCTAGGACCATTCTTCCTTATTCAGGTCATATATGACATAAGAAGAATGTCAATCCTCTACCGGACCATTCTCCCTAATTTAGGTCAATGTACTTGACACAGGGATAATATCCTTAATTCTGGTCAAAGTGCTTGATTCAGGGAGAATTTCAGTCCACAATTCTATTTCATCAACAATCCCTCTCAATGAGAGAGGCATTTTCAACAAGTCAAAGCTTGTCCATGAAGCATAAATACTTTACTCAGGGACATAAGCTTTACCAACAATCTTCTATATTGGAGAATAATATTGAAGCCATTTTGCTTCTTTTTGTACCATGGATCAGTACTGAATCTCATGGTGCTTCGACTTGTCATCATGGTCATCACTTGCACCTAATCAAGACAATCCTACAAGTAGCCTCTAAATCCAAACTGCTTCTCAACTAGTCAATCCAGTTTTAATATTCGTGGCCACTGCAATGTTGAGTGCAATAGATAGCTTGATTATCATAATCATAATGTAGCCCAAACTGAAACAATATCCTGATGAACTCTTTATGTCTTCAACACTCTCTGTTGAATCTGAATCTAAAGTTGTACTTCATTGTTTGAGACAAATCTCAAAACATAATTGTCTTTTCCATGGCCAAATATACCATGTTGATATACCAACCCTTTTATTGGTCTCACACCACAGTAGTTTCCCTATCACCCTAAATGGGTGCTCTCTCTCACACTAAGACATATCCTGTTGTGGTAATTAAGGCTTCTCCCTCTACGACTCTGGCCTCTCAACATATCATCTACTTATCCTGACAATGTCAGACCTGGTCCATTGCCTCCTAGTCAAGTCATAATTGTGCCTAAGAAACTTACTCTAGTCTACTTAGCTAGCGTAGAATTTTGTCGTCCTTCATTCATAGAACTCGGTCCTGTAACTCCATTACATCTCAAAAGATCATCCTTTTTGTATCTTAGAGGAAGGTTGAATGATGTCTATATATAGTGTCTTGATAGGACGAATAGGTGTCTCTAGAAGCTAAGTTGACCTAATTAGGAGGAGGGTTGACCTAGCTATTTCGGAGCCAAAATTTAAATTTTGAAAATTCAAAATTTATTTTTTTCAAAAAATGACACGAAGAACATGTCAATTATATATTTGAAAATGGCATGAAGAACATGGTTTACAAATACATCAATGACTAAAATAATAATTATGAATGGATCACAATCCTCCTTCATCTCCTTAGTGCTTAATGCATCATAATCCTCCACATCTAACTTATACAAGTTCTTCACATAAACCCTGATTTGCTTCACCCGTCCCATGACTATGTGTCTCGGGAATGACTTTCCTTCATTGAAGATCACATTATAACCAAGGTCTTCTAAAACTGCAACAAAGCTGAGATTTTTCTTTACGCCCGAAATGAACATGACGTCCTTGAGCCTAAGGGGGTAGCCCGACTCCCTTTAAAAGGTGATTGTACCAACCTCATTCACGCTATACCTTTCGTTGTCCCCCATCTCGATGTGCATCTGCAAATATTTTCTTCCAGATCACTAAAAAATTCCTACACCCTGTCATATGTAAAGATGCACCTGAGTCCAAGTACCACACAATCCCCATCACTGTGTTGGCCATGCGTGCAATGATGGTAAAGTCAATCTCGAGCTGTGAAGCAAAGGCTTCACCTGCCGCTCCTCCTGATGTCTTCTTGCTTGTATTCTTGTGTGGACACTTCGAGGCATAGTACCGAAATTCATGACAATGGGAGTATTTAATTTTCGACAAATCTTTATTCTTACCCACTTGGCTGAAATCTGGTTTGGATTGAGATTTCTTCCCTTTTACCTTCTTTGCATTTACATCCAATGCAAATTTTTCTTCTTCCTCGGCCTTGGTTGAAGTCATGTCTCTGGTATTCCACCTTGTTTCGTCCTATACCAAATCGGAACATAAGCACTGCCAATTCTTTTTCAGGAACATTTACACTAACCCCTCCAATCTCATCACAACATTGTGTGAACGTGCTCAGATACTGTTGAATAGTTTCTCTTCTGCATCTTGATACTTCGAAGTTTATCCTTGAGCACAAGCTTCCTGTGGTCACTATTATTCTCGAACAATTCTGTCATTTCTTTGCACATTGGGAATGCAATTTCTTTTTTGTGGAGATTTGAGACAATGTGATCTTGTACTCCCTCCAAGATTATTCACCTCATGCCTTGACTACATCTTTCTTCCACTGACCACAGTTCTGGGCATGAGATTCCAATGGTTGTGCAACATTTTACTTGATGTATTCTAGCAATCCATTGTCATCCAATACCGCCTCCATGTGATCCTTCCAGGCAACAAAATTAGAGGTACCTTCCAAGGCATACTATATCCTTAGTCCAAGGCATACTAATACCATGTAGAAATTATGATGTAGATTTGCAACTAGTCATGAAGTTTTAATCAAAATCACAAGACACAAACCTACTTACTGCTCTGCGGACATTAATTCGACTTTTAGAACAAAAATTTCATACATGCAACAAGTATTTTTCCTGGGAAAGAAATATGCTAAAAACCCCAATGTCTGCTTCCATTAAATCGGATGAATAAAGATGGAGTACAATTTCTTTGTGTGAAATTTTCAAGAGGAAAATATTTCTGCGATACTTGGTTTATTTCTCCTACTTATGAGATAAGTTATTTACAGATGCTTCAGTGAATTCTGGAATAAATGCATTTGCAGTTCTTCACTATTGTTAAGAGCATAAGAACAGAAATATAATTTACACCAATAGCACAATAGAAATAACCACATGAACACAGATGTACCCAATGTGGTAAAACCGGTGCAGCAAATGAGGGTTTTATATTTATCTTCAGAAACGGAAATTACATTACAGGAGTCTGATGAGCATAGAAAAATTAGCAAACACCTGGTTGAATTTTCTAGACCTTCCAGAAAATTTTCGGACCCTCGGGGTGACATCCTTCACCCTATGCGTCATCCGTCATGAATGGTCTGCGCAATCCCTCTTTGGACTGCGTGATTCTGCGTGGAGGGGTTCTTGCTACAGATCATCTCACCCTCCCGAGTTCTGCTTCGGGTACTGAGAGTGTCCCCAGCTCGATTTCCAAATGGCCCTCAAGTCTCTTCTTATAGTCTTCTCGCTGCTGAATGCAACTCTGATTATCGCACATAATCCTGGTCAGTTCTATCTGCTTCTTGAGTAAGTTCAAGAGCAATTTGTGGAGTCATATGGCCTCACACGAAGCTGTGCTTGCTGCCATGTACACTGCCTCGGATGAGCTCATTGCTACGGACTTCTGTTTCCTGCTGCACTAGGAGGTCATTCTTGATCCGAGACTGAAACAGTAACCACTGGTACTTTTCCGATGTAGTGTGCTTCCAGCCCAGTCTGCATCTGTGAACCCACTCCACTGGATCTCATTTCCCTTAGTGTACTTTAGCCATACGCGACTGTCCCTCTCAAGTATCTGAGAATATGTTTGGTTGCTGCCCAATGAGCCCTCCCTGGTTCCACCATGCACTGACTGAGGGTATTCACTGCATAACAGATGTTTGGTCTCGTGTTGACCAGATACATCAATGACTCGATGAGTGGGATCAGCCTCATCATCCTCTGATGTGTCTATCTTCTTCCAGTTAGTAAACATTGCTGTGACCATGGGTCTACAATCTTCCATCTGAAATCTCCTCAGAATTTCTGTCGCGTATCTTCCTTGTCCTAGGAAGATTTCCCCTTCCTGCTGCCAGACTTCTAAACCAAGAAAATAGTGCATCTGCCCCAAGTCCTTCATGTCGAATTCTGTTTCCAAATTCTCCTTGCAGTCTTCGATGAGCTTGGATGACCCGGTCAAAAACAGGTCATACACATACAAAACAAGAATAAGCGGCTCATCTCCTACTTTTAAGTAGTATAAGTTGGGATCTGCGTCACTCTTGACGAACCCCATCTTCTGCAAGTAGCCATCAATCCGACCATACCATGCCCTGGCAGCTTGTTTTAAGCCATACAAGGCTTTCTTGAGTCTGCAAACACGAGTCTTCTGCTCATGTGTCTCGACGCCCTCCGGTTGCTCTATGTACACATCCTCCTCTATCACACTGTTCAAGAACTCAGTCTTGACATCCATCTGGTGAATCTCCCATCCCATCTGCGCTGCCAAAGAGATGATGGATCTGATAGAAGTGTATCATGCTACTGGAGCAAAGGTTTCTTCATAACCAATGCCTTCTTTCTGGGCATACTTCTTTGCTACAAATCTTGCCTTGAATTTCTCTATGCTTGCAACTGCTGCATATTTGATCTTGTAGATCCATCTGGATCTTACAACAGATCTGTCCTATGGTCTAGGGACTACTTCCTAGACATCATTTTTCATGATGGAGTTATACTCCTCCACCATGGCATCTACCCATACCTGATCATAGCGCCTGATATTTGTCAGGTTGTTTCCTTATCCTCTTCCCTTCTCTAGGTGCTCCAAAAAATCCTTTTGCATCTCTAAGACTCTGTTGGAGTTCTCTGCTCTGTCACCCATCAGTGGTGGGCGGTCTCACATGTTCTTCCTCTTGTTCTTCGTCGGAGGAGCTTCCCTCAGAAATATTGTGCCTTGGAGAGGCACTAGACCTCTCCTCCATAGGTCGTTAAGGTTGTACCAGTGGATCTTCTTCAATGTGCATATATGTGGCCATCTCTCGAGATTTCGTAAAGTCTTTCTCCTCCAATAATTTTGCATCCCTTCTTACCACGACTTTCCTGCTCTCTGGAATATAGACGCGGTATGCCTTTGCATTCGCACTGTAGCCCATCAGAAAACCCTTTTCTGCAGTTTGATCCAGCTTCTTCCTCTTTTCCTTTGGAACGTGGCAGTATGCTATGCTATCGAATATCCTGATGTGGCTCACTTCTGGCTTGCTACCTGTGAACACACTTTCGGGAGTAACCTTCCCCAAAGATCTATTTTGGAATTCTGTTCTGAATATAAACTGTTGTGTTGCAGGTCTCTGCCCATAAGAATTCGGGCATCTCCTGGTCGTACAACATTGCCCTTGCAAGTTCTATTATGGTCTGATTCTTCCATTCTGCAACTCCATTTTGTTTTGGATTGTAAGGAATTGTCCATCCCCTCTTGATGCATTCCTGCGCACAGAAATTGGTGAAGTCTTTATCGATATATTCTCCACCGTTCTCTGACCTCAACTTCTTGATCTTCTTTCAAGTAGAGTTCTCCACCAATGATTTGAAATCTTTAAACTGATTAAAGAGTTCATCTTTGGTCTTCAGAAAATAGATCCAAGTTTTCCTGGACCACAAATGTCAAAGTGTATTAACTCTAATACACCTTTGGCTCTGCTTGTTATGAAACCAGCTCCAAAAACAGAAGAAAAGAGAGACCAACGCCTTAGAAATTAGCAACTTCGAGGGGGAAACCTCCAATACATTACATAAATGAACAATTCTTGGATGATACAAATGACCAAAACCTCCTTCTATATATAGGAGTCCATGGGCCCACAATATAATCCTAGCCGTCTTAACAATAACAATGTAAGGGCACAATAATAACAATATTGGGGTTACAGGGGTACAACAGTGACAATAAGGGGGCTACACTAATAACAATAAGGGACTAAACTAGTAATATAGGGACCTAACATGCCCCTCTCCTTCAAAAAAGCGTTGTCCTCAATGCTTGAGTAGCTCTGGGTGCTTTTGTATAAAATTGTCATCCTCCCATGTAGAATCTTCAGTGGGTAAGTTGTTCCACTTGATGAGATACTCTGAAATTGATCGATTTCATAGTTGTCGAGTTCTTGTTTTCATGATCGCTTCAAGTTCCAATATGAATTTTCCTTGCTCATCAAGTTCTGGCAATATTGTTTGAACTGGAAGATTTTCACCTATAACCTTCTTTAAGCATGAAACATGGAAAATTGGATGCACTCGCGAAGAAGTAGGAAGCTCCAATTTGTATGCCATAGTACCAATATTTTGCAACAGCTTGCAAGGACCATAGTACTTTGGCAATAATTTATTATCCTTTTTAGCTTGCTTGAGGGACATTTGTTTGTATGGTTGTAGCCGTAAAAATACCCAGTCTTCTACATCAAAACTTCTCTCGTTGCGGTGTTGATCTGCCTGTTGTTTCATTCGATTTTGTGCCAAATTTAGGTTATCCTTTAAGAGTTGGAGAGCTTCTTGTTGATGCTCGATGTGATCTTCCATTGCTTGAACCTTAGAATTTTATCTTAAAGATGATGTGATGGATGGTGGATGATATCGATAAAGTGTCATAAATGGAGTCATTTTTGCTGCAGTATGGAAGGAAGTGTTATACCACCATTGAGCGAGAGGTAACCACTTGACCCATTGTGTTTGTTTATCAGATACAAAACAACGAAAATTCCGTTCCAAACATTTATTCACTATCTCAGTTTGAGCATCGGATTGAGGATGATAAGATGAGCTATGAGCCAATTGAGTACCCAAACAAGAAAATAACTCTGTCAAAAAATTTCCAGTAAAAATGGAATCTCTGTCGCTCACAATAACCTTTGGGTTTCCATGTAGCTTTTGAATTGTGTCCATAAATGTAGTAGCAACTGTACATGCTTTAAATGGATGAGATAATGCACAAAAGTGTGCATACTTGGTAATTCTATCAACTACCACCATGATGACACTCTTTCCTTTGGACTTAGGTAAACTTGTGATAAAATCCATTGAAATCTCCTCCCAACGTTGACTTGGAATGGATAAAGGTTGTAGAAGTCCCGGGGTTTTAATTGTCTCCACTTTATTCTGCTGGCAAACCAAACATTCCGCCACAAACTTTTGAATATCAGATTTAAGGCCATCCCAAAAAAATTCTTTCTTCACCCTGTGGTAAGTTTTTAAAAATCCTGAGTGTCCTCCTAAAGGAGAAGTGTACAATTCCAAAAGAATCTTTTGTTTTAGTTGGGAATTCTTACAAAGATATAAGCGATCTTTGTACCATAAGGAATCATTTTTCCAACTAAATGTATCGGATGTACTAGGATCTTGCTGCAACTTTTGAATGAGTGTCCATACATCTTTGTCCTTCTTCCATTCATCTCTTGCTTCGGTTATCCAATCTGGTTGGATAATAGAAATAGCACAAAGAAATGCTTCCACCTCTTCATTCTTTCTTGAGAGTGCATCTGCAACAACATTAAGCTTTCCTTTTTTGTATATTATTTCAAAGTCATAACCCAACATCTTTGTGACCCATTTTTTATGCTCTTCTGAAGATAGTCTTTGTTCCAAAAAGTGTTTAAGACTATCATGATCAGTTTTTACCTTGAAGTGTCTTCCCATTAGGTAAGTTCGCCATTTCTTTAGTGCATGCAGTATTGCTAACATTTCCTTCTCATAAATAGGTTTTTGTAAGTACTTTCCTTTGATTGGACGACTTTCAAAAGCAATGGGTCTTCCTTCCTGCATTAAAACTGCACCAATTCCATTTCCTGAGGCATCACATTCTACAATAAAGGTTTTTGTGAAGTCTGGTGTAGCTAAGACCGGTGCTAGGCACATTGCCTCTTTAAGACGTTCAAAGGCCTTAGTTGCTTCAGGAGTCCATGAAAATGCGTCTTTCTTCAATAATGTTGTTAGAGGTGCTGCTATTCTCCCATAATTCTTAACAAACTTGCGATAATACCCTGTTAACCCGAGAAATCCTCACAACTACTTTATGGTTGTGGGGACTTTCCATTCCTTAATGGCTTTAATTTTGTTAGGGTCTACCTTAACACCCTCATGAGATACAATATGACCCAGATATTCCACCTCTTGTACTCCAAAGAAACATTTGGATGTTTTTGCATATAATTGTTTCTCCTCCAATAGTTTGAGCACCCTGTCAACATGTTGAACATAATCCTTCCAAGACCTGCTGTAGATTAGTATATCATCAAAAAATACTAGCACAAATTTTCTAAGGAAGGGTTTGAAAATGGAATTCATCAGCCCTTGAAATGTAGAAGGTGCATTGGTAAGGCCAAAAGGCATGACCAAAAATTCATAATGACCCTCATGAGTTCGAAATGTTGTTTTTGGAATATCTTCAGTCTTCATTCTAATTTGATGATATCCTGAACGAAGATCCAACTTAGTAAAATAAATTGCTCCATGTAATTCATTCAATAATTCATCAATCACAGGAATGGGAAATTTATCTTTAATGGTGAGCTTATTGAGCTCCCTATAATCCGGACACATTCGCCATGATCCATCCTTCTTGTGTACCAATACTACAGGAGCAGAGAAAGAACTTTGACTAGGTTGAATTATACCTGCCTCTAACATTTCTTCAATCATACGTTCAATTTCGCTCTTTTGGACATAAGGATATCTATAAGGCCTGATGTTTGGAGGAACACTTCCTGGAATCAAATGAATAGCATGATCATGATCACGAATAGGTGGGAATCCTTTGGGAGTTTCAAACACCTTGGAATGATTGTCCAAGCTTTTGGAGATCTACAGAAATAGATGATTTTGATGTTGGAACTTCTAGTGAGCATAATTGTGCAATTACGCCTCGTTGTTCTTTCTTCAGAAGTTTTGTCGTGACATTAGAGCTTATTATCTTTTCCTAATTCCCTATGTACCTCGTAATTCGACTTACTTTCCTTCTGAAAAAAATTTCAAGAAAAGTTCTTGAAAATTAAGAGCTACTGTCCCCAAAGATTGTAACCATTGTACTCCTAGTACAACATCAGCACCTCCCATAGGAATGGAAAGCATTGGACTATTCAATACATATTCCCCCATGGTTAGCTTGATATTATGGCATTTTCCAGAGAATTTTATAGTTCCTCCATTTGCAACCATCACTTGACATTCTGGTGCTGGGTATAGGAAACAATTCAATTCCTTGGCTACCTGACAAAGAATAAAATTATGGGTACTACCCGAATCAATCAACACAATTACCTTTTTATTCTTGATATGTCCTTCTATTTTGAGAGTTTGCGGTGTGGTAATTCATGCTAATGCATTACATGATATGGTCGGACTCATTTCTTCCTCTTCTAGGGTTGGTTCCTAGAGTATATCCTCTTCTTTTGAAGATTCTTGTTCATTTTCTTCTTCCTCTTCACAACCTATGTAAAATAATTTCTTCTCAGCACTCTTATGACCTTTAGTGTATTTTCTATCACAACTGTAGCAAAGCCCTTTTGCTCTTTTTTATTCGAATTTGTTATAGGTCAATTTGGGCACCATTCCCAATGACCTGGTTAACTGGACATCATCTCTAGGACAAATGATCAAGGGTCTATCATTCCCTATCATTTCAGTTGCTACATGCCCTATGACAAGAAACAAGACAAATCAAGCAAGACTTTCATCAAACAAAGGTTTCCATGGTTTGAAGCTTATTATTTAACATATGAGAGCTCACCAATGCAGGCTCTAAGAGGCCTAAGTGCGATGCATATGTAGGTAGCCCCATGCAAGGTTTCTCTACAAAGCACTTCTCGACATTCACAGGTTCGTTGGTCACATTGGGAGCGAAATTCTTATTGTTCCAGAATCTCCACTTGGCCAGTGCCTTCTAGAAGAGTTCACGTGTCAAGCTTCAGATCCAAGTGTCCATTTGACATCTACATGGATGGAAACATGTATTTCTTATTTTTGGGAAGTTATTGATTGCAAAACAACCTACAATTCATCTATAAATTGAACATAAATCTAAGTGTTTGAAAAAGAAAGAATTTGAGTAGAGAAATGCTGGAGGATTTTCAATTGAGAGCTAGATTTGTGAAGCTGCTACTGGAGAGATTTACTCTGTGATGAGGCTTGGGAACTTTGCTGGAAGGTCATTTCAAATCATTCACTAGGTTATAACATCTCCTTCTATCATTAATAAAGAGTACTTCTTATTTTTCCCTACATGCATCTGTATTGAATTTGGTTTTCTATACTGTAAGATCTTGGTTGATGAATGTAGTTTATGCTTTACTGATTTGGCTAACTAGCTTGAATAGATATCTATATTATTGCATCTTCTGCTATTTCAGTGTTCTTTCTTGCAGGAAGCATTCAGCTCACAAACCGTTCTCTGAAAAGTTGCCCCAACGTTCTTTAAACCAAACGGAAGTTTCCTATATGCGAATGTGCCCCAGGGATAGATGAATGTTTTCTTATGTTGTTCTTCTGGGCTGATATTGATTTGATTATAGCCAGAAAATCCATCCATGAACGAAAAAATTTAGCATCCAGCACAATCGTCAATAATCTGGTCGATAAAGGGAGTAGGATAGTTGTCTTTTGGACAAGCCTGATTAACATCCCAAGAATCGACACACACTCTAATGGTTCCTTGTTTTTTCATAACAGGAACGATATTGGAAACCCACTTACTTAGCGGAACAGGGTAAATGAAGCCATCATGCAAAATTTTTTCAACTTCTGCTTTGATGGCAGCGGCTTTCTTCGTATAAACAGGACGAAGCCGTTGACGCACCGATTTGACATCAGGATACATATTAGTAGTGTGTTCAACTATACTAGTATCTATGCTTGGCATTTCCTTGTAAGACCAATTATCTTAGTAATGAAAAATAAGAAGTACTCTTTATTGATGATAGAAGGAGAGGTTACAACCTAGTGACTGATTTGAAGTGACCTTCTAGCAAAGTCAAGCAAAGGTTTCCATGGTTAGAACAACAGGTGAAAGACTATACGACTATTTCTCCTAACTCAGAATAGGTATACAGAGAGGATTGGAGGCTTACTTGTTCAGTCGCTTCCAAATGGCTCCTTTTGTCGCTTCTGTTGCAGCTTAAAATTCAAGCGGTTTGTGAGCTAAATGCTTCCTGCAAGAAAGAACACTGAAACAGCAGAAAATGCAATAATATAGATATCTATTCAAGCTAATTAGCTAAATTAGTAAAGCATAAACTACATTCATCGACCAAGATCTTACAATATGGAAAATCAGAGTCAATAAAGATGCATGTAGGGAAAAATAAGAAGTACTCTTTATTGATGATAGAAGGAGAGGTTACAACCTAATGACTGATTTGAAGTGACCTTCCAGCAAAGTTCCCAAGCCTCATCACTGTATAAATCTCTCCAGCAGCAGCTTCACAAATCTAGCTCTCAATTCAAAATCCTCCAGCGTTTCTCTACTCAAATTCTTCTTTCTCAAACACTTAGATTTGTGTTCAATTTATAGATGAACTGTAGGTCGTTTTGCAATCAATAACAACTTATTATAATACGTCTATTACCTGGCTAGTACCAGTGAAGTCAAGTTAAACACCTGTAGAATATAGATGGTCAAGCAATGGTTTCCATGGTTTGAAGCTTATTATTTAGCATATGAGAGCTCACCAACGCAAGCTCCAAGAGGCCTAAGTGTGTTGCATATGCAGGTATCCCCATGCAAGGTTGCTCTGCAAAGCACTTCTCGACATTCACAGGTGTGTTGGTCACATTGGGAGCGAAATTCTCATTGTTCTGGAATCTCCACTTGGCCAGTGCCTTCTAGAAGAGTTCACATGTGTCAAGCTTCGGATCCAAGTGTCCATTTGACATCTACATGGATGGAAACATGTCTTGCCTATTTTTGGAAAGTTATTGATTGTAAAACAACCTACAGTTCATCTATAAATTGAACACAGATCTAAGTGTTTGAGAAAAGGAAGAATTTGAGTAGAGAAATGCTGGAGGATTTTCAATTGAGAGTTAGATTTGTGAAGCTGTTGCTGGAGAGATTTATACTGTGATGAGGTTTGGGAACTTTGCTGGAAGGTCACTTCAAATCAATCACTAGGTTGTAGCTTGACTTGACTGGTACTAGCTAGGTAATAGAGGTATTATAATAGGTTGTTATTGATTGCAATACAACCTACAGTTCATCTATAAATTGAACACAGATCTAAGTGTTTGAAAAGGAATAATTTGAGTAGAGAAATGCTGGAGGATTTTCAATTGAGAGCTAGATTTGTGAAGCTGCTGCTGGAGATATTTATATTGTGATGAGGCTTGGGAACTTTTTTGGAAGGTCACTTCAAATCAGTCACTAGGTTGTAACCTCTCCTTCTATCATCAATAAAGAGTACTTCTTATTTTTCCCTACATGCATCTTTATTGACCTTGATTTTCCATATTGTAAGATCTTGGTTGATGAATGTAGTTTATGCTTTACTGATTTTGCTAACTAGCTTGAATAGATATCTATATTATTGCATCTTCTGTTGTTTCAGTGTTCTTTCTTGCATGAAGCATTTAGCTCACAAACCGTTTGAATTTGAAGCTGCAACAGAAGCGACAGAAGGAGCCATTTGGAAGCAACTGAACAAGTAAGCCTCCAATCCTCTCTGTATATCTGTTCTGAGTTAGGAGAAATAGTCGTATAGTCTTTCACCTGTTGTTCTAGACTAGCACCTGTCTAGGGAAATGTAATTTATCCGTAGATTACAATTCTGGCCCAACAAATTGGCGACACCATTGGGGATAATTCACTAACAAGAGAGCGATATGAATCAAATCATTCACTAGGTTGTAACGAAAATTAATATTAATTCACGAAATTCACGAAAAAGAGAGCGATATGAATCAAGTTCTAATGGAGAACAAGATACACCGACATGAATATTTTCTACAATGCCAGGTTTGGTCGAAATATCGATAGAAATCGTTTCTTCGATATTAGATAAATTACGCTCAGAGTCAATTGCATTAATCGGTAAAGAATTCGAAAAGAATTAATCGGTAATTGAATTTGAAGCTGCAACAGAAGCGACAGAAGGAGCCATTTGGAAGTGACTAAACAAGTAAGCCTCCAATCCTCTCTGTATATTTGTTCTGAGTTAGGAGAAATAGTCGTATAGTCTTTCACCTGTTGTTCTAGACTAGCACCTCTCTAGGGAAGCGCAATTTATCCATAGATTACAATTCTGGCCCAACAAATTGGCGACTCCACTGGGGATAATTCACTGAAAAGAGAGCGATATGAATCAAATCAGTCACTAGGTTGTAACGAAAATTAATATTAATTCACGAAATTCACAATAAACAGAGCGATATGAATCAAGTTCTGATGGAGAACAAGATACATCGACATGAATATTTTCTACAACGCCAAGTTTGGTCGAAATATCGATAGAAGTCGTTTCTTTGATATTAGATAAATTTTGCTCAGAGTCAATTGTATTAATCGGTAAAGAATTCGAAAAGAAATTTTCAATGGATGGGTGATATAGTTCACTGAGATTATTTTCTTGATAATCAGGAAGATGGGAACGATGATGATAATCCTCCCATGGTTCTCCTTCCGACATCATAGCTTCCAAAATATTTTCATGTGTCAAAATTTTTGAGGAAAATGGATCAGATGGAGTACAATCTATTTCAGCTGCAACAACATCTGTTGTTGCTTCATTTTCGATGTTTTGTCCATTGACTTCACCCATGTCATCATCTGGAATCCTATCTGGTTCCTCTCCTTGGTGGCTGGTGATACCACATATGTTACCCTCAGACAGTCCTAAATTCAATGAAAACCCTAGAGAAGACTCGTCAACGCATGTTCTAACTTATCATTTGTGGTATTCATCAAACTCCTTAAATGATGACTCCGTTAGACTATGTTTTTTTCTAGCACACACTCACTAGTCCAAGTGCACAATGAGGAAGTTTCTTTTTTCCTGTGTCAACCTCGTTAAAAAACGAAACAGGCGATGAGGATGGTTCTTTTCCTGTGTCAACCTCGTTAAAAAATTAATCAGGTTATGAGGATGGTTCTTTTACTGTGTCAACCTCATTAAAAAATGAAACAGGGTTTGAGGACAATTCTTTTTTCTTATGTCAACTTCATTAAAAAATGAAACAAGTGCCTATGAGGATAGTTATTTTTTCTTGTGTTAACCTCGTTAAAAAAATGAAACAAGTGCCTATGAAGAAAGTTCTTTTACTGTGTCAACCTCGTTAAGAAATGAAACAGGTCATGAGCATAGTTATTTTCCTGTGTCAAGCTCATTAAAAAATGAAACAAATCCTCCCCTATAATGAACCTTCATTCCATCCAGCTATTAGTAACCAGTAATCTACTTAAATGAATGAAATGAAGCTTGGGGGGCACCTACTCTTACAGGGGGCATTCAAAACATTCTTACTTATTGCACCCAATCAACTGCTGAAGTTCGGGGGAAAAATCAGGTTCAGAGCTCCAAAATAAAAATTATAACTATGGAATGGTAATAATGAATAGTGAGACTACTTTATATAGTCATTAATTGTTTGCAAGTTAGATTTATTGCTATGACTATAGTTTTATTATG
The DNA here is from genome assembly GCA_034641835.2 of Pinus albicaulis. Lineage (NCBI taxonomy): Eukaryota > Viridiplantae > Streptophyta > Pinopsida > Pinales > Pinaceae > Pinus > Pinus albicaulis. Next base: position 1,591,134,690 of record CM076584.1, on the reverse strand, counting down.
TTTTTATCATGAAACAGGTATTTTTAATCCATTTGATGTTGTTCGGAACAAGAAATACAACTGATGAACAGATTTGTCATGTAGATTTATTCAAAGAATGATTTGACCAGAAAGCATACTTTTTCTCCTTATTTTTCGAGCTTTGTTAAAAATGAAAAAGGATTTGAAGCGCACTTTGATCTTTGTTTCGAGCTTCGATAACAGCGAAAAAGGAATCCTTGGAGTCTTCTTTCAGCTCTTTTCAGACTGCAATAATGTGAAAAGATTGCCGAGCACTTGTCTTTTCGAGCTCGTTAAAGTAAATGAATTGATATCTACTCAGTATAAGTTTAACCCTTTTCTGGACTGAGATAGATTATTTATGAAAAAGGAATACCTTGGTTAAACATGACCAAAGAGGTTCTCTCAGATATTATTTTACACTTTTTCGGATCTGAGTGACAAATTTACGAAAAAGTACTTTTGCAGTTCTCTTTCGTCCTCTTTTTCAGACTCTCTAAATATGAAAAAGGACTAGGCTATCACTGTCGTTAAGCTTGTTAAAACATAAAATAGCGACGAACTTGTCGATCATGGCAAGAATCAAGTTTCATTCATTGGTAGACTCGTTAAATTATTAAATAGCGATACTTTATTCGCCTGAAGGGTTGAATTATAGATCAAGCAAATGTTATCCTCCTAAAGCTTGTTAAAAATAGAGAGGTACTTGTCGACAAATGACCGAGAAAAATCTGGGAAAAGTAAGTAAAGTTTCTTTTTGGTAGCAAGTCGCTCTTGAACATGACACTTCTTTCACTCCATGTCCATGACTGTTTGGGTTGGGTAATCATCTTGACGGTTCATTCACACCTATGGTTCATCATACCTTCACTTCGGTTTTGGGTCAATGCTGTCAGCTCATCACAGTGTCGTCGATATGTTCAAGAGAAGTCATCTAGTGATTAAAAACTCATCCTTCTGCAATACTCGTAAACCTTCATTTTCATGACCATCAACCCTGAAAATTGCTATATCAAGTCATACCCTTGTTTTCGAAATCAGTAACTCTTGTTTTGCAATAAAGTGACTTCATGTTGACGACAAATCAATATCTAGGAAGTTCACTTAGAAACATCAGATTCCAGTACCATGAGGCTTGTTACAGCATCGACAAGATCCTCGCTTCTGAACCTTTGACCAAAAGATTTTGTTTGGCGTTCGACATCAAATCATCTATTCACGCCTTACGAAATGTACTGCGGTACCTTGAGGGCCATTAATATTAATGGTGGTTCTCTCGCGTTTGTTAACAGCTCACATCATTGACTGGTAATCAAACGATGTCTTTCCATGTTCAACGACAAATCATGTATTTGCATGACTAGACTTGTACCCGAATGATCGAGTGAATGAGATAAGAAGACCCCAAATGTAGTTTCATCCATCCGGGCTACGATTTCAGGATTGTTGTACACATCATCTATACGGTGACCTTACATACAAATTGTCATCCAAACATGGGCCTATTTCTGTAGGCGTGTTTGAATCTGGGCAACATTCCAATGTATACGACTTTCTGAATTATGTACATGTTATTAGATTGTTTTATGTGCTGAACATGGGAATGCCTACCCTCAGCAATTATGATCAATAAAGGATATATCATGATGAAATGTATTGTAAGATTGATGCAGGTGACCACTCCGCTTCGTTTCCAGGCTCATCACAGTGTAAAGCGTTTCAATCAAATGTTCTTATTATTTGGATCTCATGCTTTAGGGGGCAATTGTTATAGGTCAATTTGGGCACCATTCCCAATGACCTGGTTAACTGGACATCATCTCCAGGACCAATGATCAAGGGTTTATCATTCCCTATCATTTTAGTTGCTACATGCCCTAAGACAAGAAACAAGACAAATCAAGCAAGACTTTCATCAAGCAAAGGTATTGTTTGAGATTTATCAATTGGCTAAAGAAGGTATTGCTTTTTGTATCCTCATAATGTGCTATCATTTCCTCCGTAAAAATTGACCAAGTGACATTTTTTTTACGGGAGCAAAGCCATCAATACCATACAAATGCATTTTGTTCTAAATGTAAAGTTGCAATGCGTACCTTTTGTGTGTTTTGCACATTATTGAGATCAAAATATTGCTCCATTTGTAGTATCCTTGTTACAGGATCCTTGCCATCAAACTTCCTCATATCCATCTTTGGAATATGGTGGTTCTTCCATCCAACATTAGATTTTATGAAATCATGATTAACATTTATTTTGTTCTCATCATGAGTTTCCTCTACTATCTTTTCACCATTAGGAAACATTTCTTGTATCAACTTTGCCAAACCTTCGATGTCTACTTTTAGATCATTCTTCTTGTTTTCCATTTTTTCATCGATCTTAGCTTCCATGTCATCTATCTTAGCTTCCATGCCCTCCATCTTAGCTTCCATGCCTTTCTTCAAACCATCCATCTTATTTTCCATGACTTTCTTCAAAACTTCCATTTCATTTTTTGTTGCTTTTTGCGATAGGTGCACTTGATCTTGTAATTTTGACATCTCATGTTGCATTTCTTCATCTTCATGAGTCATAGTAGAGCCTTCTGAAGGCTTAATGGGTGTTGAATTATTTTTATGGGGCATTTTAGTACCCAATACTGATATCTATTCTTCAATATGCCCTTGGAATAAATTCAAACTAATTTTTTTCAAACAAGGCTTATGTAATTCGAAAAAAAATACACACCTTTTTCTTTCTTTTGAGGAGCTTGATATTGAAACTGAATTATCTCTATGATTTCGGATCTTCAATATTTGAAATTCGGCCCTGAGGTAGCCCTCTAATCCTCTTTCTAATGCCACAGGTCTGACCTGATTTGGACTCTTCAAGGCAAAGTTATGTCCAATCTCCCACAATGACCTAATTATAGATTTGTTCAGTAGAGTGAACTTGTACGACTTGCCACGTGTCATTGTTTCCTCCTTCGGCTCTAAAATTTATAGACAGGAAACTACAGTCCATGCGCTTGCGGCCACTTTTTACAGAATCTCAATCAGACGCTTAGAGGGAGAGTTATGACGTTTTTCCCACGGTCACCTCTTTGAGATGAAATTCGGGAGCCTGAAAAAAATCCTAACTTCCACAAATCATATCTACAAAAAAATTGCGAACCAAGGTCTGAAATTTTTACAGAAGGTTCTTCAGGATTTCAGTTTCGCTCTATGAAAATCTCATATTCTGAAACCTCGTAGAAAAATATTTATAGTGAAAATTCCGCGATGACCTGTTTAGGTTAAATTCAGGAGCCTGCAAAAAGCCCTAACTTCCATAGATTATATCTCTGAAAATATTGCGAACCAAGCTTTGATATTTTGCGACGATGTTCCTCAGGATTTCGGCTTCGCATTCTGAAAATTTCAGCTTTTGAACCTTCGTAGAAAAAACTTTATAGCAAAAATTCCACGATGACCTGTTTGGAGGAGTGAAACCCTGGAATCCAAAGCTCTGATACCAAATGTTATGAAACCAACTCCAAAAATAGAAGAAAAGAGAGATCAACGCTTTAGAAATCAGCCACTTCGATGCTACACTAATAACAATAAGGGACTAAACTAGTAATATAGGGACCTAACACTGCTGTTGATTCTTGGAAATGCTGCCTGAAAACTTCGTCTTTCTTTGTGCTGATAACAATATTTTTGAGAATCCCCAAGGGTCCATGATGTATATGCCCCATCCTTCTGTGCCATAACTCATTTAGATCTATGTCTTCTGAACTGCTGATCAGGGCCACTGGAGATTCAAGTTGGAGCTTATACAACTTGTGACTCCTTACTCTGATTTGTGTCTTTTTGCTCCAGTTAGGGTGTTTGACATACACCTTATCTTGAATAAAGTATACGTCATAGCCCTTGTTCTGAAGTTGACACACCGAGAGTAAATTCATCCCCAACCTTGGTACATGCAGAACGTTCATGGCTCGAATCTTGTTGCCATCCTATGCCCGAAATGTTACGGTACCTCTCCCGATGGGGGTACATTTTGCCTTATTTCCCATAGTTATTTGGAAATTCATCTTCTCTTCTTGATAGCTCGAAAAACATTCTCAAACCTCCGTCATATGTGCAGATGCTCCACTTTCAATATACCAAACACCTGGAGGAGTTGTGCTTGACACATAGGCAAGATCCTCCTCTAGTTTGGATGCCAGCACCTTCATGTCGTGTTCTCTGTGCATTTATGTGTGATCTGGAGGAATGCGTGAGTCCTTTTGACTGCGTGAACCCTTCCCTTGGTCCATGGCAGATCCTCCCTTCGTATTTTTAGCCCTTTGCTTTGATACCATGTGAAATTTTCAAGAGGAAAATATTTCTGCAATACTTGGTTTATTTCTCCTACTTATGAGATAAGTTATTTACAGATGCTTCAGTAAATTTTGAAATAAACACATTTGCATATCTTCACTATTTTTAAGAGCATAAGAACAGAAATATAATTTACACCAATAACACAATAGAAATAGTCACATGAACACAGATGTTTTTGGACAATTGTCCCCGAAAAAACCCAATGTGGAAAAACCAGTGCAATAGATGAGAGTTTTATATTTATCTTCAGAAATGGAAAGTTCATTTACAGGAGTCTGATGAGCAGAGAAAAAATAGCAAACACCTGGCTGAATTTTCTAAACCTTCCAGACAATTTTCGAACCCTCGAGGTGACCTCCTTCACCCTCTGCGTCATCCAGCGTGAATGCTCTTCACAGTCCCTCTCTAGACTGTGTGATTTTGTGTGGAGGGGTTCTTGCTGTAGATCAGCTCACTCCTCCCTTCACCCTCCTGAGTTCTGCTTCCCGATAACTGGCTCCTCCCTCCTCCTTCTGCATTTGCAACCTAGCCTCTACAAACTCACCCACTGAAATCGAATTCTCTTGCTTGAGAATCGATTTCCTTCAGTTACTAAGAGTGTCACCAGGTTGATTTCCAAATGGCCCTCGAGTCTCCTCTTATAGTCTTCTCGCCGATGAATCAATGGCGAAGATTATATCTTTAATCAATGGCTGAGATTTAAAGATGACTTGTTCTTCATCTTCTAGAAGATTCACACTTAGAAATCTCGATTTTTAATAGAGATAGGTAAGGTGTCATCTCAAAAGTATGTTATGCACTTGAGCTAGAGATTTGACATTGAATGCATCCTTTTTTCTTATCTCCTTTGCATGGCTAAGCAAAATATTACGCCTCAGAATGTTGGCTCATTCTTTTGCCACAAGAAGTCAGAAGTTGCTTCAATAGAATAGATCTATATTTCACTTGGAGGGAGGTTGAATGATGTCTATATATAGTGTCTTGATAGGACGAATAGGTGTCTCTAGAAGCTAAGCTGACCTAATTAGGAGGAGGGTCGACTTAGCTATTTCGGAGCCAAAATTTAAATTTTGAAAATTCAAAATTTATTGTTTTCAAAAAATGACATGAAGAACATGTCAATTATATATATTTGAAAATGGCATGAAGAACATGGTTTACAAATACATCAATGACTAAAATAATAATTATGAATGCATCACAATCCTCCTTCATCTCCTTAGTGCTTAATGCATCATAATCCTCCACATCTAACTTATACAAGTTCTTCACACGAACCCTGATTTGCTTCACCTGTCCCATGACTATGTGTCTCGGGAATGCCTTTCCTTCATTGAAGATCACATCATAACCAAGGTCTTCTAAAACTGCAACAAAGCTGAGATTTTTCTTTACGCCCGAAATGAACATGACATCCTTGAGCCTAAGGGGGTAACCCGACTCCCTTTAAAAGGTGATTGTACCAACCTCATTCACGCTATACCTTTCGCTGTCCCCCATCTCGATGTGCATCTGCAAATATTTTCTTCCAGATCACTAAAAGAGTCCTACACCCTGTCATATGCAACGATGCACCTGAGTCCAAGTACCACACACTCCCCATCACTATGTTGGCCATGCGTGCAATGAGGGTAAAGTCAATCTCGAACTGTGGAGCCAAGGCTTCACCTGCCGCTCCTCCTGATGTCGTCTTGCTTGTATTCTTGTGTGGACACTTCGTGGCATAGTACCGAAATTCACGACAATGGGAGTATTTAATTTTCGACAAATCTTTATTCTTACCCACTTGGCTGAAATCTGGTTTGGATTGAGATTTCTTCCCTTTTACCTTCTTTGCATTTACATCCAATGCAAATTTTTCTTCATCCTCGGCCTTGGATGAAGTCATGTCTCTGGTATTCCACCTTGTTTCCTCCTATACCAAATCGGACCATAAGCACTCCCAATTATTTTTCAGGAGCATTTACACTAACCCCTCCAATCTCATCACAACATTGTGTGAACGTGCTCAGATACTGTTGAATAGTGTCTATTCTGCATCTTGATACTTCGAAGTTTATCCTTGAGCGCAAGCTTCCTGTGGTCACTATTATTCTCGACCAATTCTGTCATTTCTTTGGACATTGGGAATGCAGTTTCTTTTTTGTGGAGATTTGAGACAATGTGATCTTGTACTCCCTCCAAGATTATTCTCCTCATGCCTTGACTACATCTTTCTTCCATTGACCACAGTTCTGGGCATCAGATTCCAATGGTTGTGCAGCATTTTACTTGATGTATTCTAGCAATCCATTGTCATCCAATACCGCCTCCATGTGATCCTTCCAGGCAACAAAATTAGAGGTACCTTCCAAGGCATACTATATCCTTAGTCCAAGCATACTAATACCATGTAGAAATTATGATGTAGATTTGCAACTAGTCATGAAGTTTTAATCAAAATCACAAGACACAAACCTACTTACTGCTCTGCGGACATTAATTCGAATTTTAGAACAAAAATTTCATACATGCAACAAGTATTTTTCCTGGGAAAGAAATATGCTAAAAACCCCAATGTCTGCTTCCATTAAATTAGATGAATAATGATGTAGTACAATTTCTTTGTGTGAAATTTTCAAGAGGAAAATATTTCTGCGATACTTGGTTTATTTCTCCTACTTATGAGATAAGTTATTTACAGATGCTTCAGTAAATTCTGGAATAAACACATTTGCAGTTCTTCACTATTGTTAAGAGAATAAGAACAGAAATATAATTTACACCAATAGCACAATAGAAATAACCACATGAACACAGATGTACCCAATGTGGTAAAACCGGTGCAGCAAATGAGGGTTTTATATTTATCTTCAGAAATGGAAATTACATTTACATGAGTGTGATGAGCATAAATAAATTAGCAAACACTTGGTTGAATTTTCTAGACCTTCCAGAAAATTTTCGGACGCTCAGGGTGACATCCTTCACCCTATGTGTCATCCATCATGAATGCTCTACGCAATCCCTCTTTGGACTACGTGATTCTGCGTGGAGGGGTTCTTGCTGCAGATCATCTCACCCTTCCCTTCACCCTCTCGAGTTCTGCTTCCCGATAACTGACTCCTCCATCCTCCTTCTGCGTTTGCAACCCAGCCTCTACAAACTCACTCATTGAAATCGAATTATCTTGCTTGAGAATCGATTTCCTTCGGGTATTGAGAGTGTCCCCAGCTTGATTTCCAAATGGCCCTCAAGTCTCTTCTTATAGTCTTCTCGCTGCTGAATCAACGACGAAGATTATATCTTTAATCAATGGCTCAGATTAAAAGATGACTTCATCTTTGTCTTCTAGAAGATTCACACTCTGCTCTATTAATACCCTTTAATTAATTAATTACCCTAAGTTTATACGATTCTAAGTTCTCTGGATAACTGATGTCTAAGCCTCTCTATCAAAAATGAGACTTGGAACACTTTTCAATGCTATAGAAATCAACAATCCCTCTTACTGAGGAAAGTGTTTAAGCAAGATACCGCTGTACTGCTCTGACTCTACATCATCTGTTGCGTTGATGATGTCCTGGTTGCTGCCCCTCATCTCTGCACTGCTGCTTCCTGTATTGTTGCCTTGTCACTGAAACATTCGTACTGTAGCTCCCTCTTCTTCTGAAGACCACCCTTTCCTCTAGTGGAAGGTGTTCTTGACCATCCCCATCTTCTCTCTGATGTAAGTGAAATTGATCTTACTTAGAGCCTTTGTGAGGATATCTAGCACTTGTTCACCTGTAGGAGTGTATCGCAATTGTACTGCTCCCCACTAGACATAGTCCCTGATAAAGTGACACCGAATGTCAATGTGCTTTGACTGGTCATGAAACATAGGATTTTTAGAGAGCATAATGCAACTCTGATTATCGCACATAATCCTGGTCGGTTCTATCTGCTTCTTGAGTAAGTTCAAGAGCAATTTGTGGAGTCATATGGCCTCACATGAAGCTGTGCTTGCTGCCATGTACACTGCCTCGGATGAGCTCATTGCTACAGACTTTTGTTTCCTGCTGCACCAGGAGGTCATTCCTGATCCGAGACTGAAACAGTACCCACTGGTACTTTTCCGATGTAGTGTGCTTCCAACCCAGTCTGCATCTGTGAACCCACTCAACTGGATCTAATTTCCCTTGGTGTACTTTAGCCCATATGCGACTGTCCCTCTCAAGTATCTGAGAATATGTTTGGTTGCTGCCCAATGAGCCCTCCTTGGTTCCACCATGTACTGACTAAGGGTATTCACTGCATAACAGATGTCTGGTCTCGTGTTGACCAGATACATCAATGACCCGATGAGTTGTCTATACAATGTGGGATCAGCCTCATCATCCTCTGATGTGTCTATCTTCTTCCAGTTAGTAAACATTGGTGTGACCATGGGTCTACAATCTTCCATCTGAAATCTCCTCAGAATTTCTGTCGTGTATATTTCTGATGCTATAGAAATCAACTCTTTGCTCAACTGAGCACAACCTATAAGTGAATAACCCATCTCTCTTCTCACTGAGATGCTCTGACCCGGACTTAGTCATTTTATGCCTCTGCTTGAGCTCTTATTTCCTTGCTATGTTCCTTGAGGAATTAGGCCACTATTATTTAGGAATTCCTCCAAAATGGATTGCACAATTCCTTAGTTTGGTTATCTGACTGCATGCAACACTTGTACACTCAAGGCTAGTTTACAACTGATGTTACAATGCCTTGGAATCTCCACCAATCCTTGGGAACTCGAATTATTTGCATGCACTATTTTGGGCTAAGTGATTAGTTTTACTAGATGATCACTGAGTTTGACTAAAGTCCCACTGCCCAACTTGACCCTCCACTACTTCCTTCAACAGTTGGAACTAGTTTAACTAAAAAAAACCTTAGATAATTGATCTTGATCGCTACAAATTAGCAATCATGCATGCTTAACTAAACTCTAACTCCTCCAACTCGAATTTACACACACAAGCCATGTCGCACAAGTTAACATCATCCAAGTTTTATGCTGATGTGGAAATTTGAATTTTCTCAATTTAATCAAGGCGAAATCAATTTTTTCAAGAAAATTAAAAAACAAGAGACTAATTAATAGTAGATAAACAATAGTAATAATCAATCAAGAGAGATATGAAATACTTATCCTTTGAGGATTATATGGGAATGTCAACTCCCTTGCATCCAATTTTACAACATTATCATCCTTGACTCATCATAATGTCATTCCCTCCTTGCGAGGGCTAGGGTTCCTTCCTATGGAAAAAGCATTTATCTAGGTTCAATCCCAGGGTTTTGTCCATAAACACTAGACCTTTCTTATCCAAGCCTATTTTTCCTGCTAGGATTTATACCGCCGCGAACCCAAGACTGAAAATTCCACCTGATGTACTCTTTTGGTCTGATGGGCTCCTCTTATCTAAATCGCCTAACATGATGCTTGACTTGCAACCATGTATTCTGCTTCTGCCAAGCTGAGCGCCACAAATCTTTGCTTCCTATTGTACCAGGAAACCGCTGTGAATCCAAGACTAAAAAATTCAACCTGATGTACTCTTTCAGTCCGATGGACTCCTCTCCCAATCTGCATCTGTGCAGCTACACAACTTCACTCCCTCTGTCTGTTTGTACCATATTCCAAACTGGGTAGTGCCTATGAGGTACTGTAGAACTTGCTTTTTCGCTCTTCAAAATAATTTGGTTACGCCCATAGAACTTGCTTTGTTGCCCTCCAAAATAATTTGGTTGGCCTAACCATAGCCTGGCTCAGTTGATTTATTGCATAGCACATATCTAATCGTGTGTTCACAAGGTACATCAGTGAACCCACTAACAGTAAGTAAATAGTGGCATCCACTTCCTCACCTGAAGCGGCATCCTCCTTCCTCTAGTTTTTCACTAGAGGTGTTTCCATGGGTTTGCAACTCTCCATGCAGAACTTTTGTAGTATCTCATTTGCATACTTTCCTTGAGAGACAAACAGTTCCCCATCACCTTTCCATACTTCCAATCCGAGGAAGTAGTACATCAGACCCATGTCCTTCATTTCAAAATCTCTTGCAAGGTCTTCCTTGCAAGATCGAATCAGTTTTTCATCACCATTTAAAATAAAATCATCAACATATAAAACAATAATGAGCAATTTATCTTCTACCAAGGTAGATTTCAGTGTAGATGTTGGCTTTAAATCCTATTTGTAGCTAGAGGTGTCTCCATGGGTTTGCAACTCTCCATGCAGAAGTTCTGTAGTATCTCGTTTTCATACTTTCCTTGAGAGACAAACAGTTCCCTATCGCCTTTGCATACTTTCAATCTGAGGAAGTAGTACATGAGACCCATGCCCTTCACTTCAAACTCTCTTGCAAGGTCTTCCTTGCAAGATCAAATCAGTTGTTCATCACCAGTTAAAATCAAATCATCAACATATAAGACAATAATGAGCAATTTAGCTTCTACCAAGATATGATAGAGCCTTGCATCCGCTTCACTTTTGGTAAAGCCCAAACCAGTGAGATAGCTATCGTTCCTGGTGTACCAAGCATGGGGTGCTTGTTTTAGACCGTACAACGCTTGCTTGAGTCTGTACACATGAGGTTCTCGATCAAAAGTCTCAAAGCCTTTTGTTTGCTCAATGTACACCTCCTCCTCAATAACTCCATTAAGGAATGTTGTTTTTACATCCATCTAGTGGATCTTCCACCCCATCTGCGCAACCAGAGCAAGAATTGATCTAATGGATGAGTACATTGCTACAGGGGAAAATGTCTCATCATAGTCAATCCCTTCATCTTGAGAGTACCCCTTGGCCACGAACCTGGCCTGGTACTTCTCTATGGTTCCAGTTGCTACTTTCTTTACCTTGAATATCCATAGCGAACCCACAACTGATTTGTCTGCTGGTCTTGGAACCAATTCCCAAAAATTGTTCTGTACAATGGATTCGTATTCCTACACCATTGCATCAACACATAGAAGTTTCTCTACTGCTTCCTCGAAAGAGGATGGCTTAGTCTCTAGAAGCTTTAGTCATTAGAGCCATGTAGCCAATGTATCGACCTAGTGACCGTCTCTACCTATGTGCATTTGAAGGAGCACCCACATTCTCCCTCGCATCATGCATTGGTCTCTCATCTTCCCTTGTCCTTTTTTTGCCTTCTTTGGATATTTATGATTGAGTGGTGGTCTCCCCAATTTGTGGTTGCTCCACAACTTCTTGAGGCTCCTCCTTTGGAGCTGAAAGCTCCTCTTCTGGTGGGATCTGAAAACCCCTCTCGAGAGAGCACATCGTCGCTTTCTCCTCATCAAATTTTATATCCCTTCGCACATCTTCGCTTTCTCCTCATCAAATTTTATCTCCCTTCGCACATTGTCACATTCTCCTCATCAACTTTTATATCCCTTCGCACAACTGTCATTCTAAGGGATGTCAAGTACACACGGTAGTTGCGGGGACTTTTTGTATAACCCAAAAATACCCCCAATTCTATTGTCGGCTCTAGCTTCTTGCTTGATTATTTGGAGACATGGTAGTAAACAGAGCCTCCAAAAATCTTGAAGTGTGACACATTCGGCTTTCTCCTTGACTCCTCTAGTGTAATTATGCACAAAATCCGATGAGGACTCCGATTTTTCCAATAGACTGTTGTGTTGAATGCTTCGGCCCACAAGTGTATAGATAGGCCTTCATCATGCAACATCGTCCTCCCTTCTCCCACAATGCTACAATTCTTTTTCTCAACAAACCCCATTCTGCTATGGGTTGTGGGGTGATGCCAACTCTCGCCGAATGCCTTCTTTTGCACATAAAATTTTAAATTCATTCGACACGTACTCACCTCCATTATCGCTCTTGATAGTCTTCACCTTCTTTTCGGTTTCTTTCTCAACCAATTCGTTGATTTCTACAAACTTGGAGAATGTTTCATCTTTCTTCCGCATGAAGAAGATCCAACACTTCCGTGAGAAGTCATCAATAAAAATGAAAAAATATGTGTGCCTGGCAATGGAGGCTATCGAGAAAGGTCCACAGACATCAGAGTGGATCCTTTCTAGGATTGCATGTGCTTGTTGTCTCGCTCATGGAATGTGGATTTTGTGTACTTCCCCAAGTACATATTTTGCATGTATCATGTTGCTCAACTTCTCCTTTGGGGAGGCATGTGGTTAGCTGCTGCATGATCTTAAGGGCAACATGATGCAAATGGCCAAGTCTTTTGTGCCAAATTTCACTGACATAACGACTTTGCACCTTCTTCTCGTTGGTGCTTAATGCATCACAATCCTCCACATCGAACTTATACAAGTTCTTCACACAAACCCTGATCTGCTTCACTTGTCTCATGACTATGTGTTTCGGGACTGCCTTTCCTTCGTTGAAGATCACATCATAACCAAGGTCTTCCAAAACTGCAACAAAGCTAAGATTTTTCTTTATGCCCGAAATGAACATGACGTCCTTCAGCCTAAGGGGGGACCCCGACCCCCTTTAAAAAGTGATTTTACCAACCTCATTCACGCTATACCTTTCATTGCCCCCCATCTCGATGTGCATTTGCAAATATTTTCTTCCAGGTCACTAAAAAGTCTCTACACCCTATCATATGCAACGATGCACCTAAGTCCAAGTACCACACACTCCCCATCACTGTGTTGGCCATGCGTGCAATGAGAGTAAATTCAATCTCGAACTGTGAAGCCAAGGCTTCACCTGTCGCTCCTCCTGAGGTCTTCTTGCTTGTATTCTTGTGTGGACACTTCGTGGCATAGTACCGAAATTCATGACAATGGAAGCATTTAATTTTCGACAAATCTTTCTTCTTACCCGCTTCGCTGAAATCTGGTTTGGATTGAGATTTCTTCCCATTTAATTTTCGACAAATCTTTCTTCTTACCCGCTTGGCTGAAATCTGGTTTGGATTGAGATTTCTTCCCTTTTCCCTTCTTTTAATTTACATCCAATGCAATTTTTTCTTCATCTTCGGTCTCGGATGAAGTCTCGTCTCTAGTATTCCACCTTGTTTCCTCCTATACCAAATCAGACCATAAGCACTCCCAATTCTTTTTCAGGAACATTTATACTGACCCCACCAAGTTCATCACGACATTGTGTGAATGTGCTCAGATACTGGTGAATAGTGTCTCTTCTGCATCTTGATACTTCGAATTTTATCCTTGAGCGCAACCTTCTTGTGCTCACTATTATTCTCAAGCAATTCTTTCATTTCTTTCGACATTGGGAATGGAGTTTCTTTTTTGTGGAGATTTGAGACAATGTGATATTGTACTTCCTCCAAGATAATTCTCCTCATGCCTTGACTACATCTTTCTTCCACTGACCACGGTTCTGGGCATCAGATTCTAGTGGTTATGCAACATTTTTCTTCATGTATTCTAGCAATCCATTGTCATCCAATACTGCCTCCATGTGATCCTTCCAGGCAACAAAATTAGAGGTACCTTCCAAGGCATACTCTATCCTTATTCCAAGGCATACTAATACCACGTAGAAATTATGATGTAGATTTGCAACTAGTCATGAAGTTTTAATCAAAATCACAAGACATAAACCTATTTACTGCTCTGCGGACATTAATTCAAATTTTAGAACAAAAAGTTCATACACGAAATAAGAAATCACACACATGCAACAAGCATTTTTCCTAGGAAAGAAATATGCTAAAAACCCCAATGTATTCTTCCATGAAATCAGATGAATAAAGATGTAGTACAATTGCTTTGCTCAACTGAGCACGACCTATAAGTGAATAACCCATCTCTCTGCTCACTGAGACGCTCTGACCCGGACTTGGTGAATTTCTGCCTCTGCTTGGGCTCTTATTTCCTTGCTATGTTCCTTGAAGAATTAAGCCCCTATTATTTAGGAATCCCTTCAAAATAGATTGCACAATTCCTTAGTTTGGTCATCTGACTGCATGCAACACTTCTACACTCAAGGCTAGTTTACAACTGATGTTACAATTCCTTGGAATGTCCACCAGGCCTTGGGAACTCGAATTATTTGCATGCACTATCTTGGGCTAATTGATCAGTTTACTAGATGATCACTGAGTTTGACTGGAGCCCCACTGCCCAACTTGACTCTCCACTACTTCCTTCAACAATTGGAACTAGTTTAACTGAAAAGAACCTTAGATAATTGATCTTGATCGCTACAAATTAGCAATCACACATGCTTAACTGAACTCTAACTCCTCCAACTCGAATTTACACACACAAGCCATGTCACACGAGTTAACATCATCCAAGTTTTCTGCTGATGTGGAAATTTGAATTTTCTCAATTTAATCAAGGCGAAATCAATATTTTCAGCAAAATTAAAAAACAAGAGACTAATTAATAGTAGATAAACAATAGTAATAATCAATCAAGAGAGATATAAAATATTTATCCTTTGAGGATTATATGGAAATGTCAACTCCCTTCATCCAATTTTACAACTTTATCATCCTTGACTCATCATAATGTCATTCCCTCCTTGCAAGGGCTAGGGTTCCTTCTTTTAGCAAAAGCATTTATCTAGGTTCAATCCCAGGGTTTTGTCCATAAACACTAGACCTTTCTTATCCAAGCCTATTTTCCCTGCTAGGGTTTATAAACCCTAGTTTCTCAAATTTCCAAAACCCTAGAACACACGTGATGATATTTATCATTTTCATCGATTAGTAAAATGTGTCATGATCAATGATCTTCCAATGAGATGACACACCTACATCATGAATTATATTTTTCACAGATCAGCTATACATCAGATTTGACTTGTTCAACCTAAGAGAATGAATCATTTTTCTTAAGAGAACTTCAGCCTTCAATCTTGATTAGGAACTCAGCCTCATATCTTGTCACATCCAATGAACTCATTTCATCAAGATATGCTTTATGTTTTGGAATAGACTTCAGGACTATGGCAATCGTACCTTGTCATCGGTATAACACAAGATTCATGCAATCTTTTCTACATCCACCATCTTCAAACATTCAATACTATGTGTGTTTTTTGTTTTATTTTAAAGACATACCAGATCTTGCACCTTCAACACTTTACACATAGGTCAGAGATGGCTTACATACCGCACATTAGTAGGTGTATGCATAATTGTTCTTCATATAATGTATATGATTTGTAAGGTCGTATTTTATTGACACAATTATCAAATTAAGGAGCAATAATGCGATTTTTTTAACAATTCTATAGAATATTATGATTCAAGCATTCAAACCTATACTTGGTCAAATATCCTTTTATGATGACAATGGATCTTCAAACAAAGTTATAATGAAGATATATACCTTTCATTTCAAAGGTTCGAGGAGGCATCAACCTTCAAACATAGATTTGGAACATTACAAATTGTAGTATGTTTTGCATGGAAACTCTTTCAATCTAGTATGTTTTGCATGGAAACTCTTCCAATTCTACTTCAAGTATTTTGGGGAGAGTCTTCTTTCTGAGCTTGGAACTTGTCAATTGCATCCTGATGGAGAGGGTCCATCAAAAAAAAACTTTAAGTGGTTTGATTTTATACCACCAAATTGAAAAACTAACATTTGTTTACATCTATTTTCCCTCCACGACCTAAAGATTCAATATAAAAATAAAGTAAAAATGAAAGTTCTTTTTTTTGTCCACATGGCTAATACAAGTAAATAGTTGGACTCCCAAACCCTAACATAAAATTAAAATACAACCAACAAGGAAAAACAAATATAGGTATTTAATTATGATGGCAAATATTAATATGCCTATATTTAGTTGGTCATGTTAACTAGATGTTGAGACATTATCATGTTTAAATTGGAAAGGCCTTACAAAATTGGTGGATACCAATAACACTAAATTAACCTTCAATCAAAATACAATACGTCTTAAAAATTCCGAAACCTAAACTCTAAGCATTTTAATATGAATTCTTGTGTTTCTCAAGTCTCTCTAAGTAGCACTATCATAAACAAGTCTCTCTAAGTAGCACTATCATAAAAAAATATCAGTTATTGTGTTGATATCTAGATTACTTCCACAACTATCATCTTTTAGGTATGATTAGCTCTTTTTTCTCTCTAATAATGCCAAATCTTTCCAACTTCAATCATAAACAAGAATAAATTCCAATGATCACGTAACTTTAGGGAATAAATTTTATATTCCAAAGCACAACAAGCAATATCTCTCTTTCTCATCTGCACCATAAAAGGGTTGTATATGAAATATAAATATTAATTTTCCTCATTTTCAATATACCCAATCTGAGTTGCATGTGCATTTCAAACTAATTCCTACATATTCTATATTTAAACTTCTTATAACTAATGTTAGGGCACAATTCATGATTATTTAACTTTATGTTATAAATTCTCCAATAAATTATCTTTAAGACATGTCATAAGAAGCCTCCCTCCTATTACAAAATGAAAACAAATGGGGTTGGAAATAGCATAAGGAAAAAAGATACACCCAAGAAATAAATTTAATCAAGAAACAATAGTTTGAAGTAAGTATACTCTTCAAAAACCAATATTTAAGACCCTGGAATGGGGAGTGGAATGGGGAGAGTAGGGGAGTTCTATATAAAGCAACATGTGCACAACAATTAGTAGTTTTCTAACATGACATACAAGAATGAAATTTTAAACCCTAACAACTACAATCAAATTGTCTATGATGTTGTTGTAAGACATCATGAATCTTATGCACTTAGTTGAAAATATAAAGCATTTGAGAAAATCAAGAAAATAATTTTACGAAATGTTTGGGAAATTGTGAGGGAAAATATAATCTAAAGTTGCAAAAAAGAAGATGTGATAGTGAAAAGTCATCTATTCTCCCTAGATTGAATTTTAGAAACCTTCACATAAAGGAAAATGCATGCCTTCCACATTTTCTTCCATGGTTATGAGAGAAATAATGTGAATAAGTTTGTCCCTACATTCTAGTACTAAACTTTACCATAGAGTGAAGGATAAGGAGCACCTTATGATTAGCATGCTAATGGACTAGAGTATTGTCTCCCGTTGTTATAGAGAACACCATTGTATTCTCAACGAGGAGAAGAAATGACCATTGGTGAGTGAATCAAGTCTAACCAAGTCCAACTAGCATATAGATCTTTTGTTTCAAATTTAAATTATTAGTGAAGAAAAAACATATTTTATTTAAACTAAAGGTGTTACTATGATGGGTTTGGCTTGGAAGATTCGGCCGATGTTTTTCAAATTTAAATTATTAGTGAAGAAAAAACATATTTTATTTAAACTAAAGGTGTTACTATGATGGGTTTGGCTTGGAAGATTCGGCCGATGTTCCTATGATGGGTTTGGCTAGGAAGATCCAACCATATGTTTTTGTCTTCCTTCATCCAAAAAATTTTGACCACGTGGCAAAGGACATTGATTATATTTTGGCTGACTCCTGGACTTCATCTCTGAGCTCCCAAGACTCAAGCATCGAAATCTCTGGTCTTTAATCCCGTTGGATTTAGCATGTATTAGCGAAGAAAGGAGGAAAACTAATCTGTACTTCAATGTTTTGCTCAGCTTGGACTTGTGTATTTTGGTTCAGCATCCTGTTTCAGTAGAAGAGCATCAATGGCTCTTTCACTTTTTCCTGGTCTTTTCACTTCGGGGACTGAAAATCCCTTCGCTCTTCCCCCACTCAGTTTTTGGGTACTAAATTTTTTTGTGCCTCGCCACTCATAAAGTCTATTGTCTCGAGCGTGACCATCGATTCCACAAACTTCGATGGCATCCACTTCCATCAGAGTAAGTGTTCTACGTTACCCTTTTATGCATATTCCCTATGCATATTCCCTGCTATTTGATGTAATATTCACGAATTTCTTTTACTAAAAATAGAAACATTCAAACCTATTTCTCTAATGTACAAATATAAATATGCATTTAACATGAAAAGCGCAAATGGGAAATCACCATATAAGATATCTAAGATAAGAAACTATTTAGGGAGTAGAGAAAATACGCTGGGATCTGAGAGAATATAATTTGCTTCAATCAATGCTCAACTGAACTGAACAAAACTGAAATGGGACATGTCTTAGATTCCTTAAATAAAAATTGAGGTAGTCTGACCAAGGCCGATCAATGCAATCTCGGATGATAGGGAAATCTCCCATTGTATTTGCAGGGTCTTGAGGACTTTAAATAAGATGCATTGGGTTCGAAAAGGAGTACTTTTCTTTCAAGTACGTCTTATTTTTATTTTTATTGACACTAAGAATAATTTATATAGCTTTGTTTGGAGTGTCCCTTATTAATAAGTTCCTGAAAGGTCTTGGTCAATCCAATAAGGCGTCGAGTTCAGCAATATAAATGGGGGTGGTAATGGTGCATCCCGATGAGTTTTTATCGCTTCACTATTTGTATCGTTGAAAAATTACCTCTTAAAATACTACATGCTCTAATAACTAATATTAATACAATGCATTGATATTAATACTATGCATTGAGAGTGAGAAATCAGAGTCTCTATTAGTTTCAATGTGCCAAATTATTTCCTTTTGGTCACACAAGGAAGATGTGGCTTTTCTCCATTCAACATTGATTATCATGAATGGGCCTATCAATCTTTTTCCATGAATGCATTTAGAACTGTATTTGTTGCGACCATATTTTTATTTCTTCCCCCCTTATTTTCCTTATATTTCGTTAGCTACAAGTTTTATTCATATTCTCACCATATTGATGCAGAAAGAATCATGATCCTATCATAGCATCTTAATAATGCCCAAACTCCACACTTCAACGTGATATCCTCAACCCATATTGGAATAGAGGATAACGCCTTTGTGTTGGGATGCAATGTCCCATATGAATTAGTTGCCTATGGAAGGACGAAATGGCCTATCTAACCCTGTAAGCTATAGTTTTGATAAAAGGGGAAAAACTCAATTTTCCCAAATTTTGGGTCGACAAGTGGCATTCACAAACCCTCACATTTAGAGCCCATGGAATCTAAAGGATGAAATGGCCTATGTAACCTTGTAAGCTATAGTTTTGATAAAAGGGAAAAAACCCATTTTTCCCATTTGGGAAAAAAAACCAAAAATTGGGGGTGGCATTCACAAACCCTCACATTGGGAGCCCATGGAATAAATAAATACAAAAGAATTAAAATCCTTTGGACATGATTGGAATTGGATTATCGGTCTCTGTTTTTCTTTAGGCTCGAGACTTTGAGGGTTTAGAAGTATATTCACAATACCTCAAACAATTGTGTTGCCCTTATGGGAAAGGGAAAATAGAGATCAAAAGGATAGAAAATCTAGCGAGCATTAAATCCACCTTCACCAAGTTAAGAGAAGGTTTGCTTTACAATGCCAAAGCACTGTCCATCCTTTGTGATGCAGATTTAGCCATGCTCATCTTTTCAAACTCAGGAAAGTTCTTCCATTACACCAATTCAGATGTAGCCATGCTCACCTTTTCAAGCTCGGGAAAGTTCTTCGATTACACCAATTCAGGATATAGCATAGAAATCGTAAACCTAGGGTTTCATTTTTCAAGATATCATTTATTTAAAGTTGTGAGCGAAGTCTATATCAAGCCCATGGAATCTATAAATACAAGAGAATTAAAATCTTTTGGACATGATTGGAATTGTATTGATTGGCCTCTGTTTTTCTTTAACCCTGAGACTTTGAGGGTTTAGAAGTATATTCACAATACCTCAAACAATTGTGTTGCAGTTATGGGAAGAGGGAAAATAGAGATCAAAAGGATAGAAAATCTAGCGAGCATTAAATCCACCTTCACCAAGCTAAGAGAAGGTTTGATTTACAATGCCAAAGAACTGTCCATCCTTTTTGATGCGGATGTAGCCATGCTCATCTTTTCAAACTCAGGAAATTTCTTCGATTACACCAATTCAGATGTAGCCATGCTCATATTTTCAAGCTCGGGAAAGAAATCACAAACCTAGGGTTGCATTTTTCAAAATCTCACTTATTTAAAGTTGTGAGCGAAGTCTATATTTGCATCTGAGCTTTAAAACTTGAAAATAAAAATATTGGATGTTAAATTCATATTAGATTCAATATGTTATTGTTACAGAAACACACAAAGGGGACATGTCTATAGTTTGCACAATATCCTTAATCTAATTTCAAAGAGAATAGAAATACTAAAGAAACCATATATATATATATATATATATATATTGTATTTGGTGTTCCAGCTATATTCAGGTTCCTTTTATGCGAAGCTTGTCGAAAGATGGTGAATTGATACATGGATCAGGTTGACTTCTATCATCAGGTAACTAGGAAATATGTCGAAAGGCGGTGGAGAACATGGTGAGAGGATTTTTATCTTCCATTACACGGGATAGTTCCATGTCTTGTGCCATGCGAATGGAAACCATGGCCTTTCATGAGCTACATAGATCAGAGACAACCAAAAAGGAAACTTAAAGGCATTGTCACATTGAAAATACAAAATAATAGTACGTGAATGTGCATCCATTACCAGTCATATGGATTCCAGTTGCAAATCTCATGGTGATGTAACAAATAGTTTGCAAAGGGCAGCAAATAACTGTAAATTTAATGAGAAGTACACAAATATAAATTCAACATTTCCCTCAACAAGGGAAGTGGATGAATTCATTGTTGCCAATCAATTACAGATGGAGTACTGCCATGATCTCCCTAACCTCAAAACCAGTCATACTGAAGTTGAAGCTTTGTGTAACCTGGCAGGTTTGGATCTAATGCTGGGCTCTCAAGAATAATTTCCATGTACACTTGATAAGCATTAGCTTTTGACCTACGTTGTAGTGAGGCCTTTTGGAATCAATGGATGGAGAATTTCATGTCATGAAAAAGTTCATTTTCTCACTTTTGTATATAGATTGGCGAAATATACTCCGATCCTATGTATTGTATAGGACGTGTAAGTAAACTATGGGAAATCTCCCGCATGAAAAGTCAATCAATAATGCCTTCTATATTTTAAACTTGAAACTTTTATTGATATCATATGGGTTAGATGAATGCACCTATATTTTTTATTTTCATTTTGCTTATGTTATGCACTTTCCATGTTGATAGTATCCAATATATATAAAATTTGATTTTTTTTTATTAATCAATATTATACGAGTTAGTTTCATGCTTCATGATAAATAAATTTGAAAACTAAAGTAATATGAATTTGTCAGGTTTGTCTGAGGTGAAAGTACAATTATGTACTCAAAATATGTGAATAATTTCTTACTCACTTATCTTTGTTTAGTCCAATAGGCATAAAATATATTAATTTCATTTTTTTAATGGTCTTTCCATTTTTTATCTGTGTGTTGTAAACATTCAGTAAGAAGTTTTGGGCAGACAAAAAAGGTTGTCTTTTCATGTTCTTCCACTTGTCTAACTCGTGTCCATTCAATATTAGTCACTTTGTTAATCTTAATTATTTCGATTATATCGTGTCATTTCAAAAAGCTCCGAGCTATTTGTATTTTTATAAATCGATTTAAAAAGAAAATATTCAAAAAGAATCACTCGGATTTACCACAGTGTTACCAGAAAAAATAAAAAATAAAAATAAAAATAAAATAAAAAAATTTATCTTCATGAATCTTTAGTGCCACCGCTTGAATGTTTCGATAATATGATATTGATTTGAATCCATTTATTTACACGTCGATAATATGATATTGATTTGAATCCATTTATTTACACGTCTATAAATCTAGGTACGTCTTCTTATCAAGAAATAATTTAGCTCCAATCACATAAACTATAATCTGACAGTGTTACCAGTAAATTTTTGTTCTCTTCATGGATCTTCAATGCCACTAGTAAATTTTTGTTCTCTTCATGGATCTTCAATGCCACTGCTTAAATATTTAGATAAGATGATATTGATTTGAATCCATGCATTTACACATCTATAAATTTAGGTACGTCTTCTTATCAAGAAATAATTTAACTCCACTCACATAAACTATTAATGACACTTGCATTCGATATTTTGGCAGATCTTAAGCACATGCATTCTGTTGTGGTGGGATCTGTTCGTGAGAAGATGATCTTCCAAATGTTTCATTCCTTCAATGTACCTTTGCACCTGTAGGGGAAATCAGTAGCAATACTTACTACAACCACTTATTTAATAAGTTCAATATTTTATACAATGTGTACCTTTTTAAGTAAACCTAACTAACCTTGTAGCACCAATTAGTACCAAAGCCACAAGCCAATTATGTTCCAAGTAAAATTTATTATTTCCTAGGGTGTTTTGAATGATTAGGAACTTTTTCAAAGTAAAATTTATTATTTCCTACAGTGTTTTGGATGATTAGGAACTTTGTAAGACTATAGGCTATACTTGGCTCAAAACCAATCTTCAAACGACAACATCCTTCATGCTTGTTCATTCATCAACATATTGAAATATTTTCAATTCTTCACACTCAGAGATTTGAGGTATTTCTCACTTATGAACAATATACTCTATTAACATATCTTTATGAATAATTGAAGCTGATGTTTTAAAGGTATTTGTTGTATGAGCTTTGTTAACACCCTAGTAATTTCTAAAGATTATGGGCTTTTGGATTTTTTCAGTTTTAAGAAAACTAGGGGTAACCACAAACCTACTTTGGAAATCTAGGATCTAGCCTTCCTAAATTTCAGAGAGGGCTCTCTCTTTATGATTTAACTTTGTTTTTTGTTTAATATTTTAGGCTAGTTATGATAGTTCAATTTGGTTTTGGTTTTGAAATGTTTGGTGGAAAATAAGATTACTTGAAGACAAATTAAAGAGGGATCTACTAGTCCATTGGGCTATGGAGTCAAAGTCTAGCAAGCAGAACTAGAAGGCAAGGCCAAGAGGATGCTAATGTATTCAGGGCAAGGTAGATAACCCTCAGAGATTTGGATAGATTGTTTTGATAAGATGTTTTGCTTTGGGATAAAGGGCAATGAAGGATCCTTTGATCCGGAAAAAGAGGAAGGAGGTAGGGGTCAAACGAGACTAGGAGCAATTAAGAATTCCTAAATCCGTAAATCAACAGAAAACATTTAAATGATTAAGTAGTTACGACAGGGAGTTCTAACACTAGTCCTGAAGTAATACTCCTATATAATCATTAAGATTGGAAAACATATATGAAATGAATGGAACTCAAAAAGTAAACAATGACAAGGTAGATGCACTTTACTCTTCAAATTATCGCATGAATCCTGAATTATGAAGTCCAATTGGCAATTGTCTAGACTACTGCTTTGAAATCAACACATGTGAGCCTCCAACGTACTAGCAAAATGTTTATAATGTTCTTAGCAATTTTTTTCCACACTAAACACTTCATAAACTGAAGTATTTATACAAAATTTTTATCACAAATATCCTGGAGAAATCTAGGAACAACTCTAGGAAATAAAAATATCTTTACACATTAAGAGGGACAACTGCTTAACAACTTAACAAGTTGTCCTCTTATCTAGAAAAAATAGTGATATCTTATCTAACAAAAAACTGTTTGTTTGAGTAGTTGTCCATGCTTGCTGGCACTCTGCAAATATCTTTTGAAAGATGACTTCATGGATAGTCTTTCCACTTATACTCTGACCCTGTACTTTATCTTTGATACTCTTTCACGTTGTTTATTAACCATTTCACTGTTGTAAAAAAGGAAATTATAGCAATAAAATCAGCTAGCTGTTGTTTTCATTTCTGATACACTTTAACTTTGGCCTTTCACCCTGATACTCTTTAAACTAATACTTTGACATTCAACTGCTGTAAAGAGAGATTTCTTAGCAGTAAAAATTCAAAATCAAGTACTGTGTTATTTTTTTCTTCTCAAACTGATTTCTTCATTTGCACTGTCTTTCATTGTTTGCCTCTTTGCTGCTATAATAAATCTATGAAGGTCTGCCATTGTTCAGCATTTGGAATCTTCATACTTTTCAACTTTCTGTAATTCTCATATGCTTCAGTGTACTTAGCAAAATTTGGCTTAATCACAAATAAGTGTTTGATTTCATTCTGAAGGAAGAATAAATCTTCAATGTATTTGAGAACCAATTTCCCTGTCGGAGATCCCTGTGGCAATTGCTTATTAATTTGTTCTTTGGCATGATCTCTGATCTTCTTATCATATTCTTTCTGGTCCATTAACTTGTCATTGAAAACATGTATGTTTGGGAACCAACTTGTCTTAGCATGGTATGCATAGCTAAAAACTTGGTGATGGAAAAATTCATAGCATCACATTTTTCTTTCAAGTTATTCATCAAAGTTTTCTTTTTCAATACCTTTTTGATCTGCAATATAGCTTTTGTTATGTCATGTATCTTCAATTCCTCTAGTTCAATCCTGTTCTTACTATTTAAGAAGGTAATTAGCCTCTGTGCGTACGCTGGTTTGTCTGCTAATTCTTCTGTAGTATTTTGTATTTCATTTTGCGCTGCCAGAAGGAGGTCCCTTTCTTCATATATTATTTGAATCGATGGCCATTGAAGATGTATGGCCTCAATGATGTTGGTCCATAGATGATTTCTTATGTAAGAAATCTGTGTGGTAAAACTCAAATCCTTCTTAAGATTCTTGACTTGTTCTTCAAGCCTTTTGGATTTTTGTTCATAATTCTTAGCATTAATCAACGCTGCTTTATTTGGTACCTCCATATTCTGAATCTGTTTCTTCACACTGTTTATTTCATTGGTTTTCAATGTCATTTCTTCCATTGCCTTGACAATTTGCCCTGCATCATTAGTCTGCTGCACCTGTGATGTTGAGGATTCAATGTTGGAAGTGGTAGCTAATTGCACTGACACTGCAGTTGCTAGTGGCTCTTTGGGTGCAAACTTCTCTCCCAATGTAGAAGGAACAACAGCTGTAATAATAGGAATAACTGTGGGAATGGTGGAAGCTTATGTTTCCTTCACAGTTTCCTTGTCTTTCATCAGTATATCCAATTGGCTTTCCATGTCCTTGATGTGGGCAATAAGCTTTGCAATTAACTGCATCATATCTTCTTTCTCTTTATGTTCCTGAAATATTTCTTTGCTTTGTGGGTGCTCACTCTGAGGAAGTTTTAATTGTTTCCTCAAAGCAGCAATGTCACCATTTTTCTTTTTTATTAATACATCAACAGCTTGTACGTTAGATGGGTCCAATCCTATTTGTAAAATCAAATCTTCCAATGCTTTGATTCTAAGATCTTTTGCATATAAGGAGCCTTTATCGAGCTTCATCTGATCTTGCAAGTTCATGGTAGTATTTTGCAGATTGGTTACACTCATAGCTTTTGTCACCACAGTGGAATATAGCATTTCTTAGCTATGTCTGTCGAATTCTATCTGATCCAACTCATGTACCTTTTCAATATCTACTTCAAATTCCTTCTTTTTGTAGTCAGCGACTGTTTTAGGAGTAGAAATAGTAGGCTGTAAATAGGACATGATCATTTT
This sequence comes from Pinus albicaulis, assembly GCA_034641835.2. Classification (NCBI taxonomy): domain Eukaryota; kingdom Viridiplantae; phylum Streptophyta; class Pinopsida; order Pinales; family Pinaceae; genus Pinus; species Pinus albicaulis. Next base: position 1,591,108,877 of record CM076584.1, on the reverse strand, counting down.
ATTTGAAAAATAATCAAATGTTGAAAGCAATCTATCTTGGTTTCTTGGCTTTTGCGTGAGGAATTGAGAATAAATCTCACCTTTAATCTCCTCATTCCTTTGTTTGATTTGTTTATATATGTCCTTAATATCCAAATCCTTCTCTTCTGCTGTTTGAGAAGAAGAAGTTTCCATATTTACCTGTTTTTCTGTCACTTGGGTCTCTTTTCCTTTGGAGGCTGCTTGTTCTCTTTCAATTTCTGTCAATGTCTCCTTTATTATTGTAGTTGCCTCATCATTACTGACCTCTGGTTCATCTTCTACTTCAATGAGTTTTTCTTTGCCAATGGAACCAAATCTTAGCCTTTTATTGTAGATGAGTTTAAATTGTGTATCTGTTGTAGTTTCTGCTGTATAGGCACCCTCCTCTCTAATCCTTTTGTTTGAAGTTTCTGGCTCTTTAGGAGTTACCACAGCAAGTGTGGTACCCACTCTTTCTATTGGTCGTGTATTTGCAGTGAAATCAACCAATGTATTCTCTTTCCATTCTTCCTGATAAGCATACTTTTCAATATCAGGTTTTGGCTCATGTATAAATGGAGGTAATTTGCAGGTAACTCTGATACTGCTCAATAGACCTTGGGGGTCATAATTCCAAGGAAAACTCACTTGGAATTTCAATTCTGACAATTTGCTTTGTATCTCTTTCTCAGCATCCCTATTATTCACTATAAATGGACCAATCTGATTTTTTAGTTTAAACTAAGTCTTCTTTTTGGATGCCATGAAATTGATGGCATCAACATTCAACACTTGTCTTAAATATTCTAGAGCAAAGACTCTTAGAGTTAAAAACTTAGGTAACTTATAGGGAAGCAAATTGGTTCCAAAGATTCTTAGTTTAGTGTGCTTCTCATATAAGTACCAATCTCCCATTTTACACTGTTCTGACAGCTGTAATATTCTTTTCATCTCTTCATTTATTCTAGGTTGTTCTGACTTATGAAGTAAATTCATTGTTGGCATGATAAATAAATCAATGAAGTTTGTATAGTTATACTCGTTTCCTTCAGTGGGTAGCTTTGTCAACTGGTGTTGTATGGAATCAACAATAAATCTGGCAAAATCAAATACCACAGCAGGAGGCTCACCAGGGGATAGAGTGGATAAAATTCCAAGGATAGACTCATCAGTAAATTCATCAGTAAAGTATTCTAAGATGAAGGATAATATTGAAATAACATGTCTAGAACCCTCTGGGAACTTGGAAGTGGAATATGGAGGATTCAAATTTGGGATATCCACATGGCTGGGCATGAAGTTCTGAAAAATCATGAATCTTTTAGGGAAATCTATCCCTAAATATAATTGACTAAGGGCTTCAATGGATAATGGGACTGCCCTTGGGTCAAATTGTAATTGCAACATTTCATTGATTGACTTAGCAGTGATAGAAAAGAGGATTTCCCTGTCATTATTTATAATGGACCTTGGATCTGGGGCATAATACTTCTGGCATAGTCTTATTAAGTCCTGACCAGGATGTGTCACTGGGACAATATATTTACGTAAGTTTGTATCCTAGAGGGGCATTTCTTCTTTGTCTAAAAGCTTATCATGACACCAATTATGTACTTCTAATAGATTGAATTCTACTAGAGGATCTACAATTTTATAATCCAAGTCAACTAGAGGGGTAATTTCTTCACTGGATACTGGAGATTGAAGAGGATTTACAGTGACAGTGGCCTTAGTAGAAATAACAGGAGTGGTCTTTGGAATTTTTACTACATTAGTTTTAGGAGGTTTTGACCCTCCAGGCTTAACAGGGTTTGATCCTCCAGCCTTAGGTGTAAATTGATTTTTTGTCATTTTGAATGAACTATAGCAAGATTATACAGTTTTCTATAGTGGATTTTTCTTCAACAGAGGGTAATTGAGTAATTTTATGCGCAAGGATGATAGCAGGGGGAAATTCAATGCTCAATTTTGGAATTTTAGGGCATAGGAAATAGCTTAAGATAGAAAATGTAGGTTTTCTGAATGAATGGGACTGAAAGAAGGGGTTTTAAGGTTTTCAGTGAGTTTTAAAAACTTCCTGCTCTGTAAATTGACTTTTAGAGGTCTTAAACTGAGAAATTTGGCCCTAAAAGAGGTTTGCTGAACATAGCAATTTCTGGGGGGAATTTGCGAGGGTTTGCCCTGTTTTTGGGCTTTTTTGGGCAAATTTATACGATCAATTTCTTTATTAGAAGCTTAATTTGTTCAGTTGAAGACTTACACTGTGAATTTGCAGGTTGGATTTGACGAAAAATACCTTAACTGCGGGTATTTTCACGGTTGGAAGGGTTTTCAGATGCTTCTGTGGTCGAATTTGAGCTTTATTTCAATTTGTTGGAGCCGAGAACGCCGTTCTAGTCTTAAAATAGGGTATTTGCTGTGAAAACTAAATTTTAGGTAATGAAATCGACAAACAGAGGTTTAAAACAGAGTTTGGGACGCTTAACAGGGCTAGTCGGGAAGCAAATAAATATGTAAAATAACATATCCAAAGGTTTAATCTTGGATATAATTCATTTCAAGACATATTAAATGTGGGTCTAATCATCGGTGGGAAGTTGTTTTGATTCTCGAATGCGAAAACCAGAAGTTTTTTTCATGTTGGTCTCAGGTTGTAAATGGTTTTCCTCCAAACGAACGCGATGCAATGAAATCGCACCATGTCGCAGGAGGGTGAACAGTAAAAACCGCCCATTTCGCGTTCATTCGGGCTGCGGGTGGGCGATTGATTTGTGAACGCGAAACTCATCCTCCGACGTTGGATCATTTGGATAGGAGTGAATGGCTTACATTGCATTTGAAAGTTGCGGTGTAAACAGATGTGGGGCCAGACGGCGTCATATACGCGAGCAGTGAAATAAAACTTTAATAATATATGAATTTATAACCAAAGTTTATTCAAATGGGTAAAGGTCAAAATCATATATAGGCGGGGTTTAATGCAAAAGGTTTTATCTGGAAATGTTTATATATAAAGAGATTTTGTATATATGGTTTAGAATGCGCGTTAGGCGGGATATGGAGTTAACCATGATTTAAATTAGGTAAAAGGGGACTTTAACCTAGGTTTAAGTCTTATGCGGGGAAAATAACGATGTATTTACAAAGGCTTTGAGGGAATAAAGTTTAATTTGAATTAAACTTTATAATAAGCGTGGAAGTATTTTATTTTATTATATAGTTTATTAAACCATGGGGGCTTAATAACTATAGTGGGGCGGAATATTTAAATATTGTTAGTTTTAGACGAAAGGGGGTGTTTTTGGGTTTTTTAATTTAAACATGTGGATATTTAACTTTGGTCAAAAATCTTATAATAGTGGGTTTTAGGGGGATATTATAAATAAATGAGTTATATTAATAGGATAAGGTAATTTATAAAGATTTAATAAATAAGTTAAAAGTTAATATGACATAGGATAATGAAAACACCAAAATATATTTATATGACTAAGTAAAGTGATAATGTAAAAAAGCAAAGCTTTATCATTTGTAATTTGACCACTTTGACCCAGAATATAATATTTTTGGAGGGTTTTTATGCTTTAATGAATGAAGGAAATCAATCAAAAGGGGATTTTATTTTTCATTAAGTAAAAGGTTTTTACTTATGAAATTAAAGTGTAATGGATGAATGTAGGGTAAAAGATGATAATCAGGGATTAATATAGGAATTCAACACTTTTTAACTTATCAGTCATTGAGCCTTGGGTCTGGTCCCAACAGAAGTCAGAGAAATGCTTTGAGCCTCTTTGACGGAAAGTCTAGAATGCAGAATAACTATAGAGGAGGGGAAATTAGTGATTTTTGCCTGGTGAAAAGTATTTACATGATTCTCTCACCTCTTTCTACCTACCCAACTTTTAATCCAACATCTTTTCTTCCATTTTGCAGGTGCATTTGAGTTAGCAACCTTGAACATTTTATTCTTTTGAAAGCAATAAAAACTATCTAAATCTACCTTATATCATTTGAGGGCTCAGATTAAACTGATAAGCTCCTCTTTATTCTCTACCAATCTACTAATTAGTCAGGATTAAACTGTCTGACTAATTTTTATTCACTATTCTACAACATTAAAATTGAAACATGACAAGTCAAGATTAAGCAGTTCAACTCACCATGGATTATGGCATTTATTGACACTCTGCCATAATCTTCAGTAAAAAGTAGTGGCATTTGGACTTGCTCACTTTCATGTTTTATTTCTTTTTCTTTGGGGTATATTATTTTTTCTAAGTCCTTTGATCTTTCTTTTAGGACTTTTTCCCTCTTTTTGGTTTTCTATTTTTTTATTTTTTACAAAATATGGAAAAACAACTTGTAGAAAGCAAGGTGTGTACATATTTTTACAAGAATATCATAAGTCAATTCCAAATTATGAATCCTATACTTATATGACCCTAATAGCGGCTTCACATGGGGATGGCATTTCCTGGTGAAATGTCAAGAACTCCGAGATTAGTAGCCTTCCATTTTGACCATGATGATCCTGTAACAGTCTTCTGATTTCTGCAAAAACTCATACTTATGACATTTTACTTTTCAAAGCTTAGGGCCTTCACTTCATGCTTCAACTTTGGAAGGAAAACATCCAATCCAATCGAGAAACTGCAATGGATATTTACAATGATATAAAAAGGAAATTAGGACTAACTATTAGTTAACTCAGAGGAATAGTAGTGTTTGAGCATTCTACCATTCACTGGTCCTTCAAAAATGTCAGTTCCATCCAAATTTCTGATAAAAAATGCATTGTTACCTTTGTACCCATAAATAACATAAGTACCTTTCCATAGAAAGTCAAACTTTCTATGTTTTCCTTTTTCCTCTCTCCTGGAATCCCATTTTAACACTTTATCTCCTATAGCAAAGTCATCTTCTTTTGTTCTTTTATCAAAGATTTTCTTTATTTTATCTTGAATGACTTGAGATTTTTCATATACTTCTTCCCTAGTCTGCTACAGATGAATAGTCTGATTTATCCTTCTCTATATATCATTGAGTTCTACCTGTGATTCTTGGATAATTTTCATAACTGGGACACCTAAAGATGATGAGAAAACTGCATCCATCCCATATACAATCTGGTAAGGAGATGTTCCAATTGACTTCTTGGTAAGTCTATCTGCCCATAAGGCATAGACTATCTTCTTATTCCAGGTTTTCTTATTTTCTTCAAGTAGTTTTTTTATGATACTCACAAGGCTTTTATTGGAAGATTCAGCTAGGCCATTACCCTGAGGGTAATAAGCAGTAGAATGGCCTAGGGTTATATGGCACTTGTGACAAAAGCCAATAATTTTCTTAGATTTAAATGCAACTGCATTATCAATAATAATTTTCTGTGGGCATCCAAATCTAGATAAAATGTTGTTTTCTAGGAAAGATATAATGACCGAGTCAGTGGCTTGTCTGGTTGGGATGGCTTCAATCCACTTGGTGAAATAATCTGTGGCAGTCAATATCCATTTGTTGGCCAGAGCATGGGGGGTGAATTTCTCCAATGAAGTCTAAACCCCATTGTTGAAAAGGCATCTCAGTAGAAATAGGTTTGAGTAGGAAAGGTAACAACTTCTTTTTTCCTTCAAAGATCTAACATTTGTGACATCAAGTAACAAATTTTTTCACATCAGCAAATAAGGTAGGCCAGTATTAACCAGCCCTAAGAATCTTATCTGTTGTACTTTTCCAGTATAAGTGTCCTCCACAATCACCTGCATGAAAATCTCCAAGAATTTTGTCAGCTTCTGATTTTAATAAACAATTCAGTAAAATCTCACTTTGTTCTTTCCAATAAATCATTTTATCTAGAATACAATATCTCATTGCTTTAATTTTGATGAATCTAGCTTTAGTTCTAGTTAATCCAGGAGGAGCTTGTAAATTTGTAAGTACAAAGATAATATCTAAGTACCATGGTGAGTCTAGAAAGGCTTCACTGATCAATGGAGTCGCCATCTCTTCCTAGTCATCAACTTGGGCAATAAAATTTGTATCCAAAGCATTACAATTGTATTCAGCCATTACCCTGACTAAACCTTATCCTTTTATGAGCTTGGTTGGTTTAATCTCTATGTCATATTCAAAGATAGTGGCAATCCACTTTCCTCTTCTTCCATCTGGCCCATCCTGTGTAAGAATATCTTTGACTATAGTATTGGGGACATAGCCAATAATGTGGGAATAAATAATGTACACTCTGAAATCTTTTATGGCTTTAACCAAGGCTAAAGCATTTTTTTCCATTATGTTATATCTCAAAGGTGCATCTTTAAGGGTTTTACTGAAAAATTCTATGGGCTATTCAAAACCTTGGTCATTTTTCTGTAGTAGAACTGCATCTATGATATGTTCCGAGGCAAATGAAAAGATTATGAAATATTTCTTGAAGTTTGGGCTGATTAGGACTGGTGTTTTTGTTAAAGCATGTTTAATAGATTCGAATGACTGTTTTGCTTCAACTGTCCACTTTAAAACAGAGTCCTTTTTTAACATGTTGTTCAATTCTTTGATGATTTCTGCTAGATTAGAAATAAATCTTCTTAAAAAGTTAATTTTACCTAAAATTGCTTGTAACTCCTTAATGTTCCTAGGTGGTTGAATTTGCAATATGGCTTCTATCCTTGCTGGATCTATCCTAATACCTTCCTTTGAAATTATGTGTCCAATTAGTTTTCCTTCTTCTAGTCCAAAAAGAGTTTTCTTAGGATTTAATGATATACCATATTTTCTACACTTAATGAAAACTTGTCTCAAATGATCCAAATGTTCATTATCTAACTTAGAAAAAACAATAATATCATCTAGATAAATAACCAAAAATTCATGTATTTCCTTAGCAAAGGCTATGTCCATAGCCCTTTGAAAAGTAGCTCCAGCATTCATCAAACCAAAAGGCATTTTCACATACATGAAAGTGTCCCAAGGAGTGGTAAAAGTTGTTTTAGGTTGATCTTCTTTTTGAACAAGTATCTGGTTATATCCTGAGAAACCATCTAATAAAGAAATCTTGGAAGATCCAACTACCCTTTGTAAAACATGATCCATCTTGGGTAAAGGGTAATTTTCTTTCAATGATACTTTATTGAGATTTCTGAAATCTACACATAATCTGATTTCACCAGTTTTCTTTCTTGCAGGTACTAAGTTATAAACCCAATCAGAATATCTGATTGGTGCAATGATTTGGGCATCATACATGCGTTTAATTTCTTTTTCAATCAATGGTAATAGGACAGGATTAATCCTCCTCAATTTTTGTCTAAATGGTTTCTGATTATCTTTTATAGGAATCTTATGTTGAATGATGTTGGTGTCATATGCTTTTAAATATTCGTAACTCCATGCAAAAACATCTTGGTATTCCTTTAAAAGTTCAATATATTTTTATTTTTCTTGAGGGGGTAAAATTTTTGACAATTTGATCATTTTTGGTTTGGTGTCTCTCCCAATGTTACATTCTTCAATGTCAGACTTGACTGGTTCCATTTTAGGCTTTTTAGGCACATCATTGAAATCAAACAAGTCCTCCAAAGGAGTTAAACCCTTAGGTAAAAAATTATCTTTTAAATCTAACATTTCAATTTAATCTTCAATTACTTCCTCTATATCTACCTTCTCTAAGTTATCTATGTCAAATTGAGTAAATACAGTGGGTTTAGTAAGTGTATGTGCATCTAGGTTATTTATTTTACAATTAACATCTAAATCTATGTTACATTCAAAATCTAAATTACCATCAGTGTCTATTATACAATTTTGAAATTCATCCTCACTATTCAAAAAATGGTAAATCTGTTCATCTTCAGAGAAAATATGCCAATATTTAACATTATCAGGGACAATGGGTCTATATTTAACTTCAGCAGTATATCTATGTGTTGGTTGAAAACGTAAGTTACATGTGCTAGCAAAAGTTGCTAGGCAATGTACTTGCAAATTTTGTTTTCTTGGAATAGTAACAAACTTACATTCTAGTAAATCAACTGTTGCATCTCTATATATGGCTAATCTAGGATTATGAACAGAATAATCTCCATTTACTTGTTTAATGATTAACTCTGAATCTCCCATAATCAAAATTCTTTGACCTCCTAAATTTCTGATGATTTCAAGGCCTAAGATAAGTGCCTCATACTCTGCCATGTTGTTGGTGCATTTAAAGTTGAGTCTAAAGGAATGTCCTTCCGAATGACTGGTTTCAATGTTGGTGATCCATACTCCAGCTCCTGCTCCTGACTTATTCACTAAACCATCAAAGTCTAAATGCCAAATGGCTTGATGGAAAATATTATCATTGTTTGGTTTAGGCTTTATGTCAATTAATTCAGTTTGGATCTCATTATTATCTGAGTTACATAAAATGAAAGAATCTAGATCAGTTGGTGTTGAGTAAATTGGATAATTGATTGATCTCTGAGCACTGCTAACCATATATTTCATTAGAGTTTCTCTATAAAGTTTCTTGGGTTGTCCAAACACTGTTATGGTGGCATAGCTCATGTCTAATTGTAGAGATCCCTGCAATTTAGCTCCCCATGAGCGAGAAAGAAGCATACCATACTTCTGGGTGGGATATCAGTTACTACAATATCCATGACCATACTTTTACCGGGATACTAAACCAAATTGACACATAAGTATTTTATCAATCCTATGCATTTGACCTTGCTTGAATCAAAAGAGAATAAATTTTTATAAGGCTTTGTTATTTCTAAATTCAGAGTCTCCATGATAGCTTTTGGCATTAAGTTGTAAGAGGCTCCTGAATCTAACGTTGAATTATGCAGAATTTGATCGTGAATAGTAAGACTTATATATAAGGGAGGAACTGATCTATCTGAATGTTTACCATTAACATCAGGACCAAAAATTAATTTAGGTTGATCATCATTTAGATTAATAGAATCTTCACCAATATTCATGTTCAAAGTTTCAGTAATTGTTGTTTTATACAAATCATTCTTTACCAATTCAGTCAAAGGAATTGGTATCTTTAACTTTGCTATTTCAGTTTGAATATTAAATGCTGGTTGAGATTTACTAATCTGAATTAGTTCGTCTTTTGTGACAGTTATCTGAGTGGTTTTTTCAGGTATTTCAGTAGCTGTATTTTTATCTTGAGTTGTTCTTTTATTATCTGTTTGAGTTTCATGACTTTTGTTGTCTTTAATTCTCTTTTCGGGGACAGATTCAGGGGCAGCAAGATTTTTTTCACACTTTGAACTTTTAGCAGAAGATTTATTGTTAACAGTTTTGGGATTTGTTGACTTGGAATCAGCAGGATTCTTCTTAGGATCAGTAATTGTTGATTTTGCTGAATTAGGGGCTTTGGTAGTGTTTGTCTTGGACTGCCTCTCCATCCAAGAGGCCTCTACTCTCAAGTCCATCTTGGACTGCCTCTCTCTGGCGACTGGACCTTTGGTCAATAAGTCCAAATCCCAGATTTTCTTCTTCAACACACCTCTAATCACCCAACGCAACATAGCCAGAATTCTGGGATTTCCTATTGCAGCTCTGCCCTCTAAATACCTTGGCGCTCCTCTCACTGATTATGTTCTCAAGCACTCTTGGAAAGATTTTTTGGACAGATTAGAATCATGGCTATCTTTATGGACTCATCGAGCCCTGAACCTTGCTAGCCGACTCATCTTGGTTAAATCGGTCCTTCAATCCATGCCCCTGTACCTCTTTTCCATGCTTGCAGCACCTAAATGGGTACTCAAAGCAATTCGGGATCTACAACGCAACTTTCTATGGGGAGACAACAAGGCAAGAAGGAAATGGGCCCTTGTGAATTGGCAAGAGGTGTGCATTCCCAAGCATGCAGGCACTTGGGGCTGCGTTATCCACACCTCAGTAAAAAAGTTATGGGAGCCAAAATCTGGTGGCAATGGGTTTCTAACACCAAAAGCCCATGGGCACAAATGTGGGCAACCAAATATGCCCGCAATTGGCCTCGGGGCAACCTCATTCGTTATGAAAGTGATCAAGTAGGCTCCCTCGTTCCCTCGTCTGGAAGGAAATTCCTCTAGCTCAGTCATGTTCTTACTGTTTAAGAAGGTAATTAGCCTCTGTGCCTGTGCTGGTTTGTCTGTTAATTCTTCTGTAGTCTTTTGTATTTCATTTTGAGCTGCCAGAAGGAGGTCCCTTTGTTCATATATTATCTGAATCGATGGCCATTGAAGATGTATGGCCTCAATGATGTTGGTCCATAGATGATTTCTTATGTAAGAAATATGTGTGGTAAAACTCAAATCCTTCTGAAGATTCTTGACTTGTTCTTCAAGCCTTTTGGCTTTTTGTTCATAATTATTAGCATTAATCAATGCTGCTTTATTTGATACCTCCATATTCTGAATCTGTTTCTTCAAACTGTTTATTTCATTAGTTTTCAATGTCATTTCTTCCATTGCCTTGACAATTTTCCTTGCATCATTAGTCTGTTGCACCTGTGATGTTGAGGATTCAGTGTTGGAAGTGGTCGCTGATTGCACTAAAACTGCAGTTGCCAGTGGCTCTTTGGGTGCTAACTTCTCTCCCAATGTAGAAGGAATAGTAGCTGTAATAATAGGAATAACTCTGTCCAGGTTGTGATACTGTAGCAGTAGATTCAGATGGGGCCGCCGGGGGCATCGCCATTGCGTGGAACCCGCCACTTTCTTCAAGCCTCTTTTCACCTCATCGAAACCCGCCTCAAATGTCTCCTCACCAATGTTTACTTCCCTCAATCCATCGCCAGCAAGATCCGCACACTGGATGATCTCTCGACTCTGCATTCTCAAAACCCCTCTCCCCATTGGATCCTTGGCGGGGACTTTAATATGATCACTAGTATGTGAGAAAAGCACGAAGGCCGTCCAATTCTCGAAGCTGATTCTCTGCACTTCAAGTCTTTCATCACCCAAAACCGTCTCATTGACATCGCCACTGCTAATGGCCTCCATACTTGGAATAATCGCAGAATTGGATCCAACTTCATTGCCTCACACCTGGATCGCTTCCTTGTATCAGATCCAGTCATCCAACCCAGAGGAGACATTTTCTCCTCCATTCTTTCGGCGACAGGTTCAGACCATTGGCCCATCCAACTTTAGTGGGAGGGGTCGAGTCAGGCCAGACGCAAACCCTTTCATTTTGAGCAATTTTGGCTTTCTCATCCGAGTTTCCGTGACATGGTGATGCACTGGTGGCATACCATCCCCCCCTTAAGTAGATCCATCATGTACAATATTCAGCAGAAGCTCAAAATCATCAAAACCAGATTGAAAAGGTGGAATCAAAGCACCTTCGGCAACATTTTCCAAGAGCATAGAGATCTGGTAGCTCAAATGGAGAAGCTACAGCAAGATCTCATCAGCTCTGGGCGCATCGAGGCCTTGGACACTCAGGAGAAAGTCCTGAAATCACGGATCGAGGAACGAGAACTTCAGGAAGAAATTCTTTAGAAACAGAAGTCCCGAATCCGATGGCTTAAAGAAGGCGAGAAGAATACCACCTTCTTTCACTGCTCCACCATACAAAGAAGAATGGACAACCGCATCTCTATCCTCCGCAATGATCAAGGGGAAAGCCTGGAGACGCATGAAGAGATACAACAGGAACTCCTGGACCACTTCAAGGCTTCGCTCATGGAACCTCCCTTGGATCGCCAGGCAGCCATCGAGAGAATCACTAAACATATCCCCGCTTTGATTACGGATGAACACAACCAGATGCTGCTCAGACCTGTTCTTCTTCAAGAAGTGGATCAAGCCATGGCACAACTTAAAGCGGGCAAGGCCCCTGGCCCAGATGGATTCACCACCAACTTCTTTCATTTCTTTTGGCAAGATTTACGGAAGGAGGTCTGGGAAATGGTTGAGGAATCTCGATCCATGCACGGGATGTTGCCATCTCTTAACGCCACGTTCATCACCCTCATTCCCAAAGAATACCAAGCCTCCTCCTCAAGCAAATTTCGCCCCATAGCCCTTTGCAATGTTCTCTACAAATTGGTATCCAAAGTTATCGCCAATCGCCTCAAGACCATCCTTCCCTCCTTATATCCTCTGAGCAAACCGGTTATGCAGAAGGGAGACACATTCTTGATGGCATCATTCTCACGCACGAGGTGGTGCACTCCTTAAAGGCATACAAGATTCGAGGAATGATGCTCAAGATAGATCTCACAAAGGCCTTCGATAAGCTTAGCTGGAGCTACATACAACAAATGCTATCTGCCTTTGGTTTCAGTCAAACCTGGATCAGATGGATTCTTAGCCTCATATCCTCTCCCCTTTACTCCATTCTCCTTAATGGCTCTCCCTCCCCCTCCTTCTCTCCCTCTCGCTGCATTCGGCAAGGGGACCCTATTTCCCCATTCCTTTTTGTGATCATCGCTGAAGGTTTAGGCAGGATTCTCAAAGCCAGTATTCAAGACCACTCTCTTCGAGGGCTAAGTCTTCATCAACGCCCTCCCATCTCGCACCAACAGTTCGTCGACGACAACATGTTGTTCAGCCATCCCTCCATCCAAGAGGCCTCTACTCTCAAGTCCATCTTGGACTGCCTCTCTCTGGCGACTGGACCTTCGGTCAATAAGTCCAAATCCCAGATTTTCTTCTTCAACACACCTCTAATCACCCAACGCAACATAGCCAGAATTCTGGGATTTCCTATTGCAGCTCAGCCCTCTAAATACCTTGGCGCTCCTCTCACTGATTATGTTCTCAAGCACTCCTGGAAAGATTTTTTTGGACAGATTAGAATCTGGCTATCTTTGTGGACTCATCGAGCCCTGAACCTTGCTAGCCGGCTCATCTTGGTTAAATCGGTCCTTCAATCCATGCCCCTGTACCTATTTTCCATGCTTGCAACACCTAAATGGGTACTCAAAGCAATTCGGGATCTACAACGCAACTTTCTATGGGGAGACAGCAAGGCAAGAAGGAAATGGGCCCTTGTGAATTGGCAAGAGGTGTGCATTCCCAAGCATGCAGGCGCCTGGGGCTGCGTTATCCACACCTCAGTAACAAAGTTATGGGAGCCAAAATTTGGTGGCAATGGGTTTCTAACACCAACAGCCCATGGGCACAAATGTGGGCAGCCAAATATGCCCGCAACTGGCCTCGGGGCAACCTCATTCGTTATGACAGTGATCAAGCAGGCTCCCTCATCTGGAGAGCGGCAAGTCAGCATCGCGCCCTTATCCGTGACCACAGTTTTTGGGAGGTCAAGTCAGGCAGCTCAGCAAATTTCTGGTACGATTCTTGGCAGCAAATTCCGAAATTGTCACATATTTTTCCCACCTCGGATTGGCCAGGCATCCTGGAACATCTGGCCCATCCTTGCGTAAATACTTTCTGGAGCAACTTAGCAAACTCCTTAGGGCAGTTTCGACAATGGTTAATGGTGGATCATCTCCAAACTCAATTCGGACTCAATCTAACCCCAGAGATGGAGGCAGAACTCAACAAGCGACAAATTTGGGTCTCGGAGGATCTCGACCATATCCGTTGGGGCTATACCTCCACTGGCACCTTCTCCACCGAGGAAGCCTACAGAGTACTGCTACTGCCTCACCAGCCCGACGGCATCTGGGACAAAGTCTGGCATTCTAAAAATTGGCTAAAAATTTCCACTTTCCTCTGGCTCCTTAGTAAATGTCGCTTACTTGGGACAATATTTGTCGAAAAGGATTCATTGGCCCATCCTAATGCCCTAATTGCGAGAACAAGGAGGAAACTACTAAGCATCTCTTCAATGAATGCATGGGAGGAATGGTACTTTGGGACAAATTGGCACTTCTTAGCAAAAGATCGAATAGAATCCCTGGGAGCATCGTCAACACCATACGGAGCTGGCCTTCCACCCCTTTTCATTGTGTCATTCTCAACGCTCTATGGACAATACTCCCAGGGCACCTCCTCTGGACGATATGGAAGGAGCGCAATTGTCGTATTTTTAAAGACCAACGTTCCTCTACTGAAACTCTATGGAACATGGTTTGTAGCATCTTGCAAGAGACTTTAACTCTTCGTCCATGGAAGGATTCGGACCTCCCCACTCTCCAAGGGGAACAAATCATCTGGGCCGATTGGAACCTCCGGCTGCACTCATCGCCCATTCATATGGGAATTTGATGGAGCCTCCAAAGGGAATCCAGGGCAAGTTGGATTTGGAGGTATTTTCAGAACCTCTCTAGGCCAAGTGCACACAGTATTCTACGGATCCATCGGATGGGATACAAACAATTCGACAGAGTTGGAAGGACTACTTCAGGGGCTCATCATAGCCAGAGACCATCATCTCTTTCCCCTTCTCATTGAAGGCAACTCTCAGATACTCATTGACATGGCTAAGCGCCTCCAGGCAGGCTCTTCAGCCACCAAACTCAATAAGAGTCAACGCCTGGCCACCAGAATCACCATGCTCAAGCAACGAATTCGCATGGACACGGCTATTGACTTCCACCATGTGCGACGCTCTGCTAACAAGGTAGAGGATCTCCTTGCGAACAAAGGTGTCCACCATTCCTCGCCTCTCTGGTCTGGCTCTCTCACCTCCATTGATGATGAAGTTCTCCTCCAAGGATGTACAGACCTGGTCCATAATGACCTCCATCCCCCGAAAGCAGGTGTTATATAGTCTTGATGGGCTACACGGGGCGCCTAGTAGTGTTTTGCCTATTCCCTCTATCATGGATTCATCCATTTCCGAGGATAAGAATTGTAACTCTGGTTTGATTGCTTAATAGATATAGTTTTACATAAAAATAAAAATAAAAATGTCCAGAAAACCACTGATAGAGGTTGGCCCTCTACATTCATCTTCTGCAGTGCTAAAGGAAAATGATCTGCTTGTGAAAATAAGAAAAAATGGAATAAATAGGAGGAATATGTAAACACCCCTTTAGTGGGTAGCTTTTTCAACTGGTGGTGTATGGAATTAGCAATAAATCTGGCAAAATCAAAGACCACAGCAGGAGGCTCACCAGGGGATAGAGTGGATAAAAATCCAAGGATAGACTCATCAGTAAATTCATCAGTAAAGTATCCTAAGACGAAGGATAACATTGAAATAACATGTCTAGAACCCTCTGGGAACTTGGAAGTGGAATATGGAGGATTCAACTTTGGGATATCCACATCGCTGTGCATGAAGTTCTGGAAAATCATGAATCTTTTAGGGAAATCTATCCCTAAATATAATTGAGTGAGGGCTTCAGTGGATAATGGGACCGCCCTTGGGTCAAATTGTAACTACATCGTTTTATTGATTGACTAAGAAGTGATAGAAAAGAGGATTTCCCTGTCATTATATACAATGGACCTTTGATCTGGGACATAATACTTCTGGCATAGTCTTATTAAGTCCTGACCAGGATGTGTCACTAGGACAATATATTTAGGTAAGTTTGTATCCCAGAGGGGCATTTCTTCTTTGTCTAAAAACTTGTCATGACACCAGTTATGTACTTCTAATAGATTGAATTCTACTATAGGATCTACAATTTTATAATCCAGGTCAACTAGAGGGGTAATTTCTTCACTGGATACTGGAGGTTGAAGAGGATTTACAGTGACATTGGCCTTAGCAGAAATAACAGGAGTGGACTTTGGAATTTTTACTGCATCAGTTTTAGGAGGTTTTGACCCTCCAGGGTTAACAGGCTTTGATCCTCCAGCCTTAGGTGTGAATTGTTTTTTTGTCATTTTGAGTGAACTATAGCAAGATTATACAGTTTTCTATAGTGGATTTTTCTTCAACAGAGGGTAATTGAGAAATTTGATGGGAAAGGATGATAGCAGGGGGGAATTCAATGCTCAATTTTGGAATTTTAGGGCACAGGAAATAGCTTAAGACAGAAAACGCGAGTTTTCTGAATGAATGGGATTGAAAGAAGGGGTTTTAAGGTTTTCAGTGAGTTTTAAAACCTTCTTGCTCTGTAAATTGACTTTCAGAGGTCTTAAACTGAGAAATTTGGCTCTAAAAGAGGTTTGTTGAACATAGCAAATTATGGGCTTTTTTGGGCAAATTTATATGCTCAATTTCTTTATTAGAAGCTTAATTTGTTCAGCTAAAGACTTAAACTGTGAATTTGCAGGTTGGATTTGACGAAAAATACCTTAAATGCGGGCATTTTGACAGTCGGAAGGGTTTTCAGATGCTTTTGTGGTCGAATTTGAGCTTTATTTCAATTTGTTGGAGCCGAGAAAGCCTTTCTGGTCTTCAAATAGGGTATTTTCTGTGAAAACTAAATTTTAAGGCATGAAATCGACAAACAGAGGTTTAAAACAGAGTTTGGGAAGCTTAACAGGGCTAGGCGGAGTTCTTTTAACAGTCGGGAAGCAAATAAATATGTAAAATAACATATCCAAAGGTTTAATCTTGGATATAATTCATTTCAAGACATATTAAATGTGGGTCTAATCATCAGCGGGAAGTTGTTTTGATTCTCGAATGCGAAAACCAGAAGTTGTTTTTGCGTTGGTCTCAGGTTGTAAGTGGTTTTCCTCCAAATGAACGCGATGCAATGAAATCACGCCATGTCGCAGGAGGGTGAACAGTAAAAACCGCTCGTTTCGCGTTCATTTGGGCTCCGGGTGGGCGATTGATTTGTGAACGCAAAACTCATCCTTCGCCGTTGGATCATTTGGATATGAGTGAACGGCTTAGATTGCGTTTGAAAGTTGCGGTGTAAACAGATGCGGGGCCAGAGGGCTTCATATACGCAGGGAGTGAAATAAAACTTTAATAATATATGAATTTATAACCAAAGTTTATTCAAATGGGTAAAGGTCAAAATCATATATAGGCGGGGTTTAATGCAAAAGTTTTTATCGGACAATGTTTATATATAAAGAGATTTTGTATATATGGTTTAGAATGCGCGAGAGGCGGGAAATGGAGTCAACCATGATTTAAACTAGGTAAAAGGGGACTTTAACCTGGGTTTAAGTCTTATTCAGGGAAAATAACGATGTATTTACAAAGGCTTTGGGGGAATAAAGTTTAGTTTGAATTGAACTTTATAATAAGCGTGGAAGTATTTTATTTTATTATATAGTTTATTAAACCATGGGGGCTTAATAACTATAGTGGGGCGGGATATTTAAATATTGTTAGTTTTAGACCAAAGGGTGTGTTTTTGGATTTTTTAATTTAAACATGTGGATATTTAACTTTAGTCAAAAATCTTATAATAGTGGGTTTTAGGGGATATTATAAATAAAGGAGTTATATTGATATGATAAGGTAATTTATAAGGATTTAATAAATAAGTTAGAAGTTAATATGACATAGGATAATGAAAACACCAAAATATATTTATATGAGTAAGTAAAGTGATAATGTAAAAAAGCAAAGCTTTATCATTTGTAATTTGACCACTTTGACCTAGAATATAATATTTTTGGAGGGTTTTTATGCTTTAATGAATTAAGGAAATTAATCGAAAGGGGATTTTATTTTTCATTAAGTAAAAGGTCTTTACTTATAAAATTAAAGTGTAATGGATGAATGTAGGGTAAAATATGATAATCAGGGATTAATATAGGAATTCAACACTTTTTAACTTATCAATCATTGAGCCTTGGGTCTGATCCCAACAGAAGTCAGAGAAATGCTTTGAGCCTCTTTGACTGAAAGTCTAGAATGCAAAATAACTATAGGGGAGGGGAATTTAGTGATTTTTGTCCGGTGAAAAGTATTTACATGATTCTCCCACCTCTTTCTACCTACCCAATATTTAATCTAACATTTTTTCTTCCATTTTGCAGGTTCAGTTGAGCTAGCAACCTTGAACATTTTATTCTTTTGAAAGCAATAAAAACTATCTAAATCTACCTTATATCATCTGAGGGCTCAAATTAAATTGATGAGCTCATCTTTATTCTCTACCTATGTACTAATTAGTCAGGATTAAACTGTCTAACTAATTTTTATTCACTATTCACTATTCTCTATGTACTATTTCTTTTAGGACTTTTACCCTCTTTTTGATTTTCTATTTTTTTATTTTTTACAAAATATGGGAAAACAACTTGCAGAAAGCAAGGTATTTACATATTTTTACAAGAATATCATAAGTCAATTCCAAATTATGAATCCTATATTTATAGGACCCTAACAAGCTTATCATCACATTACACGTGACATAAATTACTAAAAGGCAATGAACTTATACATTAGCATACATCTATCTCAACGTTGGATGTATTAAGCATTAAGAGGGATCGAAAAATAACTAGGTGTAAATATCTTGTCACTTAAAAACTCTAAGATGGATTTATGCTACTTTTTCCCTTTTGTATCAGTTATTTTTTTCCCCTTTTATTACATTTGACATTAGATGTATTTCATTCTATTTTATTAGTAATATCCGCTCACCCTCACATGTGACCCTTCTCATCCTTTCATAGGGTGCACCTTGCTTCTCTCCATACAATTTTACTAGTTTTGACTACTATATAAAAATAAGCTTGTTGTCAACAAATAATTCCGTTTTTATGAGGGCACTATATTTTCTAATATTTGTATGAAGCACACATCTTATACTATTTCATTAAGGATCTAAACCTTAAAGATAACTAAAATCAGGGAGGCACATAATAATCATATATTAATAAAAAATGAAATTAAACCCGTGACATTAAATCTCCTAAATCAAGACAATAGAACGGACACATGTAGAAGAATAACACTAAGTTTCCTAAATATGAACATGCATCAATCAAGGGAGGTAGATCACTTTAAGCATGTAGCATTTTCATATGTTTCATCCACTTTGTAATATATGTAGTATTAGTCATTTTACTCATACTTTCATAATTGGCGGTCCATTTTCTCAATTTCCAATGTCCATACTATGTTGAAAGCTTTTTTCAGCATGAATTGTATCAACATATTTTTATTTTTTATTTATTATACTTAGATTTCAAATTATATATATATATATATATGATTTTTTTAATCATTTATTGCATTTTACTATTTTTTTCATTTTTGTAATCATATATTGCATTTTAATATTTTTTTTCATTTTTGTATATGGGGTGATAGGAAATATAGGAAAGTTAGAGAGTTGGCTAGTGAAAAATATAGAAAAAAATGGTTTCCAAATATGCTTGGGGCCTTACATGATAAATAACACTGACATAGATAAATCTTAATTTTATATTATTATGTGTCGAGAGAGATCAAATCTCTAAAGGTGCAAAATTTTCCTCAAATTTTGATCTCTATTAGTGCATGATAGATCCATAATTAAGATGTATGTACACTAGTTGTTAATAAACTATGTGCCATCACGAAACAAATGACATGTCTCCCTCATATTGAGTAATACATCATTGAAATATTTTAACTTCCATACATAGAAAGTGGTGAAATCCCTAAAGGTGAAAACCTATAGTCAAATTTTGATTCTTCTATGTGCATAATAGATATGGGGTTAGGTGTAAACCTTTAGTTAAATTTTGATCATTCTAAGTGCATGATATATATGAGGTTAAGATGGATATACATTGGTCGTTATGTGCATGTTAAGCATGTAACTAATTATGCATCCCTTATATAATGAACAATACAACATTCAAATGTTTTAACCATACGGTTTTTTTTGCTTTCAATTGATTTTTATTTCACTAATATTGAAATATTTTTTTGTTATTAATAATTTTTTTAAATATCATGTGTCAAATCCATATTAAGAATTGAATGAAAGTAGAAAGCACCATGGGCATAGTAAGTGTGGGAAAATTAAACTATCCAAAGGGGATTCTAGTGAGTCTCACAATTATATGATATATCCCAAGATCATTTTTTTGTTCAACATTAGGCTTTGCCTAGATGGTTAAAAAAGAATCATTTTCCTTTTTTTCATTGTATATGTGTAAAGTCGATACAAAATTGTTACACTTAAATAGGTAGGGCATTGAAATACCTTATTTATATCAATCACTATCTTTTAACTTTAATATTTTTAAATATTTTATTTATATCAATCACTATTTTTTAACCTTAATATTTTTTAATCTTAATTTTATCAATAATTTATTTTTTTGTTAATATTCTTTTTTAAAATCCATGTGCCTACTTCACATTAAGCATGGAAACAATTACATATCTTCCTCATACTAATACGTACAAAGTACATTTTTCAATAGTGTTTTTTTTTCCTTGATATATATTTTATTTAAGATCAATATTAAATATTTTTTGTAATTAATATTATATTCTTTTTATAATGCGACATGTGAACTCCATCTTGAGCACTCTAATTAATAGACAAAATTATTTTTTTGGCCAACCATTTAATTTTGAGCAATATTGTGATTTCTTCTTGTTTAAAATGCACTTTTGAATGCCAAAATGTATTCAACATTGGAAAGAATCCTTGAGGCACTGGAACTTTGCATATTAAACAACTTGAGCTTATTATTCTTTAAAAACTCTACTTGATTTTGGGCAAAATTGACAAGAAAAAAATGTACAATGGTTATTTTCTTTATTAGTTAGATTAGACATTAAAATGTGTACCTATTGAAATATTTTTTTGGCTATTAATATTTTTTCAAATGTCATATGTCAACTCCATATGAGTATTGAGGGAATTATGCACCTCCATTGTACTAGCAAGTAGAAATAACATGTTTCTTGAATAAGTATCTTTTTACTCATTAATTTATTTTAGTTAAAGTGGAAATTGTAATATTTTACATATGATTGACATTGAAATATATGTTTGTTATTAATACTTTTTAAGAATGCCACTTGCAAACTCCATGGCTCATCTACAATTGCACATCTCTTACATTGGTTTCTAGAAAGTGCCTTAGTAATCATTAATATATTTTATTTGTGTTCCACATTTAAATATTTTTTAAATGTTATATGTCAGCTTCATCTTAATCGTTGAAAGGATTACATATCTATGTCATGCTAGGAAGTAAAAAGCATTAATTAATTGAGTAATATTTTTTTCTTGAAATTACTTAATCTTGTCTTCTTTTTTTAAATAAAAATGATATAAAATTATTTACTTTAAATAAACATTATAATATTTTATTTATAATTGTATGAGCCAACAATGGCAACGAGAAAAACACCCATTAATTGAGTAATATTTTTTTCTTGAAATTACTTAATCTCGTCGTTTTTTTTTTTAAAATAAAAATGATATAAAATTATTTACTTTAAATAAACATTATAATATTTTATTTATAATTGTATGAGCCAACAATACCAACCAGAATAAAAATTATAGTCAATAGACCAAACAATACATTGTTAACAACCAAAATTTATATAAAATTAGTCACTTAAAATGAGCATCATAATATTTTAATCATCACCCAACAATTATAGTCAGGAGACCCAACAATGCACTATTAACAATTTAGTACCGAAACAATAATTCTAAAAACACTCCAATATAGATAGACAATCAAATGTTATCCTTTAAAACTCCTTCGCTGAATGTTGTTTTGAAACTCCTTCATTGAATGTTGTAAAAATTAGCAAAACTACTATATAATTTTTTTCTTTTTAATGTAATTAATAAAATATCAATTTTTTTTTTTTTAATTTGTAAGTGTTATGCAAACAACGAGTTAATTATCTCTTCCAATAAAATGGATCATACCTCTATTGATGTAATCGTAAAATAAAAAATATAATACACAAAAGGTTGATATGTCCATACCTACGTAACAATTTTATATAATTGATTAAATTGTCCCATTATTATTAAAAAAAAACATATTTTAGTTCTATTGTAATATGTTCTTGCTCAGCCACAAACACCATGTGTGGAAATGTATACGCATTGTTGCATATATGCTATATTTGAAGAGTCGAACATAGATACTTCATTTGAAGGTTTCAACTCAGCCTCTTATTTTGTGGAGTTTATTTCTATGCAAGGCCTCACATATTAACTATGTAACTACATCTGAAAACAACTCATTTTGAAAATTTTGTTTCATGTCAAACAATGAAAATCATTGCATAGAGGAAGCACGCGCCCCGGTTTTTCAAAGCCTGACAATAGAAGCGTAAAATCCATTCACTAAATATAGTGCATACTCAATTTTTTCCATTGTATAACACATGTGCTCAAAGAAATAAATAGCAAATGCTTTGGAAGGTTATCGTTCCAACCAAACAATTTACATTTCATTCAAGTTGTCAAAGAAAAGTGAAAAGGACTTTGAAGCTGTATTATAGTTGTCAGCAGACAATCCTTTATACTTTTCAAATATGTAAGTCTAGATAAAGTCTAATACATAAAGTCTGAACATTCTTTTATCATTGAAGAAAATATCCACTAGTGGGACTGTTGTGAAAACTTGACATCCTCGGATTTGAACCTAGGATGTGGTCCCACCCAACAACCTGCTTTAGTAGTGAGATACATGCCCTTTTCATGACAGGTATGCTAAAGGTGTGGATTTCTACCTCTAGCAACAACACCAACTCCTTTCAAGCCATACTTCAACTCTAAGCTCCTCAGTCATAGCCAAATGCTCAAAATTGCACAGGATAGAATCCAAACCCTCGTCTCGCACCTTGCATGATGGGTATTCATGTCAGTTCAATGTAAAAGTATCGATTGCATCCTTCAAAACAATACTATCGTAATATCATTTTTATAGGAATAGAATAAGCCTAGTCATACATCTTCACAGCTGAAAAATATCATCAACCAGTTTGGAATCAAAAAGCCAAAACAGAAGAAATTCAAAACAAAACCTCCATGAAACAAAAATTCTCACAATAAATATCCTTAAAATAGTTTAACAATAATGAAGGATAGTAATGCAACAATTAAACAATAACTAATAGCAACAACAACAACAACAACCAAAGATATAAAGAAAATTTGCCACAAAATCTAAAAAATGGCCAAGGTGAGGAGACATGTGAAGGCCATAATCAACATATTTTGAGGGTTTGGATCTAAGAGATCAAACATACCGATCTGAATTGGTCCTATACCCTGGAAATCTCCATCGTTCTGAGAGAAAAATGAGTTCCAAAATAAATATGTCTTTTCATGTTTTTCAACTCCATTTTGTTTTATTTCCTGCCATAAACTAAAATTAAACCAAAACCCACCACTTCCACTCTGTGTACCTTGTAATTTCTCTGAAGTTCCTCCATTATTTTCTGCAACGAGCTTGCGATCGGTATTGTTTTCTCCTGCTCGTGCTAAGCCTTCTATTTGGACTTGATGGAGAGGAGATATGTACAATGTATGCGATTGTACTTTTCCCAAGGAAATGAACCCACAAATAAGTTTAGGGTAAATCTTGATAATAATTGTAAAGTAGTTGGCCATGATTGTCTTCGCTTTGAAAATATCACATATAGAAAATAGCAACCTATTATCCTTCCACAACTTCAATGGGCACACTCCATGAATTATATGGTGCCTTAGCCTAAATATTGGGTTATTGTCCTGAAAAATTTAATCCATCGTAAAATGATGTATCTTATCTTAATGTTTTCAATACATGTTGAAGTAAAACTCAACCTTGATGAAGCTTGGGTGTAAGGTCTAAAATGAGTATTTTCATATATTTTGATTTAAAATTTATTTCAAAAAAAACAAAATCTAACTTTTGGAACACATTAATGTGATTATATTGAGACAATTTAATTTATATTAGAAATTCATATTTTAAGTTATTAAAATTTGTTAATAAGGACTTCTTTGATTAAGAAAGTAAGATGTTGCTATTGTTTTTTGAAAATTCAATTATTTTATCTATTTTTTATAGGAAGTTATTATTGTGGTTGGATTTAGTATATCCTTTGGATGATTATGACATAATATATACTTCCAATTGTAGTGGCTTAGTTAAATTAGTGCTTTCGTATATAATGACAAATTTCTACACATTGTAATATCTTGGTTCAAATACTTCCACTTGTTAGTATTGTATGGAAAAATTTCAATTTATTTTATTTTTTAAGTGAGAAAAATTGTCAACTTGAACTTGAGGCATATGAATTCTCTAATCCTCATTATCCATCTATTGAATATTTTTCTCTTGAATATTTAGATGAGTTGCAGGAAGACACAATTCTTGACAGGAGAATTGGGACTTCACGTAGAGGCAATGTGGAGTATCTACAAATGGTGCTCAAAGGTACCGATCTAAGTAAAGCAAGGTGGATTGAGATCGGGAAAATGAGAGAGTTGTACCCTCACTTGTTGACTAAAATCAAAATTTTGGAGGTCCAAAAGCTTCTAGTGGGGAGGAACGATCTAAGGGAAAAAAAGTATGCTCAAAAATCAAAGTGCTCAAAATTGCCCGAAACTAGTGCCAAATTGTATGTCTCGTCGTTCTGATTCCAACTATGCTTGAATCACCTTAATTCGACACCATATGTGAAAGCTATCACATTTTGAAGTTTTTGGCAAATAACTAAAAAGTCAACTTGCAGGTTTGACTAGGTCGCTGACTAGCCAAACCGTATAGTGACATGGCACTAACATTAGCAGATTGACTGAACAGGTATGGTGGTCAGACGGGCCAATCTCATGCTAACACTTGGAAGATCATATAGGTTGATTTGGTGAATTCTTATTGGTTGTTTGGTTTTGTGTGGACCAATTAGGAGGCGCCACGTGGCCTAATGGGAGGGGACCTGTGGCCCTCGAGACTGGTGCAAAAATTTTTGGGGTTGGTTGACCGACTCGCCGAGGAATTGAACCCATGACATTACCGCAACTAACCAAATGTTGAGCCATTAAACCACTAGATGTGCTCATTATATCTATTAGGAAAATTTATATTTAAATTTTAAAAGTTTCAACATTGAGAGGAGCGGGTGTGGCACATGGCCCCAACCTTAGGTGACATGGATCGTGATATAACCTTGGCGCGAAGGCAGAGCGGGCAAGTACTTAGCCCAGCTGCTAGTCCCGTTGCAAAAACAAAATCGTCGGTGGAGGGCTCAGAGCATGGGGATGGTGCGTGGCCTAGCTCGCGGCCACATGAAATACAATACGACCAAGGGTGGAGTGTCGATGGGCTTGTGGCCTCTGGCCCATGCACTTGGCCACATAGTCTACCACATGACCAAAGAAAAGGGCAGAAGTTGGGTCGCGACTTGCCAACTAACTTTTCAACAAAACACACCAATTTCAGCGGAATCTCTGCCGAAAACACACCAATTTGCAACTTGGCAGATACGCCAAAGGAGGGAAACATTGCCAATTTTTCCAGTTTGGTAAAATTTGCAGACCAAATAGCAAAGAAATGGATAATGAGTCCTAAATTAGCTATTTTTCATCGTTTTTTAACCGAGGGTTTTTGGATGTTTTGGACATAAGGGCAACATTATTTTTGTGATTTGAGCATTGTATGTTGATGTAATTTACACTTTGAGCATATAATGGAAGCTAGACCTAGAGACGTAGCCCAAGAGGGGTGAACTCTATCATCAAATTTTTGTTTTATGATGCTGCATGTTTTCTATTTTTCTCTGGTTATATCTGCAAAATTTAACTAAAATCAATAACTTTATGTGCTTTTGCAAATTGATCCATTGCCCACAAGACATAAACTTGCTTGCCAAATTTTTCAAGAAAATTTCAACTTTTAATTTTAGATCAGTACTTGACACATGTCATCTGGATTAATCTTGGTTCTGCATCATTCGGGTCAACATCTTGACACATGATGAATCTCCAGAAGCCACACTCTTATCAGAGTAATTTAGGTCCCTTTGCTGAATGAGCTTAATGCTCCAGGACCATTCCTCCTAATTTGGGTCATATATGAAGAATGGTCTACACTTGAGCTATAGATTTTTCCATAAACTCGATCTTATTTCTTGTCTCCTTTGCATGGTTAAGCGGAAGATTATGCCTTAGAATTTTGGCTCATTCTTTTGCCCCAAGAAGTCTAAAATTTCTTCAATAGAAAAAAATTGCATTGCACTTAGAGGGAGGTCAAATGTTGTCTATGGTAAATCAATATCATCAGCACGGTACCATAATTCGGGTCATTACCTTAGACTTACGATACATCCTCACCATAATTTGGGTTAATACTTCAGACATATTTTACTTCCACACAATAATTTGGGTTAGTACTTTATATGTATGGTGTAACCTCGGGTCAATACTTGACACATGGCATCTAGACTAGTCTTGGTTGACCATCATTCAGGTCAACATCTTGACACATGATTAATCGCTAGAGGTCACACTCTTATCAAAGTAATTTTGGGCCCTATGTTAAATGATTTTGATGCTCCAGGACCATTCTTCCTAATTCGGGTCATATATGACATAAGAAGAATGTCAATCCTCTACTAGACCAATCTCCCCAATTTAGGTCAACGTACTTGACACAGGGATAATATCCCTAATTCTGGTCAAATTACTTGATTCAAGGAGAATGTCAATCCACAATTCTATTTCATCATCAATCCCTCTCAATGAGAGAGTCATTCTCAATAATTCCAAGCTTGTCCCTGAAGCATAAATACTTTACTCGGGGACATAATCTTTACCAACAATCTTCTATATTGTAATACTGAAGCCATTTTTCTTCTTTCTGTACCATGGATCAGTACTAAATCTCATGGTGCTTCGACTTGTCATCATGGTCATCACTTGCACCTAATCAAGACAATCCTACAAGTAACCTTTAAAGCCAAACTGCTTCTCAACTAGTCAATCCAGTTTTAATATGTGTGGCCACTGCAATGTTGAGTGTGATAGATTGCTTGATGCTCATAATCATAATGTAGCCCAAACTGAAACAATATCCTTATGAACTATTTATGTCTTCAACACTCTCTGTTGAATCTGAATCTATAGTTGTACTTCATTGTTTGAGACAAACCTTGAGACATAATTGTCTTTTCCATGGCCAAATATACCATGTTGGTATACCAACACTTTTATTGGGTCTCACACCATAGTTGTTTCCTTGTCACCCTAACTGGGTGCTCCCTCTCACACTAAGACATATCCTATTGTGGTAATTATGGATTCTCCCTCTACCAATGTGGCCTCTCAACATATCATCTATTGATCCTAACAATGTCATACCTGGTCCACTGCCTCCTAGTCAAGTCATAATTGTGCCTAAGAAACTCGCTCTAGTCTACTAAGCTAGCGTAGAATTTTGTCGTCCTTCATTCATAGAACTCAGTCCTGCAACTCCATTACATCTCAAAATATCATCATTTTTCTATCTTAAAGTCTTGCCTTAGAAATTCAATTTGTAATATAGATAGGTAAGGTGTCATCTAAAAACTCTGTTATGCACTTGAGCTAGAGATTTGACATTGAACGCATCATTTTTTCTTATCTCCTTTGCATGGCTAAGCAGAAGATTATGCCTCAGAATGTTGGCTCATTCTTTTGCCACAAGAAGTCTGAAGTTGCTTCAATAGAATAGATCTGTATTGCACTTGGAGGGAAGTTGAATGATGTCTTTATGTAGTGTCTTGATAGGACGAATAGGTGTTGCTAGAAGCTAGGTTGACTTGATTAGGAGGAGGGTCGACCTAGCTATTTCAGAGCCAAAAATTAAATTTTCAAAATTCAAAATTTATTTTTTTCAAAAAATGACGTGAAGAACATGTCAAATATACATATTTGAAAATGGCATGAAGAACATGGTTTACAAATACATCAATGACTAAAATAATAATTATGAATGCATCACAATCCTCCTTAATATCCTTGGTGCTTAATGCATCACAATCCTCCACATCTAATTGATACAAGTTCTTCACACGAACCCTAATTTTCTTCACCTGTCCCGTGACTGTGTCTTGGGAATGCCTTTCCTTCGCTGAAGATCACATCATAACCAAGGTCTTCCAAAACTGCAACAAAGATGATATTTTTCTTTACGCCCGAAATGAACATGACATCCTTGAGCCTAAGGGGGGAGCTCGACTCCCTTTAAAAGGTGATTGTACCAGCCTCATTCACGCTATAACTTTCATTGTCGCCCATATTGATGTGCATCTGCAAATATTTTCCTTCAGGTCACTAAAAAAGTCTCTACACCTTGTCATATGCAACGATGCACCTAAGTCCAAGTACCACACACTCCCCGTCATTGTGTTTGCCATGCATGCAATGAGGCTAGTCTACAACTAATGTTACACTACCTCGTAATCTCCACCAAGCCTTGGGAATTTGAATTCTCTGTATTCATTAGCTATTTTGGGTCGATTGATCAATTAACTGAATGATCACTGAGTTTGATTGAAGTCCCACTGAACAAGTTGACCCTCCACTAATTCCTTCAACAATTATAACTATTTTAAATAAAAACAACCTTAGATAAATGACCTTGATTGCTACAAATTAGTAATCACACATGCTTAATTGAACTCTAACTCCTCCAAATCGAATTTACTGAGTAAACTGGGTGACACAATCCATGTCACATGAGTTAACATCTTCCAAGTTATCTATTGATGTGGTAATTCGAATTTTGTCAATTTAATCAAGAAAAAATCAAATTGAGAATTTCTTATTTCATTTTTCAACACTCCCTCTCAACAATAAATGGATTATCAACCATCCCTATCCTACCAAGCATGGAAATCTTTACAAAATCCCTTGCTGCAAAAATGGGATGGGCAATCATGACATCTAAGAATCTCTGGACGCATGTGGTCTATATTAAGTACATATAGCCAATGAACATCATTAATTGGATTCGGTTGCCATCTTGGAGTCATCACAATATATCATCCATCTGGAAGGCGGTCATCTCATCTCTACCACATATCAGAAACGGACTTTCATGGAGAATAAGATCTGGGAACCAAGCTCGCATTGGCATTGATCCCTAGCCTGGCAATGGGAATGCATACTCTCTCCCTCCTAATGTTATCAACTATCTCTCTGGGTGGGGCATTCATTATACTACACAGATAGCGGAGCCACTAACCACGACCCTCTTCTCACAGGGATGGAAATATGCCAACTAACTCGAACTTCCGGGCCATATGCATCATGTGTGGCAGAACTATACATCATCTCTAGAGGAATTTCACATTCGAATTGGTACAGGAGATAATGAAATCATATGGGCCCCCACTAAATCTGGGATATATACTCCAAAGGAAGGTTATCTGCATATATACCTGGATCACCTCCCACAAAGACAGGATTGGTGGTGGCACCTTATCTGGAAGCTTAAGGCTCCTTCGCGCACTAGACTCTTTATGTGGTGTACACTTAACAACATCGCACCTACCATGGATAATATTCTTAAATGATGCATTCATGGTCCCTCCTGGTGCTCTCTTTGCCGAAATGACTCTGAATCCATTGACCACCTCCTTCTGCACTGCAGATCTTCTGCTGCGCTCTGGTCATCTATCACTACTAATCTGAGTATCAATCTTAATTGGCAAGGCCTGAACATAAAAGAGGCATGGCAGTACTGGTGGAAATCAACCTCTTCAAATAAAGTCAGATGCCTCCCACTTCTTATCAGCTAGGGCATCTAGCTGGCCAGGAATGCATCTATATTTAAAGATCGTCCCCCAATCTGGCATTTAATTTCATCTAACATTATATCTAACTTCTCAAGCATCCTCGATGATGAGCCTCCCAGACCTCCTTGAAACATCATACCAGAGATCATCAATTTCAACATGCCTTGGGCTTTCTTCGATGGATCTGCTCAGCCCATGGGATGTGGGGGCAGCGCTTTACTTCACCTTTCTCATCATCATTCCTATAGAATCAAAATGGGTCTGGGACCTGGTACAAACAATTTTACTGAGCTTATTACTCTCCACCATCTCCTACAGTTTGCATTAGAGCACAACATTCTGCACATTCAAGTTTTTTGAGACTTTAAAATAATCATAAACTAGTTCAAAAAATCTACACTTTGTCATGTTCACACACTACAATCTATTTTGGAAGATATATGGCGTTTGAAAGACCAATTCTCATCTATATCTTGCTCTCATATATACAAGGAGCGCAACAGCATTTCCGACAAACTTTCCAAGGAGGAAACGATCCAACATAGGGGGCTCTGGCACATAGAGGAGCATAATGACACTCAACACTTCAGCTATTATCACCGACCTTTCATAGAACAGCCGGATATTGAAGAACAACTGATCTGACTTTGACAATTTTTGATAGTTTTTGATAGCCCTGAATGAAGATCCTAATACTCCGATTAAAATACTGTAATTATGGTATTTATGCTAGTACAAGACTCTGATGTAAACCCCAAAGGGGAATTTTGATGAACTATATCTTCGTGACCATAGTCACAGCAAATGCATATGCAATGCATCTAAAACATGTATTTCAAAATTAATGAAAATCATGATTTTTCCTTGGGAAAAAACATATACCAATGGTTAAGAAATTTACAAATATACATCACTTCCTTAAATTTTTAAATCCGAGAATTTATTACAACAAAACATTATCACAAGGATACCTTTTTGAAAACCATTGATACCATGCACCGTTGAGAAATGGAATCTCAATCTTAGTTTTGTTTATCCTTGCACTCCATTGACATAGTCCTTGTACATGTGTGGAGATTTATGTGTCCCGATCGAATATTTTCGACTCACCTGTTGACCCCCCAATCTACAACTTGGGTACTCTTCTTCTCCACAGGCCCTCGAGCTACAATGTGGATTTCCAATAGAGGAATAACACTAACAAGTGGAGGATAGAAATTTGGCTCAAGATTTCCCACTCCAAGAGCCTCCACTTCACCAAAATCACTATAGAACTCAATCGTCACTCTAAACACAATAGCATTAGAATAGCCATCTAACAGTAGGGCAAAGAGAGGCCCCTCTATCATAGACTACTGATTCTTTTATATGAGGATTCATATATGACACTTGTCCATTCAAGGAAATTTTTTTATTTTTATCAATCCAATAATTAGATTATTCACATATCCATGGGTCAACTTAACACCAAGGCTCTCTTTAAATTAAGTACTTAATTTATTATTGAAACATACGTTCTCCTTCACCCCAACATGATTCCATATTTATTCTACTATTTGTCCCTTGATCCCCTTTTATACTTCTTAGTTTGAGTTCACTATCGAAGTCAAATAGTAAGTCTCAAATATGTTCCCCAACTACTCCCTAGTTTATCTTAAGTTGAAAACTTGGATGGAGATCTATGTGTTGTGCTGCTCCCACCTTAAGGGTCTCTCGTGAAATTAAATTTCTGTAATTTTAAATTATTACTCTTTAATTTTTATACAAAAACCTATTTTCTTAATAAAGTTAAACTATCCTTAGATTAATGCTTCTAATTATACTCTTGTCCCCTTCCCATTTGTTATTATAAATGTTAGACACTTTGGATTTATTTTAATACACATTATATGCTTAAGGTTTGTCCAAAAATCAAGAGGGTTGAGTTACTCATTTGTTCCATTTTTTATAATTCTTCCTATTCTCCATTTTCCCAAGTTTTACTTTTGATTTACTTAATTTGATTATGAAAATCCACTTACAACATTATGTGAATTGGTGCTCATCATTACATGATCATCAACCCTTAGTTATATTTCAATTTTTCCTTCATGATTCCAAGAGTGCTAATTCAGTCGTGCCCTTCAATAACTTATCTTTAAAGTTCTAAGGGTGTCATGTGCTTTCCTTTTAGGAATCTTGTGATTATGAAGGGGGGAATTTCGGGTGACTACAAATACCACTATCATCTCCAATGTATCCCTCCTTGGTGAGACTAATGGTGATGTAGGATCATGGAATCCACCTTGATGAATGCCCCCAATAAATCATCTTGAGTGACCCACTCCTAGGTCCACCCTCACAACATCAGGTGCCTCAAGGAAAAGGTATCCCAACACCCTCCAACCCAAGTCATAATGGGAGTGCTAGCGAGTGGAATCAAAGACGTTATCCCACCCCTCCCATGATGTTACATTTTTTCTATATAGCTCCATCACCAATGTGTAAGTCACACAACCAAGAAATTGACATGTGCCTACAAGCACTATCATGCCATTAGTAATCATGGTAAAATATCACTTATAAATTCAAATTATATTTTCAATAGTCTGTAATCGATCAAACCAAAATTCATTGACTCATCACATGCAGGTGCATCCAAGCGGTCTCCTACCACAAAATAATCATCAGTAATATATGCTCATAATGTTATTAGAGATATAATTATACGTTTTGAATTATGATTATGACATAATCATCAACATACTCATTAACTGTAAGTAAGAATCTAGTCCTCGAAATATGTAAATAATAAAACAAAATGAATTCATCAATAAGATTACACATATTCATCAAATAGGTACATCACAACCATCATCAAATTATGATAACATCAAATTAGTACATCACAATTATTATCACATCACTGATAATAAAAGTAAAATACCTTAGGTCCTCGAAGAATAATGTATGATCCCTAAGGTTGTATCAAAGTTAATGTAATATCAAAGTCATTCAACCAGAGCGAAGCAATACATAAACTCCCTCTTGACTATATATTTTGTCTCAAAGTCCTCATAATAGGAAAGGAAAATGGTGACGCATATCCTTCGCATCCTCGCAAGTAGTATAATTGGGATTGTAACTATCCCACTAGACCTTCACTTGTTTCGCCAATCATTTCCAAAGTTATAGATTTTGGTGGTTCAGTATGCGAACTGGCTCGACCATCATCGTTCCCTCATCTAAGGCCTGCAAGTGACTCAATACAATAACATTCAAAGTATCTAAAGCATAATGATGTAATATAAACAGATGGAACACATCATGCATATGAGCTAATGATGTAGGTAAAGCAAGCCTATATGCTACCGTCTATTTCTTATCTATAATTTCAAATTGTCCCACAAACCATGGAGACAACTTCATTCCATTTCCAAACCTTATGGAGCTCTTTTGGGTCCTTACTCTCAAAAACACCCTATCTCCCACTTCATAACTTCAATCAGTCTGATGAAAATTTCCATAGCTCTTTTGTTGATCTTGCGCTTTTGTTAGCCTCCCCTTAATCATGGTCATTTTTTATTCCATCTCTTGTACTATTTCTAGTCCTATTGATACTTTATCTTCTATTTGATCCCAATTGAGAGGCATTCTACAAGGTCTCCCATATAGGAACTTAAATGGCACCATCTTGATGGAACTCTGATAATTGTTATTCTAATAAAATTCCACCAATGGTAAAAACTCTTCCCATCTTTTTTTTTATCCATCACATACATTCATAGCATGTTCTTAAGGATTTTATTAGTCCTCTCTATTTGAACATCCATCTCAGGGTGATAAGTAGTGTTGAAGTTTAACAAAGTTCCCAAGGCTTATTGGAAATTGGTCCAAAACCTTCCTATAAACATTTCTCCCTGTCTAATATGATCTTCCTTGGCACTCCATGTAATCTCACGATCTCATCAATAAAAACTTTGGCTACCTCAAGTGCCTTGTATGTATTCTTTACTAGTATAAAATGGGTGCTTTTGGTCAACATGCTTACCACTAAAAATATAGCAGCATGTCTCCTTGTAGTCATTAGTAGTCCCACGATGAAATCCACTGATATAAATTACCATTTAGACTCTAATATATCATGGGTCGCAATAACCTTGTTGGATGTTTGTGCTCAACTTTACTAGCTAACACTCTAAACAAATTTCTACAAAATTGAAAATGTTCTTCTTCATCCCCTACCACATGGCCTCCAATAACACATTCTAGATCATTCAAGAATTTATATTATTTTATTCAAAGCTAACTCTAATTATCCATAATAGCTATGTTGCCAATAATCAAGAGAAAATGGTCCCCCATCGATAAGTTCATATCAAAGGACTTTCATGAGGTCATGCTAATCTCTTGAATGTGTCCTTAGTGATTTTGTTGGACATTGGGTTAAATTCTCTTTGTGTGTTTCGTGACATGGAATAACTGCCTCTTGTGGATCCTAACTCTACCAATTGTAGTGGAGACTAACACCTGTGGGTTTTGGTATAGCAACAATCGTGACTCCAACAAGTGGTAACATAGCAAGAGGTATCAAGTTTGAAACTCACTCGCCTAGTACTAGGGGGGAGATTGTTGGACATTTGTTTCAACACTCCCCTTGTGTCTCACAACATGGACTAACCGCCTCTTGTGGATGCTAACTTTGGAAATTTTAGTGGAGACTAGCACCTACAGGGCTCGGTCTAACAACAATCGTGACTCCAACAAATACTTGTCTCCAAACATGAGGTTATCCATGAAAAGTGTTAACAACACACTATACTATTTATTTTATTATTCATGTACATCTAGAAGCCATGATTCAAGCCCATATGAAGGAGGTATAAGAGTTATAATTTTGGCATTACGAATGTACTTGCAACCTAACTAGAGGAATTTCGATGTTTTCTTTTTAAAATAGTATATTATAAACAAATATATAAAAATAATAAATAATTCATAATTAATGAAAATACATATAAGAGGACATGACTCAATGAAAATATGTGACTTCTTATTAAAGGGAATTTCTGTCTATTATATATATGGGTCCTCATTTGTAAATCATATCGTATCAATTCTCGTAAACATTACTTAATATATTATTTTATCCTCAATGGTTTTTTCATTATATTCCAAATATTTTGATATCTCTATGGTGACCCTGATTTGGCTATAACATTTGGTATTAGAGCTTTTCTTCTAATTTTGGCTAGCGACTACATTTAAAACAATACTCTATCTAATCTAGCATTTTTCCAGGCAACCGTTAGATTTTCTCTTAATCTAGTCTTTGATAAAAAACAATCATTTGCCAGTCACAATTTGGAATTTATTATTTTGCCACAAATTTTAAGAAAATAAAATAAATAAAAGCTTAAAAATTAAAAAGGGTGTTATTCACAAGAGATAGTTGATGGCATTTTTTTGGTTATTGATTGTGTCATTATAACAACTTTTGTGGAGAATATTTCAAAGAAATTTTTCCAGTATCCAAAGACTACTAGGGCTAAAATAAACTCAAGGTATATTTGAACTAAGCGATTGTCACTCTTTATTTTCTCCATGAGTCTTTCAAAATGATTGTACTTAGTCCAAAAGTTATGGGAATATATGCAAAGATAGACCCATCATTTAAATCCTAGTGAACAACCACCACAAGCTATTAACCATTATGATCGCAAGCTCAAACCTAGGAAGAAATTCATTTGAGTTATCATTTGAATTATCGCCAAGTCTTTTTTCTACATATCATTCATCTATTTGACATGATTAATAACTCCATTGCACCCAATCATAGATCAATGAAAAAACTTGGTTCAATGGCACACACATGTTGAGGCATCACATTCCTTAATAACAAACACATTGAAAGTTAAAACCAACCACTATGCATACTCAATTATGTTTTCCTAAGAGATAATACATACTATCGTTCATATTATTAAAACCATTTTTACTCTCGTAAATATAGATTATTAGATCCTTAAATAAAAAATTGTGTATGGCAGCTTAGTCCCTTTCACTCACATTTAGATAAAGGCAACGATAATAATTTTGAGCCAATAT
Organism: Pinus albicaulis; assembly: GCA_034641835.2. NCBI lineage: Eukaryota > Viridiplantae > Streptophyta > Pinopsida > Pinales > Pinaceae > Pinus > Pinus albicaulis. The sequence goes on along the minus strand of CM076584.1, from coordinate 1,591,073,267 downwards.
GTAATATGTTTTGCAAGACAATGTTTAATATGGTATAGTTAAAGTTTTACAATATTGAATGAACCTATTTGTTTGTTATTTTCTTTCTTTGTTTGAAATTAACACAAACTTTGGTATGATTTCTATGTGGTTACAATACCCAAATTAGAAAATACATAAACATTGAGTTGATGATTGAACACTTGATGGTACTTGAGGATTCATAGCCCATAGAAGTACAATCAGAATATGTACAAAAATTAAGTGATTATGTTAGGAAACAGAGTTACATTTCTAGCTTCTGGGTTGAGTGCATAATGTCATTCAGGCAAGTATTTCACATTGCTTGCACCAAATGCACTTTGCATTGCAATTCCATTGCATTTTTATCCATCAATCTACTTCTCCCACAATAATGAGATTATTAGTGAAGCATGCTTTCTTCAGGGCCCAAATAAGAGTATGAATATTTTACAGCAAACACATTGGAAGATTGTGTTGTTTCATCAATTACTAGTTGGTTGGTGATGTCAAATATGGCAAGGTACAAAACAAAATCACAAAAGCATATATATTATAATGATCCGGAATTCAAACATACAACTAATTACATCAAACCATGTTATATATTCAATTGATTAGCATAGAATTTTCAAAAAACCATGAGCAAGAAAACTTACCTATAGAGCGAAGATATATTTTACTGTTGATTTTGAATTATTAACACCACCCAGATCCTACTGACCACAAAAATGTTTTTGGTTATGAAAATCCACACAACCTTAGGTTTAGTTGCACATAATATTTATATAGTTGGCCACCCCAAGCCCTCAATCAACTACTACACCCATTAACTCTCAACATTATCCTTTCAAAAGAATGCATGCTTATGATCTCCCTTTCCGTTCATTATATTGAAAGGGTATCACATGCACACAATCCATGTGAAATCATGCTAACTTTTATTTCTTTGTCTTAAGTTTTACTTCAGTCGACCTTTTTCTTAATTTAGATATTGTTTATTTTATTCCTTTTTACTTTTGTTAACTTGAATTTCTTACTATTTTATAGTTTATATTTTTATATAGTTATTCAAAATTCCAATTTATTAATTATTATTTTATTTATTTACTACTATTATATTTTCTTCATTATTTATTTTTTATTTACTCTTATCATATTTTTTTAATTATTATTATTATTATTTTTTATATATTAATATTATTTCATTCATTTATTTATTTATTATTATTATTATTACAGGGCATTACATATATCGTCACTAATAATAATATAAACATTCATTGCATACAAATCCAATTGCAATGGTACTAAGCATTCCCAAAGCAGCCACAACAATCCCATACATTGTAGCTAAATTAAAAGCCTCAAATATGGCCACTCCAACAGTAAAGATATGAATAATTACAAACTTGTATACATGAAAATTTTTGTACCTCTATTTTTGCAGGACTGAGTCACTTCCTAAAGAAAACCACAATGCAAAAAGTAATGAATTATTTATCAACAACCCATCAACATTCTGATCATCTAGAAAAAAAAATTATTTCAAAAAATGATAAAATGTTAAACGCATCTATTTCAATTATTTTTGTATTAACATTATCTCCCTCTGACATCTCATAACACCTCAAAAATTAACATTTAATCTATAAATCTTCGTTGTTGGGGTCATCATGTTGAACATTTTTTGAGTTTTCAATTGCTTCTTGTCTGGTCCATGCATGGAGGTTTATGGCTTATCTTCTGTTGTGTAACTTTGCTATGGTTTATGATGCCTAGACATCTGGTATATCTAGTCTAGTGGTAGTTATTTATGTTTTTATTATTGTTGGGAATGTTTGATATGGTTGTTTTTCTATATGTTCATGAGATTAGTGAGGTCATGGACATTGTAAATATCATTCTGTAAATCTCTGTTTCTTATGCAATATGAAGTACTTATATTCACAAAAAAAACCATTTAATCTACAAAACATGTGACGAGTTAAATCATTTTATTTATCAAATTTAAAAAATATTATAAATTAAATATAATAAAGAATCACATGCAAAACATTTGTTAATTTTAAAACTATAAAATTATGTTATAGATATTTGGATATTAAATTGTTTCAAAACTTTGTAGATCCATCCTATAATCAAACAACACATAGGAAAATATAAATGTCTATAATGAGAACATATAAAGTACATAATCGACATATAGTACTCATGCAATTGAAACATCTACATTTTACCAAGGCATTGATCATAGCTTGCTAAAAAGCCTTAAGATAAATATTATAGGAGCACCTTTTCTCATTAAATTTAAATAAGATCGGGAAGTGTGTTGAGCTCCTTCTCGTCCTATGATTTCCTATGATGGTGATGAAGACGAAGACATTAATCAACTTTATTTTATTTATTGTTAGTGTATGGATTCTTCTACACCTCTTAGTAGTTGAAATTGATATGTGTTCCTTTTGGGGTGCGTGTGGTGATAACCAAGATAATCTAAACAAGGTTTTTGAATGATAGGTGGGGAACATTTCTATGAGTAGTAGCAATTTCCAACATAATATAAACCAGGTTTTCGAATTATTGGTGAGAAATGTTTCTATAAGTCAATTAAACACTTGTGTTAAATGGGAAAACAACCATATTATTGTTTATATCAACTTATACGATGTAGGGGGATTTAAAATCCTTGGACTAGGAATAGTACATAATTTAAAATGAAAGTAATGCTTATTGAGAAATGTCACAACAATACCTTTAGCTTCATTTTTCTAAATGAATGTTTCTTACAATACAACCATCATAATTTTTATAATGATTACAATGATCCTGACAAGTTTATGAATTTTGTTTGTAACAACAATAAAAGCTATGTTATAATGCAACTCAAAAATACTACTTAGGAAGTGCTCTCAAATGCTATAAAAAATGATGTGCAATGTCTCGATATTTTTGGAAAAACTAAAGGACATGTAGTTGAGTTGGATAACAAATGTTGTTATAAATGTAAATGCATCCACAACAACGTATAGTTGATATCATTGATTCAAATAATGGATGCCACTGTAAACAAAAATGCACCTAAAACAATGTATTGTCGATACCATTGATTTAGATAATTGATACACACAATATACTTTATGTTTCTAGTATTTGTCATATAAATAGGCTAGAAAACTACCAGCAACAATAGCAAAAGAGCATTTAATAGATATATGAACATCGATAAAAAGTGGATTTATGGATGTGGCTCCATTCAACATTAATTATGTATTTGATTTATTTGGGTGGAGATTTCAATAAGAGGGTTAAACCCAAAAAAAATAAACCTAAAAAATAAAACATGAGATAATAACACACAACTTATTATATGTAGGATGCCATGCACACATTTTTGTTTGCACAAGTTATGCATTCCAAGTTACTAAATTACAAGGCAATAAGCAATGGGAAGCCCTTTCTTTTAAAATTAATCATCCCTTAAATAATGAAGACCTACATAAGAATCGTACAATAATTCAAGGAACATATACCAATGGTTGAATTTCAGTGAGCCTCCTCGGACGGGGAAAAGATGTGCAAGTGGAAACCTCTGTGGAGAATATGCACACGTGATCTTCACTGATCTATCTGTCTGTTTAGGGTCGCGAAAGTCTAGGGTTTGTGCAGGGGCGTCTTTGAAAAAGACTGCAGCAAGTCCGTTGTGACTCCATCCGTTTCTCCGGGTCAGCTGCTACGACGACAGGCGAACAACAAGCGTGAATTTGTCGGGCTATCTTCGACAGCTATAGAAGATGAGAAGGTGGATTATTCACTGGACCCATTAGAAGGCGTTGACATCTGGGGATCTCCCGTTTATCCCGTACCACCTCATGCCCCGCTGGCCCTCAACATTCATGAGGCGGCATCTGCTGGTCCCTGTTTTCCTCCTCCACTCCCTCATCGCCTCTTCGAACCACCTCTGACCTCTAATTCTCTGCCTTTCAGGACAGTCGATCTCCCATCGTTCCCTCAGAGCTCCTCGCCAGCATCTGACCCAGTAGTCTTCTCGTTGTATTCCTTTAACATCATCTCTGTATGCCTTCAAGGAACATCTCTTTCTCCTCCCCGCGGACCCTTTGGCTCTCAGGCCCCTAAGCCATGGATCGCGCCTACGGTGATTGCGACCCATTCAAGAGCTGATCCCGCAACATCGGGCTACTTTGATGCCCCGCCTGTAACCCTTCCACTTGTTGACCTAATTTCTGCTGTCACTGATATCGGATCAACCCCTCACCCTGGCCAACAAAACCCTAACCATCCACTCAAAGGAAAGAAATGCTTGAATTGCATAAAGAAGGGCAGTCGAAATTTCGACCTAACCCTCGGGGCAGGGTTGCACATGGGCAAAGTAATGGATACTGCAGATAGAGTCCTATGGGACATGTGAGGGGGTGAAGATACAATCTCACTCGAATATGCAATTGTACGAATGAGATATGGGGGCCTATCATGGAAGAGCTACCATGGATAGTTATCCTCCCTCGTGGCTGGTTCGCTCTCCGATTCCACTGATCAGAGAAGGTAGCATGGGTCCTTTCGAAACTATGGCACATTGAAAAGGCACCTGTTATTTTCAAAAGATAAAGCCCCCTATTCGACCCTGAGAGAGAAAAAATTGAAGCAGGTCTTATTTGGGTTAGGCACCCCTACACTTCTAGTCTGAGGACATCTTGCGGCACAATGGTAATACTCTGGGCACCTACTTGGATCATGACAAGTCCTATCTCACCTTCGAGATCATGACAATCGCTAGGATACTAGTACACCTGAATACTAAGGAGGGATTAGAGGAGGCTATCACTCTAAGATGAAAGCACTTTGTTAGAATACAAATCCTTGATTATGAAGGGGTCCCCTATATATGTCACAGATGTCATGAAGTTGGGCATCTATACAAGGAATTCCCACTCTTGATGGGTCCTGAAGCAGTTGGTAACTCGGAATAGGTCCAGGTTACGTTGAACCCGACAGCTCCCCCGACCGTCTCTACTGCAGCAGACCAACGCAAAGGGAGGAAGTGTATTTCGGGGCCCGAGCCCTCCTTTTCTCCTCTCGGACCTCCCTCCCCCCGGATGACAAGGGCTCGGGCTGTGGCGGCAAAAATTGCGTCGGGTAACTCTTCATCCCCTATTCCTATCTCTCTTATTAATTCATCTGCATTTGTTTCTTCAAACACTCATTGCACCTCATCATCCCTACTCGCTGACACTTACACTATGGTGACCGACATCCCGCCCCGTCCGCCCACCCAATTTTTTCAGAGCTCCCTCCCTCCTTCCCTGACCCTCTCCCCTCCCACCCTCCCTCGGAACCATCTTCAGACTCCTCAACATCCCATCCCTACATGCTCTGATCCCTCTCCCTCGCACATTCTCACACATCTGAGACTGGAGGTCTCAGACAGATATAATTTAATCGATCAAAACCTAGCTGAGGGCGACACTCTAATATATCCAAGGCTATTATCCAAGCTGGATTGGACATTATTGAGGGAAAAAAAAATACACTTGAAAGGGTCCTTAGATCGAGGAAGACCTAGCCCATGGTTACCTCATGAAAATCCTATCCTTCAATTGTCGAGGGATGGCCAGCCCTGAAAATAAATTGGCCCTGCGAAGATTATTGCACAACACTCCTACAGATGTTATTTTCCTTCAAGAAACACTTGATTCCTCTGCACATGTCATTACTGACCTCCAAGCTATCTGTTCAGGTTGGAACTTCCAGACTTTGGATGCTCGCGGTCGATCTGGTGGTGTATTAATTGGTTCCAACCCCAGATCAATGTGAATTTTGAATCAATGGGGTGGGGAAGGATTCCTCGGGGTGGACATCTTCTCATCTGATCTTGGATCAAAGTTTCATCTCATCAACATATATGCTCCTTACTCATCTCGATTACCATTCTGAAATAATCTCCTCAACTCCCCCCTATTATCACCTCATAACCTTGTCATAGGTGGGGATTTCAATTTTTCGTTGGGACTTGCTGAATCTTGGGGTCCCCATGCTAATGTTGATCCCCTAACTGTCGATATGGCACATATTCTTGAGTCCCACCATCTGATTGACATTCCAATGCCCCGAATACACCCCACTTGGAGCAATCACAGGACCAGGGACGCCTTGGTTGCCAAAAGGCTCGACCGATTCATGACACACGAAGCACTCACCAGCACAGGAATACCATATCGTCAATGGGTGGGCACTGGAGGAATATCCGACCACTCTCCTATATACATGGAACTTGCTCCTAGATGAAGAAAGCCCTGCAGTCCTTTTAAATTCAATGCTACTTGGTTGGATTGTCTTGAATACATTAATCTAGTGACTAGGTATTGGACTGCCCATCCTTCTGAACCTATAGTATCACCCTCATCTGTATTTGTTGCGAAAATGAAAGACATCAAGAACCTTACAAAAAAATGGGCCAGAGACAAAAGGACAAAAGATGAGGACACCCTAAACAAAACTGAAAAGGTTATAGCTGAGATTGAGTTTTCCCTGCGAACTGGGACTTTCTTTGAGGATGAAATATCACAACTCTCTCAGCTAATTTCCGATCGAAACCGGATCCTCAAGGAGCAAGAAGAGGGTTGGTGCCCCCGAAGCAGGGCCATCTGGCTAAAATTTGGGGATGAGAACACCAAATTCTTCCACCATTTTGCGAATGGACGTAAAGAAATCAACACAATATGGTCACTATCAGATCAGCAGGGTAATCAAGCTCAGAACTTCCATCAACTGGCTCATATGGGAATTTACCATTTCACAACCTATATAAAGCCCCTGATAACACAAATCTGGCCGAGATTATTCGAGTGGTTGGCCTATTCCCACGATTTGTGAATCAGGATGCAGAGGAACAGCTTATGAGACTGGTCATCTTACAGGAACTTGAGGACACTCTGAAATGGTTCCAGAAAGATAAAAGCTTGGGCCCTAATGGATGGCCCATTGAATTTTACTTGACTTTCTTTGACGTCATGGGTCCGGACATCCACAATTTGGTTGAAGAATGTCGCACTACTGGCAGATTATATGGTGCTTTTAATTCCATTTTCATTGCCCTTATTCCCAAAACTAATGATCCTCAACATTTCTCTGATTTTCGTCCTATATCCCTCTATAAAATCATCACGAACCGCATCAAGCCCATTCTCTCTAAACACATTTCACCTGAAAATTTTGCTTTTTATCACCATCGCCAGATTCAAGAAGCAATTGGCACTGCACAAGAGGTGTTGCTCTCTATTAAACACAAAAAGCTCAAAAACATTATCCTCAAATTGAACCTCGCAAAAGCTTTTGACCAAGCCAATTGGCTCTACATACGCATGATTCTCACGCACTTGGGCTTCCCCTACAATTTCATCAAATGGATCATGTGTTGTATCACCAATGTCTCCTTCAGTTTACTCATCAATGGCTCTATGTCCCCTTTTTCCACTCTGAAAGAGGACTCTGTCAAGGATGCCCCCTCTCTCCCTTCCTTTTTCTTCTTATAATGGAAGCTCTTAGTAGACTGATCATGAATGAGAAACGCTTGGGTCGACTGCAGGGTATCAGAATCGTTGAAGGATGCACCCTCACAGATTTTCTATTTGTGGATGACGTTGTCATTTTTCTCAATGGATCTATAGGTGATATTATATCATTTGCAGCAGTATTTGCAGATTTCAGCAGAGCCACGGGCATGGTGTGCAATGCTACAAAATCGACCATTACAATCAACGGATGCTCCCTCCAGGAAAGAGGACTGGCCCTTAATATATTTCCCTTTCCCTCCTTGAATCCTCGGGATGGACTTAGATATCTTGGTTTTTGACTGAAACCCTTTGACTATCGCATAGCAGATTGGAATTGGCTTATTGCGAAATTGGAAAAATGCATAAATATCTGGCACAACAGATGGTTAGCTCGGGCTGGCAAGTTAACTCTTCTTAAATCCGTGTTGGAAGCCACTCCTGTGTATTGGATTTCATTAGCTTGGATACCTCGGGCCATCATCTCTTGCATTCAACGAATATGCAGCAGATTCCTATGGAATGGAAATAGAGAGGGACAGACTTTTGCATGGGTAAAATGAGACAGCCTTGCACTCCCCAAAAAATGGGGAGGATGGGGAATAAAAAACATGGAAATCTTTACAAAACCCCATGCTGCAAAAATGGGATGGGCAATCATGACATCTAAGAATCTCTGGACGCATGTGGTCTATATTAAGTACATCCAGCCAATGAACATCATTAATTGGATTCGGTTGCCATCTTGGAGTCATCACAATATATCATCCATCTGGAAGGCGGTCATCTCATCTCTACCACATATCAGAAACAAACTTTCATGGAGAATAAGATCTGGGAACTAAGCTCGCATTGGCATTGATCCCTAGCCTGGCAATGGGAATGCACACTCTCTCCCTCCTAATGTTATCAACTATCTCTCTGGGTGGGGCATTCATTATACTACACAGATAGCGGAGCCACTAACCACGACCCTCTTCTCACAGGGATGGAAATATGCCAACTAGCTCGGACTTCCGGGCCATATGCATCATGTGTGGCAGAACTATACATCATCTCTAGAGGAATTTCACATTCGAATTGGTACAGGAGATGATGAAATCATATGGGCCCCCACTAAATATGGGATATATACTCCAAAGGAAGGTTATCTGCATATATACCTGGATCACCTCCCACAAAGACAGGATTGGTGGTGGCACCTTATTTGGAAGCTTAAGGCTCCTTCGCGCACTAGACTCTTTATGTGGTGTACACTTAACAACATCGCACCTACCATGGATAATATTCTTAAACGATCCATTCATGGTCCCTCCTGGTGCTCTCTTTGCCGAAATGACTCTGAATCCATTGACCACCTCCTTCTGCATTGCAGATCTTCTGCTGCGCTCTGGTCATCTATCACTACTAATCTGAGTATCAATCTTAATTGGCTGGGCCTGAACATAAAAGAGGCATGGCAGTACTGGTGGAACTCAACCTCTTCAAATAAAGTCAGATGCCTCCCACTTCTTATCAGTCGGGGCATCTAGCTGGCCAGGAATGCATCTATATTTAAAGATCATCCCCCAATCTGACATTTAATTTCATCTAACATTATATCTAACTTCTCAAGCATCCTCGATGATGAGCCTCCCAGACCTCCTTGAAACATCATACCAGAGATCATCAATTTCAACATGCCTTGGGCTTTCTTCGATGGATCTACTCAGCCCATGGGATGTGGGTGCAACGCTTTACTTCACCTTTCTCATCATCATTCCTATAGAATCAAAATGGGTCTGGGACCTGGTACAAACAATTTTACTGAGCTTATTACTCTCCACCATCTCCTATAGTTTGCATTAGAGCACAACATTCTTCACATTCAAGTTTTTTGAGACTTTAAAATAATCATAAACTAGTTCAAAAAATCTACACTTTGTCATGTTCACACACTACAATCTATTTTGGAAGATATATGGCGTTTGAAAGACCAATTCTCATTTATATCATGCTCTCATATATACAAGGAGCGCAACAGCATTTCCGACAAACTTTCCAAGGAGGCAACGATCCAACATAGGGGGCTCTGGCACATAGAGGAGCATAATGACACTCAACACTTCAGCTATTATCACCGACCTTTCATAGAACAGTCGGATATTGAAGAACAACTGATCTGACTTTGACAATTTTTGATAGTTTTTGATAGCCCTGAATGAAGATCCTGATACTCCGATTAAAATAATGTAATTATGGTATTTATGCTAGTACAAGACTCTGATGTAAACCCCAAAGGGGAATTTTGATGAACTATATCTTCGTGACCATAGTCACAGCAAATGCATATGCAATGCATCTAAAACATGTATTTCAAAATTAATGAAAATCATGATTTTTCCTTGGGAAAAAACATATACCAATGGTTAAGAAATTTACAAATATACATCACTTCCTTAAATTTTTAAATCCGAGAATTTATTACAACAAAACATTATCACAAGGATACCTTTTTGAAAACCATTGATACCATGCACCATTGAGAAATGGAATCTCAATCTTAGTTTTTTTTATCCTTGCACTCCATTGACATAGTCCTTGTACATGTGTGGAGATTTATGTGTCCCGATCGAATATTGTCGAATCACCTGTTGACCCCCCAATCTACAACTTGGGTACTCTTCTTCTCCACAGGCCCTCGAGCTACAATGTGGATTTCCAATAGAGGAATAACACTAACAAGTGGAGGATAGAAATTTGGCTCAAGATTTCCCACTCCAAGAGCCTCCGCTTCACCAAAATCACTATAGAACTCAATAGTCACTCTAAACACAGTAGCATTAGAATAGCCATCTAACAGTAGGGCAAAGAGAGGCCCCTCTATCATAGACTACTGATTCTTTTATATGAGGATTCATATATGACACTTGTCCATTAAGGGAAATTTTTTTTATTTTTATCAATCCAATAATTAGATTATTCACATATCCATGGGTCAACCTATCACCAAGGCTCTCTTTAAATTAATTTCTTAATTTATTATTGAAAAGTACGTTCTCCTTCACCCCAACATGATTCCATATTTATTCTACTATTTGTCCCTTGATCCCCTTTTATCCTTCTTAGTTTGAGTTCACTATCGAAGTCAAATAGTAAGTCTCAAATGTGTTCCCCAACTACTCCCTAGTTTATCTTAAGTTGAAAACTTGGATGGAGATCTATGTGTTGTGCTCCTCCCACCTTAAGGGTCTCTCGTGAAATTAAATTTCTGTAATTTTAAATTATTACTCTTTAATTTTTATACAAAAACCTATTTTCTTAATAAAGTTAAACTATCCTTAGATTAATGCTTCTAATTATACTCTTGTCCCCTTCCCATTTTGTTATTATAAAGGTTACACACTTTGGATTTATTTTAATACACATTATATGCTTAAGGTTTGTCCAAAAATCAAGAGGGTTGAGTTACTCATTTGTTCCATTTTTTATAATTCTTCCTATTCTCCATTTTCCCAAGTTTTACTTTTGATTTACTTAATTTGATTATGAAAACCCATTTACAACATTATGTGAATTGGTGCTCATCATTACATGATCATCACCCCTTAGTTATATTTCAATTTTTCCTTCATGATTCCAAGGGTGCTAATTCAGTCGTGCCCTTCAATAACTTATCTTTAAAGTTCTAAGGGTGTCATGTGCTTTCCTTTTAGGAATCTTGTGATTATGAAGGGGGGAATTTGGGGTGACTACAAATACCACTATCATCTCCAATGTATCCCTCCTTGGTGAGACTAATGGTGATGTAGGATCATGGAATCCACCTTGATGAATGCCCCCAATAAATCATCTTGAGTGACCCACTCCTAGGTCCACCCTCACAACATCATGTGCCTCAAGAAAAAGGTATCCCAACACCCTCCAACCCAAGTCATAATGGGAGTGCTAGCGAGTGGAATCAAAGACGTTATCCCACCCCTCCCATGATGTTACATTTTTTCTATATAGCTCCATCACCAATGTGTAAGTCACACAACCAAGAAATTGACATGTGCCTACAAGCACTATCATGCCATTAGTAATCATGGTAAAATATCACTTATAAATTCAAATTATATTTTCAATAGTCTGTAATCGATCAAACCAAAATTCGTTGACTCATCACATGCAGGTGCATCCAAGCGGTCTCCTACCACAAAATAATCATCAGTAATATATGCTCATAATTTTATTAGAGATATAATTATACGTTTTGAATTATGATTATGACATAATCATCAACAGACTCATTAACTGTAAGTAAGAATCTAGTCCTCAGAATATGTAAATAATAAAACAAAATGAATTCATCAATAAGATTACACATATTCATCAAATAGGTACATCACAACCATCATCAAATTATGATAACATCAAATTAGTACATCACAATTATTATCACATCACTGATAATAAAAGTAAAATACCTTAGGTCCTCAAAGAATAATGTATGATCCCTAAGGTTGTATCAAAGTTAATGTAATATCAAATTCATTCAACCAGAGCGAAGCAATACATAAACTCCCTCTTGACAATATATTTTGTCTCAAAGTCCTCATAATAGGAAAGGAAAATGGTGACGCATATCCTTCGCATCCTCGCAAGTAGTATAATTTGGATTGTAACTATCCCACTAGACCTTCACTTGTTTCGCCAATCATTTCCAAAGTTATAGATTTTGGTGGTTCAGTATGCGAACTGGCTCGACCATCATCGTTCCCTCATCTAAGGCCTGCAAGTGACTCAATACAATAACATTCAAAGTATCTAAAGCATAATGATGTAATATAAACAGATGGAACACATCATGCATATGAGCTAATGATGTAGGTAAAGCAAGCCTATATGCTACCGTCTATTTCTTATCTATAATTTCAAATTGTCCCACAAACCATGGAGACAACTTCATTCCATTTCCAAACCTTATGGAGCTCTTTTGGGTCCTTACTCTCAAAAACACCCTATCTCCCACTTCATAACTTCAATCAGTCTGATGAAAATTTCCATAGCTCTTTTGTTGATCTTGCGCTTTTGTTAGCCTCCCCTTAATCATGGTCATTTTTTATTCCATCTCTTGTACTATTTCTAGTCCTATTGATACTTTATCTTCTATTTGATCCCAATTGAGAGGCATTCTACAAGGTCTCCCATATAGGAACTTAAATGGCACCATCTTGATGGAACTCTGATAATTGTTATTCTAATAAAATTCCACCAATGGTAAAAACTCTTCCCATCTTTTTTTTTATCCATCACATACATTCATAGCATGTTCTTAAGGATTTTATTAGTCCTCTCTATTTGAACATCCATCTCAGGGTGATAAGTAGTGTTGAAGTTTAACAAAGTTCCCAAGGCTTATTGGAAATTGGTCCAAAACCTTCCTATAAACATTTCTCCCTGTCTAATATGATCTTCCTTGGCACTCCATGTAATCTCACGATCTCATCAATAAAAACTTTGGCTACCTCAAGTGCCTTGTATGTATTCTTTACTAGTATAAAATGGGTGCTTTTGGTCAACATGCTTACCACTAAAAATATAGCAGCATGTCTCTTTGTAGTCATTAGTAGTCCCACGATGAAATCCACTCATTGCATTTTTTTTCAAGAATATGGATATTTTTTTAATGCAAAATATTGTATACAATCTTTTCTTTCAAGAATAACATGGATACTTATATTTTATGTGCAATATCCATGAAATAGTATGTTCTTCTGTAATATAACTTTCCTTTTCCCCGCTCCTTGTCTACGCTAAGCTTATATTGGTCAAATAACAAGCTCGTAGGGTGAAGTCTACATCCATGTATTTTTTAATAATAATAATAGGACTAGAGTTTTAAATGACCCAAATTCAACACCATGCATTTTTTGTCATTTTGGCAGAGAAGGGCACGGGAAAAATGGTAGTGTGGATTCTCCAAGAACAATACCAAGATCTAGACAAAGGAAGAGAGAGCCAAAACATTCAATTGTAAAAATTATAAATATGAAGACCCCAATTAAATTCGATTTGGAGCCCTGTGTTTAAGGATGGAGGCTTTCACCATATGAAATTACCCCTTGGAATGAAACCCTTACTAATTTCTAGGAAGGAAAGGATCTTATACTGCACTATAACTATAACTAAACTCGAATCATTCGAACTAAAACTAGCTCCTCAAACTAAACTCTAATCCTCTAACTTACTTAGGAATTCTCTCTAACTTGGATAGGAACAACAACAAGGAATAATCATTACTTCTCATTAGTAGTCAACTACAAGCAACAGGAATCTATCTCAAGCTTTTGTCCAACATGTGCCTCTGCGAGGAAACGACCTCGCTAGAGAAGCATGGTCATTTGAATTAGATTCCTTGCAAGTTCGGCATGTGCCTCTACGCGTGTATGACGTGGATGCGCGAGTATGTGGGAGAAATATACATGGCACGCCATAATGTTAAGAAGATGAATGCAAACATGAAACTGCTATTCTTCTAAAAGGGGATGAAGAAGAACATTTTCAATTTTGTAGAAATGTGTTTAGAGTGTTAGCTAGTAAAGTTGAGCACAAACATCCAACAAGGTTATTGCGACCCATGATATATTAGAGTCTAAATGGTAATTTATATCAGTGGATTTCATCGTGGGACTACTAATGACTACAAGGAGACATGCTGCTATATTTTTAGTGGTAAGCACGTTGACCAAAAGCACCCATTTTATACTAGTAAAGAATACATACAAGGCACTTGAGGTAGCCAAAGTTTTTATTGATGAGATCGTGAGATTACATGGAGTGCCAAGGAAGATCATATTAGACAGGGAGCAATGTTTATAGGAAGGTTTTGGACCAATTTCCAATAAGCCTTGGGAACTTTGTTAAACTTCAACACTACTTATCACCCTGATATGGATGTTCAAATAGAGAGGACTAATAAAATCCTTAAGAACATGCTATGAATGTATGTGATGGATAAAAAAAAAGATGGGAAGAGTTTTTACCATTGGTGGAATTTTATTAGAATAACAATTATCAAAGTTCCATCAAGATGGTGTCATTTAAGTTCCTATATGGGAGACCTTGTAGAATGCCTCTCAATTGGGATCAAATAGAAGATAAAGTATCAATAGGACTAGAAATAGTGCAAGAGATGGAATAAAAAATGACCATGATTAAGGGGAGGCTAACAGAAGCGCACGATCAACAAAAGAGCTATGGAAATTTTCATCAGACTGATTGAAGTTATGAAGTGGGAGATAAGGTGTTTTTTAGAGTAAGGACCCAAAAGAGCTCCGTAAGGTTTGGAAATGGAATGAAGTTGTCTCCATGGTTTGTGGGACAATTTGAAATTATAGATAAGAAATAGACGGTTTCATATAGGCTTGCTTTACCTACATCATTAGCTCATATGCATGATGTGTTGCATCTGTTTATATTACATCATTATGCTTTAGATACTTTGAATGTTATTGTATTGAGTCACTTGCAGGCCTTAGATGAGGGAACGATGATGGTCAAGCCAGTTCGCATACTGAACCACCAAAATCTATAACTTTGGAAATGATTGGCGAACAAGTGAAGGTCTAGTGGGATAGTTACAATCCCAATTATACTACTTGCGAGGATGCGAAGGATATGCATCACCATTTTCCTTTCCTATTATGAGGACTTTGAGACAAAATATATAGTCAAGAGGGAGTTTATGTATTGCTTCGCTCTGGTTGAATGACTTTGATATTACATTAACTTTGATACAACCTTAGGGATCATACATTATTCTTTGAGGACCTAAGGTATTTTACTTTTATTATCAGTGATGTGATAATAATTGTGATGTACTAATTTGATGTTATCATAATTTGATGATGGTTGTGATGTACCTATCTGATGAATATGTGTAATCTTATTGATGAATTCATTATGTTTTATTATTTACATATTCTGAGGACTAGATTCTTACTTACAGTTAATGAGTATGTTGATGATTATGTCATAATCATAATTCAAAACGTATAATTATATCTCTAATAACATTATGAGCATATATTACTGATGATTATTTTGTGGTAGGAGACCGCTTGGATGCACCTGCATGTGATGAGTCAACGAATTTTGGTTTGATCGATTACAGACTATTGAAAATATAATTTGAATTTATAAGTGATATTTTACCATGATTATTTCAAAGTTGCATCAAGATCTTTGAAAATCATTTTTTTGGTCTTAAATGCGCTTTGTTTAGGATATGCACAGCTGTGTGTGCTGCTTCTGCCCAAAAGGTTTGAGGAATGTTACTTTCTTGCATCATGGCTCTGGCAATCTGTTGTACAGACCTGTTCTGTCTCTCTGCCACTCCGTTTTGCTGAGGTGTTCCTGAAATTGTGAACCGTTGCTTTATGCCATGCTCATTGCACAGGTCTGCAAAAACATAATCTGTAAATTCACCTCCTCTGTCTGATCTGATGCACTTTAGCTTGCATCCTGTTTGATTTTCTGCCAAAGCCTTGAATATTTTGAATTTCTCAAATGCTTCCGATTTGTGTTTGAGAAATGCAACCCATGTCATTCTAGAAAAATCATCTATTATTAGCATGAAATAGGATTCTCCACTTGGTGTTTTAGTTCTCGAAGGCCCACACAAATCCATGTGAACAAGTTGAAGAGGTCTTCTTGTAGATAAATTCTCTTTGGTTTTAAAGGATATACGGATCTGCTTACCTAGCTGACAAGATTTACATATTGTATTTGAAGGCTTCTTGATGACTGGCATATCTCTGACTGCATTCTTTTTGCTTAGACTTATGATATGATCAAAGCTTAGGTGTCCCAATCTCCTATGCCATAACCAAGACTCCTCAAATTTGCTAAGATGACATGCTTCATTTTCTTCTTTTACTACATAGACATTGCTTTCCGTTCGAACACCTTTGATTAGGGTTTTTCCAGTGGTGCTTGATCTTACTTCACAGGCTTGAGCTCTAAAAAGAACTTCACAGCCTTTATCACACATTTGACTAACACCCAACAAATTTGCTTTCAACCCATCCACAAATAGTACATCCTGGGCTTTTCCTCTACCATTGCCCAGACTGACTGAGCCTCTTCCTTTGATCTTTCCTGCTTTATCATTTCCAAAAGTAACATTTCCATATTTCTTTTCGTCAAAGGTTATAAACTTGCTTCTATCTCCTGACATATGCTTTGAGCAACCGCTATCCAAATACCACTGGCTTTTTAGATCTTGAGCTATTAGAGCCAAATCACACTTATTTACTTTCTTTTTCCACTGCAAGCATCCTCTTGCTTGGTATCTTTTATGAGATGGTGAACTACACTCTCTTAGAGAACATTTGGAAGACATATGTCCACTTTTATTGCATACACAGCATTTGGATATATCCTTAGCAGGTTTATAAGTAGGAATAAACTCTCCATGATTCATAAACCTTCTTGAGGTTTTGAACAACAGATTTTGTTCATATTTCCTGCATTCTATGATTTTATGGCCAAAATCATTACAATAAAAATAGTATCCATAAAAACAATTTGCATACCTGATAAAAGGTTGTCTTCTCCATCTTCCTTCTTGAGTAAAACTTTTTACTGTTTGCATCCTTTGCTGGTTTGTATTTATTCTTCTTGCATAACAATATGCAGCAATGTGTCCTAATTTGTGACAGGAATAACAAGTAGCATTTTTCATAGAAGGAAAAAATCTCCTTTGATGACTTCCAAACTTGACATATTCAGGAGTATGCAAGGTTTTTTCAGTTGACAGTTTATTTCCTTCATCCTTTGTCATTTGAGCTTCCTCCTGATTTTTATCTACTTTATTGCAGGATTCTTCTTCCTTTGAAATCTTCTGAGCTACTTGGATATTCTCATCTGCTTTTACAAAAATAATATTTTGTTTTCTTTTCCTTTGCCTTTGCTTGATTCTCCTTCATAGCCTATCCCAGTTTTTATCAGAGGTGACCTTTGTGCATTTAGAATCTGGTCCAACTGCCCAGGGCCTTTCATTAGAGGTGTATTCATTAATAGTTCTCTTTGGGCCTTTTCTAAGTTATTTCTTAGGCTCACTACTTCTACTTCCAACTTCTCTTGTTCCTGAGTTTTATCCTTAATCTGCTTAAGTAAAATATCTTCTATCTTCTTGGCTTCTTCAAGCTCTACTTTCAACTGAATGAGGGCTTCTGAATTTTGTTCCTCTCTCACGTATTTGAGAAGAATGTCTTTCTGTTTTCTGCACTTCAGTTTTAGTCTGTCAATTTCCTCCAAGGCACTTCTTATCTCCCCCTCAAGGTCCACTTCACCTTCTTCCTCATCTTCTAAAAAACATTCTTCCAGCTCTTCTATAGCCATTAAAACAAATTCTAATGTTCCTTCTTCACTTGAGAATTCAGCTGAGTCTTCTGATGCACTGCTGTCTTGCTGAGCATAGAAATATTTTCTATTGAATCTCTTCCCTTTCTGCCAGTTCTTAGATATGGTCTTCTCTGATTCCTGAGTCTGATTCTTAGTTTTCTTATAAGGACATTTAGAAGCATAATTTCCAACTCTTCCACAATTGAAACATTTAAATGGAAGTTTACCTTTATACTTACCTGAGCCTTTATCCAACTTCCTGATGAATTTGGCCTCTTCTTCATCAGAACAGGAGCCTCTCTCATATTTTTCTTCTTTCTTCTTCTCTGCCTTAAAAGCTGCCTCCCTTACATTTAACTTCTTCTGTGGCAGTCTCATCTCATACGCTGTTAGTTTTCCAAGAAGCTGATTCATGGTCAAGGTTTCTCAATCTGTTGTTTCTTCTATGGCAGAGACCTTGGGATTAAAACTAGATGGCAAAGATCTTAGGATCTTTTGAACAATTACACATTCTTGCATGGTTTCACCAAGTGCTTTCATATTATTGACAATTTCTGCAACTCTTAAAAAGAAACTAGCAATATCTTCATCATCATTCATCTTTAAATTTTCAAACTGGGCTCTATAAACTTGAAGTTTAGCTGTCTTCACCTTTTTGTCTCCCTCATGAATATTTTCTAGAGTTTCCCACATTTCTTTAGTAGTCTCGCTGTGCATTACTTTGATGAGTTCTGCCTCACACAGTCCATTCAAGATTGCATTCATTGCCTTTGCATTAGCCACAAAATCTTGTTTGGCTTCTTTCTCTGAGACATTCGCCTTAGAGTCATATCCAAATTCCACAGCAGCCCAAACTTCTACTCCTAAGGACATTATGTATGTTCTCATTCTGATTTTCCAGAAGGCATAATTTGCACCAGTGAAAAAAGGGGCTTTGTTCATTGAGGATCCTTCTTGACTAGCCATCTCAAGAACCTAGGATCTCCTTTCAGTTGTTAAACTGCTACAAAAAGGAACCGGCTCTGATACCAATTGTTGAACCCTTAGTTAAACTGAGAGGGGGGGGGGTGAATCAGTTTAACACATTCATGGCCTTTTAAAACTTTTTTATAAAACTTACTTACACCTTCATTTCATATTCAACTTAATATGTGAGTAGTCTTAGAATGTGAGCAGCAAGCATTAATATAATATAACAGCAGACTTAATATGAGAGCAGCAAGTATTAAACAGATGATATAAACCAGATCAACACATAAACATCATGCACAAAGACACCAGATATAAGTGGAAACCCATAAAGGGAGAAAACCACATCTTATTATTGTTGTGATGTAAAGGCAAGCTCCAACTCCCTCTCACCACTGGTTTTCTGTAAGCACCAACCTACAGGAGGCTCCAACCTCAAATTCTGCAAGCTACAACTTGCAAGGAAGCTTCAACTCCCTCTTTTCCATAAAGAAACATTTGCTGATTTAACTTGGATATTAGCTCTGTTCTGTACCTTTGATTTCTTTTACTGCACTCCAATCTTCATATCTGCTTGGTTATTTCTTTTCCTTCAATTCTGCATTTTCTTCTCTTTTATCAATTTACTCATAGAAAATGTACCATTTCAACTTTACAGTGGGATTTTATATTTTTCTGGAGACTTGCCAATTACATCACGGACAATATAAACAGTTAAAAACTTTCATTCAATTACAGTATATATTCCGAATAGCACTCTTCTCTTCCTCTTTTTTTTCTTCATACGTCCAGCCCCACTCTCTATTTCGTTTTCACTTTTATTCAGTTCCCAGTTCATTGCGGTGGTCCTTTGTGTATAAACCACCGCCCTTTGAACATATAAACCCGCATATAGATGCATTATATAAGATTTGATATATATATATATATATATATCAGCACATATATATGTTTCGGACCTTGGGAATATATATCTCGAGTTTTAATTCAATTGAACTGCTTACCTTTGGCTCTGGGCTCACAGGGTTATTCAAAACATATCCAATTTCTTCATAATATATGTTGGTCTATATTACGTATAACAGACCAACAATAATTTCTCGCATTTCACATAGGTTAATATATACGATGCTTTCAACATTATAATGAACCCTTTGGTTTAATAAATTCTCGGCCCATATATTTATCTCCGGACATTATAATAATAGTCTGACACTTTATAACCGATTGACGTCGCCATAGCCCTTCGGCCCCGAGCCAACATATATATAAATAGACCAATCAAACACTCGTATCGTACCTGTCTATCCTTTGTGTACCTTGGTTAAACTCCGGGCAAGTCCAACGTGCGATCACCGTCCGATGGCCCTCATCCAGATCAACAGCTCGTACACATATCGCTCGGCGTCTTGGTACGAACAATAACGTGCGATGGTGCACTTTAAACAACGGTTTTCCAATTTCGTTCCGGGACACGCGTTAGTCAGTCTATGGAATCGCTCGCGAATGGTGGAAACTGCTTGCCCGACGGATGGTGGTGCGATGAAACCCACGGTTTCGCTCCAAACCACCGTCACTGTTCCTTTCGGTCATGGTTTCGTTCTCCACTCCAGGTTCCGTTCTCGCCTGTTCCGCTCTTTTATATGTTCCGCTCCTTTTGATATATATATATAACTATTCATCGCATTTCACCGTTGTGATTTCATCTGTTACTACGCATAGCTCCATTCACACTACGCATTTGACTATGGTTCCGCCTCTCCTTTTGTGACATCGATCCTTCCGGTGATCGATAGAACCTTAGTCCATATGACCCTTCAGATATATATGTGCAGAATCTCGAATGAGCCCTTATTTCAGAGTTATTCAATCAATATAACACATCTAAGTTCGGAACAGAGGATCTTCAGATATCCTGACCCTTATTTTATTAAATTCAAATGATACAATATATATATCCTCAGCGCATCAGAACTGTTTATAAATCAAACCATTTGCATTAACCCTTATTACAATTACTCAATCAACACTGAATTCCTTATTATATGCAGGGCATTCGCACAAACTTTCACACATAGTTTCTCAAGAGTGAGGGGGATATTTTACAGTGCATAAGAAGTAACTTTTCAACATTCTTTTCATACTTTCTATAATATGTTCTCACACTCAGAACTAGTTTCTGAAATCAAATACCTCTGCTCCTTGACTGATGTTGTTCCTTGCTCCTGAAGCTCCCCAGTTGTCTCTTTATATCTCCAATCAACTGACCTTTCTAAAATTGTCTCTGGTTCATATCTCATGCTCTCTTTGCCTTGTTGTTGTTTCAAGTTCTTCTCCTTTGACTTCTCCTTTGCCTTTCTTTAGAATTCTCCATTGCCTTTCTTTTTCTATCTCTCTTTGTCTCTGTTTCCTCTGATGTCTCTGGTCTCTGTTTCCTCTGATGTCTCTGCTGCCTTTCTACCCCTTGAATGATGTTTCAGCCCTTTGTCATTTCCTTTGCCATCAATGACAACATTTCCAACAGCCTCTAGATGCACACTGGATTTCTTCTAAACATGTGTTGAGGTACATGCACAGGACTATTAATATTGGATTAAGATATACTACTAGAGACGTGAGACTAATGTTGATCGGGCTAGAAATTTTATTGACAGAAAGAGCACATCAAGGTGTTTTTTTAGCCTGGGGTCTACTATGATATCTTGGATGAGTCAGAAGTAAAGGTCCATTGTTCTTAGCATGACTGAGGCTAAGTATATTGTTGCTAGCATGGCTAGATGTGAGGAAATATGGCTGAGGAAGCTCTTTGGAGATATGTTTGAGCAGGTACTGGATACGACTGTGATCTGTTGCGACAACAAGAGTGGGATATGACTTTCAAATAATCCCATGTTCCATGTCAGGTTCAAGCACATTTATATTAGATATCACTATATAGAATATATGGTGTAGCGAGGAGTTGTAAGACTCCATCACATTTCAATAGATGAGAAGATACCAACATTCTTACCAATCCTTTTCCGAAAGGGAAGTTAGTATTCAGAGAGTAGCTTGGAATAGTGGATGTGAACCTCTCGAGTAAGGGTCACGACTGATTGAGAACACTGAGCTATGATATTCCCCCCTCTCTGAGTTTTCAAGAAGAGGAACTGCGTAAAAGAGCTCCTGGGATTGAGGGAACTCATGGATAATAAGCATGTTTTATCCTTACCTCATGGTAAGTGTGTATCCCCCCATCAAGTTAAGTAGACTCTGACTGTTTAGTCCAATGTTCTATAACCACCTGCAGGCGTCACGATAGTCTCTTCGGCCCCGGCCCACATATATATAAATAGACCAATCAAACACTGTGATTCATCTGCCTATCCTCCGTACCCTTGGTTAAACTCCGGCAAGTCCAACGTGAGTGATTGCACCGTCCGGATGGCCCCCATCTGGGGATCATCAGCCTCGTATACATATCGCTCGGCGTCTTGGCACGAACTATAACGTGCGAGGTGCACTCTAAACATGGTTTCTTTCCAATTTCATTCGGACACGCGGGTCGCCGGGGCCTATGGAATCGTCAATGGTGGAACCGGCCAGCTCGACTTGGATGCAGGGCAAAGATGAAACCCACGGTTTCGCTCCAAACCACCGTCACTGTTCCTTTCGGTCACAGTTCCGTTCTCCACTCCAGGTTCCGTTCTTTTATACGTTCTGCTCCTTTTGATATATATATATATATATAACTATTCATCGCATTTCACTGCTGTGATTTCATCTGTTACTACGCATAGCTCCATTCACACTGCGCATTTGACTATGGTTCCGCCTCTCCTTTTGTGACATCGATCCTTCCGGCGATCGATAGAACCTTAGTCCATATGACCCTTCAGATATATATGTGCAGAATCTCGAATGAGCCCTTATTTCAGAGTTATTCAATCAATACAACACATCTAAGTTCGGAACAGAGGATCTTCATATATCCTGACCCTTATTTTATTCAATTCAAATGATACAATATATATATCCTCAGCGCATCAGAACTGTTTATAAATCAAACCATTTGCATTAACCCTTATTACAATTACTCAATCAACACCGAATTCCTTATTATATGCAGGGCATTCGCACAACCTTTCACACACAGTTTCTCAAGAGTGAGGGGGATATTTTACAGTGCATAAGAAGTAACTTTTCAACATTCTTTTCATACTTTCTATAATATGTTCTCACACTCAGAACTAGTTTCTCAAATTAAATACCTCTCCTCCTTGACTCATGTTGTTCCTTGCTCCTGAAGCTCCCCTGCTGTCTCTTTAGATCTCCAATCAACTAACCTTTCTAAAACTGTCTCTGCTTCATATCTCATGCTCTCTTTGCCTTGTTGATGTTTCAAGTGCTTCTCCTTTGACTTCTCCTTTGCATTTCTTTAGACTTATCCTTTGCCTTTCTTTTTCTATCTCTCTTTGTCTCTGTTTCCTCTGATGTCTCTGGTCTCTGTTTCCTCTGATGTCTCTGCTGCCTTTCTACCCCTTGAATGATGTTTCAGACCTTTGTCATTTCCTTTGCCATCAATGACAACATTTCCAACAGCCTCTATATGCACATTGGATTTCTTCTAAACATGTGTTGAGGTACATGCACAGGACTATTAATATTGGATTAAGATATACTACTAGAGACGTGAGACTAATGTTGATCGGGCTAGAAATTTTATTAACAGAAAGAGCACATCAAGGTGTTTTTTTAGCCTAGGGTCTACTATGATATCTTGGATGAGTCGGAAGTAAAGGTCCATTGTTCTTAGCACGACTGAGGCTAAGTATATTGTTGCTAGCATGGCTAGATGTGAGGAAATATGGCTGAGGAAGCTCTTTGGAGATATGTTTGAGCAAGTACTGGATACGACTGTGATCTGTTGCGACAACAAGAGTGGGATATGACTTTCAAATAATCCCATGTTCCATGTCAGGTTCAAGCACATTGATATTAGATATCACTATATAGAATATATGGTGTAGCGAGGAGTTATAAGCCTCCATCACATTTCAATAGATGAGAAAATACCAACATTCTTACCAATCCTTTTCCGAAATGGAAGTTAGTATTCAGAGAGTAGCTTGGAATAGTGGATGTGAACCTCTCGAGTAAGGTTCACAACTGATTGAGAACACTGAGCTATGATATTCCCCCCTCTCTAAGTTTTCAAGAAGAGGAACTGCGTAAAAGAGCTCCTGGGATTGAGGGAACTCATGGATAATAAGCATGTTTTATCCTTACCTCATGGTAAGTGTGTATCCCCCCTACTGTCAAGTATAGGACTTGACCAAGTATAGTCCGACACTTTATAACCGATTAACGTCGCCATAGCCCTTCGGCCCCGGGCCCACATATATATAAATAGACCAATCAAACACTCGTATCGTACCTTTCTATCCTCCACGTACCTTGGTTAAACTCCGGCCAAGTCTAACGTGCAATCACCGTCCGATGGCCCTCATCCAGATCAACAACTCGTACACATATCGCTCGGCGTCTTGGTACGAACTATAACGTGCGATGGTGCACTTTAAACAGCGATTTTCCAATTTCGTTCTGGGACACACGTCAGTCAGTCTATGGAATCGCTCGCGAATGGTGGAAACCGCTTGCCCGACGGATGGTGGTGCGATGAAACCCACAGTTTCGCTCCAAACCACCGTCACTGTTCCTTTCGGTCACAATTCCGTTCTCCACTCCAGGTTCCATTCTCGCCTGTTCCACTCTTTTATACGTTCCGCTCCTTTTGATATATATATAACTATTCATCGCATTTCACTGTTGTGATTTCATCTGTTACTACGCATAGCTCCATTCACACTGCGCATTTGACTATGGTTCCGCCTCTCCTTTTGTGACATCGATCCTTCCGGCGATCGATAGAACCTCAGTCCATATGGCCCTTTAGATATATATGTGCAGAATCTCGAATGAGCCCTTATTTCAGAGTTATTCAATCAATACAACACATCTAAGTTTGGAACAGAGGATCTTCAGATATCCTGACCCTTATTTTATTCAATTCAAATGATACAATATATATATCCTCAGCGCATCAGAACTGTTTATAAATCAAACCATTTGCATTAACCCTTATTACAATTACTCAATCAACACCGAATTCCTTATTATATGTAGGGCATTCGCACAACCTTTCACACACAGTTTCTCAAGAGTGAGGGGGATATTTTACAGTGCATAAGAAGTAACTTTTCAACATTCTTTTCATACTTTCTATAATATGTTCTCACACTCAGAACTAGTTTCTCAAATCAAATACCTCTGCTCCTTGACAGATGTTGTTCCTTGCTCCTGAAGCTCCCCTGCTGTCTCTTTAGATCTCCAATCAACTAACCTTTCTAAAACTGTCTCTGCTTCATATCTCATGCTCCCTTTGCCTTGTTGCTATTTCAAGTGCTTCTCCTTTGACTTCTCCTTTGCCTTTCTTTAGACTTATCCTTTGCCTTTCTTTTTCTATCTCTCTTTGTCTCTGTTTCCTCTGATGTCTCTGGTCTCTGTTTCCTCTGATGTCTCTACTGCCTTTCTACCCCTTGAATGATGTTTCAGACCTTTGTCATTTCCTTTGCCATCAATGACAACATTTCCAGTAGCCTCTAGATGCACACTGGATTTCTTCTAAACATGTGTTGAGGTACATGCATAGGACTATTAATATTGGATTAAGATATACTACTAGAGATGTGAGACTAATGTTGATCGGGCTAGAAATTTTATTAACAGAAAGAGCACATCAAGGTGTTTTTTTAGCTTGGGGTCTACTATGATATCTTGGATGAGTCGGAAGTAAAGGTCCATTGTTCTTAGCACGACTGAGGCTAAGTATATTGTTGCTAGCATGGCTAGATGTGAGGAAATATGGCTGAGGAAGCTCTTTGGAGATATGTTTGAGCAAGTACTGGATACGACTGTGATCTGTTGCGACAACAAGAGTGGGATATGACTTTCAAATAATCCCATGTTCCATGTCAGGTTCAAGCACATTGATATTAGATATCACTATATAGAATATATGGTGTAGCGAGGAGTTGTATGCCTCCATCACATTTCAATAGATGAGAAGATACCAACATTCTTACCAATCCTTTTCCGAAAGGGAAGTTAGTATTCAAAGAGTAGCTTGGAATAGTGGATGTGAACCTCTCGAGTAAGGGTCACGACTGATTGAGAACACTGATCTATGATATTCCCCCCTCTCTGACTTTTCAAGAAGAGGAACTGCGTAAAAGAGCTCCTGGGATTGAGGGAACTCATGGATAATAAGCATGTTTTATCCTTACCTCATGGTAAGTGTGTATCCCCCCTAATGTCAAGTATAAGACTTGACCAAGTATAGTCCGACACTTTATAACCGATTAACGTCACCATAGCCCTTCGGCCCTGGGCCCACATATATATAAATAGACCAATCAAACACTCGTATCGTACCTGTCTATCCTCCGCGTACCTTGGTTAAACTCCGGGCAAGTCCAACGTGCAATCACCGTCCGATGGCCCTCATCCAGATCAACAGCTCGTACACATATCGCTCGGCGTCTTGGTACAAACTATAACGTGCGATGGTGCACTTTAAACAGTGATTTTCCAATTTCGTTCTGGGACACGCGTCAGTCAGTCTATGGAATCGCTCGCGAATGGTGGAAACCGCTTGCCCGACGGATGGTGGTGCGATGAAACCCACGGTTTCGCTCCAAATCACCGTCACTGTTCCTTTTGGTCACAGTTCCGTTCTCCACTCCAGGTTCCATTCTCGCCTGTTCCGCTCTTTTATACGTTCCGCTCCTTTTGATATATATATAACTATTCATCGCATTTCCCTGCTGTGATTTCATCTGTTACTATGCATAGCTCCATTCACACTGCGCATTTGACTATGGTTCCGCCTCTCCTTTTGTGACATCGATCCTTCCGGCGATCGATAAAACCTCAGTCCATATGACCTTCGTTAAGATATGTGTAATCTCGAATTTACTTCCTATTTTAGGGCAAAAAGTTATTCAATCAATACAACACATCTAAGTTCGGAACAGAGGATCTTCAGATATCCTGACCCTTATTTTATTCAATTCAAATGATACAATATATATATCCTCGGCGCATCAGAACTGTTTATAAATCAAACCATTTGCATTAACCCTTATTACAATTACTCAATCAACACCGAATTCCTTATTATATGCAGGGCATTCGCACAACCTTTCACACACAGTTTCTCAAGAGTGAGGGGGATATTTTACAGTGCATAAGAAGTAACTTTTCAACATTCTTTTCATACTTTCTATAATATGTTCTCACACTCAGAACTAGTTTCTCAAATCAAATACCTCTGCTCCTTGACTGATGTTGTTCCTTGCTCCTGAAGCTCCCCTGCTGTCTCTTTAGATCTCCAATCAACTGACCTTTCTAAAACTGTCTCTGCTTCATATCTCATGCTCTCTTTTCCGTGTTGCTATTTCAAGTGCTTCTCCTTTGACTTCTCCTTTGCCTTTCTTTAGACTTATCCTTTGCCTTTCTTTTTCTATCTCTCTTTGTCTTTGTTTCCTCTGATGTCTCTGGTCTCTGTTTCCTCTGATGTCTCTGCTGCCTTTCTACCCCTTGAATGATGTTTCAAACCTTTGTCATTTCCTTTGCCATCAATGACAACATTTCCAACAGCCTCTAGATGCACACTGGATTTCTTCTAAACATGTGTTGAGGTACATGCACAAGACTATTAATATTGGATTAAGATATACTACTAGAGACGTGAGACTAATGTTGATCGGGCTAGAAATTTTATTGACAGAAAGAGCACATCAAGGTGTTTTTTTAGCCTGGGGTCTACTATGATATCTTGGATGAGTCGGAAGTAAAGGTCCATTGTTCTTAGCACGACTGAGGCTAAGTATATTGTTGCTAGCATGGCTAGATGTGAGGAAATATGGCTGAGGAAGCTCTTTGGAGATATGTTTGAGCAGGTACTGGATACGACTGTGATCTGTTGCGACAACAAGAGTGGGATATGACTTTCAAATAATCCCATGTTCCATGTCAGGTTCAAGCACATTGATATTAGATATCACTATATACAATATATGGTGTAGCGAGGAGTTGTAAGACTCCATCACATTTCAATAGATGAGAAGATACCAACATTCTTACCAATCATTTTCCGAAAGGGAAGTTAGTATTCGGAGAGTAGCTTGGAATAGTGGATGTGAACCTCTCGAGTAAGGGTCACGACTGATTGAGAACACTGAGCTATGATATTCCCCCCTCTCTGAGTTTTCAAGAAGAGGAACTGCGTAAAAAAGCTCCTGGGATTGAGGGAACTCATGGATAATAAGCATGTTTTATCCTTACCTCATGGTAAGTGTGTATCCCCCCTACTGTCAAGTCCAGGACTTGACCAAGTATACCCCAATATGCATCCTACCCATAAGATGGGCTTGAAGAGACTTCCACCCATCTGGCCAATGGGTGAAGAGACTTGGACGTGTATGATCCTTACCTCTCCTAGTAAGTGTGTATCTCCCCCAAGTGGATTGGGCGTGTTTGATCCTTACCTCTCATGGTAAGTGTGTATCCCCCCAAGGTAGTGGATGCAGGTGTTATACCACTTAACTCTTGAAGGTCAACGTAGTAAGATCAATAGAAAATATGATAAATCTAATCGTTACCTTTCATGGTAAGACATATCTTGCCTATTGCCGATTGGATATAGGGTGGAAGATTAATCTTCCCTATTTTCCGTGGATATAGGTTAGAAGCTGAAGCTCCCCTATAATGATTCTTCTTCTTTAGATCGATAATTTTCAACATATATGAGTAGAGACAAGGTATGATATGATTCAACGATGATGATGACGAGACTTCTAAGATGAGTCTTATGATGCAACCAATAATTCCTCCCTAAATAATAGAGAGTGTTGAAATTTGGTATCTCAGGGAGAAATTCCCTACTTTGGGAAGCAAGGAAGCCCTCCTCATCCTTTGGAGACCCTACTAGTCCTTGGAAGGATTTAATTTGCACATGGGAAAATGGTTATTTTAATGTGGAACCACAACATCACAAAAAGTACAGGAAAGCCTCGAAGAGGAAATTCGTCTTCCAAAACCACATATAAATAGAAATCACTTGACATCACTTGACATCTTAATAAATAAATAATTAATGAGGGATATTTCAATTTGGGTTTTGATTTTAGTGATTAATATAAGTGAGTAATAGAAAACATCTACTATTTTTTTGTATTTTTAATTAATAAATAAATAATTAATGCGAGTTAATTATTACCCGAGGTAGTATTTCTAATTTAAAGATGACATGAAAAGTGTAGCACTCAATAACTGATAAAAAAAATCAAAATCACAACTACTTTTACTTCTACCCAACAAACCGTATTTCTAGTTTAAAAATGAGATGAAAAGTGTAGCACTCAATAACTTATCAAAATAAATCAAAATCACAACTACTTTTACTTCTATCCAACAAAACTGGCGCTGAAAACTTTACCTAAGGGAGTATTTCTAGTTTAAAGATGAGTTGAAAGGTGTAGCACTCAATAACTTATCAAAGGAAATCAAGATCACAACTACTTTTACTTCAGGGAGTATTTCTAGTTAAAAGATGAGATGAAAGGTGTAGCACTCAATAACTTATTAAAAGAAATCAAAATCACAACTACTTTTAATTCTATGAAAAGGTTACCTGAGGGAAAGATGAGATGAAAGGTGTAGCACTCAATAACTTATAAAAAAAAATCAAAATCACAACTACTTTTACTTCTATCCAACAAACCTGATGGAGTATTTCTAGTTTAAAGATGAAAAGTGTAGCACCCAATAACTTATTAAAAGAAATCAAAATCACAACTAGTTTTACTTCTATCCAACAAACCTAAAATCACACTTTAAATGTTATTAATTTAAACATGAAAAGTGTAGCACTTTAACTTACAAAAAAAAATCAAAATTAGAATTACTTTTACTTCTATCTAAGAAACCTAAAATAACTCAGAAATAACTCACAGACCATATTATTACCCAATTCCACAATTAATAAATTTCAGTTGTGATCCATAAGGCTGCAAAGAGTGTTAAAATAAATTTACGTTTATTGTATTTTAAATCATTTTTATAAAACATTTACATTAAAACTAAAAACCTTAAAAAAATAAGGTCACAAAGAATGTTAAAATTATAAAACAATTACATCAAAACTAAAAAGCTTAAAAAAATTAATGTTGCAAAGAGTGTTAAAATAAATTTATGTTTATTGTATTTTAAACCATTTTTATAAAACATTTACATTAAGACTAAAAACCTTATAAAAAAACCTATCCCAAAGTAGTTTTGTAAACCTTTCAAAATTCCACCATTAATAAATTTATGTTGTGATCTATAAGGTTGTAAAGAATGTTAAAATAAATTTATTGCATTTTAAACCATTTTTATAAAACATTTCAATTAAAACTAAAAACCTTAGAAAAAAAACCTATTTACAATAAACTATTTTTATAAAACATTTACATTAAAACTAAAAACCTTAAGAAAAAAAAAAAACCTAATTGTGATTCATAAAGTTGCAAAGAGTGTTAAAATAAATGTAATGTCTTTTAAACAATTTTTATAAAACATTTACATTAAAACTAAAAAAAAACTTTTTATAAAAAGCCTACCACTATAATATTTTACTTAATTTTGTAAACCTCTCAAAACACCCCTCACAATTTAATAATAATAATAATAATCATCATCTAAAAAAATCACGCTTAATTCTCTTAAATGGAGAGTCATGTCAAAATCACTATGAAATTGCCCATCCTTTTTTAACTTCCAAAATATTTAAATGAGGAATCTAAAATTTTGCTTGAAAATAGGGGAAATTTCCCCAATATTTTGATAAATCTAGCAAAAATTTTGGGAAATTCTGGTTATAATTGTCAAGCTTCAAGATTTTGAGTGTCCAAAGGGTTTTTGATGGTGTTGAATCCATTTCCACCATCAAAAGAACAATTCAAACATTCCCATGGTCATTTTGAGTGCCCAAAGGGTTTTTGATGGTGCATTTTAAGTGCCCAAACCACCATCAAAAGAACAATTCAAACATTCTCATGGTCACGAAAAATAAATTTCCAAGTGAAATTAGATTTTGGGTGCCAAAGGTTTTTGATGGTGCTGAATCCATTTCCACCATCAAATGAACAATTCTCCTATGGTTAGATTTTTTTAGAAAAAATGACATGAAAAATAATTTTATGTAAAGTTAGGTTTTGAGTGCCCCAAAGGTTTTTAATGGCATTGAATCCATTTCTACCATTAAAAACAATTCAAACAACTCCCATGGTCAGATTTTTTAGAAAAAAAAAATTGAACCAAAAAATAAAATAAAATTGTAACCTCAGTAAACAAAACCATATTTAAATAATAAAATATCTCACTAAATTTTGAAAAAAACTTTTACTTTACCAATTTTAAAATTAAATAATAAGTCTAACTCTACAAATTCCAAAACTTGAAATTTTCACTTCAATGTATTGAGCATGTTTAATGATATTATATTTACCTAAATTAGTATATGTACCTTTAATGATGATTATATTTAGTATAAGTATTTTCTAGTATTTTTAAGGAGAAAGTGAGATATGTATGTTTAACATCCATGTTACATATAAGTGGTAGTCTAACTAGACTGTTTTTTTGCCTTGAAAATCATGGAAATTCTTGTATGATTTTAAGAAACTCTGGCAAGGATTTTTGTAAATCCACGTTATAACTATCAAAGTTTAATATTTTGGATGCCTTAAAGGTTTTTGATGGTGCTGAATCCATTTCCACCATCAAAATCAAAATCATGATTCAAACACTGTAAGATTTCTTAAATTTTTTTAGCCCAGATTCCGGTTAATTTAACTCCTTACATATAATAATGATATATATAATATTACCAAGTAAATGTAATCTCTGCTTTAATGCCTTAACCTCCACGCTAAGAAATGTGACCCCTTCCCTAATTAATACCAACAGTTTTCACACATATAGTAGCAAATGTTAGCTTTGTCTGTGGTTCCGTGTATAGGTTCATTTGCTCTCATGGCGCGAGCTTGTGGTAAATATCTCCATCTCACATCCGATCAAAGTTCTGTTGTGATTCGTAAGGTTGCAAAGAGTGAACAATGACCTGATCTACCTTCACTCATTCTCACGCTTCAGATCGATTGCGCACAACAACCTAGCAATTTTATTCCAATTCACCGGTGGATGCAAAGCGTCGGATCAGTTTCTTCTTGTCTTGGGAAATATTTTTTAAATATCTTGGGGCGAATTTTATAATCATACATGGCTCTGAAATTTTTGCTTTTCCTCCAAGTCGAGGCACCAATCGCATACATTTACGCATACAATACAACCTGCTGCAATATCTGCAAGATAGGCTACGCATACCATACAACCTGCTGCAATATCTGCAAGATAGGCTCCATAATTCACATATCAGAACCGAAATAGTTAATTTGATGCCCAAAAAAACATGGAACAGAGTCTCGTCTGTGGCCTCTGCGGCATCTGAACAAAATTTCGTGAAATCCAATGTAGCCACACATGCAAAATTCGTTTCCTTTCCCTTTCTTAGCATCCTCTCTGGAGCTGCAATTTAGGGTTTTACTTGGTTCCAGATCCATACTTAGTATTCTCTCTGGAGCTGCAATTTAGGGCTTTATTGGTTCCAGATCCATACTTAGTATTCTCTCTGGAGCTCCAATTTAGGGCTTTACTTGGTTCCTGATCCATACTTAGTATTCTCTCTGGAGCTGCAATTTAGGGTTTTACTTGGTTCCTGATCCATACCACTCTATCGCCAGCGACTATTCTCCATGGATGCATACAGCTTTTGCCTAATTTAGAACCAGAATCCTCATCCTTTCACTAATAATATCTTTGCTGAGGCTCTCTGCGAATGCAATATAGGGCTTCGAAGCAAAAGAAACAACGGCCAACCGTCCATTTGCTCTAATGGCGAGAGCTGTGGTAAATATCTCCGTCTCAGATTCGAACAATGAGTGAACAATAACCTGATCAATGGTTCCATAATACTGATCTGTAATGAACGCAGATTTCTCTGTGAGTGACACCGGCTGCGTGGGTGCCGTAACCTTTCAGGGCGTACCTGTGTCGCTGTGAGCGCTTCCTTGACTGATAAGTATGAAGGAATAAGATATTAGGGATAAGCTGTCTGGCGATCCTCCCCAGTCCAGAACACAAGATTGTAACTTATCCTCAGGAAAAGCCGCGTGATCGGGATGAAACTCCCGCGTCAATTTTCTGTAAGCCCTCTTTATGTCCTTTGCAATCGCCGAGGGGTTTACTGCCACAAGTTCATAAAGATTCCTTGCTTCCATGTGACTGTGTGACCGTGGTTGGAAATGGCTGCCTCTGCACTCACAGAGGCCTGCACTCATCTCACCTTAAAACACCGCCGAAATCTAACATTTGTGCAGAGGCCTGCACTCATCTCACCTTGAAACACCGCCGAAATCTAACATTTGTGCTCCGGGTACTGGATCCTGCAGGCGGCCTCTGGAGGCTACTATGACCAGTGCTTGGCAATTCGCTGGATGAGAAAACGTTAGAAGAAAATACAAGAGAAGAAGTCATTACTGAGATATATATATATTTTTTTCCTCCCAGAAACAAAGCCTTTGTTACTTCTATAGGGTATATATACTGAAGAATTGCTCGCAAAAACTATGGATAAACGAAATCTGGTTGATTGATCAATAAAACTATCAGTAAACAGAGCAGATTTGCCGGAGGAAGATTGATGAAAGCAGCTGAATATATACAGGCCTTTCAAAAAACGGTGGTATTAATTCTATACTTTCAATAAACAG
Organism: Pinus albicaulis; assembly: GCA_034641835.2. Lineage (NCBI taxonomy): Eukaryota > Viridiplantae > Streptophyta > Pinopsida > Pinales > Pinaceae > Pinus > Pinus albicaulis. Next base: position 1,591,039,444 of record CM076584.1, on the reverse strand, counting down.
AGCAGATTTGCAGAGAAATACACAGGCCTTTCTATAAAACTAGGGTTTTAATTATGTACACAAACGAAGCCCAAAAAGTTGCACAACAGAGAGGATAGCTGTCAAATAAAATATGTGCCTGAAAATGGATCTGAATGTGGTGAAGCCTGTGTGACTCCTTTTAACTTTTGGAAAGTTGAGAAATTTGTTAAAAGTTTGGTTATTATCCATCTAGAATCCAGCAGGAGGTTACAGTCACGGAAGTTTTATAAAAGCTTTCCAGGCCAGGAGTTTTATACATAAAAGTTTATTTTATGTATGTTGGCTATCAAAAAGTATGATATGCTGGAAAATATGTTATATTTGAAGCCAAAAGTACAAAAGTATCATTATGATATGTTTTTAACCAACTTTATTATTTTCATAAATGAATTCATAACCATTTTACTTATTGATATTTATTAATATTTAATTTTAATATTTATATATATATATATTTTAAATTTCAATGTAGTTGTAATTTATTAAAAAAATTAATAAAAAAGAGATAATGTATGGAATATTATAATCTACTTATATTCATTAATATTTAATTTTAATATAATATTTTTTTAAGAAATATTTGATATAAATAAAAGAAAAAATAAATAGATGAAAATTATGAAATAATAATATTTAGTTTTATTATTAAATTAAATTAAAGTTATATATATACATATAGTGTTAATGTACGTATGCAATTGAATATCTTTATTATATTCTTACAAAGTTCAGGTTAACACTATCAAAATATGCTAGTGTTGAATATATTTGGAATCTAAAGTTCAATTATTTTATGATTAATAATTTATTCTGATTTTTATAATATTTAATCTTATAAATATTTTAATTTTTAAAATTTTAATTTTTGTAGTATTAAAATTATTAAAATTTTATTAATTAATTATTATAAAAATATAAAATAGAAATTAATTCTTTATCTATTATTTATAACTTTAAAGCTTATATTTTAAAAGTTTCTAATAACTAGTTTAAATTAGTTTTTAACTAAATCTTATTTTAATTAATTAAATATTTTTTTAATTAGCTTAATAAATAATTTAATAAAGACTCATTTTTAATGTCTAGTTCTGGACTTCGATACATTCTTACTATTTATTCTTTACTATCACATTAGTTGGTTCGAAACGTAGACCAAATATGTGATTAATTTCTTTACTATCACATTAGTTGGTTCGAAACGTAGACCAAATATGTGATTAATCTAAAAGACATTATAACTTACAATAATTTATTTTCCAAATTTTAATTTTAGTGATTTATATTCAAGAGATGTAAAATAAATGCATATAAAAATAAATCAATTTAGTTACTTAAATTCAAATTAGTGTATTACTAATGAAATTTGATTGGTAAATTATTTTTTAGCGGGACCCAACATAGTGAAGATGAATGTTTGGTAAACATTTTTATTTAGACAAAATCTAATAAAAATAACTAAGATAATAATTGTTGTTATTGTTATTATTATTATTAGTTAAGGTAATTTGACTTATCAAGCTACAACAAATATTCTACATGCAAATATATTCTTTTTCTTTTCTTTTCAAAAGAAACTATTCCAAAAACTATTATTTATGTGCATATTATTTTCAAGAAAACTAACTTATATTCTTTTCTCAAGAAAATAAGCAAACTAAATGCATATTCTTTTCAAGAAAAACATGACTAATTATCTTTATTTTTCACAGGAATTCTTTTTCAAAAAAAAAATATAATGGCTTCTTTATATGTGCAAGGTTCATACGCACTCATTTTTAGGAAATTAATTCATAGGAAATATACAAATATATCCAAGAAAAATAATTTTATTTTCTATACACAAATCCCTCCAAATGTTTTAAAGATCTAATGCAAATATTGCCAAAGCAATTTAATAAAATAACTTATATTTCCACACGCAAATCTGTGCAATATTTTCAAGAATTTGATGCATAGGAACCATGGAAAGATTCTCAAGGAAATTAATAAACTGATCTATATTTCCACACACAAACGTTTGCAATCGTTTCAAGAAATGAATTGGATCCTTATCTTTTTTTATGCAGAAGGGCGAAAATGTGAAGCTAGGTTACACTTTTGCGAGAATCGGGGGCGGAAATGTTTTTTCGGCAATAGTTCGGCCGAACTTTATGAGAAAGTTCGGTTGAACTCGTTCTTCCGTTTAGGTTGACGGCACACTGACGGCGTGGGCAAACATATTTTTTGTCGGAGATGGGAAAACATGCAACAAAAGTTCGGCCGAACTTTTACTCTTAAAATAGTTCGGCCGAACTAGTTCTTATAAATATATCGCCCGCGAAGTTCATTTGTTTCCCACGTTTGTGTTTCTTTGCTCTGTTTCTTTGCGCATTTTTGTGTTGCTGTTCTGTTCGGTGATCTGTTGCGGCGCTGCTGTTGGTCTAGGGCTGCTTCCGTCCGCTTTGTTGGTGATTATCTGCGGCGACTTTAAGCGAGCGAACTACCCGGTATTTCTCCTCCTCCTCTGCACCTTTATCAATGGGATTCACATGAAATCTACATGAATTATTCATTACCAATTATGGTGACAATCACCAAGTTCCATTTAGTACTAATTAAGCCTAGTGCATGTCATGCCAAGTCCAAAATGTTCTTTTTTTCATATAAATTGTTTTCGACAACTTTGGTATCACTAATGTCTTGCTTGTTAAAATGATGCTTGGATGCCTAAGTCAGTCCCACATATTTGAAGGCACTGTTGAAAAAAGAACCTTGTTGAAACATAAAATTTCCTCTTTGTGACCTCTCTTGAATCACAAGCTCCAGGGAACAACTGCTTCTCGGTCTCCTCTTCCGGTTCTCCACCACTTGGTGGTTGCCACCTTGCTAGAAGAAGCCTCACTGGATTGTTGTCCACTCTTTTTCTGATCGGCGCTGCCATGCAAGCCCACCTCTCTTACGGCCCCGAATCGCACTCCACTTCCCTTTCACGTGTAAGAAGTGTTCTTTTTTTTCATATAAATTGTTTTCAACAACTTTGGTATCACTAATGTCTTGCTTGTTAAGATGATGCTTGGATGCCTAAGTCAGTCCCACATATTTGAGGGCACTGTTGAAAAAAGAACCTTATTGAAATGAAAAAACCTTTTTGAAACATAAAATTTCCACTTTGTGACCTCTCTTGAATCACAAGTTCCAGGGGACAACTACTTCTCAGTCTCCTCTTCCAGTTCTCCACCACTTGGTGGCTGCCACCTTGCTAGAAGAAGCCTCACTGGACTGATGTCCACTCTTTTTCTGATCGGCGCTGCCATGCAAGCCCACCTCTTTTGGGACCCCGAATCGCACTCCACTTCCCTTCCACGTGTAAGAAGTAACCCTGGGCTTCATGGGAGTCTATTAGATTTTGGTGTTCACTTGCGTATATAGGGATTTCCTTTTCTATGTTAACTTTGGACTGTTACTGCAAATGTGCCTTTTGGAATTCTTGGTTTTAATTTAAGTTGATTGGTGTCATGCAGAAGTCAAAGCACTCATTGCTATAGAAATTTTGTCTTTACAACCAAGTGGGAACGAGAAACCCCAAAATTCCAAACAAAGCATCTATGCTATTAATTATGCTTTAAATTTCATTACTTTTTGCTGTAAGGTGTATGTTGAATTTCTAGTAGTATGATATGCATTCGGTTGCTGCAGTTGTTATTGTTCCTGTGGATCCATCAATTTCATCCGCTCTAGTTGATTCTTGCCTTGTGCATGGAATTTTACCACCACTATTAAGCTTATGCCATTACTGAGCCTTCTCTCGATTCCTCAACGCTGGAATGATTGAACTAGAATGATCTATTGCTGTAATGTGACTACATATTGTCTTTTATACTATTGTAATGTATTTCTGTATGAGACAGAATCTGATCTTTTGTAATGTGACTACATATTATCTTTTATACTGTTGTAATGTATTTTTGTAATGTGACTACATATTGTCTTTTATATGTGAATACATATTGTCTTTTATACTGCTGTAATGTATTTTTGTATGAGATAGAATCTGATCTTTTATACTTGATAACCTGTTATGGGTATATCAAGAGGATTTTGTATATGAACTGTTATCAATATATGAAACATGGTTTTTTCTCCTTTGAAAAAAGAGTTGAAATCATTCTAAATTCACATATGTTCAGTGGTATCACTGTTTCACTTCCGATATTATGTTGCTTACCTTGATGAACAGGTTGAACTCTGCTGGGATGCCTCTCTGTTTTTTGACTCTTTGCTCATACTGTCAAAGGCAGTTATATATTATATGGGCTAGACTGTATAGTTATTAGACTACATATCTTCATATAGAACTTGCAAATAGTATGATGGAAACCAAAAATAATAATGTATTAGGACATCACAACTTGCTAATTAGTTATTAAACTACATATCTTCATATAGAACTTGAAAATAGCATGATGGAAATGTGAACTTGCAAATAGTATGATGGAAATGTGGATCTCATGACTCTTCATGATTAATGCTTCTAGAAACCAAACATAATAATGTATTAGGACATGCTCCTTTAACTTGCAAATAGTATGGTCAAAATGTGGATCTCATGACTCTTCATGATTAATGCTTCTAGAAACCAAACATAATTTAATGTATTAGGACATAATTTAATGTATTAGGACATGCTCCTTTAGGCTTGGTGGAATTACCTTTGCTTTTTATTTCTCTCTTACACACATATATATATATGAAGAGATGATCCCATTTTCTTTTTTATTCATAGATCAAATGTCATATAAATACAAGATTTATCATAATGTACAATGATTCATTCCATATTATTCATAAATTTTTTCATTAAAAAATGAACCCTTTAAATGATGAACCTAGTTAATGCTTCTTCTTCATGAAGAAGACTACTTGATCTTTCAATTTGAATTTGATGATGGTCCTTTGTTATATTTCTTGACTACTTCAAATTATTGACACAGTCATATGCTTCTTGTTACTCTTTTTATTCTTTTCTTATATTGTATTCTCCTCCTTAGATATTGTGTACTCTCCCACATAGATATTGCACTCAATTTTGATGGTCCTTTGTTATCTTTCTTGACTGCTTCAAATTATCAAATTATTGACACAATCATATAGATATTGCACTCAATTTTGATGGTCCTTTGTTATCTTTCTTTACTTCAAATTATTGACTCTTGATCATATAGATATCATATAGATATTTCACTCAATTTTGATGGTCCATTGTTATCTTGACTACTTCAAATTATTGACACTTGATTATATAGATATTTCACTCAATTTTGATGGTCCTTTGTTATCTTTCTTGACTACTTCAAATTATTGACACAATCATATGCTTTTTGTTACCCTTTTTATTCCTTCCTTATATCTATTCTCCCCCTTATATATTATGTACTCTCCCACATAGATATTGCACTCAATTTCATAGGCTCTGAATCTTTTGAAGTCAAATATATTGTATTCTCCCCCTTAGATATTGTGTACTCTCCCACATACATATTGCACTCAATTTCATAGGCTCTTCTTTTGAATTCAAATAAGTGACAATAAGCTACAAGAACTATTCCTAATTTGTTTCTCACATATATATTCAAATGCTTCTCTAACAAGAGGCTTTGTGGGTATGTATTCCATCTTCATTATTTTCTCAAAGACTTGTTGTGTGAGGAAGTGGTACTCTATGATGATATGTAAATAGTGATTGAAGGAAGTAAAATATTTTATTTTTGAAATTATTATTACACTTCTATTGAAACACTTAATAGATATATAGATTTACATTAATATCTTGTAGAGCCCGTTTCATCCAAAACACTCAAAGAAATTTACCTTACCTTAATATCTTGTAGAGCCCATTTCATCCAAAACACTCAAAAAGAAATTTACCTTAATATATTGTAGAGCCCATTTCATCCAAAACACTCAAAAAGAAGTAACTACTATGTATTCCACTTCTACTCTAGATAGAGAAAGTAATGAATCTTTCTTGCTTAACCATTAAATCAAAGACTATTCCAAGTAGAATTATACATTGTCCACTTGTACTTTTCACAAGCCTAGTTGAATCTCTATATGTTGTCAATGTAAATTTCTCACAAGTAAATTTGTCAATGTAAATTTCTCAACTTCTACAAGTTCTATAGGCAGAGTCTGTAAAGGGCCAGGTAGCCTCTGGATCTTATCTTTTATGAAAGGTGACATATCTAGTAAATGCCCCTATAGTCAATCTCTGGAATAGATATAAATGGAAGTTCTTCATTTTAATACCCATAAAACACAACCACTTTAAGGTAAACTGTGTACATGTGTCATTTCTCCCACAAACTAAAGGCTTCCTCCCATTAATTTTAGATGTGAATTCTACCATAAACTTTTTAAGTCAAACTTTAAGATAAACCATGCACATGTCATTTGCAATAAATTTCAATTTAATATCTAAATTCACATATGTTTAGTGGTGTCATTGTTTCACTTTCGATATTATGTTGCTTACCTTGCTAATCAGTTATTAGACTACATATCTTCATATAGAACTTGCAAATAGCATGATGGAAATGTGAACTTGCAAATAGTATGATGGAAATGTGGATCTCAAAGAAAAGTCATGATTAATGCTTCTAGAAACCAAACATAATAATGTATTAGGACATGCTCCTTTAACTTGAAAATAGTACATGGTCGAAATGTGGATCTCATGACTCTTCATGATTAATGCTTCTAGAAAACAAACATGATTTAATGTATTAGGACATGCTCCTTTAGGCTTGGTGGAATTACCTTTGCTTTTTATTTCTCTCTTACACACACACACACATATATATTAAGAGATGATCCCATTTTATTTTTTATTCATAGATCAAATGTCATTTAAATACAAGATTTATCATAATGTACAATGATTCATTCCATATTATTCATAAAAATTTTCATTAAAAAATGAACCCTTTAAATGATGAACCTAGTTAATGCTTATTCTTCATGAAGAAGACTACTTGATCTTTCAATTTGAATTTGATGATGGTCCTTTGTTATCTTTCTTGACTACTTCAAATTATTGACACAATCATATGCTTCTTGTTACTCTTTTTATTCCTTCCTTATATTGTATTCTTCCCCTTAGATATTGTGTACTCTCCCACATAGATATTGCACTCAATTTTGATGGTTCTTTGTTATCTTTCTTGACTACTTCAAATTATCAAATTATTGACACAATCATATAGATATTGCACTCAATTTTGGTGGTCCTATCTTTCTTTACTTCAAATTATTGACACTTGATCATATAGATATCATATAGATATTGCACTCAATTTTGATGGTCCTTTGTTATCTTTCTTGACTACTTCAAATTATTGACACACTCATATGCTTTTTGTTACTCTTTTTATTCCTTCCTTATATCTATTCTCCCCCTTAGATATTGTGTACTCTCCCACATAGATATTGCACTCAATTTCATAGGTTCTTCTTTTGAAGTCAAATATCTTGTATTCTCCCCCTTAGATATTGTGTACTCTCCCACATACATATTGCACTCAATTTCATAGGCTCTTCTTTTGAAGTCAAATAAGTGACAATAATTTACAAGAACTATCCCTAATTTGTTTCTCACATGCTCAAATGGTTCTCTAACAAGATAATTTACAAAAACTATTCCTAATTTGTTTCTCACATATTCAAATGCTTCTCTAACAAGAGGCTTTGTGGGTATGTATTCCATCTTCACTATTTTCTCAAAGACTTGTTATGTGAGGAAGTGGTACTTTATGATGATATGTAAATAGTGATTGAAAGAAGTAGAATATTTTATTTTTGAAATTATTATTACACTTCTATTAAAACACTTAATAGATATATAGATTTACCTTAATATCTTGTAGAGTCCATTTCATCCAAAACACTCAAAAATAAGTAACTACTATGTATTCCACTTCTACTCACTCAAAAATAAATTTACCTTAATATCTTGTAGAACCCATTTCATCCAAAACACTCAAAAAGAAGTAACTACTATGTATTCCACTTCTACTCTAGATAGAGAAAGTAACGACTCTTTCTTGCTTAACCATTAAACCAAAGACTCTTCTAAGTAGAATTATACATTGTCCACTTGTAATTTTCACAAGCCTAGTTGAATATCTATATGTTGTCAATGTAAATTTCTCACAAGTAAATTTGTCAATGTAAATTTCTTAACTTCTACAAGTTCTATAGGCAGAGTTTGTAAAGGGCCAGGTAGCCTCTGGATCTCATCTTTTATGAAAGGTGACATATCTAGTAAATGCCCTTACAGTCAATCTCTGGAATAGATCTAAATAGAAGTTCTTCATTTTACTATCCATAAAACACAACCACTTTAAGGTAAACTGTGTACATGTGTCATTTCTCCCACAAACTAAAGGCTTCCTCAAATTAATTTTAGATGTGAATTCTAGACCATAAACTTTGTAAGTCAAACTTTAAGATAAACCATGCACATGTCATTTACCTTATGATCTTGTGTCATTTCTCCCATGTCATATATATATATATATTTTATTTTATTTTTATTTTATTTTATTTTATTTTATTTTTTATTTTTTATTGTTTTTTTCAGGGATAAGAAAACCATTAAATATGGTTGAAAAATGGAAATTATGCATAGAAGTTTCTTGCTATCCCAATCCAGGGAAAACAGTGATTACATATGTGCTTTCCAATATTGCGACTAGCAAAGTCGTCCGAAGGAAAATGAATATACCGGGAAGAACAACAAACAATTAGGCATATTATATTGGATTGATAGAAGGCTTGGGAACAACGATGGAGTATGGATCAAATGGAATTGTAGTTTTCAACAATTCTGAACTTGTGTGCAACCAGATGAATGGCGTGTGCCAAGTTAAGAAGGAGAGGCTAAAAGCACTGCATGGAATAGCAAACAATATTGTTAGCCAATTTCAATTTTTTAGTATAAGGCATTGTAGAAATGTGAATAAGATGTCTGTTAATCTATTGCGTGGGGCAATGCCAATTCATGATTCATCTATCAAAGATGAATTAGAATCATAAAGAGCAATGCCAATACAAGATTCGTCTCTCAAAGATGAATTTGTTTTGAGATGCTCTTCTTCAAAAATTCATGATTCATCTCTCAAAGATGAATTAGTGTTGAAACACTCTCCTTCAAAATTTATTGATGGACATTGTAACATATCTTGGATATGTGTGTGTTGTGTATTTATAAATGCGTCTTTTTTAATGACCATGTGTTTTTTTCAATTATATACCAAGTGTACTCCCACCACGCCATGTAAAGCGCAACTTGGTGAACTTCACATTTGCAACAAGTGGTGAACTTCACATTTTTATAAAATTAAAATGCGGGGACTTCAACAAATTTTTGTTTAAATGGAGTTTGTTTAAATGCAGTTTCACTTCTTTTTTAATGACCATGTGTTTTTTCAATTTTATACCAAGTATGCTCCCACCATGTAAAGCGCAATTTGGTGAACTTATCATTTTTATAATTTTTTTTTTGCTTAAATTGAGTTTCACACATCAATTAGTACTTTGAAAGTTGTGTTCTACATAATTTGTGTACACTAAATTATATTAATTTTCTGAAATTTATTTTGTGTAAATGTCCACCAATAGGTATATATATCATGGAGGATGAATGACGAAGATCAACAGAATCCAATATGGGGGATCAGGGATCGGGGGATGTTCATGGTATTTAAATATAATCTTAAATCTCCATACATGTGTGTACATATGGAATTGATTTTTTATTAACTTTGTGAGTTAAATTAGTTGTTAATAAGTTTTATTTTTTATTTTTTAGGAGCTAAGAAGAGAAGGGTCTCTACTCCATCCATGGAGCATGCCCATGGTTCACCCAGTCGTGGTATGGTTCACGCAATTTAATCAATGAATATGTACATGTATTTATATGTACACATGAATGTATTTTTCAATTGATTATAAATTCGTATTTGTTTATGAAGCTTCTCTCTCATCTCGAGAGGTTGGTGGTGGTTCAAATCCCCTTAGAGTGCCATCAATGAGTGTAGCAGGTTGCGTGAAGGTGGTGATATTTATTCCCTCGGAGGCCAATCAATGGCTAGTGGTGCTGGTTTTCAACAGGGTCGTTCTGGGTCTAGTTCTCAGCAGGGTCACTCTGGGTCTCAATAGTTTCAGGGTGGAGAAGATGCTAGCCAACCACATCAAGGTTACCATCAATTTCAATATTTTTTTCATTAAATTTGTACAAATTTTTTTACATGTTTTTTTTTCTAATATACGAAATTTTATATATATTTATGTAGAGGTTGAAAATGTTCCAAATATTGGTCAAAATAGACACAGGGCAAAACACTACATTCAAGAAGAAGGTTGTCTACCCACCACAACTTATCCGACCGAAATTTCTAATATACCATGGGAAACAAACATGGCGCACTGCACCTTACAAAGGTGTGAAAAACTTCATGCAAAATTGCGGAGAGATCTTGTGGCTTTGACTCTACCTGCTGAGAGTCGACAAAACCTCGAAATAGTTACACATTCATTGGGCGATATTGTAAATGTGTACAAAAATCTTGGGCCAACGACTGATACATTTTTAGAAGTGATGAGAAAGAGAAAGAAAATAGTAATGGGTCCCAATAAATGAGAGGATATAAAACAAAGAGTTACAAAAGATATGGCGAAGTCAATGTTTAATTTCAAGGAAGGGCCAAAAAGAAAAATGCTGAAGGTGCAATATTTCAAGCACCCAAATATAGCTCGCTATTTGTATGATAGGCACCTTGCGGCCTATGGAAGGCGCCCATGGAACGACGAGGTTCCTGTTTATTTTGCACAATTGTTTTATGCAGAATTTGTTTTGGGTATGAAACCCAACTACAATGACCTTCTGTCAAAAATTTTTGGTCCAGGGAAAGGTCGATTGTATGACCATAAGGGCACTAAGCGAGATGTGGAGTTGCCTCGCCCTGAGCCGCCATTGGTGAGTCGACATTTTTGGGTCGAAAATCTGCAGTCAGAGATGAATGCAACTTCTCAAATAAGTCGAGAAGTAAGGGATGTCATGATCGACAATGTTTACAGCAGATTGAGTGGATTCGATGTTTGTCTAAATCAACAAAGAGCACGTGAAAATGCACGTGCCAATTTTGTGTATTATACAGATGAAGAGATTAACAACATGAATGTTGAAGACCTCCGAATATATGTAAAAAAAAATTTCAATGGTTTTCAAGACCTAATTCTTCATGAGGAAGAGGGCACGGGAACAGTATGTGTTAATGACCTTAGGGTTCAATTATTTTAACATGTATACATGTGTATAATTTGTAATAAAAACATGTGTATGTACATGTATACATTTATTTGTATGTACATTAATCTTACAAAAATGTATCATTATATGTTAAAACACCATTTGCAATTGTCACGCATGATGAGTGACGAAAATGTTAATATCACATTCGGGACCTCTGGTTCAAACAATGCAGATGGGTCTCACCATCAAGATATGTTGGCAAATGTTAGTGTTTTTTAAGTGATATTTTTAAATAAATGTTGTACGATTAAATCCAGTGTTTTTTGGGAAGACTGCTCTTCCTTGGGAGATGTACCTTCTACTTCCTTAGGAGATGAGCCACAAGTATGGACAATTTTTCACTTTTAAAATTTATGTTTAAGTTATATATATATATATATATATATATATATATTCCACCTCAAAAAGTTCCATTAAAAATTGAGATATATATATATATATATATATCTTGAGTTATTTTAAATTTTTTGAATTTAGGTTCCTATAGAAGATTTCTTTAATCCACGGACTCTAGCAACGGAGATAGGAACATCCACACCATTTCAACCATTTGAACAAGTTGTCTAACTTTTTTTTTAATATTATTGAAAATAAGTTTATATATGTACACGTGCATTTTCATTTGAAATTTTTTAATATATATATGTGTGTGTGTGTGTGTGTGTGTGTGTGTGTGTGTGTGTGTGTATTGTACAGTTTGCCGTTGCAGATGTTCCCATGGGGGGGTGGGGTGGATGGAACTTGCAGCAGGTGAACAAATGGAGAGGGAACCTCATGAGGTATTGCATGATTTTTTATTTTTTATTTTTTATTTTTATTTTTATTTTTTTTATATTTTGTTTTTTACATGAAGTTATATATATATATTCTCACTCATTTTTAAAACATCAAATTTTAATGTTCAAGTACATGTGCATTGTGTACAGGTTTCCCATGCTTCGCATGATAGTGCGCGGATTGAGACCTTGATAGGAAAGACGCTACATCCATCTCTATTTGATGGACATGATTTGTAGTTTTGATTTCAATATTTAGATAGTCTTAAATCTACTTTTTTATATATTATCTAGATGCACTGTCATATATATATAACCTGATACAGTTTGATACTTGTGAGATCTACAATTTTTGGACATATTTTATTACAGTGTTAATATAATTTGTTTTGTTCCAAAAAGTTAAGTTTTGGATGGTTTTAGTACTTTTGACATGTGAATGTGAAGTAATGTTGTTATATAATTTGTTTGGTTTTTAAAACTTTTAAGTTTTGGATAATTGAACTACTAGTAATGTTGTCATCTATAAATTAATGTTTTGCTTCTATAAATTAATGTTTTGCTTCTAAACTACATTTGGCATGTTATGTAATGATGTGTTATAATTTGTTTTGTTTTTAAAACTTAAGTTTTGGATGGTTTTGGATGCTTGAAGTACATTTGGCATGTGATATAATGTTAAATGTTTTTATTGGATAGTTGAACTATAATTGGCATGGCATGTGAAGTAATGTTATGTATGATATAATCAAAAAGTTTTTAAAACTCAAGTTTTGGATGGTTTCAATCTACATTTGGCATGTGATATTTAATGAACATAAATGTTTAATGTTTTAATGTTGCACGATATATAATCAAAAAGTTTTTAAAACTTAAGTTTTGGATGGTTTCAATCTACATTTGGCACATGTGATATAATATTAAATGTTTGTATTGGATAGTTGAAATACAATTGGATGGCATGTCAAGTAATGTTGTGATATAATCAAAAAAAATTTAAAACCCAAGTTTTGGATGGTTGAAGTACATTAATCATGTGAAGTAATGTTGTGATATAATCAAAAAGTTTTTAAAACTAAGTTTTGGATACCATTTTAATCTACATTTAATGTAAATCCCTTTAATTTTGATTTAATGTTAAATGTTTTAAATGTTTTGATCTAATTTTTTGATGGTTTCAATCTACATTTGGCCTATGGAAGACCCCATGCATAGACATCGGATGCGTTGCAGAAGGGGAGGTGGGGGTAGGGGTGGAGGGGGCAAGAGTGCTGGCTCTCGCCCGCCTCTTTCAATCCATAACATAGGCGGGCACCCTCCTTCGGTATGCAGTGTTGCAAAATTCCATTTCACCAGCGCTATGGTTAGACCTCGAATTACGGTGACCATTTCTGTCTTTTTTTCAGGAGGAGCCCCAAGATGAAGGTGCCTCTGGTTCTAGGAATCGGTGGAGAAAGTCCACCATCCCAACCCATCAGCCCCAAGACACCAAGAAGTCAGTAGCTCTTCCAGTCAAATCCAGCTCGACGATCTCCAACAGTGATGGCGCAAGCAGTGACAACTCGGCCTGTGTGGAGAAAAAGCTCAAAGATGACTCTGGCTCCTCTTCCACTTCGGAGAGCTCCTCCCAGCACTCCAAGGGAGTAGCTGATGATCCGGAGGACTACAGTTGTCCAATTTTGGAGGAGAATCCTCCTACACACATCGATAGCTAGCCTGATGTCAGGTCCTCTTTAGCTTTTTTGAACTTTTATCATGTTTTGCAATCACTGTGCTTCTGAACACTCTATGTCTGCTGGTTTCCCGATATTGGGAAACATCTTCTGGGCTGGTTTCCCGGTCATGGGAAGCCCCTTTTCTGTTTTTTTGATTCATACCCCCTCTGATTGTTTTGATTTAATCAAAAAGAGTAAATAAGTAGTTATATGTATTTATCCCTTTAATTTTGATTTAATGTTAAATGTTTAAAATGTTTTGATATAATGTTAAATTTTTTTATCTAAGTTTTGGATGGTTTCAATCTACATTTTGCTTATGGAAGACTCCCATGTGAAGTATTGTTTTGATTTAATCAAAAAGAGTAAAGAAGTAGTTATATGTAAATCTCTTTAATTTTGATTTAATGTTAAATGCTAAATGTTTTGATATAATGTTAAATGTTTTGATCTACTTACATTTGGCCTATGAAGACTCCCATATGAAGTATTATTTTGGTTAATCAAAGAGTAAAGAAGTTGTACATTATTAGAGCAATTTTTGATTTAATGTTAAATGTTAAATGTTTGATCATTTTGTTTGGTTTCAATCTACATTTGCTTTAGATGGAAGACTCCATAGTATTGTTTTGATTTAATCAAAAGTTTTTTAAAATTCAAGTTTTGGATGGTTGAAGTACATTTGGCATCTTAAGATTTCTTTTGATCTCTACATACTCTTGTTTGAGTGAAAAAATTTCCGATAGGAAGAACATGGCTTTTCTAGAACATATATATATAGATCCAATACATATAACATTTTTCATCAATGCACATGTATAGAAAAACTACTTTCAGTTGATACTAGAGCACGTGCATGTACCAAAACAATTTGTACATGTGCAAACACTTGCACAAATAACATAAGAAACTCAATTTTTAGTTGAGTACTGGAAGTTCTAAAACATATTTAATCCAAAGAGAATAAATTGTTGGGCAGTTCAATAAAAAAAATTCCAATGGAATGCCATCTTCAATAATTCGTTCATGATTGGATTTTGACATTTTCCATTTCTTAATTTTTGTTTTTTTCTTTGATTGAACCTCTATCGACTTTATGTGTGCTGCACACTCCAAGTGACTATATTCACAACTTATGAAATTAGGTTCATAGTCTTCAAAGTAAACAAAATCCCCACTTTGATTAGTTTGTCTGAAAAAATAACCTTTCAGTATAATAGATCCTCTTTCATATTGAAATTCGTGATCATTATAGTTTTCTAATAATTTCATTTTTCGTTCAGTGCAACGCATCAAATAATACTTCACATTTTCATCGTTGTCAATAGGTGCAATTATAGTAAAAACATCTCCTGCACAATAAAACAAACTTAACAAAATTATACATATATTTAAATTTATTTCTAGATCTTTAAATCATTAGAAAGCAATTCAAATGTTACCTTCTCTAACAAGATCAGAAACTCGATCACCATCGGATGATATTGTAGTTTCCTCTAATTGCATTTCTTCAAACATTGCAACAGACATTTTGCCCTTTATATTTAGCTCTGTATGTTTCCAATCGTTTACATACATTTTGTTTTCACAAACGTCATTGGATGTTGTGTTGTCTATGCAAACATGACAAAAACAAGAATATTTTATTTTATCCAATGCAAACACATTTCTGGACGACTTTGTTTTAATTGAATGCAATTTTCTAGTCCCTTTTATTGTTTCAACGTCATTTCCAATTGATCTATCTATGTCTTCGATCCCAATATGCCAGAAAAACCTTTATATGGAAAATTCAAAGAAGAATGTAAATATGATATCAAAATACAATCAAAGATAATCATTGCACGATAAAATTAGATTTCCAATAAAAATTAAATTGAATGTACCTTCGCACTTCCCTTGATGGGTTAGTCTCATGGCTTAGAGCAGTGATGCACCATTGAACAACTTCTTTCGCGTCCACAAGTCGGCTTGCAGAGGGGTTCATTTGATATCTTTGAAGTGCTCTTTTTATGCATGCCCTTGCATTGTCATGTTCTTCTTTTCCATGGCCAGTCTCAAAGAAATTCCAACAATGTTTAATGCAGGTTTTCTTATGAAGACAACACAACCAAAAGAATGATCGTGCAGATTTGAATTGACCTGCGCATCTGTCTGACCATATCCAATGTTCATTGAAAGTTATTCCACGATTTTTCAAGGAATCATAAATTTTTCCAAAACAATGTTGTACAAAATATGTATCATGTGTATGATCGTCACTGATATAAAAGTGATATTATTTAATGATATGTCGATTTTCACTCGTGCTTTCTATATGATCGACGTTTTGTTCAGCATGTCTATATAGAATATGGATGAGCATGGAGACTTGGTCAGAATGATAGTATTCACTCTGAATTTCTTTTTGTGGAACAAATGTGTAGTTTTCTACAAAATCAATCACTGACAAAATGGTCTCTGGTGGAAAAAATTCACGAGATTTTTTGAATTGCAAGTCTTGCCATCAAGCTCTATGGGAATGCTTGGTGTATTTGTAAATTTCTGCCTCAAACTTTCTCAAAAAGTCTATCAGAAAAATTTCGTCTTCTAGTAATTCAATTCTTTTAACACTATTTGCACCTTGAATTGATGTATCGATATATTCATATCTCTTCCATTTCACTTTCATGTTGGACAATGATTGATCATTTATATCAATACGATATTTGTTTTGAAATTTAGTCAAATTTCCACAATCATCGCATTTTTTACCACCAACACATTTCTTTTTGTAAAATAGTTCATCGCTTTCTCTTTCATATAGAATTTGAGATATGAATTCACGGATAGTGGAAGGAGGAGGTGAATCCTTCCATAATGTTCTACCGAAATCAAGGAATGTGTCATAATATAACTCAAATTCCACATGATAACGACAACAACAAGTGTCGCGTATGGTGATAGGTTTTACATACCATGGTTTTTGTTAAACAAAAGCACTGATTGAAACATGAATTTCACGATTCTCTTCTTTGAACTTGTTGAATAACTCTATCTGAGTGGTTTCAAATAAATATTTTTCATGTTCTTCGTAGTGATTTCGTGTTATTCTTCTTTGCATCACATGCTTTGTAGTTAGCGAAGAATGCGAATTGTTCTTCCAATATTCATATATTATTTTTTTAACATTTTCTCCAAGTCTATCTTTATATGGTTGCCTACAAATAGCTCTCCAACCAGCGAGTTCGTCATTTACATCTATTTGCAGCCGAAATTTCTGATGTTTGTGCAAAGTTTTTCGCGAGGTTCTTAATGCTCGTGCCATAGATGTTACCAAACGATTCTCTTTAGTACTTGATGAAACCATTGCCATATGTATTCCTCTATGTATAATTGAAACATTTTTCTGTCTAGATCTCCTAATTGAATTTATAGCACTACTTATATTTTGTATCACATTTTCCTTCATTTTTTTTTTTAATCTTTGGTTGATTTTCGAATACCCAGTAGTGTCATAGCTTCTTTTAATTTCCTTAATGATAAGAGACCTTTCAACATTTGAGCTTGAACTTTCACCAGCTCCTTTATGAAATACGTTTCAAAAATGCAGTTAACACGATATCGTATATAATGGTCAGGTTTTTTATCTCCATATGTGTGACTGTCAACATTTTCTAACATCTCATCATTGACACTAATTTCATCTATACATATTCGAATAAATAGTACATTATAAGTTTACATATTCAATAAATAACTAAATTAATAAATATATGTATAAAATTTCAATAATATGTGCATGTGTTCAATATATATATATATATACCTTGTGATTCAATTTCTTCACTTGAATTCCTTTCAATATTTTCACCATCTTCAATCATTGGTTCAATATCTCTTTCACTTTCTCTTTCAAAATTTTGTATCTCCTTCGATTTCCCATGATAATAGAGTATGAAGTTCAAAAAATTTCCTTGAAAAATTTAGACAATAACTCAATTAGAAAAAACGTCACAAAAGAATTAATTTTAAAAAAAAAAGCTCATTTTAAATTTTTTGCAAAAAAATACATACTCTAATCCAAAACACTAACTTTAAAAAATCTGAGAAAAAAATGTCTTATAAAAATGAAACGAAGCTCAAAATATTTACTTCAACTCAAAACACGTACTCTAAAAATTCGAAATTAAGCCCAAATCTATACTTTCAAAAAAAATGAAGAACAAAAAACATCCAAAAAAAATGTATCACATACCTCCAAGAAATGTTCTTTGAATGTACATCCAAAAAAATTTGCTTAAACCCAAAACAATTTTTTGCAAAATCAAACCGCTTCCAACAAATGTCTTCCAAAAAAAATCCTTAAACCCAAATCTCCAAGAAAAGTCTTTAAACCCAAACCAAAACCTTTGTAAAATTAGAACAAATGTGTGAAATGTAAAAACCTTTGTAAAATTAGACCAAATGTGCGAATGTGCGAAAATTATGAATGATTTCGCAGCAATTTATATTGCCGCAAAATGTTTTTTTGGAGGGGCTCCGAGAAATTTCCCGGCAGACGGAAAGGTAGGCAGAAGTTCGGCCGAACTTTGAAAAAAAGTTCGGCCGAACTTGGAAAAAAATTTGGCTGAACTATTAAGGCGTGAGACTTAACAAACGGTTTGCGCAAAAACTAGTTCGGCCGAACTTTGTAGAAAAGTTCGGCCGAACTAACGCGTCACCAATTACGCAGGTCCGAGCTCTGAATACATTTCTGTAGCTTTGGACTAATTAAACTCCATGAAACATTCTGAATTAACTGTCGGAACCAAAACAAGCATTTTCATAATTGAATCTACTTTCAGGAAATATAACTTTTATGGAATTTCATAAATATTTACTAATTTTAATTA
This sequence comes from Pinus albicaulis, assembly GCA_034641835.2. Taxonomy (NCBI): domain Eukaryota; kingdom Viridiplantae; phylum Streptophyta; class Pinopsida; order Pinales; family Pinaceae; genus Pinus; species Pinus albicaulis. The sequence continues at coordinate 1,591,020,708 of CM076584.1, read as the reverse complement.
ATTTTGTAATAAAACGGGTGAAAACAATTTCTAAGGGTCATTGTGATTCAGTGAAATCAAAATTCTGTATCTCCCAAAATACATTGTAAAAAAAATGAAAAAATTATGGGGCATTACATTGGTATGTCGTCTCTAATGGGTAGCTTTTATATTTTTAGTTTATAACTTATATGTTAAGAAATTTCTTGCGTCACGAAACATACTCAAAATATGCAATTTTTTCATATTGGACCAGTTCAAAAAATTCTAGTAATTATGATATTCATCCATTGGCTTTGTAAATATGACGAAACTGAAGTAGACTCTATCTAGATTGTTGTAACACATTTTGTTTTCTTAAAAACACAAATTTTCAAAGAATACAACATTGCGTATTAACATGAATTCTTATGAATCCTTTGATTGTTAAAAAACACACATTTAAAGAAACACTATGTTGACATATCAAATGTGCATAAAAAAATTCCAAAAAATAAGTAATAGAAAGTTAACAAAATTTCTGACAACTTTTATTTTTATCGCAAAATGAAATTCTAAACAAAAAAACTGTTATAGTTTGTAGAAAGTTGAAGAATCGAAAAAAAATGAAATTTTTTTCTCAAAAAAGGGCAAAAAGTGTAACCCAACTTCACATTTTCACCCAGAAGATTCCTATGCAATTTTTTCAAGAAATAACATGGTTACTTATATTTTTATGCAAAATATTCATATGCATTTTTTTCTTCCAAAAGACTAGCACAATTAATTTATCTTTTACCATGCAGTATTTTCCAAGAAAAATAATGTGGCTAATATTTTTATGCAAACGATTCATATGCATTTTTTTTCAAGAATATGGATATTTTTTTAATGAAAAATATTGTATACAATCTTTTCTTTCAAGAATAACATGGATACTTATATTTTATGTGCAATATCCATGAAATAGTATGTTCTTATGTAATATAACTTTCCTTTTCCCCGCTCCTTGTCTACGCTAAGCTTAGATGGGTAAAATAACAAGCTCGTAGGGTGAAGTCTACATCCATGTATTTTTTAATAATAATAATAGGACTAGAGTTTTAAATGACCCAAATTCAACACCATGCATTTTTTGTCATTTTGGCAGAGAAGGGCACGGGAAAAATGGTAGTGTGGATTCTCCAAGAAGAATACCAAGATCTAGACAAAGGAAGAGAGAGTCAAAACATTCAATTGTAAAAATTATAAATATGAAGACCCCAATTAAATTCGATTTGGAGCCCTGTGTTTAAGGATGGAGGCGTTCACCATATGAAATTACCCCTTGGAATGAAACCCTTACTAATTTCTAGGAAGGAAAGGATCTTATACTGAACTATAACTATAACTAAACTCGAATCATTCGAACTAAAACTAGCTCCTCAAACTAAACTCTAATCCTCTAACTTACTTAGGAATTCTCTCTAACTTGGATAGGAACAACAACAAGGAATAATCATTACTTCTCATTAGTAGTCAACTACAAGCAACAGGAATCTATCTCAAGCTTTTGTCCAACCTGTGCCTCTGCGAGGAAATGACCATGCTAGAGAAGCATGGTCATTTGAATTAGATTCCTTGCAAGTTCGGCATGTGCCTCTGCGCGTGTATGACGTGGATGCACGAGTATGTGGGAGAAATATACATGGCACGCCATAATGTTAAGAAGATGAATGCAAACATGAAATTGTTATTCTTCTAAAAGAGAATGAAGAAGAACATTTTCAATTTTGTAGAAATTTGTTTAGAGTGTTAGCTAGTAAAGTTGAGCACAAACATCCAACAAGGTTATTGCGACCCATGATATATTAGAGTCTAAATGGTAATTTATATCAGTGGATTTCATCGTGGGACTACTAATGACTACAAGGAGACATGCTACTATATTTTTAGTGGTAAGCATGTTGACCAAAAGCACCCATTTTATACTACTAAAGAATACATACAAGGCACTTGAGGTAGCCAAAGTTTTTATTGATGAGATCGTGAGATTACATGGAGTGCCAAGGAAGATCATATTAGACAGGGAGAAATGTTTATAGGAAGGTTTTGGACCAATTTCCAATAAGCCTTGGGAACTTTGTTAAACTTCAACACTACTTATCACCCTGCGATGGATGTTCAAATAGAGAGGACTAATAAAATCCTTAAGAACATGCTATGAATGTATGTGATGGATAAAAAAAAAGACGGGAAGAGTTTTTACCATTGGTGGAATTTTATTAGAATAACAATTATCAGAGTTCCATCAAGATGGTGCCATTTAAGTTCCTATATGGGAGACCTTGTAGAATGCCTCTCAATTGGGATCAAATAGAAGATAAAGTATCAATAGGACTAGAAATAGTACAAGAGATGGAATAAAAAATGACCATGATTAAGGGAAGGCTAACAGAAGCGCAAGATCAACAAAAGAGCTATGGAAATTTTCATCAGACTGATTGAAGTTATGAAGTGGGAGATAGGGTGTTTTTGAGAGTAAGGACCCAAAAGAGCACCATAAGGTTTGGAAATGGAATGAAGTTGTCTCCATGGTTTGTGGGAAAATTTGAAATTATAGATAAGAAATAGACAGTAGCATATAGGCTTGCTTTACCTACATCATTAGCTCATATGCATGATGTGTTCCATCTGTTTATATTACATCATTATGCTTTAGATACTTTGAATGTTATTGTATTGAGTCACTTGCAGGCCTTAGATGAGGGAACGATGATGGTTGAGCCAGTTCGCATACTGAACCACCAAAATTTATAACTTTGGAAATGATTGGCGAAACAAGTGAAGCTCTAGTGGGATAGTTACAATCCCAATTATACTACTTGCGAGGATGCGAAGGATATGCGTCACCATTTTCCTTTCCTATTATGAGGACTTTGAGACAAAATATATAGTCAAGAGGGAGTTTATGTATTGCTTCGCTCTGGTTGAATGACTTCGATATTACATTAACTTTGATACAACCTTAGGGATCATACATTATTCTTTGAGGACCTAAGGTATTTTACTTTTATTATCAGTGATGTGATAATAATTGTGATGTACTAATTTGATGTTATCATAATTTGATGATGGTTGTGATGTACCTATTTGATGAATATGTGTAATCTTATTGATGAATTCATTTTGTTTTATTATTTACATATTTCGAGGACTAGATTCTTACTTACAGTTAATGAGTATGTTGATGATTATGTCATAATCATAATTCAAAACGTATAATTATATCTCTAATAACATTATGAGCATATATTACTGATGATTATTTTGTGGTAGGAGACCGCTTGGATGCACCTGCATGTGATGAGTCAATGAATTTTGGTTTGATCGATTACAGACTATTGAAAATATAATTTGAATTTATAAGTGATATTTTACCATGATTACTAATGGCATGATAGTGCTTGTAGGCACATGTCAATTTCTTGGTTGTGTGACTTACACATTGGTGATGGAGCTATATAGAAAAAATGTAACATCATGGGAGGGGTGGGATAACGTCTTTGATTCCACTCGCTAGCACTCCCATTATGACTTGGGTTGGAGGGTGTTGGGATACCTTTTCCTTGAGGCACGTGATGTTGTGAGGGTGGACCTAGGAGTGGGTCACTCAAGATGATTTATTGGGGGCATTCATCAAGGTGGATTCCATGATCCTACATCACCATTAGTCTCACCAAGGAGGGATACATTGGAGATGATAGTGGTATTTGTAGTCACCCCAAATTCCCCCCTTCATAATCACAAGATTCCTAAAAGGAAAGCACATGACACCCTTAGAACTTTAAAGATAAGTTATTGAAGGGCACGACTGAATTAGCACCCTTGGAATCATGAAGGAAAAATTGAAATATAACTAAGGGTTGATGATCATGTAATGATGAGCACCAATTCACATAATGTTGTAAGTGGGTTTTCATAATCAAATTAAGTAAATCAAAAGTAAAACTTGGGAAAATGGAGAATAGGAAGAATTATAAAAAATGGAACAAATGAGTAACTCAACCCTCTTGATTTTTGGACAAACCTTAAGCATATAATGTGTATTAAAATAAATCCAAAGTGTGTAACCTTTATAATAACAAAATGGGAAGGGGACAAGAGTATAATTAGAAGCATTAATCTAAGGATAGTTTAACTTTATTAAGAAAATAGGTTTTTGTATAAAAATTAAAGAGTAATAATTTAAAATTACAGAAATTTAATTTCACGAGAGACCCTTAAGGTGGGAGGAGCACAACACATAGATCTCCATCCAAGTTTTCAACTTAAGATAAACTAGGGAGTAGTTGGGGAACACATTTGAGACTTACTATTTGACTTCGATAGTGAACTCAAACTAAGAAGTATAAAAGGGGATCAAGGGACAAATAGTAGAATAAATATGGAATCATGTTGGGGTGAAGGAGAACGTACTTTTCAATAATAAATTAAGTACTTAATTTAAAGAGAGCCTTGGTGATAAGTTGACCCATGGATATGTGAATAATCTAATTATTAGATTGATAAAAATAAAAAAAATTCCCTGAATTGACAAGTGTCATATATGAATCCTCATATAAAAGAATCAGTAGTCTATGATAGAGGGGCCTCTCTTTTCCCTACTGTTAGATGGCTATTCTAATGCTATTGTGTTTAGAGTGACTATTGAGTTCTATAGTGATTTTGGTGAAGTGGAGGCTCTTGGAGTGGGAAATCTTGAGCCAAATTTCTATCCTCCACTTGTTAGTGTTATTCCTCTATTGGAAATCCACATTGTAGCTCGAGGGCCTGTGGAGAAGAAGAGTACCCAAGTTGTAGATTGGGGGGTCAACAGGTGAGTCGACAATATTCGATCGGGACACATAAATCTCCACACATGTACAAGGACTATGTCAATGGAGTGCAAGGGTAAAAAAAACTAAGATTGAGATTCCATTTCTCAATGGTGCATGGTATCAATGGTTTTCAAAAAGGTATCCTTGTGATAATGTTTTGTTGTAATAAATTCTCGGATTTAAAAATTTAAGGAAGTGATGTATATTTGTAAATTTCTTAACCATTGGTATATGTTTTTTCCCAAGGAAAAATCATGATTTTCATTAATTTTGAAAATTACATGTTGTAGATGCATTGCATATGCATTTGCTGTGACTATGGTCACGAAGATATAGTTCATCAAAATTCCCCTTTGGGGTTTACATCAGAGTCTTGTACTAGCATAAGTACCATAATTACATTATTTTAATCGGAGTATCAGGATCTTCATTCAGGGCTATCAAAAACTATCAAAAATTGTCAAAGTCAGATCAGTTGTTCTTCAATATCCGACTGTTCTATGAAAGGTCGGTGATAATAGCTGAAGTGTTGAGTGTCATTATGCTCCTCTATGTGCAAGAGCCCCCTATGTTGGATCGTTGCCTCCTTGGAAAGTTTGTCGGAATTGCTGTTGCGCTCCTTGTATATATGAGAGCAAGATATAGATGAGAATTGGTCTTTCAAACGCCATATATCTTCCAAAATAGATTGTAGTGTGTGAACATGACAAAGTGTAGAATTTTTGAACTAGTTTATGATTATTTTAAAGTCTCAAAAAACTTGAATGTGCAGAATGTTGTGCTCTAATGCAAACTATAGGAGATGGTGGAGAGTAATAAGCTCAGTAAAATTGTTTGTACGAGGTCCCAGACCCATTTTGAATCTATAGGAATGATGATGAGAAAGGTGAAGTAAAGCGTTGCCCCCACATCCCATGGGCTGAGCATATCCATCGAAGAAATCCCAAGGCATGTTGAAATTGATGATCTCTGGTATGATGTTTAAAGGAGTTCTGGGAGGCTCATCATCGAGGATGCTTGAGACGTTAGATATAATGTTAGATGAAATTAAATGCCAGATTGGGGGACGATATTTAAATATAGATGCATTCCTGGCCAGCTAGATGCCCCAGCTGATAAGAAGTGGGAGGCATCTGACTTTATTTGAAGAGGTTGAGTTCCACCAGTACTGCCATGCCTCTTTTATGTTCAGGCCCTGCCAATTAAGATTGATACTCAGATTAGTAGTGATAGATGAACAGAGCGCAGCAGAAGATCTGCAATGCAGAAGGAGGTGGTCAATGGATTCAGAGTCATTTCGGCAAAGAGAGCACCAGGAGGGACCATGAATGGATCGTTTAAGAATATTATCCATAGTAGGTGCGATGTTGTTAAGTGTACACCACATAAAGAGTCTAGTGCGCGAAGGAGCCTTAAGCTTCCAAATAAGGTGCCACCACCAATCCTGTCTTTGTGGGAGGTGATCCAGGTATATATGCAGATAACCTTCCTTTGGAGTATATATCCCAGATTTAGTGGGGGCCCATATGATTTCATCATCTCCTGTACCAATTCGAATGTGAAATTCCTCTAGAGATGATGTATAGTTCTGCCACACATGATGCATATGGCCCAGAAGTCCGAGCTAGTTGGCATATTTCCATCCCTGTGAGAAGAGGGTTGTGGTTAGTGGCTCCGCTATCTGTGTAGTATAATGAATGCCCCACCCAGACAGATAGTTGATAACATTAGGAGGGAGAGAGTGTGCATTCCCATTGCCAGGCTAGGGATCAATGCCAATGCGAGCTTGGTTCCCAGATCTTATTCTCCATGAAAGTCTGTTTCTGATATGTGGTAGAGATGAGATGACCGCCTTCCAGATGGATGATATATTGTGATGACTCCAAGATGGCAACCGAATCCAATTAATGATTTTCATTGGCTGGATGTACTTAATATAGACCACATGCGTCCAGAGATTCTTAGATGTCATGATTGCCCATCCCATTTTTGCAGCAAGGGATTTTGTAAAGATTTCCATGTTTTTTATTCCCCATCCTCCCCATTTTTTGGGGAGTGCAAGGCTGTCTCATTTTACCCATGCAAAAGTCTGTCCCTCTCTATTTTCATTCCATAGGAATCTGCTGCATATTCGTTGAATGCAAGAGATGATGGCCCGAGGTATCCAAGCTAATGAAATCCAACACACAGGAGTGGCTTCCAACACGGATTTAAGAAGAGTTAACTTGCCAGCCCGAGATAACCATCTGTTGTGCTAGATATTTATGCATTTTTCCAATTTCGCAATAAGCCAATTCCAATCTGCTATGCGATAGTCAAAGGGTTTCACTCAAAAACCAAGATATCTGAGTCCATCCTGAGGATTCAAAGAGGGAAAGGGAAATATATTAAGGGCCAGTCCTCTTTCCTGGAGGGAGCATCCATTGATTGTAATGGTAAATTTTGTAGCATTGCACACCATGCCCGTGGCTCTGCTGAAATCTGCAAATACTGCTGCAAATGATATAATATCACCTATAGATCCATTGAGAAAAATGATGACGTCATCCACAAATAGAAAATGTGTGAGGGTGCATCCTTCAGCGATTCTGATACCCTGCAGTCGACCCAAGCGTTTCTCATTCATGATCAGTCTACTAAGAGCTTCCATTATAAGAATAAAAAGGAGGGGAGAGAGGGGGCATCCTTGACAGAGTCCTCTTTCAGAGTGGAAAAAGGGGACATAGAGCCATTGATGAGTAAACTGAAGGAGACATTGGTGATACAACACATGATCCATTTGATGAAATTGTAGGGGAAGCCCAAGTGCGTGAGAATCATGCGTATGTAGAGCCAATTGGCTTGGTCAAAAGCTTTTGTGAGGTTCAATTTGAGGATAATGTTTTTGAGCTTTTTGTGTTTAATATAGAGCAACACCTCTTGTGCAGTGCCAATTGCTTCTTGAATCTGGCGATGGTGAAAAAAAGCAAAATTTTCGGGTGAAATGTGTTTAGAGAGAATGGGCTTTATGCAATTCGTGATGATTTTATAGATGCAATTGTAGAGGGATATAGGACGAAAATCAGAGAAATGTTGAGGATCATTAGTTTTGGGAATAAGGGCAATGAAAATGGAATTAAAAGCACCATATAATCTGCCAGTAGTGCGACATTCTTCAACCAAATTGAGGATGTCCGGACCCATGATGTCAAAGAAAGTCAAGTAAAATTCAATGGGCCATCCATTAGGGCCCAAGCTTTTATCTTTCTGGAACCATTTCAGAGTGTCCTCAAGTTCCTGTAAGATGACCAGTCTCATAAGCTGTTCCTCTGCATCCTGATTCACAAATCGTGGGAATAGGCCAACCACTCGAATAATCTCGGCCAAATTTGTGTTATCAGGGGCTTTATATAGGTTGCGAAATGGTCAATTCCCATATGATCCAGTTGATGGAAGTTCTGAGCTTGATTACCCTGCTGATCTGATAGTGACCATATTGTGTCGATTTCTTTACGTCCATTCGCAAAATGGTGGAAGAATTTGGTGTTCTCATCCCCAAATTTTAGCCAGATGGCCCTGCTTCGGGGGAACCAACCCTCTTCTTGTTCCTTGAGGATCCAGTTTCGATCAGAAATTAGCTGAGAGAGTTGTGATATTTTATCCTCAAAGAAAGTCCCAGTTCGCAGGGAAAACTCAATCTTAGCTATAGTCTTTTCAGTTTTGTTTAGGGTGTCCTCATCTTTTGTCCTTTTGTCTCTGGCCCATGTTTTTGTAAGGTTCTTGACTTCTTTCATTTTCGCAACAAATATAGATGAGGGTGATACTATAGGTTCAGAAGGATGGGCAGTCCAATACCTGGTCACTAGATTAATGTATTCAAGACAATTCAACCAAGTAGCATTGAATTTAAAAGGACTGCAGGGCTTTCTTCATCTAGGAGCAAGTTCCATGTATATAGGAGAGTGTTCGGATATTCCTCCAGTGCCCACCCATTGACGATATGGTATTCCTGTGCTAGTGAGTGCTTCGTGTGTCATGAATCGGTCGAGCCTTTTGGCAACCAAGGCATCCCCAATCCTGTGATTGCTCCAAGTGGGGTGTCTTCGGGGCATTGGAATGTCAATCAGATGGTGGGACTCAAGAATATGTGCCATATCGAAAGTCACAGGATCAACATTAGCATGGGGACCCCAAGATTCAGCAAGTCCCAAAGAAAAATTGAAATCCCCACCTATGACAAGGTTATGAGGTGATAATAGGGGGGAGTTGAGGAGATTATTCCAGAATGGTAATCGAGATGAGTAAGGAGCATATATGTTGATGAGCTGAAACTTTGATCCAAGATCAGATGAGAAGATGTCCACCTCGAGGAATCCTTCCCCACCCCATTGATTCAAAATTCACATTGATCTGGGGTTGGAACCAATTAATACACCACCAGATCGACCGTGAGCATCCAAAGTCTGGAAGTTCCAACCTGAAAAGATAGCTTGGAGGTCAGTAATGACATGTGCAGAGGAATCAAGTGTTTCTTGAAGGAAAATAACATCTGTAGGAGTGTTGTGCAATAATCTTCGCAGGGCCAATTTATTTTCAGGGCTGGCCATCCCTCGACAATTGAAGGATAGGATTTTCATGAGGTAACCATGGGCTGGGTCTTCCTCGATCTAAGGACCCTTTCAAGTGTATTTTGTTTGCCATCAACAATGTCCAATCTAGCTTGGATAATAGCCTTGGATATATTAGAGTGTCGCCCTCAGCTAGGTTTTGATCGATTAAATTATATCTGTCTGAGACCTCCAGTCTCAGATGTGTGAGAATGTGTGAGGGAGAGGGATCAGAGCATGTAGGGATGGGATGTTGAGGAGTCCGAAGATGGTTCCGAGGGAGGGTGGGAGGGGAGAGGGTTAGGGAAGGAGGGAGGGAGCTCTGATAAAATTGGGTGGGCGGAGGGGGTGGGACAGGTCACCATAGTGTAAGTGTCAGCGAGTAGGGATGATGAGGTGAAATGAGTGTTTGAAGAAACAAATGCAGATGAATTAATAAGAGAGATAGGAATAGGGGATGAAGAGTTACCCGATGCAATTTTGGCCGCCACAGCCCGAGCCCTTGTCATCCGGGGGGAGGGAGGTTCGAGAGGAGCAAAGGAGGGCTTGGGCCCCGACACAGACTTCCTCCCTTTGCGTTGGTCTGCTGCAGTAGAGACGGTCAGGGGAGCTGTCGGGTTCACCGTAACCTGGACCTGTTCCGAGTTACCAACTACTTTAGGACCCATCAAGAGTGGGAATTCCTTGTATAGATGCCCAACTTCACAACATCTGTGACATATATAGGGGACCCCTTCATAATCAAGGATTTGTATTCTAAAAAAGTGCTTTCATCTTAGAGTGATAGCCTCCTCTAATCCCTCCTTAGTATTCAGGTGTACTAGTATCCTAGCGATTGTCATGATCTCGAAGGTGAGATAGGACTTTTCATGATCCAAGTAGGTGCCCAGAGTATTACCATTGTGGCGCAAGATGTCCTCAGACCAGAAGTGTAGGGGTGCCTAACCCAAATAAGACCTGCTTCAATTTTTTCTCTCTCAGGGTTGAATAGGGGGCTTTATCTTTTGAAAATAACAGGTGCCTTTTCAATGTGCCATAGTTTCGAAAGGACCCATGCTACCTTCTCTGATCGGTGGAATCAGAGAGCGAACCAGCCACGAGGGAGGATAAATATCCATGGTAGCTCTTCCATGATAGGCCCCCATATCTCATTCGTACAATTGCGTATTCGAGTGAGATTGTATCTTCACCCCCTCACATGTCCCATAGGACTCTATCTGCAGTATCAATTACTTTGCCCATGTGCAACCCTACCCTGAGGGTTAGGTCGAAATTTCGATTGCCCTTCTTTATGCAATTCAAGCATTTATTTCCTTTGAGCAGATGGTTAGGGTTTTGTTGGCCAAGGTGAGGGGTTGATCCGATATCAGTGACAGTAGAAATTAGGTCAACAAGCGGAAGGGTTACAGGCGGGGCATCAAAGTAGCCCGATGTTGCGGGAGCAACTCTTGAATGGGTCGCAATCACCGTAGGTGCGATCCATGGCTTAGGGGCCTGAGAGCCAAAGGGTCCGCGGGGAGGAGAAAGAGATGTTCCTTGAAGGCATACAGAGAGGAAGTTAAAGGAATCTGGCGAGAAGACTACTGGGTCAGATGCCGGCGAGGAGCTCTGAGGGAAGGATGGGAGATCGATTGTCCTGAAAGGCAGAGAATTAGAGGTCAGAGGTGGTTCGAAGAGGCGATGAGGGAGTGGAGGAGGAAAACAGGGACCAGCAGATGCCGCCTCAGGAATGTTGAGGGCCAGCGGGGCATGAGGTGGTACGGGATAAACGGGAGATCCCCAGATGTCAACGCCTTCTAATGGGTCCAGTGAATAATCCACCTTCTCATATTCTATAGCTCTCGAAGATAGCCCGACAAATTCACGCTTGTTGTTCGCCTGTCATCGTAGCAGCTGACCCGGAGAAACGGATGGAGTCACAACGAACTTGCTGCAGTCTTTTTCAAAGATTCCCCTGCACAAACCCTAGACTTTCGCAATAGATGTTAATACGCAATGTTGTATTCTTTTAAAATTTGTGTTTCTCAGAAAACAAAATGTGTTACAACAATCTAGATAGAGTCTACTTCAGTTTCGTCATATTTACAAAGCCAATGGATGCATATCATAATTACTAGAATTTTTTGAACTGGTCCAATATAAAAAAACTGCATATTTTGAGTATGTTTCATGACGCAAGAAATTTCTTAACATATAAGTTATAAACTAAAAATCTAAAAGCTACCCATTAGAGACGACAGACCAATGTAATTCCCCATAATTTTTTAAATTTTTTTTACAATGTATTTTGGGAGATACAGAATTTTGATTTCACTGAATCACAATGACCCTGAGAAACTGTTTTCACCCATTTTATTACAAAATTAATTAAAATTAGTAAATATTTATGAAATTCCATAAAATTTATATTTCCTGAAAGTAGATTCAATTATGAAAATGCTTGTCTTGGTTCCGACAGTTAATTCATAATGTTTCATGGAGTTTAATCAGTCTAAAGTTGCAGAAACGTATTCAGAGTTTGGACCTGCGTAATTGGTGACGCGTTATTTCGGCCGAACTTTTCTACAAAGTTCGGTCGAACTAGATTTTGCGCAAACAGGCTGTTAAGTCTCACGCCTTAATAGTTCAACCAAATTTTTTTCCAAGTTCGGCCGAACTTTTTTCAAAGTTCGGCCGAACTTCTGCCTACCTTTCCGTCTGCCGGGAAATTTCTCGGAGCCTTTCCAAAAAAACATTTTGCGGCAATATAAATTGTTGCGGAATCATTCATAATTTTCGCACATTCGCACATTTGGTCTAATTTTACAAAGGTTTTTACATTTCACACATTTGGTCTAATTTTACAAAGGTTTTGGTTTGGGTTTAAAGACTTTTCTTGGAGATTTGGGTTTAAGGAATTTTTTTGGAAGACATTTGTTGGAAGCGGTTTGATTTTGCAAAAAATTGTGTTGGGTTTAAGGAAATTTTTTTGGATGTACATTCAAAGGACATTTCTTGGAGGTATGTGATACATTTTTTTGGATGTTTTTTGTTCTTCATTTTTTTTTGAAGTATAGATTTAGGCTTAATTTCGAATTTTTAGAGTACATGTTTTGAGTTGAAGTAAATCTTTTGAGCTTCGTTTCATTTTTATAAGACATTTTTTTCTCGGATTTTTTAAAGTTAGTGTTTTGGATTGGAGTATGTATTTTTTGAAAAAAATTTAAAATGAGTTTTTTTTAAATTAATTCTTTTGTGATGCTTTTTATAATTGAGTTATTGTCAAAAATTTTCAGGGAAATTTTTTGAACTTCATACTCTTTTATCATGGGAAATCGAAGGAATTGTGCGAGAAAATATGATCGAAAAGGAGACCCTGAGGAACGTAAAGAAGAGACGAGACAATATCACAAAAAAAAGATAGAAGCACTCTCAAATATTGAAGGGGAAAATCAACCTCAACTAGAAATTGAAGCAGGTATGTAAATGTAAATATTATGATCTATTGATATATTTAAAATTTTCCTAGTGTAAAATGTGAAGCTTAATTTTTATTTGATGAACTAATTCAAGAAAAATATTTTGCAATGTAAACAGAGAGAAATATTCCTCAAAACATTAATGATGAGATACAAAATTTTGAAAGAGAAAGTGAAAGAGATATTGAACCAATGATTGAAGATGGTGAAAATATTGAAAGAAATTCAAGTGAAGAAATTGAATCACAAGGTATATATATATATATATATATATTGAACACATGCACGTATTATTGAAATTATACATATATTTATTAATTTAGTTATTTATTGAATATGTAAACTTATTATGTACTATTTATTCGAATATGTACAGATGAAATTAATGTCAATGATGAGATGTTAGAAAATGTTGACAGTCACACATATGGAGATAAAAAACCTGACCATTATATACGATATCGTGTTAACCGCATTTTTGAAACGTATTTCATAAAGGAGCAGGTGACAGTTCAAGCTCAAATGTTGAAAGGTCTCTTATCATTAAGGAAATTAAAAGAAGCTATGACACTACTAGGTATTCGAAAATCAATCAAAGATAATAAAAAAATGAAGGAAAATGTGATACAAAATATAAGTAGTGCTATAAATTCAATTAGGAGATCTAGACAGAAAAATGTTTCAATTATACATAGAGGAATACATATGGCAATGGTTTCATCAAGTACTAAAGATAATCGTTTGGTAACATCTATGGCACGAGCATTAAGAACCTCGCGAAAAACTTTGCACAAACATCAGAAATTTCTGCTACAAATAGATGTAAATGATGAACTCGCTTGTTGGAGAGCTATTTGTAGGCAACCATATAAAGATAGACTTGGAGAAAATGTTAAAAAAATAATATATGAATATTGGAAGAACAATTCGTGTTCTTCGCCAACTACTTTTGCATGTGATGCGAAGAAGAATAACACGAAATCACTACAAAGAACATGAAAAATATTTATTGGAAACCACTCAGATAGAGTTATTCAACAAGTTCAAAGAAGAGAATCGTGAAATTCATGTTTCAATCAGTGCTTTTGTTCAACAAAAACCATGGTATGTAAAACCTATCACTGTACGCGACACTTGTTGTTGTCGTTATCATGTGGAATTTGAGTTATATTATGACACATTCTTTGATTTTGGTAGAACATTATGGAAGGATTTACCTCCTCCTTTCACTATCTGTGATTTCATATCTCAAATTCTATGTGAAAGAGAAAGCGATGAACTATTTTACAAAAAGAAATGTGTTGGTGGTAAAAAATGCGATGATTGTAGAAATTTGACTAAATTTCAAAACAAATATCGTACTGATATAAATGATCAATCATTGTCCAACATGAAAGTGAAATGGAAGAGATATGAATATATCCATACATCAATTCAAGGTGCACATAGTGTTAAAAGAATTGAATTATGAGAAGACGAAATTTTTGTGATAGAATTTTTGAGAAATTTTGAGGTAGAAATTTACAAATACACCAAGCATTCCCATAGAGCTCGATGGCAAGGTTTGCAATTCAAAAAATCTCGTGAATTTTTTCCACCAGGGACCATTTTGTCAATGATTGATTTTGTAGAAAACTACACATTTGTTCCACAAAAATAAATTCAGAGTGAATACTATCATTTTGACCAAGTCTCCATGCTCGTCCATATTCTATATAGACATGCTGAACAAAACGTCGATCATATAGAAAGCACGAGTGAAAATCGACATATCATTAAAGAATATCACTTTTATATCAGTGACGATCGTACACATGATACATATTTTGTACAACATTGTTTTGGAAAAAATTATGATTCCTTGAAAAATCGTGGAATAACTTTCAATGAACATTGGATATGGTCAGACAGATGCGCAGGTCAATTCAAATCTGCACGATCATTCTTTTGGTTTTGTTGTCTTCATAAGAAAACCTGCATTAAACATTGTTGGAATTTATTTGAGACTAGCCATGGAAAAGGAAAACATGACAATGCAAGGGCATGCATAAAACGAGCACTTCGAAGATATCAAATGAACCCCTCTGCAAGCCGACTTGTGGACGCGAAAGAAGTTGTTCAATGGTGCATCGCTGCTCTAAGCCATGAGACTAACCCATCAAGGGAAGTGCGAAGGTACATTCAATTTAATTTTTATTGGAAATCTAATTTTATCATGCAATGATTATCTTTGATTGTATTTTGATATCATATTTACATTCTTCTTTGAATTTTCCATATAAAGGTTTTTCTGGCATATTGGGATCGAAGACGTAGATAGATCAATTGGAAATGACGTTGAAACAATAAAAGGGACTAGAAAATTGCATTCAATTAAAACAAAGTCGTCCAGAAATGTGTTTGCATTGGATAAAAGAAAATATTCTTGTTTTTGTCATGTTTGCATAGACAGCACAACATCCAATGACGTTTGTGAAAACAAAATGTATGTAAACGATCAGAAACATACAGAGCTAAATACAAAGGGCAAAATGTCTGTTGCAATGTTTGAAGAAATGCAATCAGAGGAAACTAAAATATCATACGATGGTGATCGAGTTTCTGATCTTGTTAGAGAAGGTAACATTTGAATTGCTTTCTAATGATTTAAAGATCTAGAAATAAATTTAAATATATGTATAATTTTGTTAAGTTTGTTTTATTGTGCAGGAGTTGTTTTTTCTGTAATTGCACCTATTGACAACAATGAAAATGTGAAGTATTATTTGATGCATTGCACTAAACGAAAAATGAAATTATTAGAAAACTATAATGATCACGGATTTCAATATGAAAGAGGATCTATTATACTGAAAGGTTATTTTTTCAGACAAACTAATCAAAGTGGGGATTTCGTTTACTTTGAAGACTATGAACCTGATTTCATAAGTTGTCAATATAGTCACTTGGTGTGTGCAACACGCATAAAGTTGATAGAGGTTCAATCAAAGAAAAAACGAAAATTAAGAAATGGAAAATGTCAAAATCCGATCATGAACGGATTATTGAAGATGGCATTCCATTAAATTTTTTTTGATTGAACTGCCCAAAAATTTATTCTCTTTGGATTAAATATGTTTTAGAACTTCCAGTACTCAACTAAAAATTGAGCTGCTTATGTTATTTGTGCAAGTGTTTGCACATGTACAAATTGTTTTGGTACATGCACGTGCTCTAGTATCAACTGAAAGTAGCTTTTCTATACATGTGCATTGATGAAAAATGTTATATGTATTGGATCTATATATATATATATATATATATATATATATATATATATATATATATTTTCTAGAAAAGCTATGTTCTTCCTATTGGAAATTTTTTCACTCAAACAGGAGTATGTAGAGATCAAAAGCAATCTTAAGATGTCAAATGTACTTCAACCATCCAAAACTTGAATTTTAAAAACTTTTTGATTAAATCAAAACAATACTTCACATGGGAGTCTTCCATCTAGGCCAAATGTAGATTGAAACCTTCCAAAACTTGGATCAAAACATTTAACATTATATCAAAACATTTAACATTTAATATTAAATCAAAATTAAAGAGATAATGTACAACTTCTTTACTCTTTTTGATTAAATCAAAACAATACTTCACATGGGAGTCTTCCATAGGCCAAATGTAGATTGAAACCATCCAAAACTTAGATCAAAACATTTAACATTATATCAAAACATTTAACATTTAACATTAAATCAAAATTAAAGGGATAATGTACAACTTCTTTACTCTTTTTGTTTAAATCAAAACAATACTTCACATGGGAGTTTTCCATAAGCGAAATGTAGATTGAAACCATCCAAAACTATTTAACATTATATCAAAACATTTAAAACATTTAACATTAAATCAAAATTAAAGGGATAAATACATATAACTACTTCTTTACTCTTTTTGATTAAATCAAAACTATCAGAGGGGGTCTGAATAAAAAAACAAAAAAGGGGCTGCCCATGACTGGGAAACCAACCCAGAAGATGCTGCCCAATATCGGGAAACCAGAAGACATAGAGTGTTTAGCAGCACAGTGATTGCAAAACATGACAAAAGTTCAAAAAAGCTAAAGAGGACCTGACATCAGGTTAGCTATCGATGTGTGTAGGAGGATTCTCCTCCACAATTGGACAACTTTAGTCCTCTGGATCATTAGCTACTCCCTTGGAGTGCTGAGGAGCTCTCCGAAGTGGAAGAGGAGCCAGAGTCGTCTTTGAGCTTTTTCTCCACACAGGCTGAGCTGCCACTGCTTGCGCCATCGTTGCTGGAGCTCGTCGAGCCGGATTTGACTGGAAGAGTTGCCGACTTCCTAGTGTCTTGGGGCTGATGGGTTGGGATGGTGGACTTTCTCCGCCGATTCCTGGAACCAGAGGCACCTTCATCTTGGGGCTCCTCCTGAAAAAAAGACAGAAATGGTCACCGTAATTCGAGGTCTGACCATAGCACTGGTGAAGTGGAATTGTGCAACACTGCTTACCGAAGGAGGGTGCCCGCTTGTGTCATGGATTGAAAGAGGTGGGCAAGAGCTAACACTCCTGCCCCCTCCACCCCTACCCCCATCTCCCCTTCTACAACGCATCCGTTGTCTATGCATGGGGTTTTCCATAGGCCAAATGTAGATTGAAACCATAAAAAACATAGATCAAAACATTTAAAATTATATCAAAACATTTAACATTAAATTAAAATTAAAGGGATTTACATTAAATATAGATTAAAATGGTATCCAAAACCTAGTTTTAAAAACTTTTTGATTATATCACAACATTACTTCACATGATTAATGTACTTCAACCATCCAAAACTTGGGTTTTAAAATATTTTGATTATATCACAACATTACTTAACATGCCATCCAATTGTAGTTCAACTATCCAATAAAAACATTTAATATTATATCACATGTGCCAAATGTAGATTGAAACCATCCAAAACTTAAGTTTTAAAAACTTTTTGATTATATATCGTGCAACATTACTTCACATGCTATGCCAATTATAGTTCAACTATCCAATAGAAACATTTAACATTATATCACATGTGCCAAATGTAGATTGAAACCATCCAAAACTTAAGTTTTAAAAACTTTTTTTATTATATATCGTGCAACATTAAAACATTAAATATCACATGTCAAATGTAAATTGAAACCATCCAAAACTTGAGTCTTAAAAACTTTTTGATTATATCATACATAACATTACTTAACATGCCATGCCAATTATAGTTCAACTATCCAATAAAAACATTTTTCATTATATCGCATGCCAAATGTAGATTGAACCATCTAAAACTTAACTTTTAATTTAAAAAAAAATTATAGATCACAACATTACTTCACATGCCAAATGTAGTTCAGAAGCAAAACATTAATTTATAGAAGCAAAACATTAATTTATAGATGACAACATTACTAGTAGTTCAATTATCCAAAACTTAAAAGTTTTAAAAACCAAACAAATTATATAACAACATTACTTCACATTCACATGCCAAAAGTACTAAAACCATCCAAAACTTAACTTTTTGGAACAAAACAAATTATATTAACACTGTAATAAAATATGTCAAAAAATTGTAGATCTCACAAGTATCAAACTGTATCAAGTTATATATATATATATATATATATATATATGACAGTGCATCTAGATAATATATAAAAAAGAAAATTTAAGACTATATAAATCTTGAAATCAAATCTACAAATCATGTCCATCAAATAGAGATGGATCTAGTGTCTCTCCTATCAGGGTCCTAATCCGTGCACTATCATGTGAAGCATGGGAAACCTACATACACAATGCACATGTACTTGAACATTAAAATTTGATGTTTTAAAAATGAGTGAGAATATATATAGAACTTCATGTAAAAAACAAAATATAACAAAAAAATCATGCAATACCTCATGAGGTTCCCTCTCCATTTGATCAACAAGTTCCGCCCCCATAAGAACATTTGCAATGGTAAACTGTACAATATACATGTACAGTTATATATCTATATATATATATATATATATATATATATATATATTAAAATTTCAAATGAAAATGCACGTGTACATATATAAACTTATTTTCAATAATATTAAAAAAAAAGTTAGACAACTTGTTCAAATGGTTGAAATGGTGTGGATGCTCCTATCTCCATCGCTAGAGTCCGTGGATTAAAGAAATCTTATATAGGAACCCAAATTCAAAAAATTTAAAATAACTCAATATATATATATATATATATATATATATATATATCTCAATTTTTAATGGAAATTTTTGAGGTGGAATATATATATATATATATAACTTAAACATAAATTTTAAAAGTGAAAAATTGTCCATACTTGTGGCTCATCTCCTAAGGAAGTAGAAGGTACATCTCCCAAGGAAGAAGAAGGTACCGCCATCCCAAAAACATCGGACGGAATCGGAATCTATTAAAACATTTTATCATTATATATACATACATGTACATGTGTGCACAATTATTTATTTTAAAATATCACTTAAAAAACACTAACATTTGCCAACATATCTTGATGGTGAGACCCATTTGCATTGTTTGAACCAGAGGTCCCGAATGTGATATTCACATTTTCGTCATGCATCATGCGTGACAACTGCAAATGGTGTTTTAACATATAATGATACATTTTTGTTAGATTAATGTACATACAAATAAATGTATACATGTACATACACATGTATTTATTACAAATTGTACACATGTATACATGTTAAAATAATTGAACCCTAAGGTCATTAACACATACCGTTCCTGTGCCCTCTTCCTCATGAAGAATTAGGTCTTGAAAACCATTGCGACAATTTTTTGCATATATTCGGAGATCTTCAACATTCATGTTGTCAATCTCTTCATCTGTACAATACACAAAATTGGCACGTGCATTTTCACGTGCTCTTTGTCGATTTAGACAAACATCGACTCCACCCAATCCGATGTAAACATTGTCGATCATGACATCCCTTGCTTCTCAACTTATATGATAAGTCGCATCCATCTATGACCGTAGAGTTTCAACCCGAAAAGGTCGACTCACCAATGGCGGATCAGGGCGAGGCAACTCCACATCTCGCTTAGTGCCCTTACGGTCATACAATCGACCTTTCCCCGGACCAAAAAATTTTGACGGAAGGTCATCATAGTTGGGTTTCATATCCAAAAAAAATTCTACGTAAAACAATTGTGCAAAATAAACAGGAACCTCGTCGTTCCATGAGAGCCTTACATAGGCCGCAAGCTGCCTATCATACAAATAGTGAGCTATATTTGGGTGCTTGAAATATTGCACCTTCAACATTTTTCTTTTTGGCCCTTCCTTGAAATTAAACATTGACTTCGTCATATATTTTGTAACTCTTTGTTTTACATCCTCCCATTTATCGGGACCCATTACTGTTTCCTTTCTCTTTCTCATCACTTCTACAAATGTATCAGTCGTTGGCCCAAGATTTTTGTACACATTTACAAGTTCACCCAATGAATGTGTAACTATTTCAAGGCTTTGTCGACTCTCAGCAGGTAGAGTCAAAGCCACGATATCTCTCTGCAATTTTGCATGAAGTTTTTCACACCTTTGTAAGGTGCATTGCGCCATGTTTGTTTCCCATGGTATATCAGAAATGTCGGCCAAATAAGTTGTGGTGGGTAGACAACCTTCTTCTTGAATGTAGCATTCTTCCCTGCGTCTATTTTGACCAATATTTGGAACATTTTCAGTCTCTGCATCAATATATATGAAATTTTGTATATTAGAAAAAACACATGTAAACAAATTTGTACAAATTCAATGAAAAAAATATTGAAATTGATGGCAACCTCGACGTGGTTGGTTAGCACCTTCTCCACCCTGAAACTGTTGAGACCCAGAACGACCCTGCTGAGATCCAGCACCACCAGTCATTGATTAGCCTCCGAGAGAATAAATATCACCACCTTCATGCAACCTGCTACCACTCATTGATGGCCCTCTAAGGGGATTTGAACCACCACCAACCTCTCGAGATGAGAGAGAAGCTTCATAAACAAATATGAATTTATAATCAATTGAAAAATACATTCATGTGTACATATAAATACATATACATATTCATTGATTAAATTGTGTGAACCATACCACGACTGGTTGAACCATGGGCATGCTCCATGGATGGAGTAGAAACCCTTCTCCTCTTACCTCCTAAAAATTAAAAAATGAAACTTATTAACAATTAATTTAACTCACAAAGTTAATAAAAAATCAATTCTGCATGTACACACATATATGGATATTTAAGATTATATTTAAATACCATGAACATCCCCCAATCCCTGATCCCCCATATGGGTTTCAGTTGATCTTCGACGTTCATCCTCCATGATATATATATCTACTGGTGAACATTTACACAAAATAAATTTCAAAAAGTTAATGTAATTTAGTGTACACAAATTATGTAGAACACAACTTTCAAAGCACTAATTGATGTGTGAAACTCAATTTAAGAAAAACAAAATATAAAAATGATAATTTCACCAAATTGCGCTTTATATGGTGGGAGCACACTTGGTATAAAATTGAAAAAAACACATGGTCATTAAAAAAGAAGTGAAACTGCATTTAAACAAACTCCATTTAAACAAAAATTTGTTGAAGTCCCCGCATTTTAATTTTATAAAAATGTGAAGTTCACCACTTGTTGCAAATGTGAAGTTCACCAAGTTGCGCTTTACATGGTGTGGTGGGAGTACACTTGGTATATAATTGAAAAAAACACATGGTCATTAAAAAAGACGCATTTATAAATACACAACACACACATATCCAAGATATGTTACAATGTCCATCAATAAATTTTGAAGGAGAGTGTTTCAACACTAATTCATCTTTGAGAGATGAATCTTGAATTTTTGAAGAAGAGCATCTCAAAACCAATTCATCTTTGAGAGATGAATCTTGCATTGGCATTGCTCTGTATAATTCTAATTCATCTTTGATAGATGAATCATGAATTGGCATTGCCCCACGCAATAGATCAGCAGACATCTTATTCACATTTGTACAATGCCTTATACTAAAAATTTAAAATTGGCTAACAATATTGTTTGCTATTCCATGCAGTTCTTTTAGACTCTCCTTTTTAACTTGGCACACGCCATTCATCTGGTTGCACACAAGTTCAAAATTGGTGAAAACTACAATTCCATTTGATCTATACTTCATCGTTGTTCTCAAGCCTTCTATCAATCCAATATAATATGCCTCGTTGTTTGTTGTTCTTCCCGGTATATTCATTTTCCTTTGGACGACTTTGCTAGTCGCAATATTGGAAAGCACATATGTAATCACTGCTTTCCCTGGATTGGGATATCAAGAAACTTCTATGCATAATTTCCATTTTTCAACCATATTTAATGGTTTTCTTATCCCTGAAATTAAAAAATTAAAAAATTAAAATATATATATATATATATATATATATATATTCAATAAAAAATATATATATGACATGGGAGAAATGACACAAGATCATGAGGTAAATGACATGTGCATGGTTTATCTTAAAGTTTGACTTAAAAAGTTTATGGTCTAGAATTCACATCTAAAATTAATTTGAGGAAGCCTTTAGTTTGTGGGAGAAATGACACATGTACACAGTTTACCTTAAAGTGGTTGTGTTTTATGGATATTAAAATGAAGAACTTCTATTTAGATCTATTCCGGAGATTGACTATAGGTGCATTTACTAGATATGTCACATTTCATAAAAGATGAGATCTAGAGGCTACCTAGCCCTTTACAAACTCTGCCTATAGAACTTGTAGAAGTTAAGAAATTTGCATTAACAAATTTACTTGTGAGAAATTTACATTGACAACATATAGATATTCAACTAGGCTTGTGAAAAGTACAAGTGGACAATGTATAATTCTACTTAGAAGAGTCTTTGGTTTAATGGTTAAGCAAGAAAGAGTCGTTACTTTCTCTATCTAGAGTAGAAGTGGAATACATAGTAGTTACTTCTTTTTGAGTGTTTTGGATGAAATGGGCTCTACAAGATATTAAGGTAAATTTATTTTTGAGTGAGTAGAAGTGGAATACATAGTAGTTACTTCTTTTTGAGTGTTTTGGATGAAATGGGCTCTACAAGATATTAAGGTAAATCTATATATCTATTAAGTGTTTCAATAGAAGTGTAATAATAATTTCAAAAATAAAATATTCTACTTCTTTCAATCACTATTTACATATCATCATAAAGTACCACTTCCTCACACAACAAGTCTTTGAGAAAATAGTGAAGATGGAATACATACCCACAAAGCCTCTTGTTAGAGAAGCATTTGAATATGTGAGAAACAAATTAGGAATAGTTCTTGTAAATTATCTTGTTAGAGAACCATTTGAACATGTGAGAAACAAATTAGGGATAGTTCTTGTAAATTATTTTCACTTATTTGACTTCAAAAGAAGAGCCTATGAAATTGAGTGCAATATGTATGTGGGAGAGTACACAATATCTAAGGGGGAGAATACAAGATATTTGACTTCAAAAGAAGAGCCTATGAAATTGAGTGCAATATCTATGTGGGAGAGTACACAATATCTAAGGGGGAGAATAGATATAAGGAAGGAATAAAAAGAGTAACATAAAGCATATGAGTGTGTCAATAATTTGAAGTAGTCAAGAAAGATAACAAAGGACCATCAAAATTGAGTGCAATATATATATGATTGTGTCAATAATTTGATAATTTGAAGTAGTCAAGAAAGATAACAAAGGACCACCAAAATTGAGTGCAATATCTATATGATTGTGTCAATAATTTGATAATTTGAAGTAGTCAAGAAAGATAACAAAGGACCATCAAAATTGAGTGCAATATCTATGTGGGAGAGTACACAATATCTAAGGGGAAGAATACAATATAAGGAATAAAAAGAGTAACAAGAAGCATATGATTGTGTCAATAATTTGAAGTAGTCAAGAAAGATAACAAAGGACCATCATCAAATTCAAATTGAAAGATCAAGTAGTCTTCTTCATGAAGATGAAGCATTAACTAGGTTCATCATTTAAAGGGTTCATTTTTTAATGAAAAAATTTATGAATAATATGGAATGAATCATTGTACATTATGATAAATCTTGTATTTAAATGACATTTGATCTATGAATAAAAAAGAAAATGGGATCATCTCTTCATATATATATGTGTGTAAGAGAGAAATAAGAAGCAAAGGTAATTCCACCAAGCCTAAAGGAGCATGTCCTAATACATTAAATTATGTTTGGTTTCTAGAAGCATTAATCATGAAGAGTCTTGAGATCCACATTTTGACCATACTATTTGCAAGTTAAAGGAGCATGTCCTAATACATTATTATGTTTGGTTTCTAGAAGCATTAATCATGAAGAGTCATGAGATCCACATTTCCATCATACTATTTGCAAGTTCACATTTCCATCATGCTATTTGCAAGTTCTATATGAAGATATGTAGTCTAATAACTAATTAGAAAGTTGTGATGTCGTAATACATTATTATGTTTGGTTTCCATCATACTATTTGCAAGTTCTATATGAAGATATGTAGTCTAATAACTATACAATATAGCCCATATAACATATAACGACCTTTGACAGTATGAACAAAGAGTCAAAAAAACAGAGAGGCCTCCCAACAGAGTTCCACCTGTTCATCAAGGTAAGCAACATAATATCGGAAGTGAAACAATGACACCACTAAACATATGTGAATTTAGATATTAAATTGAAATTTATTGCAAATGACATGTGCATGGTTTATCTTAAAGTTTGACTTAAAAAGTTTATGGTAGAATTCATATCTAAAATTAATGGGAGGAAGCCTTTAGTTTGTCGGAGAAATGACGTGCATGTAAAAAGTTTACCTTAAAGCGGTTGTGTTTTATGGATATTAAAATGAAGAACTTATATTTAGATCTATTCAAGATATTGACTGTAGGGGCATTTACTAGATATGTCACCTTCCATAAAAGATGAGATCCAAAGGCTAACTGGCCCTTTACAGACTCTACCTATAAAACTTGTAGAAGTTGAGAAATTTACATTGACAACATATAGAGATTAAACTAGGCTTGTAAAAAGTACAAGTGGAAAATGTATAATTCTACTTAGAAGAGTCTTTGGTTTAATGGTTAAGCAAGAAAGAGTCGTTACTTTCTCTATCTAGAGTAGAAGTGGAATACATAGTAGTTACTTCTTTTTGAGTGTTTTGGATGAAATGGGCTCTAAAAGATATTAAGGTAAATTTCTTTTTGAGTGAGTAGAAGTGGAATGCATAGTAGTTACTTATTTTTGAGTGTTTTAGATGAAATGGGTTCTACAAGATATTAAGGTAAATTTCTTTTTGAGTGTTTTGGATGAAATGGGCTCTACAAGATATTAAGGTAAATCTATATATCTATTAAGTGTTTCAATATAAGTGTAATAATAATTTCAAAAATAAAATATTCTACTTCCTTAAATCACTATTTACATATCATCATAAAGTACCACTTACTCACAAAACAAGTCTTTGAGAAAATAGTGAAGATGGAATACATACCCATAAAGCCTCTTCTTAGAGAAGCATTTGAATATATATGTGAGAAAAAAATTAGGAATATTTCTTGTAAATTATCTTGTTAGAGAACCATTTGAACATGTGAGAAACAAATTAGGGATAGTTCTTGTAAATTATTGTCACTTATTTGACTTCAAAAGAAGAGCCTATGAAATTGAGTGCAATATCTATGTGGGATAGTACATAATATATAAGGGGGAGAATAGATATAAGGAAGGAATAAAAAGAGTAACAAAAAGCATATGATTGTGTCAATAATTTGAAGTAGTCAAGAAAGATAAAAAAGAACCATAAAGATTGAGTGCAATATCTATATTATCAAGTGTCAATAATTTGAATTAGTTTTGAAGTAGTCAAGAAAGATAACAAAGGACCATCAAAATTGAGTGCAATATCTATATGATATCTATATGATCAAGTGTCAATAATTTGAAGTAAAGAAATATAACAAAGGACCATCAAAATTGTGTGCAATATCTATATGATTGTGTCAATAATTTGATAATTTGAAGTAGTCAAGAAAGATAACAAAGGACCATCAAAATTGAGTGCAATATCTATGTGGGAGAGTACACAATATCTAAGGAGGAGAATACAATATAAGGAAGGAATAAAAAGAGTAACAAGAAGCATATGATTGTGTCAATAATTTGAAGTAGTCAAGAAAGATAACAAAGGACCATCATCAAATTAAAATTGAAAGATCAAGTAGTCTTCTTCATGAAGAAGAAGCATTAACTAGGTTCATCATTTAAAGGGTTCATTTTTTAATGAAAAAATTTATGAATAATATGGAATGAATCATTGTACATTATGATAAATCTTGTATTTAAATGAAATTTGATCTATGAATAAAAAAGAAATGGGATCATCTCTTCATATATATATGTGTGTGTGTAAGAGAGAAATAAAAAGCAAAGGTAATTCCACCAAGCCTAAAGGAGAATGTCCTAATACATTAAATTATGTTTGGTTTCTAGAAGCATTAATCATGAAGAGTCATGAGATCCACATTTCGACCATACTATTTGCAAGTTAAAGGAGCATGTCCTAATACATTATTATGTTTGGTTTCTAAAAGCATTAATCATGAAGAGTCATGAGATCCACATTTCCATCATACTATTTGCAAGTTCACATTTCCATCATGCTATTTGCAAGTTCTATATGAAGATATGTAGTTTAATAACTAATTAGCAAGTTGTGATGTCCTAATACATTATTATTTTTGGTTTCCATCATACTATTTGCAAGTTCTGTATGAAGATATGTAGTCTAATAACTATACAGTCTAGCCCATATAATATATAACTGCCTTTGATAGTATGAGCAAAGAGTCAAAAAACAAAGAGGCATCCCAGCAGAGTTCCACCTGTTCATCAAGGTAAGCAACATAATATCAGAAGTGAAACAGTGACACCACTGAACATATGTGAATTTAGAATGATTTCAACTCTTTTTTCAAAGGAGAAAAAACCATGTTTCATATATTGATAACAGTTCATATACAAAATCCTCTTGATATACCCATAACAGGTTATCAAGTATAAAAGATCAGATTCTATCTCATATAGAAATACATTACAGCAGTATAAAAGACAATATGTATTCACATATAAAAGACAATATGTAGTCACATTACAAAAATACATTACAACAGTATAAAAGATAATATGTAGTCACATTACAAAAGATCAGATTCTGTCTCATACAAAAATACATTACAACAGTATAAAAGACAATATGTAGTCACATTACAGCGATAGATCATTCTAGTTCAATCATTCCAGCGTTGAGGAATTGAGAGAAGGCTCAGTAATGGCATAAGCTTAACAGTGGTGGTAAACTTCCATGCACAAGGCAAGAATCAACTAGAGCGGATGAAATTGATGGATCCACAGGAACAATAACAACTGCAACAACCGAATGCATATCATACTACTAGAAATTCAACATACACCTTATAGCAAAAAGTAATGAAATTTAAAGCATAATTAACAGCATAGATGCTTTGTTTGGAATTTTGGGGTTTCTCGTTCCCACTTGGTTGTAAAGACAAAATTTCTATAGCAATGAGTGCCTTGACTTCTACATGACACCAATCAACTTAAATTAAAACCAAGAATTCCAAAAGGCACATTTGCAGTAACAGTCCAAAGTTAACATAGAAAAGGAAATCCCTATATACGCAAGTGAACACCAAAATCTAATGGACTCCCCTGAAGCCCAGGGTTACTTCTTACATGTGGAAGGGAAGTGGAGTGCGATTCGGGGTCGCAAAAGAGGTGGGCTTGCATGGCAGGGCTGATCATAAAAAGAGTGGACATCAGTCCAGTGAGGCTTCTTCTAGCAAGGTGGTAGCCACCAAGTGGTGGAGAACCGAAAGAGGAGACTGAGAAGCAGTTGTCCCCTGGAACTTGTGATTCAAGAGAGGTCACAAAGTGGAAATTTTATGTTTTAAAAAGGCTTTTTCATTTCAATAAGGTTCTTTTTTCAACAGTGCCCTCAAATATGTGGGACTGACTTAGGCATCCAAGCATCATCTTTTTTTTTTCACAATGAAAAAGTTCGTAATTTTATTTATGAGTAAACAAAATTACATGTTGTATGAGCTGGTATATGTCCAAAGACATTCAATATGCCGCAAATAAAACACAAAGGAGATACAATTATGATTTTCTCCCCTTCTTCTTTTCAACCTTACGCCAAGCACCAAGTGTTGGCTCGGTCTCAATAAGGACAAGCTAATTTCCTTCTGTTGGTGCTCCATTGTCCTTATCCGAGTCAGATGTGTCTGATGTATGTGTTCTTTTGTATCCCCCACTGTCAAGTGTGCCAGGTCCCATAGCCTGCTGAGTCTTTGCGGTGGCATCGAGCTGCTCTTGCATTTCCTGTTCTTGTGTGCCCAAGGAAGTATCTGTTTGCTGATTCTCATGTGGTGTTGGTTCCACCTCTTCTTCTTGTAGTTCTGGTTCTTCAGATGGAAATTGCCAACCTTTTGCCGCTTTGCCTGTTTTCTTCTTTTTCCTGTTATTCCTTTTTGCTGCCGGACATGAGTTTTGTAGGTGGCCTGTGCACCTGCATATCCTGCATCTGAAAGCTGTATTCTCATAGTCTAAATGTTGTGTCCATCTCTGTTGTTTGTTGTTCAGCATAATGGACTCAGGGAGTCCCTTGCTCAAGTCAACCTCCACACAGATTCGTGCGAAGGTGAATATGCGCTCTTCCAGGCGTTGAGTGTCAGTTTTAATGTATCTGCCAAGGGTATTTCCAATGCAGCCAAGAACATTTTCATTCCAAAAATGTAGCGGGAGGTTGTAGAGCCTAACCCAGACCGGCATATTGGTCACCTCCATGGTGTTGGCATCGAAATTTGGGAACCATGGTGTAATGAAGAGTCCCGTGGAGCCCCAGAACCATGGTCCCATGCTGATAATGGCATCTATGACCTCAGTGGATGTAAATTTGACAATGAAATACCCCTTTGAGCAAAGGTGTATTTCACAGTCCATAGTCCAATTTGTAAAAATCCAATGGAACAGCTCCATTGGTTTGGGCCAGAAGCAGTTGAATCTACCAATGATTGCTTGGGATTCATAGGCAGTTCTATGCATGTCAATATCTAGACTGTCTATGTTTAGTTCAGGCACACTGTCCTGCAGTTCTACAATATATGGCTTGGGGGAACTTTCAGCAGGGGCAGCAGGAGCTGTGGGAATGTTCTTCTCCCCCTGTAATACATTTCTATATGAACCTTTGGTGGGTACTGTTTTGGATGGACCAACACCCGTGGAGGGTCCATGTGCCCTGTTTTGGCCCATCATTCCACCCCTCAGTCTGAGATTGAGGCAGATGGAAGACCTAGAGACCATGGAATAGTCATTAACTGAGCAATGGTTAGCAAGTGCTTTCCCCCCAAAAATCAGAGACTGTAAATGAACAGGGTACCCTGCCTTTGACTGTATTGCTTCCTTCAGGTGTAGTATTGAGTCTACTGTTCTAATCCATATAATAAAACAGTTACCTACAGGAGGCTTAATGAACACTTGGAATGGAGTCAGGCCTACCTGAGAGTCAATGTAGGAGATACGCTGGCTGCGTTCTTTGTCTATTTGCATCTCATCGTGGGCCTGTACCTGGCCCAGGAGTTCCGAATGCAGCCTCAGAGACCGCTTGAGGTCGACAGGTCTTGTGACAGCATCTTTGGAGTAGAAAGTAGGCTCAAGCAGCCTCTGATAAATATGCAGCTGTGGAAACTGCAAAACAGAGGATCCCCAAGAGCGCAGGTCCGATGCCCAATGTCCGCCCATCATCGAGGTCCAGGGCGTGGTTGTGTAGTCCGGAATGTGAGTGGAGAAGTCAAACATGCTCCTCTCCCAATAGATGAGAAAAACTGGAAGCCCAGCGTGGGTAATCGACAGAAATAACAGAGTGTAGTGCTCACTGGCACCATGTGAGGTGCAGCAGAGCACCAAGTCTGGCTCTGGTTCAACGCCGAAGCCATCCAGGAACCCACGGTACTCGCAGTGTTTTATATCATACTTTGCAATAGTATTTGATAGCCCAGACAGGCGCCATTGCCCCTTTCTGTTGGGGCTGCAGGTAGTCCAAGAATCTGTCTCGGCCGATAAATAAAAACCCATAGGCGCAGATGGTTTTTCAGCCCAAATGAAGTCGTGAGGAACAGCACAGGGAATGCAAAGTCGCATGCCATGGAGGCACCGCCTGTGCAGAGATCTCCAGCCAGCGGCGGCGATGGGGGTCTGTAAACCTAGAACGATAAGAAAATCTCCCGCGCGCTCCATCTTTTCGTCTATTTTCTGCATACCCATGATTATTCTTCTTCTTCCAACACATATCATCCAAGCATCATCTTAACAAGCAAGACATTAGTGATACCAAAGTTGTTGAAAAAAATTTATATGAAAAAAAAAGAACAATTCTTACACGTGGAAGGGAAGTGGAGTGCGATTCGGGGCCGCAAGAGAGGTGGGCTTGCATGGCAGCGCCGATCAGAAAAAGAGTGGACAACAATCCAGTGAGGCTTCTTCTAGCAAGGTGGCAACCACCAAGTGGTGGAGAACCGGAAGAGGAGACCGAGAAGCAGTTGTTCCTTGGAACTTGTGATTCAAGAGAGGTCACAAAGTGGAAATTTTATGTTTCAACAAGGTTCTTTTTTCAACAGTGCCTTCAAATATGTGGGACTGACTTAGGCATCCAAGCATCATTTTAACAAGCAAGACATTAGTGATACCAAAGTTGTCGAAAACACTTTATATGAAAAAAAGAACATTTTGGACTTGGCATGACATGCACTAGGCTTAATTAGTACTAAACGGAACTTGGTGATTGTCACCATAATTGGTAATGAATAATTCATGTAGATTTCATGTGAATCCCATTGATAAAGGTGCAGAGGAGGAGGAGAAATATCGGGTAGTTCGCTCGCTTAAAGTCACCGCAGATAATCACCAACAGAGCGGACGGAAGCAGCCCTAGACCAACAGCAGCGCCGCAACAGATCACTGAACATAACAGCAACACAAAAACGCGCAAAGAAACAGAGCAAAGAAACACAAATGTGGGAAACAAATGAACTTCGCGGGCAATATATTTATAAGAACTAGTTCGGCCGAACTATTTTAAGAGTAAAAGTTCGGCCGAACTTTTGTTGCAGGTTTTCCCATCTTCGACAAAAATTATGTTTGCCCACGCCGTCAATGTGCCGTCAACCTAAACGGAAGAACGAGTTCAACCGAACTTTCTCATAAAGTTCGGCCGAACTATTGCCGAAAAAACATTTCCGCCCCCGATTCTCACAAAAGTGTAACCTAGCTTCACATTTCCGCCCTTCTGCATAAAAAAAGATAAGGATCCAATTCATTTCTTGAAATGATTGCAAACGTTTGTGTGTGGAAATATAGATCATTTTATTAATTTCCTTGAGAATCTTTCCATGGTTCCTATGCATCAAATTCTTGAAAATATTGCACAGATTTGCGTGTGGAAAGATAAGTTATTTTATTAAATTTCTTTGGCAATATTTGCATTAGACCTTTAAAACATTTGGAGGGATTTGTGTATAGAAAATAGAATTATTTTTCTTGGATATATTTGTATATTTCCTATGCATTAATTTCCTAAAAATGAGTGCGTATGAACCTTGCACATATAAAGAAGCCATTATATTTTTTTTTTGAAAAAGAATTCCTGTGAAAAATAAAGATAATTAGTCATGTTTTTCTTGAAAAGAATATGCATTTAGTTTGCTTATTTTCTTGAGAAAAGAATATAAGTTAGTTTTCTTGAAAATATTATGCACATAGATAATAGTTTTTGGAATAGTTTCTTTTGAAAAGAAAAAAAAAAGAATATATTTGCATGTAGAATATTTGTTGTAGCTTGATAAGTCAAATTACCTTAACTAATAATAATAATAACAATAACAACAATTACTATCTTAGTTATTTTTATTAGATTTTGTCTAAATAAAAATGTTTACCAAACATTCATCTTTACTATGTTGGGTCGCGCTAAAAAATAATTTACCAATCAAATTTCATTAGTAATACACTAATTTGAATTTAAGTAACTAAATTGATTTATTTTTATATGCATTTATTTTACATCTCTTGAATATAAATCACTAAAATTAAAATTTGGAAAATAAATTATTGTGAGTTATAATGTCTTTTAGATTAATCACATATTTGGTCTAAGTTTCGAACCAACTAATGTGATAGTAAAGAAATTAATCACATATTTGGTTTACGTTTCGAACCAACTAATGTAATAGTAAAGAATAAATAGTAAGAATGTACCAAAGTCCAGAACTAGACATTAAAAATGAGTCTTTATTAAATTATTTATTAAGCTAATTAAAAAAATATTTAATTAATTAAAATAAGATTTAGTTAAAAACTAATTTAAACTAGTTATTAGAAACTTTTAAAATATAAGCTTTAAAGTTATAAATAATAGATAAAGAATTAATTTCTATTTTA
The DNA here is from genome assembly GCA_034641835.2 of Pinus albicaulis. Lineage (NCBI taxonomy): Eukaryota > Viridiplantae > Streptophyta > Pinopsida > Pinales > Pinaceae > Pinus > Pinus albicaulis. The sequence continues at coordinate 1,590,988,190 of CM076584.1, read as the reverse complement.
TATATTTATAATAATTAATTAATAAAATTTTAATAATTTTAATACTACAAAAATTAAAATATTTATAAGATTAAATATTATAAAAATCAGAATAAATTATTAATCATAAAATAATTGAACTTTAAATTCAAAATATATTCAACACTAGCATATTTTGATAGTGTTAACATGAACTTTGTAAGGATATAATAAAGATGTTCAATTGCATACGTACATTAACACTATATGTATATATATAACTTTAATTTAATTTAATAATAAAACTAAATATTAGTATTTCATAATTTTCATCTATTTATTTTTTCTTTTATTTATATCAAATATTTCTTAAAAAAATATTATATTAAAATTAAATATTAATGAATATGAGTATATTATAATATTACATACATTATCTCTTTTTTATTAATTTTTTAATATATTACAACTACATTGAAATTAAAAAATATATATATATATATATATATATATATATATATATATATATTAAAATTAAATATTAATAAATATCAATAAGTAAAATGGTTATGAATTCATTTATGAAAATAATAAAGTTTGTTAAAAACATTTCATAATGATACTTTTGTACTTTTGGCTTCAAATATAACATATTTTCCAGCATATCATACTTTTTGATAGCCAATATACCTAAAATAAACTTTTATGTATAAAACTCCTGGCCTAGAAAACTTTTATAAAACTTCCGTGACTGTAACCTCCTGCTGGATTCTAGATGGATAATGACCAAACTTTTAACAAATTTCTCAACTTTCCAAAAGGTAAAAGGAGTCACACAGACTTCACCACATTCAGATCCATTTTCAGGCACATATTCACCCTCTGTAATGAAACTGCAGCAGCTTCTCAATATCACCCTAGAATGACATGAGACAAACGTAAACGTAAACTAAAAGAATGTTTAATGAATAACCTGACGGGATATGCTCCAGGATCAACGAGCAGAGGATTTGTCCTTTGATTGATTTAATTTCATCATTATTTTACTCCACGCTATTATTGCTATGGATCATGATTTGGCAACATCCATCTAGCTGAGAAGAAATCCGCCATTCTGGGGCAGCGGGCACTTCTGGAAAGAATATGCAATCCAGAAATGGGATTTTTTAATGTATGGTTCTTCGTCAATTTTATACAGAGGACAGAGGACAGGGACAGAGCAGCAAGGGCAGAGCATAGAGGATAGGGACAGTGGGCAGAGCAGCAAGGGCAGAGCAGCTAGTTTTCAGTGGATAGCGGGCAGAGCAACAAGGACAGAGCAGCAAGTTTTCAGTGGTCAGACCAACAGAGATTGAAGAGTTAAGCATAAAACAAAGGGTCAGTTTTGGGCAGAGATTTTGATTTCCCTTAATATCATCATGAGAATGGATCAAGAAACTTTAGAACCCGTAGAAACAAATGATATAGGGCAAGTGAAAATTGCCTCATCAACGAAAACTGGGAAGTGGGTTTGGGTCAATGCCAAACAATATCAGGGCATTTTAAAAAGGAGACTAGCTCGTCTAAAATGGGAGCAAACAAAGAAGAAAAAGTCTCAAAGGGAGAGTATTGTTCGCAAGAAACAACATTCAAACAAGTTTTCCTCGCAAGCATGTGGCAACAAGTCCAAAGGAAAAGGAAAAGTTAGTGATGAGTATGCTTTATATAGTCCCACATCCACACCTCTCACTTGGTCATCTGACCTTTATGTGAGAGAACTCTTAAATGTAAAAGAAAGGTTGGAAGTAGTAGAAGCTAAAGCACTGGAAAGAGATTGTGCAATCCATATAATAACAGCTGAAAATCAGGCTTTAGCAGAAAGCAACAAAGTTCTGAAGGAGCAAGTGTCATTACTGCAGGAAGCTCTCCGAATAGGGAAAACAGAATGGCAACGCATGAAAGCAGAGGTGCAAAACATGAAGAAATTTGCAGTGGAAAACACAGAGGTGATGAATGCGAAGCCACCCCAGGATAAGGGAAAAGCAGTTGCTCAAATAGACAACAATGAAGAAACATCAAGAGAAGGGAGGAAAGAAGATCCCACAAAACTTTCCAAAACTTGGGCTCAAGTTGTTGGCAATTCTGCTAAGAGGGAAGGAGAAACAAACATCCAGGTTAACAACATGCAAGATAGAGAAAGCAAGGAAATACTGGATAGAGCAACAAACATAATTATTAAAGGGGTGAAAGAGTATGGTAAAAATGAATGTACTCTTGACCTTGCAAGAGACTTCTTGAAAGAAAAACTCCAATGGCAAGGACAAGTATGTCAAGCATGGAGAGTAGGTAAGCTCAACGGTGAGAGAGCCAGGCCCATAAAAGTCATCTTGCCCAACTTGCATGATAAAGATATCATTCTGAGAAAGAAGCAACTCTTAAGGGGTTATCGGTTTTTTATAGAAGAAGATTTAACTGTAAGACAACAAGAGGAAAGGAGGGATGAAATGACAAAAGTTAGGGCAGCAAGAGATGAGGGAAAAAGAACATGGATTTATAAAGGTAAAGTCGTGATTGCGCAATTTGGACCTCCTTCCAAAACAATGCAACAAAATGATAACAAAGAAGAGGCAGCAAACTCTTTAGCAAGAAATGAGGAAGAAAAGTCATTATGGGCAAGTAGGGACAAAGACTCAATTGTGAGTCTTGCATGTCAAAACAAATAGCAATCAAGTCTTACCCAGGTTTCCTTAAGATTAGTTTGTTGGAACTGCAGGGGTTACCCATGGAGACAAGGACCTGGGTTAGGGCCTATTGCGGAAGGTAGAGACATAATTTGCCTCGTAGAAACACATGAGCATGAAGGGTGTAAGACACCTTTGTTTGAAGGGTATTGGAAGATAGCAGTGTGGAACAAGGCAGCAGGGAATGGCAAAGGGCACGAGGGTATCATGGTATTAGTAAGAGAAAAAGAAGGTCGTTTCATTCAGCTAGAAAAAGAAGACCCAAATAAACAATTTGTTTGGCTTAAAATATCAGAAAATGGAAATCTCATTAGAATTGCAGCATGTTATTTTGCACCGCAAGTTTCAAAAATCTACAAAAGTAGAGGGCTTGACCACAAAGATCCCTTTGCAGCCCTAAAAACGGACATTGCAATATATTCTCAGCTAGGTGAAGTCCTTATAGTGGGGGATTTCAATGCTAGAACTGCAAGTGAACAAGCTAGCATTCTTTGTTGTAAAGAAGACAGTGACCCTATCTGGCTTACAGAAGAGAGTAATCATCAGTGGAAACGAATTTCAGAGGATAAAGGCTGCAATATCTTTGGAGAACCACTGCTTATGCTATGTGGGGCTTTCGATTTAGTCATTTGTAATGGGTTGACTAAATGGGAAAAGTCCGGTAATTTTACTTGCAATACTTACAATGGAGCAAGTGTAGTAGATAATGTAATTTGCTCGCATAGTTTGTGTGAGAAAATGGAGGAAGTGTTGATTGAAGATCAAATTTGGGACTTAAAATCAGATCACAAGCCAATCTATTTAAGTTTCTCTTGGACCGGAAAAAAGCAATTAGGGTCGAAAAATCAATGTGTTCAACAAAATCCCCCAAAGGGCAGAATTCTTTTGAATCCAAAGAATTGTAATACCTTCAAAATAATGTTAGAGAGGCTCTTCAAGAAGGAGGAAATCCCATCTCATGGCCTTCATAGTCACAGATTAACACATTTAATTCAAAGCGCACTTGTTGAGTGCAAAAGAGCAAAAATTAAGAAGTCCGAAAAAAATTGCTTTCCGGTTAATGCTTGGTTTGACGAGGAATGCAAAAAGGCAAGGAGAAGGTGGAAGGAATCAGACATGGATAACATAAAGCTCAAAGCTTACAAGCAGTTAGTTAAAAAGAAAAAAGCCGATTTTATGGTTTCAAGGAGAGAAGAACTAATCTTCCTCGGGAAAAATAACCCCAAATTATTTTGGAAGGAGCTCCAATCGAAAAAGGTGCAAACCGAAAACAACATTACAGCTTCTAAATGGTTTGACTATGCAAGACAACTTTATGAGCAGGATCCCAAGGTTGACCCTCCTCCCTTGGTCAACACAGACACAAAACTCTTCACGGTGCAAGAGGTAGAGATGGGTATCAAGAAGTTGGGCGCGGGAAAAGCAAAAGACTTAGATGAACTCCAAGCAGAGTATCTAAAGTGGGGCTTAAAATTTCTTTCACCTCACATCACAAAAATTTTCAACAACATCTTACAGCAGGGGTTCCCCACAAATTGGACAACTAGTATGGCAATACCTCTTTTCAAGAGTGGTGACGTCAATAATCCTTCCAATTATAGAACCATAATGATAAACCCCTTGTTTGCAAAGTTATTTGGAAGCATGTTGGAAAAGAAAATTAGCAAGTGGGCAGAAGAAAGAAATAAACGAGCTAAAGGGCAAGCAGGTTTTAGACCTAAACATTCCACAGTTGATCATTGTATAACTTTAAGGCACATCATTGAAAAAGGTTGGGAAAATAAGGAAGAAGTTTTTTGTTGCTTTGTTGATTTCAGAAAAGCCTTTGACATGGTTCCTAGGGATAAGCTTTGGGGCAGAATGGAGGAACTCGGGGTTCCCAAGCATTTGAGAGCAGCTGTGCATAGGTTGTATGAAGAGGTGAAAGTCAAAATCATAACTTCAGCTGGCATTTCTGAAAGTTTTAGAAGCGATATCGGGGTTAAGCAAGGTTGCCCATTGTCTCCCACCCTTTTTGGGTTATATATTGACAAGCTTGAAGAGTGGCTAAATTCGCAAGGGGGTGACGGTATCCATTTGGGCAAGTTCGTTATCAGGCTTCTTTTGTACGCAGATGACCTTATATTGATTGCTAAGTCGGCTCTTGGTTTGCAAGAGCATTTACATTCCCTTGAGCATTTTTGTAAAAGGGTTGGGATGCAAGTCAATATTAGCAAAACGAAAGTAGTTGTTTTCTCTAACAAAAGAAAGCATAACCAACATAAGTTCTATTTTGGAGGCAGCATTTTGGAAGAAGTTGCAGATTACAAATACCTCGGAATTGACTTCAACAGAAATTTAAGTTGGGATGGTTGTAGAAAGAAAAGAACTTTAGGGGGTTGGAAAGCATTTTATGCTCTTCAAAATAGGTGTAGAGAGGCAGAGCTGTGGGACTAGAAAACCACTCTAACTCTTTTTGGGCTTCTAGTGATTCCGGTGATTCTCTACGGTTGTGAACTGTGGGCCAGCAGCACAACCAAGATGCAGTGGAAACAAATTGAGAAAATTCAGAAACGTTTGATTACAAACAAATTCAAAATTAAAAGTGCAGTTCCTTATGCTATCATGTTAAGTGAAACAGGGGCTGCTCCTATTGAAGCAATTGCTATGGTGCGAGTCATAAGGTATCTGAAAAAAATTGAGCAAATGGAAGATGATAGATGGCCTAAGGTTGTGTTTAGTGACAGATTGTGTAAAAGACAGAAGACTTGGATGCGGCAAAATAACAAATGGTTTAGTAAATGGGGTATTTGCTTGAGCATGTGTCCTACAAACAATAAAGAGATAAAAACTTTTGTTATGGATAAATTCCATAAACATACTTGGAAGAAAGAGCTAGAGAGAAAGAAGAAGTACTACATAGAAGAGTTTAACCCCACACATAACCATCAACAAAAGGCATACATAGGGGCTCATATTTCTTGGAGATCTAAAATTTTTATTGCTCAATTAAGGACTAATTCTCATCAACTCCGTTGTGAAACAGGGCGCTGGAAAAGGCCAAAAGAAATGTGGGAAGAAAGAGTATGTATTTTTTGCTCCTCCGGAAAAGTGGAAACAGAAAAACATTTCATTCTAGAATGTGAGGCCTTCAAGGACACCAGAGAAAACTATGCATGTATTCTGGCAGCTAATTCTTGGGATAATCTATTCAGCGAAGAGTTTGTCGATACGCTGGGAGTGCTCATTGTAAAACTTCACAGGAAAAGGGCCGAATACAAGAGTCAGATAGAGAAGCAATCTGTCCCATAGGCTATTTTTAGCCTCGTGGACATTAAAAAATCCTTCTTTCTTTCTTTCTTTCTATTTTATTTGACAGCTATCCTCTCTGTCGTGCAACTTTTTGGGCTTCGTTTGTGTATATAATTAAAACCCTAGTTTTATAGAAAGGCCTGTATATTTCTCTGCAAATCTGCTCTGTTTATTGATAGTATAGAATTAATACCACCGTTTTTTGAAAGGCCTGTATATATTCATCTGCTTTCATCAATCTTCCTCCGGCCAATCTGCTCTGTTTACCGATAGTTTTATTGATCAATCAACCAGATTTCGTTTATCCATAGTTTTTGCGAGCAATTCTTCAGTATATATACCCTATAGAAGTAACAAAGGCTTTGTTTCTGGGAGGAAATATATATATATCTCAGTAATGACTTCTTCTCTTGTATTTTCTTCTAACGTTTTCTCATCCAGCGAATTGCCAAGCACTGGTCATAGTAGCCTCCAGAGGCCGCCTGCAGGATCCAGTACCCGGAGCACAAATGTTAGATTTCGGCGGTGTTTCAAGGTGAGATGAGTGCAGGCCTCTGCACAAATGTTAGATTTCGGCGGTGTTTCAAGGTGAGATGAGTGCAGAGGCAGCCATTTCCAACCACGGTCACACAGTCACATGGAAGCAAGGAATCTTTATGAAGTTATGGCAGTAAACCCCTCGGCGATTGCAAAGGACATAAAGAGGGCTTACAGAAAATTGACGCGGGAGTTTCATCCCGATCACGCGGCTTCTCCGGAGGATAAGTTACAATCGTGTGTTCTGGACTGGGGAGGATCGCCAGACAGCTTATCCCTAATATCTTATTCCTTCATACTTATCAGTCAAGGAAGCGCTCACAGCGACACAGGCACGCCCTGAAAGGTTACGGCACCCACGCAGCCGGTGTCACTCACAGAGAAATCTGCGTTCATTACAGATTAGTATTATGGAACCATTGATCAGGTTATTGTTCACTCATTGTTCGAATCTGAGACGGAGATATTTACCACAGCTCTCGCCATTAGAGCAAATGGACGGTTGGCCGTTGTTTCTTTTGCTTCGAAGCCCTATATTGCATTCGCAGAGAGCCTCAGAAAAGATATTATTAGTGAAAGGATGAGGATTCTGGTTCTAAATTAGGCAAAAGCTGTATGCATCCATGGAGAATAGTCGCTGGCGATCGAGTGGTATGGATCAGGAACCAAGTAAAACCCTAAATTGCAGCTCCAGAGAGAATACGAAGTATGGATCAGGAACCAAGTAAAGCCCTAAATTGGAGCTCCAGAGAGAATACTAAGTATAACCAATAAAGCCCTAAATTGCAGCTCCAGAGAGAATACTAAGTATGGATCTGGAACCAAGTATAAATTGCAGCTCCAGAGAGAATACTAAGAAAGGGAAAGGAAACGAATTTTGCATGTGTGGCTACATTGGATTTCACGAAATTTTGTTCAGATGCCAGAGAGGCCACAGACGAGACTCTGTTCCATGTTTTTTTGGGCATCAAATTAACTATTTCGGTTCTGATATGTGAATTATGGAGCCTATCTTGCAGATATTGCAGCAGGTTGTATTGTATTGTATTGTATGCGATTGGTGCCTCGACTTGGAGGAAAGGCAAAAATTTCAGAGGCATATATGATTATAAAATTCGCCCCAAGATATTTAAAAAATATTTCCCCAGACAAGAAGAAACTGATCCGACGCTTTGCATCCACCGGTGAATTGGAATAAAATTGCTAGGTTGTTGTGCGCAATCGATCTGAAGCGTGAGAATGAGTGCAAGGTAGATTAGGTCATTGTTCACAGTACTTTGTTCGAATGTGAACGAATCACAACAGAACTTTGTTCGAATGTTCGAATGTAAATGAATGAATGATATTTGAACGAATCACAACATGAATGAATGATATTTTAGCTGTTCGAATGTTCGAATGTAAATGAATGAATGATATTTGAACGAATCACAACATGAATGAATGATATTTTAGCTTTCATGAGATTAAAAATAGTCTATGATCTCTTTTTTGTTTTTTGTAATTTAATCTTTTTCTTACTCAAATTGATGATGAGGTAACACAACTTTCTAATAGTTCTATCAAGGAAAAGATAATGCCACGGAATTGATGTTAATACACTGTCTCTTCCAAAATGAAATGTTTTTCTGATTCTACTGCCTCAGAAATGCAAAAAGTCTCTCCCACCGTCCTGTTGCACACTGAGAAATGCAAAAAGTCTCTCCCACCGTCCTGTTTCACACTGAAGTTGATGTGAGTTAGTTTTTAATTGAGCAATAAGAACCTCTGCTCTCCACAGAATGTTAATTCCAATGTATTCTTTTTGTTGGAGAATGCAAGTGAGATTGAATTACTGAACATAATACTTCTTCTTTCTACCCAACTCTTTTCTCTATCCATTTTTACGAAACTTCTCCACCACAACGCATACCATGAAAGCAAATGAACTTATACAAAAATGAAGATATTTACCACGAGCAAATGAACCTATACACAGAACCACAGACAAAGCTAACATTTGCTACTATGTGTGTGAAAACTGTTGATATTAATTAGGGTAGGGGTCACATTTCTTAGCGTGGAGGTTAAGACATTAAAGTAGAGATTAGATTTCCGTATATGGTAATATTATATATATCATTATTATATGTAATATGGACGTTAAATATACATATCTCACTTTCTCCTTAAAATTACTAGAAAATACATGTACTAAATATAATCATTATTAAACGTACATATACTAATTTAGGTAATTATAATCATCATTAAACATGTTCAATACATTGAAGGGAAAGTTTCAAGTTTCCAATTTGTAGAGTAAAACTTTCTCATAATTTAGTGAGATATTTTATTAATTAATTTTAGAATGGGTAAAGTAAAAGTTTTTTCTAAAATTTAGTGAGATATTTTATTATTTAAATGTGGTTTTGTTTAGGAGGTTACAATTTTATTTTATCTTTTGGTTCAATTTTTTTATAAAAAAATCTGACTGTGGGAGTTGTTTGAATTATATTTTTATGGTAGAAATGGATTCAATGCCATCAAAAACTTTTGGGGCACTCAAAACCTAATTTTACATAAAATTATTTTTCATGTCATTTTTTTCTAAAAAAATCTAACCATAGGAGTATTTGAATTGTTCATTTGATGGTGGAAATGGATTCAGCACCATCAAAAACCCTTGGCACTCAAAATCTAATTTCACTTGGAAATTTATTTTTAGTGACCATGAGAATGTTTGAATTGTTCTTTTGATGGCGGTGTGGGCACTTAAAATGCACCATCAAAAACTTTTTGGGCACTCAAAATGACCATGGGAATGTTTGAATTGTTCTTTTGATGGTGGAAATGGATTCAGCACCATCAAAAACCCTTTGGGCACTCAAAATCTTGAAGCTTGACAATTATAACCAGGATTTCCCAAAATTTCTGCCAGATTTATCAAAATATTGGAGAAATTTTCCCTATTTTCAAGCAAAATTTTAGATTACTCTTTTAAATATTTTGAAAGTTAAAAAAAGATGGGCAATTTCATAGTAATTTTGACTTGACTCTCCATTTAAGAGAATTAAGCGTGATTTTTTTAGATGATTATTATTATTATTATTATTATTAAATTGTGGGGGTGTTTTGAGAGGTTTACAAAATTAAGTAAAATATTATAGTGGTAGGCTTTTTATAAAAAGGTTTTTAGTTTTAATGTAAATGTTTTATAAAAATTGTTTAAAATACAATAAATTTATTTTAACACTCTTTGCAACTTTATGAATCACAATTGAAATTTATTAACTCTGAAATTTTGTAGATAGGTTTTTTTCAATGATTTTTAGTTTTAATGTAAATGTTTTATAAAAATTGTTTAAAACACAATAAATTTATTTTAACAATCTTTGCAACTTTATAGATCACAACCTAGGTTTTTTTTTTTTTTTGAATTTTTTTTGAAGGTTTTTAGTTTTAATGTAAATGTTTTATAAAAATGGTTTGGTAGATAGGTTTTTTTCTAAGGTTTTTAGTTTTAATTGAAATGTTTTATAAAAATGGTTTAAAATGCAATAAATATATTTTAACATTCTTTGCAACCTTATGGATCACAACATAAATTTATTAATGGTGGAATTTTGAAAGGTTTACAAAATTACTTTGGGATAGGTTATTTTATAAGGTTTTTAGTTTTAATGTAAATGTTTTATAAAAATGGTTTAAAATACAAAAAACATAAATTTATTTTAACACTCTTTGTAACATTAATTTTTTAAGCTTTTTAGTTTTGATGTAATTGTTTTATAATTTTAACACTCTTTGTGACCTTATTTTTTTAAGGTTTTTAGTTTTAATGTAAATGTTTTATAAAAATGGTTTAAAATACAATAAACTTAAATTTATTTTAACACTCTTTGCAGCCTTATGGATCACAACTGAAATTTATTAATTGTGGAATTGGGTAATAATATGGTCTCTGAGTTATTTCTGAGTTATTTTAGGTTTTTTGGATAGAAGTAAAAGTAATTCTGATTTTGATTGTTTTTGTAAGTTAAAGTGCTATACTTTTCATGTTTAAATTAATAACGTTTGAAGTGTGATTTTAGGTTTGTTGGATAGAAGTAAAACTAGTTGTGATTTTGATTTCTTTTGATAAGTTATTGGGTGCTACACTTTTCATCTTTAAACTAGAAATACTCCATCAGGTTTGTTGGATAGAAGTAAAAGTAGTTGTGATTTTGATTTTTTTTGATAAGTTATTGAGTGCTACACCTTTCATCTCATCTTTAAACTAGAAATACTCCCTGAAGTAAAAGTAGTTGTGATTTTGATTTCCTTTGATAAGTTATTGAGTGCTACATCTTTCATCTCATTTTTAAACTAGAAATACGGTTTGTTGGATAGAAGTAAAAGTAGTTGTGATTTTGATTTTTTTTTTGAGTTATTGGGTGCTACACTTTTCATCTCATCTTTAAACTAGAAATACTACCTCGCATTAATTATTTATTTATTAATTAAAAATACAAAAAAATAATAGATATTTTCTATTACTCACTTATATTAATCACTAAAATCAAAACCCAAATTGAAATATCCCTCATTAATTATTTATTTATTAATTAAAAAATGCAAAAAAATAATACATATTTGTATCATTCACTTATATTAATTGCTAAAATCAAAACCCAAATATCCTTCCACAATGCTTTACTTCACCTTCATTACTTAACCCAAACAACATTAATATGTGAAATTATTTTTTCACTTGATAAAAATGAAATAAATTGAAATATCCCTCATCAATGATTTACATCACCTTCATTACCTAAACCCAAAAAAATTAATATATTAATATCTTAAATTATTTTTTCACTTAATAAAAATAAATCTTTGTGACCCAGTGAGATTTCTTCATACTTTGGCTAAGATCTTAATCTTTGCAATAAATATTAATCTTTGGAATAAATATAGCTGAATTTTTGTTTACTTCTTCATACTTTGGCTAAAATCTTAATCTTTGTAATAAATTTAGTTGAGACAATTTCTAATACATCAATGTTTTTTTTTTTTTTTTTAATGTAAATGAAAGTTCACATATATATATATTTTTTATTCTATAAGTTAATTGATTTCTTTTTTTATATTCTATTAGTTAATAAATTAATAAACTTCCATATATATAATTATTTCCATGATTAAAGAAAAAAAAAAAATTTCTTTCTGGTCTTAAGTTAATTTATTTCTTTTTTATATTCTATAAGTTAATTTATTAATAAACTTCCATGTATATAAATATTTCCATAATTAAAGAAAATGTATTTATATATAAATATTTCCATGATTAAAGAAAATGTATTTATTAAAAGTATTGAGAATTCCATAATCTTAAAAAAAAATTAAAAAGCATCATATTTTTAAATGTGCTTCGCATAAGATTAATTGGCTTATATCTTCATTTGATGGAACATATATCCTTCCACGAAATCATAGTATTCCATCACTATCTAGAGAGTATTCCTCATATTTTGGGATCATCATTTCATCATCCCTTAATATTTGGCTAATCTCCTTGTACCAAGTATCCTCAATTTTTAATCTAAGAAACTTCTCCCTCAAATTTTCCTTTAGGGGAATCAATGAAAATATTCGAGGCTTATGACTTAAATCATCTGCCACCCTATCTATTGCTTCCTTTATGTAAGTAATATCAAAATTATATTCACTTATTAACTCTAACCACCTTCTTTTCCTGGAGTTTAAATGGTCTTGTGTGAATATGTGTTGTAGTCCGCAATGATTAGTCTTAAGTTTAAACCTTCTCCCTAGCAAGTAGTGTCTCCAACTATTTAGGGTGTATATGGTATCTACAATTTTTATATCGTGTGTCGCATAGTTCCCCTCATGGGTTAGAAGTTTTCTTGACGCATACACTATTACTCTTGCATCTAGTATCAATACATACCCAAGGCCTTCCTTAGAGACGTCACTGCAAACCAGGAATTCCAGTTCTATATTGGGTACCCTTAGGATTGTTGTAGTTGTTAACAAGTCTTTTAACTTCTTGAATTCCTCTTCAAATTTTTCAATCCAAAATTTGTATCATTCCTTTAGAGTTTAGTAATGGAGATTGTTATCTATAACCTCAACAAATATGATATAATATTTGTCCATGCCCATAAAACTATGTATTTCATGAACATTGGTCGATGTCGGCAGTTATAGGATGGCCTCGATTATTGTAGGATCCACTACAATACCTTCCCAGAGATAATGTGTCCACCATAATGAATCTTGGATTTGTAAAAGAAACACTTAGATAGCTTTGCATATAATTGGTACTCTCTAAGACACTAGAAAACTAGTCTTAAGTGTTAGTTATCCTTTTCTAGGGTCTTTGGGTAGATAAAGATGTCATCGATAAATACTTGCATACACTTATATAGATATTACTTTAATATCTAGTTCATTAGGCCCGTGCAAACAACCGAGGAATTTTTCAATCCAAAAGTTAATACTACAAACTCCAAATGCCCAAATATTATCTTAACTTGTTTATTATTGGGATATCCTCTTTGTTTATTCTTAATTGACAATATCTATCTTCGAAAACATAGGTTCCCCCCTCATTCGGTTGAACAAGTCATCTATCATTGGTAAAGGATATTAATTTTTTTATCATCACCCTATTCAACTGATGATATTTAATGCACAAACACAAGGACCTGTCCTTCTTTTTAATAAAAAGGAAATGTGGGTCCTTTGGAATTTTTCTATGGTAATATATATGTCTATATATTTATATCTTATAAATTCATCAATGCTTGGTTAAAGGCTTTGTGTTGAAGATCAAAGAGATAATTTCATAACTTAATAGTGTTGAATTATGCTAATTCCAACCATGCTCAAGTACCAAATAATAATGAGTTTGGCACATCTTCATTTGAATAAGTTTGGAACTCTCATCTTAAATATGTACTACCAAATTTAGAATATTATCATAAATGGAATGTTAAGATATAGTTATGTAATTGTGTACAATTAATGTGTCACATGCAACAACCATTGTATATGATCAAACACTAATAAGTCTCAATCATGTTGTGTTTCCATTTTAATCTAGATAATATATGTATCATTAATTAGTAATAAACTTGTATTTTTCATTAACTGGTTCACCTTTAATTGATTTAAATATCACTAATAACAAAGTTTCCCTTTATATTTATCATTCTCATACACTTTTCTACCAAAAATTTTCCTTTATATTTATCATTCTCATACACTTTTCTACCAAAAATTTTCTCTACCCCCTTGCATTTTAATGTAATTTATAATGTTCTTCCTCTCATTTACTTGATATAACCCCCCACACTATAATCAATAGTTTGTTAACTAACATATTATCTTAATAAAAATTTCATTCCATAATTTAGCATATTAGTGTTCTTAAGATGGGATTTGCTTTTTTTTTTTTTTTTTTTGGCATAGTACGATGTTTATTCATTATGTTTAATCCTCTATATGTGTATCTAATCTCCAATGAGACATTGGTCATGTTTCACCATCTATATGTGTAACCATTTTCCAGTGGAACCTTGGCCACGGTAGACACATTTACATTAAATGGTAATTTATTTGAGTTGAAATGATTTGATATCTATCTATTTATAATTTAATACCCATTTTGAGTCACTACGATTGAAATATCAAAGGTGAGGTATCGCAATGCCTCTTTCTCATCTAATAAAAAAGACAAAAGCGAGCTTAACCAGCTATTTGAGGAACGAAGTTGGGTTTTTAAAATCTCACTTCTGAGTTTCTCAGTGCCCACTTGTATTGGTTATCATTCATTGTTAACAATGGAAAATGCACTTATCCTCTTCACTGACACCATGTTTTTGTATATTGTTGAATATGTTTTTGTTCAGATTGTCCAAATATATTAAATATTTTTTTCCAGTTACTAAAGTTTCGATTAAATGAAAAGTAGACCAAATACATTTCCCAATACCATGAAAAGTTATTATTAAATAATATTCAAATCATATAAGAAAAATTTTGGCCTAGTGAAGAGATGTCAATCAAGTTTTTGAATAAAAATGTATTAGTTTTCTTTTGTGACTAAGGAATCAACAACTCAGTTAAATTGGGGATTTGAATCTTGAATCACGTACTTTATAAAACAACAATTACCAATAAAACTATTCTTCGGGGAAATAAAAATGTATTAATTGGTATTAATACTTCCTTTGGATTTTTTGGATTTCATAGTGGCTTTTCAATTTATCTCCTATACAATATCATTTTTTTTTCTCCCATCACATGCTAAATTTCCAAATGCAATTACTATGCCAAAAAGATAAATATGATTACAAAAGTATAATGTTTATCATGTATAACTAAATCCTTCCCATGGACAAACTTAGAATACAGTGTACACAACATGGTTTTAAAAATTATGTAACATGCAAAAGACAATGATGATCAATTGTATTCTAAGTTCTTTTGGAATGGGCCAAACATCATCAATTGGAAGTTATAATACATTTTTTGGCTAATTACATATACCAATTCTAGGATATTTAACATGTCATGGCTAACTAGTATAGAAAAGCTTAATAGAATACCATAAAAAGAGTTAAGTGCATGTGCTCCCAAAAGATACAAGTACCATAACACAATGTACTACATCTAGTGTATATTGCACAAACATTACAATTATCATTGATACTGGTTGTAAAAACATGGTCCTAAAGATGAGTCTTGACTTAGACTCGAAACGTAGACTAAAATTAACGACTGTGGATATTTTGAGTCTAATCATGCATCTAGTTGGTGTTTGATTATTACCCATCCACTTTACTTCTTGCTTTAATGTTCACATTTCAAGCACACCATTACTTTTTCCAATCATGCATGCTCCCTTATTGTAACTTTTGATGTGCAACCTTCAGTTTGGGAGTTTCAACCAACAACTTTAGTGTTTTCTTTTCAATCCCCTATTTAGTTTTCCATTTTCATGCAGGCCATTTGTCTTTGGATTTTCATGCACACCACTTTGTTTTCCATTTTCATGTACAACATTTGGTTTTGGATTTTCCTCCACGCTCTCTTGTTTTCCATTTTGAATTTGTCGATGACCTCATTCGCAAAGGTTTAAGCTTTGACTTCATTAAAGTTAGTAAAGAGTTTTTTTTCTCCTTCACATTGTTTTTTTTTTTTTTTCCTCTTCAAGGCCTAAAAGCTTATATTATAAATCAATTAAATTGGTTTTATGTCTCCTTGGTTTCCAACTCCATTAATTATCCCTTAAAGTTTACTTGTTCCTTCTCTAAAACCAGCGTTATTCATCCAGTTCAATTCGTAAAAAGTTGTTTTTCTCTTCAAGGGGGATTTTTTTTTTCACACCCATGGATAAACATGCACAGAAAGGCATGGTGTGGATGTGAGCAATTTTTTTTTGTGTGTGTGTATATATGTATGTATCGAAAATCAAGATGAAAATTGTCCCATATATATGTTGTGTATTTCCATCCATGGGACTAATTTCTGGCACACACACACATTGATATACATAAGAATAAATATAAAACACATTTTCTATTATAATTTCTTTGAGATTTATATGTCAAAAAAATCCAAGTGAACCATGGCTTTTGAACCTATGAAAAAATATCTTTTAAAAATACACAATTTTGAATTGAATTCTATCTATATTCAATTTGGCTTTGTTAATTTCTCAATGTTCTTTGTTGTAACAATCAGTTATCGCAATTCTTTTTCCAACAACAATCAGGTATCTAATATATTTGCAATCATCTAATGATAGTAAGAAATTGTAGATAGAACATAAAACCATATGCATAGTAGGATACAACCAAGAACACTAGAGACATAGTATTTTGGTCAAAGACCAAGAAAAAGCCCCATAGGGGCAAAACACTTTCCAAATTCTTTTTCTATTAGATTCTCACCAAATATTCACCAAAGAGATGTCAAAGCCTTGACTAACAAAAACAACCAACCAAGATCCAGTCAAATGTGACCATGAAAGTCAAATCTGTTCAAACTTGAATTTTGTAATTTTTTATCAAAATCAACAACAATCAAAGCTAACCTAACCAACCAACATTCAACGGTAAAAGTGCTCCAAAAGGTTTAGTCAGTCATTCAAAACAAACTCTGCTGCTCAATCAAACTTGGTCAAAACAACCTCTGTTACTCAGTCAAACCTAGTCAAAACAACCCTTGAATTCAACCCATATATTTAATCGAATTCAAAATTTCACATTCAAACACCCTAGCTCAGAATTGTAGTCAACATTGGTTAAAGGTGCCCAGAAAATCTTGGTCAAAGTAGTAATCAACCCGACCTCTCAAATAGATTTAAAATTCAAACAAATGAAATTCAAATCCTATCAAGTCAATGCAAGTCAAACAACCCAAAATAGAATTCAAACTCAGTCAACATAAAAATTCTCTCTCTTCTTCACATATGTGAACTCAAGCCCTGCAATTTCATACTCGTATGAACCAATTAAGAGAAGAAAGTGAATGTGTGTTGATTCCTCCAAGTGATGTCAAGTGATGTCTATTTATATGTGGTTTTGGAAGACGAATTTCCTCTTTGAGGCTTTCCTGTAATTTTTGTGATGTTGTGGTTCCATATTAAAATAACCATTTTCCCATGTGCAAATTAAATCCTTCCAAGGACTAGTAGGGTCTCCAAAGGATGAGGAGGGCTTCCTTGCTTCCAAAAGTAGGGAATTTCTCCCTGAGATACCAAATTTCAACACTCTCTATTAGTTAGGGAGGAATTATTGATTGCATCATAAGACTCATCTTAGAAGTTTCGTCATCATCATCGTTGAATCATATCATACCTTGTCTCTACTCATATATGTTGAAAATTATCAATCTAAATAAGAAGAATCATTATAGGGGAGCTCCATCTTCCAACCTATATCCACGGAAAGTAGGGAAGATTAATCTTCCACCCTACATCCAATCGGAAATAGGTAAGATATGTCTTACCATGAAAGGTAACAATTAGATTTATCATATTTTCTATTGATCTTACTACGTTGACCTTCAAGATTCAAGTGGTAGAACACCTGCATCCACTATCTTGGGGGGATACACACTTACCATGAGAGGTAAGGACCAAACACGCCCAATCCACTTGGGGGAGATACACACTTACTAGGAGAGGTAATGATCATACACGTCCAAGTCTCCTCACCCATTGGCCAGATGGGTGGAAGTCTCTTCAAGCCCATCTTATGGGTAGGATGCATATTGGGGTATACTTGGTCAAGTCCCAGACTTAACAGTAGGGGGGATACACACTTACCATGAGGTAAGGATAAAACATGCCTATTATCCATGAGTTCCCTCAATCCCAGGAGCTATTTTACGCAGTTCCTCTCCTTGAAAACTCAAAGAGGGGAGAATATCATAGCTCAGTGTTCTCAATCAGTCGTGACCCTTACTCGAGAGGTTCACATCCACTATTCCAAGCTACTCTCTGAATACTAATAACTTCCCTTTCAGAAAAGGATTGGTAAGAATGTTGGTATCTTCTCATCTATTGAAATGTGATGGAGTCTTACAACTCCTCTCTACACCATATATAGTGATATCTAATATCAATGTGCTTGAACCTGACATGGAACATGGGATTATTTGAAAGTCATATCCCACTCTTGTTGTCGCAACAGATCACAGTCGTATCCAATACCTGCTCAAACATATCTCCAAAGAGCTTCCTCAGCCATATTTCCTCACATCTAGCCATGCTAGCAACAATATACTCAGCCTCAGTCGTGCTTCTCTTTGTACATCCATGGCATCATCCTTTCTCTCAAAATTGGAAGGGGGAGGAATGTCCCTTTCTTTTCCAAGGGAAACATCTTCATCAAATGTCACATCCCTGCTAAACTTTATGTTCCTTTAACCAAAAAAATATATTCTAAAACCTTTATAATTTTCACAATAGCCAACTAACATAACTTTCTTTCTAGAAGTTTCTAGAGTATTCCTTTTTTCCTTTTGCACATGAAAGTAGTCAGGGAAAACAAATATCCTCAAGTGTCCAACATCAAGCTTTACACCTATGAATTTTTTTTTGAAAGTCTTGTCACCCAAGGCTTGATGAGCAGTCCTATTTTGAACACATAAAATAGTGTTAACAACTTCTCCCCATAGGAATCATGACAGCTTTTGATGATGCAACATATATTAGTATTCTTCCATGACAGTCATGTTCTTCATTTCAACTATGTCATTTTACTCAAGGTTGTAAGGTACAATGGTCTCCTTATTTATTCCTATTCTCTTAAAAAAATCAATGAAATCATTTGAAATGAATTCTCCTCCATCATCAGACCCGAAGACTTTGATCCTCTTCCCTATTTGATTTTCTATCAGTTCCTTGAAGTCCTTAAACATGTCAAATTCTTGGTCCTTGTGCTTCAAGAAGAATATCCATGTTTTGCAAGAGAATTCATCCACAAATACTATATAATATAGGTAGCCACCAAGAGAAGTCACTAGCATGGTTCCACATAGATCAAAATGTATTACTTGAAGTATTCCATTTGTCCTATTCCTACTCGAAGGGAATGGACCCTTCATTTTCTTTCCACTTTTACATCCTAGACAAACTCCATCATGATTTTCTTGAACCTCAATCATTCTAGAAACCATCTTCCTTATGTCGGGCAAGGCTTCACAATGAAGGTGAGTGAATCTTCAGTGCCACAACTCACATTAATGACTACTATCATGAACCAGTGCTTGGATTGGTATTCCATTGACTTTATAGAGATCTTAAATTCTTGATCCCAAAGTAAAGGAATCGCTAAAGTGAGATTACAGAGTCCAAGTGAGGCCCTTACCATTTATAAAAGCAACCTCCATTCCTTTTTCCTTTGAGGAAAATATGGACACAACATTATTTTTCAATCCTGACACATATAGAACATCTTGCATATGAATAGTTTCCCCATAATCCAAATAAAAGGAAACAAAATCAAACCCCTTCACAGTATAAATAGAATTTTCCCCAATACTTATCTTCAAATTTGTCTCCCTCTCAACCAAATTTGAGAGAAATTTTCTATAGCTAGTTAAATTTCTAGACACCCCACTATCTACCAACCAACTATAAAATGAATTTGTAGGAGAGGAACTAGACATAGTAGAAATAATAAAATGTGCATACTAAGTAGTAGCTTCATTATTTTCATACCTTGAATTCTTTGATCTCTTTTGGGGATGGTGGTCTTCTTCACAAGCAACAAGAGCATCTCATCTTTTTCTATATTTAGACTTGTTGTTGTTGTAGTCATGATTATTTTTGCAGTTGGATCTTGGAGTACCTCTCTTTTTAGAATAGTCTCAAGCATAGTGACCATGCTTATGACAACTGAAGCATTCAACTTATGGCCTCTCCTTTCTAAATATTCTATTGGAATCTTGGGATTCAAGTGAAATATTTCTTGAATTAGATGGTACTATTCTTCCTTTCCTCTTCTTGTCTTGAGCAACAAATGCATAGATTTCACCTTCTTCATGCTTTTGAATTCTCCCTCGCCTTGGTCTCCTCTTGAGTGCACTTGCCCATGAGTTCAACGAATGAAGGGAATTTTTCATTGTTGCTAATGGTGTAATAAATGTCTCCCAAATCGGTGGAAGACCTCCAAGGGAAATTAGAACCAACTCTCTATCATATGTAATTTCTACAACAAACAATAATGGATCCTTGAGTTGGGATATCCTCATGAATTATGATTGCACAATCTCCCCTTGTTCATCTTGATTTCCTTGAGTTGATTTTTCAAGGAAATAATATGGTTCAAATTGTTGAGTTCATACATCCCAACCAACTTATCATACATCTCCTTGGAATTCTTCAATTTTTCAACATAAGTAATCAAATGATATCTCAATAAATCAATAATAATTTTCTTAGCTTTGACCTCACCTTTCTTGTACTTAGACTTGATAACAACATCAACATTGTTTGAGGGCTCGGGGACCTTTCCTTCAAAATATTCTAAAACATCATTCTCCTACAAATTCAAATCAACCTTAGATATCCAAACAACATAGTTAGGTGAGTCATTCAAATTATCCTAAATATTGAAGTATGAGGTATTCATCTTTACCAAGTCAATTGTTCTTCAGCAACAGATAATATATCTTAAAGAGGTAATTTCTCTTGTCTCCTTGGGATTGTATTCACCTCAGATTTGATACTATGTTCATTTTCAATGTTTTATGTTGTAACAATCACTTATCATAATTCTTATTCCAATAGAAATCAGTTATCCAATATATTTTCAATCATCCAATGATAATAAGCAATTGTATATAGAACATAAAACCATATACACAATAGAATACCACCAAGAACAATAGAGACACAGTAGTTTGGTCAAAGACCAAGGAAAATCCCCATTAGGGGGGAAAACATTTCCAAATTATTCTTCTACTATATTGTCATCAAATGTTCAATGGAGGGATACATAATCCAGGCACATCAACAATGATTCAAAGGTAAAAATCTTGACTAACCAAGTCAACAAACTAAGATCCAACTAAATGTGAGCATGAAATTTAAAATGGCCAAACTCTATTTCTACATTTTTTTGTCAAAGTAAACAGTAGTTAACGCTACCCTAACCAGTCAATAGTCAATGGTCAAAGTGCTCCAAAAGGTTCATTCAAATAGTCAAAATATGCAACCTCCTATGCTCGATGAAAACTGGTCATAACAACCCTTCAATTCATCCCATTGATTCAATCAAAGTCAAAGTTTGACCTGAAGAAACCCTAGCTTAGAATTGGAGTCAACATTGGTCAAAAGTACCCAAAATATCTCGGTTAAAGCAACAACCAACTAGGCTTTTAAAACATATTCAAAATATAGTCAAACGAAATTCAAATTTCCTCAAGTCAACACAATTCAAACAACCCAAAACATAAGTCAAACTCAATCAATAGAAAAGGTTTCTCTCTCCCTCACACGTGTGAACTCGGACCCTGCAATTTTAGACTTGTATGAACCAATAAAGAGAGAAAATGAATGTATGTTTATACCTCCAAGTTATATCTCACTTTTCCTAATGATGTGGTTCCATATTAAAATAATCATTTTCCCATGTGCAAATTAAATTCTTCCAAAGGCTAGTAGGGTCTCTAGAGGATGAGGATGGCTTCCCAAAGGAGGGAATTTCTCCCTGATTAACCAAATTTCAACATATTGTAATCTATATTCTAAAGTTTATTGTTGATTAAAAGACCACCTCTCTAGATATATTAACAATGCCCAAAAAACTATACAATATTGCAAATACATATTTCCAACTATAAGAGAAAGAGAGAATTATTTTCTCATCCCCAAGAGAAAAATGGAATCTTGAGACTCTTTGCAATTGGGAAGGGGAACTAAAAAAATTAAGCTTGCCATTCAAAAATGTTGTCAATTTTTTTGGTTTGCAGAAGAAAAAAATAAAAATAAAACTAGAAGCATTGATCATGAAAGACACTATGAATTTTCCTAAAGTGTAAAAGTGAAACAATGCAAAATAAAACATTTGTAGTTCTTTCTAGATGGGAATACATTCCTAATATATTCAAAACATGTGTAAGCATTGATGGCTAGAACTGGAATTGAAGTTTAAACAACACTAGTAACTAGAACTGGAATTATGTCGTGATCATGTATCCAATAGTTTGGTGAAATGAATGCTTAACATTTATTAACAAGATACAGATTTATCATTTCGACTTGTCTAGTTTCCTACCATAAAAATAGTTAATGATGACTTAGCACGCCTGTATCCATCATGCTTCGAAACGTATTCATAAAAACAAATTGTAGTAATAGATACACCATACAAGGGTTTGACACAGTTGTAGCAATCAATAACATAGACGAAGGGACTAGGGTAAAATCAGTTGGAATAATGACCCTGAAGTAAAGTAATCATTGCATATATTTAGATGCTTAGGGGGACTTCACCCTTATCTCCAGTGTTCTACTCTGGTTAAGCATACCCATCTACTTAAATGGGGTTGGTATATTGATTTAGTTAATAAATTCATATTATTATCATCTAGTAGTTAGATGTCTAACGCAACTTCCAATTAAGATAATATTTTGGGATGCATTGAAATAAATTTTGAATACAATAATTACACATGGAAGCGAGTTTAGCCATCAAGAAAAAAAAAAATTTAACTCTCATACCTATGATACGACCAAATTTAGGTCACATGGGTAGAATTTTAAGACTTCAAATACGAAAGTGAGAGAAATTAATTACCTATCCTGATGGCATCAAGTATGCTTTGAATATAACTACACAATAAGCTTAGAATTAGTTGAAAGTGTTAAAGGAATGCTAATGATTTGGTTATCAGTTAATATGACTATCACTTCACTCGAACTATTATGTTCAATAATTTCATCATTAATAAGGTAATATTGCATGCATTGAAGGATTTGACGTCTTTAAACAACATATATCTAACTTACAAAAATTAAATGGACTCCCAACTTTGAGGATTCAAACCTCTTTCAATTTTTTGTACAAAGTAGATATCATTCAATTGATGATCGTAGGTGAACCACTCAAAAGTGGATGAATTAATTCAAATTCAGGAGATAAGGAGAGGGCTCCTTCACTCAGACATCTCAATTAGTCATTAAAAATTCAGAATTTGTAGAGAATAGAAAACCAGAGAGTTGCAAAGTTGAAACTGATTCATCTAATTTTCATACCTCGCAACCTAACCTATGCCCATCTTTAAATTAAAAATAAAAGGCTTTGACTTATTAAAATATATATATGCACATAAATTATCTTCTAATACATAGTGTTGATGTAGTGCATGCATTATTTACATTTTGGATCCCAATCAACATGATAAACCATGTTATCTATGCCTATGTAATTGGATAACAACTCCCAACAGAGCATTTCTCAAATATCATGTTTATGGGATTTTAATCATTTCTAATGAAGCTCAAGAACAAGCCTAGAGTATAAATTAATCCACCCATTTGCTACTTCTTGGAAAAGTGTGAAATGGTTAGGTTATGGCATCGACTCACATATGTCAGAGACGTGAGTGTATTAGTTAATGTATCTAACTGATTCAAGTCAAACGATGATAGAAATAAAGCTTAGGGTTATATAAAAATATTTTATTTATTTATCAGTTATTTATGTTAAATCTCAAATATCAATTTGATGCATGTATTATAAAAAAATTCAATGAGAGCATATCATGTCAATTATGGGAAGTAACCTTAATGGGTTCATAGGTCCTAGAGGCTAAACAGAGGCTCTAATACCAAGTGTATGAACCATTCCAAAGTATGCCATTTACACATATTATTTCTTTTTTTTAATCCCAATAAAAAACAAACATGAGATAAAACCTCACAAGTTATTATATGCAGGATGCCATGCACACTTTTTTTTTGGAGAAATAAGTTGTGCATTCCAAGTTATTGAATTACAAGGTAATAAGTAATGGGATATTTTCTTTTAAAATAATTACCCATTGAATAATGACAACTGCCATAATAACCATACAATAATTCAAGCCACATATACCAATAGTCGAGAAATTTACAAATATGCATCAATTCCTTAACTTTTACATTCCAATAATTTATTACAACAAAACATAATCACAACGTTTTTTTTTTCGAAAGCCATTGATATAGTCCACCAAGGGGAAATGGAATCTTGATCTCAAGTCCATTGATTATTATGCTTTTTTGATGTAGTCCTTGTACACATGTACATTTTTGCATCCTAATTGAACATTACTAACTCATTGGTTGACCTCTCATCCTACTCCTTGGGTAGTCTTCTTCCCCATGGACCCTCGAGTTGCAATGGGGTTGTATAGTAGAGGAAGAACACTAGAAAGTAGAGGAGAGAACAATGGCTCAAGAGTTCCCACTACAAGACCCTCTACTTCACCAAACTCACTATAGAACTCATTATTCACTCTAAACACAATATCATTAGGTTAGTTATCCAACAATGGGGCAAAGGGAGTCCCCTCCCTCATATCTTGTTTATTCTTTTATATGTGATAGTCCTTGGATATTTCTCAACTTATTTTAAATAATTCTAATTATTTTTTGAATGTTAAAATAGAATGATTCCTTGGGACACATATTTCCAGAACTAAGGAGGGTAATTACTCGGGAATTTCAAGGATTTGAGTTAATTAAATGAAAACCATGGGAGGATATCAAATGTGCTCAAGGGGCAGGCCTTACAAATTAACCAGCAATAAAATAAGGACTATAAGCATACTCCTTTCTACAATATACAATAAATAACGGACAAATTTAAAATAAGAAAATGTCCACACTATTGAAAATTCTAGCCATGACCGAGAGCACATAGAGAAGGACTGGTCATCCATTGTAACAACTAACAACAAGGAAAAGGGTCATGGGGAGAAAAGATCCCAGGTGGAATCGCTCCATGGGCCAGGGAAAATGTTGAACAAACAAAAAATGTTTCTACATAATAAATAGGGACCAAGAGGAAAATTAGGAAGAGGGTGCACAACAAGAGTACACTAAGCAAGAGAGAGTTGAGAAGAAGAAAAAACAGATCAAGAAAGAAAATAATATGGGAGAATTAAATAGGGGGTAAAGGAGAAAAGAATGTGTGAGATCATAGGGTGGGTATGAGCAAGAATAGAGAATATTTGAGCGTTGTAGTTATGGAAGAAGACAAAATTCATGCATTGCTACATAGAAGAGACTGGAAGGAAATTTCGACTGAGCATGAGTAGACTAGAATAATTTCTTGCAATAAGTTTTGTATTCTTGGGATTGGGTGGAACTATTGAGTATAATTCATTTGATAGTGGAGGTTTGAATTCCCTTGCTTTCTTTAGGGTGGAGACATGAGTCTCTAGATTCCCTGAGGGTTGAGACTTGAGACTCTGAATTCCCTAATTATTGAGGGTGGAGTTGACGTCTCTATATTCCCTTTGGTATTAAGGGTTAAAATATAAATCTATGGATTCCCTTGTTGGATATTTGGTGAAGTCTATAGGCCTTTGGATTTTTGGCTTCATCTTATGGTTGAATTCATTAAGAAACTAAAGGGTGGAGGTGGAGGACCTCTAGATTCCATATGCTTAATTCACGACATTAAGTAGTTGGTGGGTGGAGATGGTTAGGCCTCTAGATTCCATGTTTTAGCTAGCAGTGTTGATTTTATTCCTTGAGAAAACCTCCACAAGATCCTGAATCTTTCTCATGGGTGATTGGATACAAGAAAGGCCATAGTGCAACCCAATCTAAGTTTGGGTGGAAATTTGTAGTCCCAGACTCAATTGATCAGCTTATAATCTGAGATTAGTATCTCTCATTATTGATATGTGAAATTAATTTCATGATTATTCCTATTTTATTGATGATATGTCGTTTGAATGTATGAGGCTTGAATTCTTATTTTTTTTTCTCGTTGATGTTCTGATAGATCTCAGTTTATTGATGAAAGTGTGATGGATCCCATGTATGAATTACTAAATTGAATGATATGCCTCTGAATAGGTAGAGTACAAAATTCAGTGTGCACAAATTATTATGATCTTGGTTAGTTTAAATATTAAGTAGGGCTATTGTAGTTGGTCCTAACATGATGCTTGCTTCATTGATCCATGTGCAATAAGAGGGATTTTCGTAAGCTTGTTAGCTTAGAATCCTAATAAATGTATGTGTATTCATGTTTGTAACCTACATGCTATTTTCATTATAATTCAAGGGAAATAATAATATAAGAATGGTGTTGGTAACCATGAATTCACACTAGTAATGTAGTTGTATGTGTTATACAGGTAATTCAGGGTCATTGAGTAGTTGATTTCATTGATATGATTAATTATGTGGTTGAAGGAATACAAAACAAAACAAATGGAGTTGCTTTCTTAAATGCTCTTAAACATTTGAGGGTCTCCAAACTCTATAGTTAAATGATGTAAGATCTATGAAAATTTATGTGTAAAATCTCGGTAATGATCCCATATCTCCATGGTTCTCAAGGTAAAATTGTTGAGTTACTACAACAGGGCTAGATTACACTACTCAATGATTTTGAGTGACTGCTTTGACTATTGTAGTTATATATATATATATATATATATATATATATATATATATATATATATATTGGAATTGATGGAGAGAGCCCAACTATTGTTGGAACATAATCTTGAGTGAAATTTGTCTTAAAAAATTTGTGGGAAACCAACAAGCTTATATACAACCTATAGGGATATATACATGTGCAACTATATAGTGCATCGTGTATGGGAGAGCACCAAAATCCTTCACACAAGATGGAAACTATATATTTATTTAATATTTGAATTTGGATGAAGTGATTCGTCTTATAATCATGCACTTTGTGGATTTAATCTATAATTTATGTTCGTGGGTCGAATTATGTTATACACCATAATATGATTTACGTCAGTGCCCTAGGAAATATGCCTTAGTCATATGTGAGGCATGTGTATAAAACCCTCCTCCCACATTTACCCAAGCTAACCGGTCCACTATGGTAAACATGTGATGAGAGGTTACTATGGTGTGATTGATTCCCCGTATATAGTTAAGGAGGAGGAATCGACATAACAAAATCAAATTGACCTTCCATGCATGTTACAAAAAATTCATGAGCCAACCAACCCTTCCATGTGACCAACCCTTAATGAAACTTCACATTTTACTAATATGGACCCTTATTCACTCCCATGACAGGCCATGCATGCGACTGAGGCCTTCCACTCGCTCCCACAGTAAGGCATGCCAAAAACTATGGAATTATCCATGCAGTATTGAGCCAACGACCCTGGATTCTAAGCCACATTTTTAGGGCTAAATCTTAGGCCATTGCCAAAAAAATCATGAAACTTTCAGAAATGATAGATGACAATGGAACAAAGCTACTAATTCAATCACTGGTATAAGTAGTTGATCTTACCCCTACTAGCCATGACATGAATTTCTTCAAACTTGTCACAAATATATAATATACAGGTCATAACAACATATCTGAGCATAGGGGTCTCATACTTGTCTGATATTCGTAAAGAATCATTGATGCCTAATCAAAATAGCTACGTTATCATCTGTTAGGTTATATATTCAGTGTAAATTCAGTTGCTAATCAAAACATGATGAGAGCGATACATCAAGTTTGTCATAAAAGATACTCATAACCAGCATATCACAAACAAAAATATCAAGGATATAATAACCAGAACATTGAGATATGAACCAGTAAATTTACACATGAAATACCAAGAATAAGGACCTCTTATTAATGAATTCATAAACCAACAAGGTTTGGGACTTCCATGAACCATCGGACCATAGATTTTCTTGAACCTTTATTTCAACCAATCACCCCCATGCCATATTCCAAGCATGAATGTGGGACTCACAAAAGAACCAAACAAGGCTTCCTCAAGATTTACAGTGATCCCCACCAGATCACTAGGCCCGAACCCTCATCAATACAGTCAAGCTTTACCACAATCCCCACCGGATAACTTGGCCCTAAATGAGCATGGATGCCTTTGGATCTCTCTGCCTAAACTGTGAGGAATTTTTTTGTCTCAACCTCTCGGCTTTACTATGTATCCCTCCATTACCAATAAAGGGATTCCTAGGCCTACGAGATCACTGCCCTCTAGGATTTACTGTGTATCCCGCCATTACAGGTCAAGGGATTCCTAGGCCCAATCAAGGGTATTCACCTCTGAGCTTTACCATGTATCCCATCATTCATCGATCGAGGATTCCTAGGCCCAATCGAGGTGTTCACAACCAGGCTTTACCATTTATCCCATCCTAGGATTCTTAGGCCAATCTTGAGACCACCCCACTCAGCTTCGAATCCATCTGTAAATCCAGATCAATAAAAGATAAGAGAACCCACCACACCATGGTTATCCATAAATGGCAAGGCAAAGTTGAAGAACATTGTCACACCTAGAAAACCCCATGGAAATGATAACAAGAGAACCAAAACCACACATACATGTACCATACATTCCAAATATAGCAAGGAAATCACACATGAAAATATATACCTACAAGCAATCTCGTTGTATTCTCTTGATCCTCCTCTTTTTTGCTTGATATTTGCTTCCATTTACCTTTTTGTCCTCCCTTTGTTTTCCTTGATCCAATGGTAGAGTGCTCCAAGAATTCTCTATGTCCAAGAGAGAGAGAGAGAGAGAGAGAGAGAGAGAGAGATCCAAAACTGGAATGACAAAAGGTACCAACTCATCCTCAGAAGCCTTTTTATTAATGAGGCCTCCATTTTCTTCATTTTCCATTATTTTTCCTTCATTTTCCTCATCACTTGAAACCTGTGACCTTTCACCTTCATTTTCTCCTAATTTCCGTTGCTTTCATAAATAAAATGCCAATTAATGCCTCATGTCTTTACAGATCCTTTTTCATTGCCTTTGCCAATTTCCTGAGCCATAATAAACCAAATGAACACCCACACTAGGATGTTTTTCCCAACATTCATCTTGGAATACATGTCCCATGACCTTGATTATTATTTTTCCTTTATTAACTTTTTAGATGTATTTTTTACCAGGTTTTTTACAATGTGACATGGACAGAGAGGCTACAGGATAGGAAGAGGCACCGTGGGCGCTAATATGGAACCTTGTAGGAGGTTTAAATAGGTTATGGGTCAGCTAAACTCTTGGTAGACGATCTAAGCCATATGGTCATGAAATATAACTAGGGGCATTGGCATGATCAATGGTTAGGATGAGTTGTTTATAGAATGGAATAGATGAAATGCAAACCCCCTCCCCCTAATGTCAGCGGGGAGGAAATGGGGGGGTCCACACTAAAAAATCCATTTTTGGATTAGTCAAAGTGACATCATGAACTATGGTTTGTCAGATGTGAGGGGTAGAATCGCACTCTAGAACTAGGAGTGTGAACCCCCTCCTTGTTGCATGGCAGAGGCGGGAGGGGTTTACATTCACGTTATATTGTCAATCTGCGAGGAACACCTCCATCATGGGATTGAGTGTGCGTAGGACCCTTGTTATTTAATCCTCTGGAAAAAAATATAGCTATTGATTTGATGAGGATGGTGGGGGGTCTACATTAGACATGGCCCGTTGATTCAGATGGTGTGCCCCATCGTCCATGTAGGACCCTTGTCCATAATGGCACACTTCATCTGCATGACCAAGCAGTGGGGTGGCATGCCACATAGGCACCACATACAGGCCACATGGGTGTCATTAGGTCTAGGTAAGACTCCAAGGTTTGTGAATTAAAAAATTTTGAGGTCATAACTCTTGATCCAAAAACCCAAATGAGGTAAAAAAAATTATTTTCAGAGTTGTCTCGACGAGAAAAATGTGATGGCATCATTTTTTTGGGTTTGGAAGAGTTGAAAAAATAAAATTGAAATTTTTATGCCCCATTTCCATGACTCGACATTGGAGTCTATGAAACATAGTAACTGCCTCTTTCTACCTCTAGTGTGGTCTATGGTTAGAAGGGGGTATGTTAAATTACAGGATGCTTCATAAATGACATTTATTACTTCATGCAAAAAAAAATATTTTTATTAATCCAATAATTTGATTATTCACCTATTCATGTGTCATCCTCTCATTAAGGCTCTTCCAATATTATTTACTTAATTTCTTATTAAAAAATATATTCTCCTAGTTGTCCCTTGATCCCCTTTTATACTCCTTAATTTTTTTTCATTTCTAAAGTCAACTGGTAGGTCTCATATTTGTTCCCCAACTACTCCCTAGTTTATCTCAAGTTGAAATCTTGGATGGAAATGTATGTGATGTGCTCTTGCTACATGGAGGTTCTCTCATGAAACTAAATTTCTCTAATTTTAAATTATTACTCTTTAATTTCATACACAGCCCTCGAATTTTCTTAATGAGGTTAAACTATCCTTGGATTAATGCTTCTAATTAATATATATGTACCCTTCCCCTTCTTGTTAGAACACTAACATAATTTGGAGTTATTTTAATACGCAATATATGTTTGAGGTTTGTCCAAACCTAAGGAGGGAAAATTTACTCATTTGGTCCAATTTTTATAATTCTTCTTATTCTCCCTTTTCCCAAGGTTTAGTTATAATTTTATTAACTTGATCATGAAAAACCACTTACTACATTATATTAATTAGTGCTCATCATCGCATGATCATTATCCCTTAATTATGTTTCAATTTTTTTCATCATGCCAAGTTGGTCGAGCCCTTCAAGAACTTTCATTCAAAGTTCCAAAGTGTGCCACACCACTTTCTCTTTAGGCATCTTGTGACTACGAGGGGAAAAGCTAGGCATGATGAAAAAGATCATTGTTATATCCTATGTTACCCTTTATGGTGAGATTAATGGTGTTGGGAATTAAGGAATATTCTTTCATGCGTGCCCCCCAGTAAATCCTTGCGAGCAACCAAATCTAGGGTCCACTCTCACGACACCATGAGCTTCCAGGTGAAGGTATCCCAACACCTTCCAACCCAATGTCACAATTAGATTGCTAGCAGGTCGAATTAGGGACGTTTTCCCACCCCTCCAATGATGTTCCAATTTATCCTGTACAACCCCATCACCCATGTGTGAGTCGTTCGACCAAGCAACTGTCCTGTGACTACTGTTGTTATCTTTCCATTAGTAATCATACTAGAATATCAATTATAACTTTAAATTCTATTGTCAATAGTGTGTAATCGATCAAACTATAATTTTTTGACTCATCACATGCAGGTGCATCTAGGTAGTCTCCTGCCACTCTCAATAATCATCAATAATATATGCTTGTAATGTTATTCATTGATATAATTGTACATGTTGAATTATCATTATGACATAGTCATTAATTATGATCAAGAAGCTAGTCCTCAAAATATATAAACAAGACAACATAATGAACTCATCAACATGATTACACATAGTCAACACATAGGTCCATCATAGCAATCATCATCATAATATCAAACTGGTAAATCAAAATTATTATCACATAACTAATAATAAAAGTAAAACACCTAATCCTCGACCTAACTTCCTCAAATAATAATGTATTAGCCCTAGGGCTATATCAAACTAAATGTAATATCAAAATAATTCAACCAAAGTGGGGCACTACATTACCAAATTACTAAAAAAAAGTAGTTATAAGAAATCAAAGAATAATTAAGAAAAAGTGAATTCCATAAAGGATTTTTGAAAGGTAATTTTTGTAGAGAGGAGTATTATAATTGATGTGAATCATTCAGCCTGGATGGTTAGCTAAATTGGTCGAGTCCTCGTCATTAAATTACCTTTGCTATTGAGAGGTCATAGGTTCAATTCTCTCGAAACTTTCGAGGTCGGGACCTATGTTTGAGCCAGTAAGAAGTGAACCCTTCAGGTGGATCTTCCTAGTACAAATATTCCATGGATGTATCGGTCATCTATCTCTAGCTTCAACAAACCACATACAAAAAATTTGTTTCGATTCATTCAGAAATAAAATGTTGAATGCTTTAACAATCATGAAAATTTTACTCCAATCGAATGCTAAAGTAACACACAAATACAATTGAAAATTAAAAATTTAGAGAAACCCATGAGGAGTAGAGAAGATGGTGATAGGGTGGTCTACTAAGGCACCCTGTGGTGTAAAATTCATTAATTCTAAACTCCATGGGAAAAAATCTTGCCATGCTAAAGACTGGTGTGGCCCAAGTTGGGTGCAATCCTTGGATGATTTTGACATCTTAGATGCCCTTGGGTCACAGCTACTCAAGCTATAGGTTATGCATGCAAGTCACCTCAAGACTCACATAACCTAGCAAAAAAAAAACATTGTAAGTTATTAGAAAAAAATCAAGAATTATTAGCAAAAAAATGAAGGAACTTATCACTTAAAACATCACAATAAAAAACTACTTCCATAAATCATAAATTAAAAGGACTCAAGAAAATGTGTTCATAAGTTTGAACAAGATAATTAAGATCTTTAAAAGAAACTATCTAAAAATGATGAAGAAATTGTTTGCTTAAGGAACCTTTTTTGTGACTAGTGGAATCGACAATTAGGGTGGTATCGTACTCGCTCAACATGGGGCCGATTCATTTTGCTACCACTATAACCACTATATGTGCCATCCCTACCCATAAAGTGGACAAGGGGTAATTGAGGGGATCAAACTAAGGACCTCATAATATTTTGTATAACACAGTTACATGTTTTACTAAGTTTTCTACCCCCCAAGGACTTCATCTAAGGAACCTTAATCAATAGCTATCATAACAAACAAAAAATAAAAAATATGGGAAACTTGAGAATTTAGATAAATTTATTCGACATCTTTGACACATAGAAAATAAATATCATCAACATGGTACCGACCTATGGTACATCCTCACCATAATTCGGGTTGATACTTCAGACACATGATACATCCACACCATAATTTGGGTCAATAATTCAAACTTATGTTATAACCTCACCATAATTCGAGTCAATACTTCAGACACATGGTGTATCATTTAGCATCAACTAATCGTAATAATTCGGGTAAATACTTTACACATGGAATTTGGATTAGTCTTAGTTTGCCATCGTTCGGTTCAACATATTGATACATGGTGAATCGCTAGAGGTCACACTCTTATCATATTAATTTGGGGCCCTATGTTAAATGAGCTTGATGCTCGAGGACCATTCTCCCTAATTCAAGTCATATCTGACACAGGAAGAATTTCAATTCTCTACTAGACCATTCTCCCTAATTCAGGTCAATGTACTCGACACAAGGATAATCTCCCCAATTTTGGTAAAACTACATGACACAGGGAGAATTTCAGTCGACAATATTATTGCATCAATAATCCCTCTCAATGAGATAGGTGTTCTCAACAAGTTCAAGCTTGTCCTTGAAGCATAAATACTTTACTCAGGGATAACATCTTTACCAACAATCTTCAATATTTTAATAATACTGAAGCCATTTTTCTTTTTTTTGTACCATGTCTTAGTATTGAATCTCATGGTGCTTTAACTTGTCATCATGGTCATCACTTGCACCTAATCAAGACAATCCTACAAATAGCCTTTGAATCCAAAATACTTCTCAACTAGCCAATCCAATTATAATATATGTGGACATTGAAATACTGAGTGTGAAACATGTTTTCTTCATGCTCATAATCATAAAGGAGCCCAAACTGAAACAATATCATGATGAAATATTTATGTCTTCAACACTCTCTGCCCAATCTGAATTTATAGTTGTAGTTCATTGTTTGAGACAAATATTGAAACATAACTTACTTTTCCATAACCAAATGTACCACGTTGGTATACCAAACCTTTTAATGGGTCTCTCACCATAGGTGTTTCCCTATCACCCTAACTAGGTGCTCCCTCTCACATTGATACATATCTTGTTGTGGTAATTATGGCTTCTCCCTATGCCATTGTGGCTTCTCAACATATCAGCTATCTACCCCGAAAATTTCAATGATAATGGTTCTCAAGCTTCTGTGGTTTTGTTGATTGCAGAATCCGGATTATCCACGGTATCATAAAATGATTGTCGACGTTTCGAATCCCAATGGGGATCCATCTTCAGGACGAGAAATTAATCTAATCCCTCTTAAACTAATCATCAATGAGGACTCGACATTTTATGATATTGCGGATAATCCGGATTCCGCAATCAATTTCAATGATATTCAATCATTTTGAACTTAGGGATCTAATCCCTCTGAAACTAATACGAGGCTCTCTGAATACCCCTAGAGGAAATTCTTTTTGACTTTATTGTTTCAGCTTCCATTAAAGACATCAAATGAGATCAATGAACCCTAATGTGTCTACTTATAATGGCATTCTTTAATCACAAGACTTCTTCTCATATACCTCAAAGCCATGAGGTAGCTTCATGTACACTTCCTTTTGATAAAAATAGTCTATGCACACACGTGGTGCATTTTCAAAGAAATGATAATAATTTTAATATAAGTGTACCTTACAATAAGAGAAATTATTTTTCATCGATACT
Source organism: Pinus albicaulis (assembly GCA_034641835.2). Lineage (NCBI taxonomy): Eukaryota > Viridiplantae > Streptophyta > Pinopsida > Pinales > Pinaceae > Pinus > Pinus albicaulis. Next base: position 1,590,953,581 of record CM076584.1, on the reverse strand, counting down.
CTCCCTCTTACTGGGAGAACCTTCTATTCTCAATTCTATATTGTCAACTTATTGCATGCCATATCTTGAAGATTTATTTGGAAGTTACCACTAACTTACCATTGGCACAAATCCATGTATATTTCAAACTCGTTGATTTGAATACTCCCTATGAGCTTGGATCTCATTTATTACAATATCTCTCGACACAAGTCCTCTTGTCACAAGCTTTTTTTTTTCTTCCATTTTTTTCATTTACTGTCAAAGCCTTGGCAGTCTTCATTATGTATGCAATCCTCACTATGAGGCCATGGAAGAACAATTACAACCAAGAAAAGAATTAAAAAATAAGAGACTAATTAATAGTAAATCAATAATAGTAATAATCAATCGAGAGAGATATAAAATACTTATATTTTTAGGATTATAGTGGAATGTTAGCTCCATCTTGATATTATCTCCCTTGCATCCAATTTTAAAACTTTATCATCCTTGATTCATCGTGATTTCATTCCCTCCTTGATAGGGTTAGGGTTCCTTCTTTTAGCGAAAGCACTTATTTACGTTCAATCCTAGGGTTTTTTCCATAAACACTAGACCTTTCTTATCCAAGCCTATTTTTCCTACTAGGGTTTACAAAACCCTACATTCTCAAATGTTCAAAACCATAGAACACATGTGATGATATTTATCATTTTCATCGACTAGGAAATGTGTCAAGATCAATGATCTTCTAATGAGATGACATATCTACATCATAAATTAAAATTTTCACATATCAAATATACATCAGATTTTAGTTGTTCAACCTAAGAGAATGACTCAATTTTCTTAAGAGAACTTCAACCTTCAATCTTGAATAGGAACTCGGCCTCGTAATCTTTTCGTTTCCAATGAACTCATTTCATCAATTTATGCTTTATTTTTCGAATATTGAATTCCTAGATAATAAACTTCAGGACAGGGAAATCGTACCTTGCCATCAGTATAGTACAAGATTCATGCAATATTTTCAACATATTCCATCTTCAAACATTTAGTGCTATGTGTGTTTTCGTTTTGTTTTTAAGACATACTAGACCTTGCACCTTAAACTATTTACACATAGACCATAGTCGATATCATATAAATATGGCTTACATGCCACACATCAGTAGCTGTATGCATAATTTTTCTTCATATAATGTATATTATTTCTAAGGTCGTATTTTATCAACACAATTTTTAGATTAAGGAGAAATAATGTGATTCTGTGAAAAAATCCAAAGAATATTATGATTCAAGCATTCATACCCATACTTGGTCAGAGATCCTTTTATGATGACAATATATGTTCAAACAAATTTATAATGAAGATTCATACCTTTGATTTCAAAGGTTCTAGGAGGCATCAAACTTCAAACAAAGCTTTCAAACTTTTCACATTATATTATGCTTTGCATATAAAATATTTCAAGCCAGAAGCTAAATAGTTGACTTAAAGAAACACTTCAATCTTAACAATTATGAAATGCCAATGCTACTTCGAGTATTTTGGTAGAGTTTTATTTCTAATGTAAATATATCACTTTTATGCAAATGAACTTCAATAAAATACAAAAGACATGTTTCAAACTCTTTCTAATATTCGACCTTTCCATAAAGCTTTAGTGAATCATCTGGAACATTTATCCTTCCACTGTGGGTTGAATCAGAGACCCATTACGATTCTTCCAGATATTTTCTTCCTATCTTTGCATAGAACAAAAATCACACCTTTGGATAAGGTTATGATGATTCTTTTTTTTTACAAATTACCCACATGAACAGATCCAACTATAGAATTTATTTTGAGACTTGGTTTTGAGGTAGGTAGTCAATGAATCTCAAATTAGACAAGTTTTATTTTGTCAAGAGCATCAGTACATTTTGAAGCATTCACATGAGGCCATATATTTTTTTTCTCATCCTTATATACAAAGGCTCATGCTCATGCTTCATGGCTTTAGGGTACGCTTCAATAAAAAATTTAGACTGGCTTATCTTCATATAGAGATGCTTTCAAATTCCTTTAAATTTCTTCCTCCATAGTGACACTAGCTCAACTTCAAGGATTTCTCAGCCTTAGCCATAGAGGCTTAGACTCATGATTAGATAATGTATGACTTATCCTTGTATGCTTCAATGAAAATTTAGGTCTCCTTATGCAAGGTCTTGATCACCTCTCTTTACATAGTCTAGACCCTCAGCCATCTAAGGAAATTTTTTGAGATTGCTTTGACATTATTGGACTTTTGTAACCCTCTGAGATAACTTTGATATGAGGTTCAAGGATTTGGCCTTTTGTAATAAGTTGTGATATTTACGAACCTTCCTGCTAAAGATGAGTTGAATCTCTTTTAAACCTAACTTCAATATGAGACTTCGATCTTCTTGAAGAAGGTTTCAACCTTCTCACAAAATTAAGAATGAATCCTAATCATTTTTACATAAGTTTTTGGCCTACTTAAGGATATGTTTGTCCTCCTAAAAATTTTAACTAATGTTTTGAGCCTTTTCAACCTTTTCTTAAATGCATGACAGGCTCTTCTTTCAGGATCAAAATTTTTTGTCCTTTTACAAACAGAAAAATTTATGGTTTCTAAGATTGATGATAACCTAAAGTAAATGGTTATTTTAGGGCTACTCTTTTTACCCAAGGTCTAATACCATGTTGAGTTTTTATGGTGTCTTATGTATTGATTATTAATTCAAATTATTTAAATCGTTTTTCACATTCTTATCCAATATTTCATCATTAAGAAATTATATAGGAGACATCAACAAAAATTATATTTGTGATAATAGGATCATGAAGAGACAACCACACAAAGAACAAAAGTGTTTACCTTAGGAAAACCACATGGGGGGAAACCCGACAACCTTTTCCTTCGAGAAGTCATCAAGTTCAACAGAGATACGTAAGTCAAATACAAGGTCAACTAGACCAGCCAAGTAGATTGATCAAACTTGGTCCACTACCTTTTAGTCAAGTCATAAGTATTCCCATTAAACACGCTCTGGCTTGCTCAGCTAGGGAAGAATTTCATCCTCCTTCTTCATTCATAGAACTCGATCCTACAACTCCATTATATCTCAGAAGATTATAAACCCTTTTTTTCTTAGATTATTGCCTCAAAATTTTGGTTTTTCACAAAGATAGGTACAGTGTCATCTAAAAATTTCAGTCTACACTTGAGCTAGATATTTTTCCTTGAACTCGTCCTTCTTCCTTATCTCTTTTTTATGGATAAGCATAAGATTATGCCTCTGAATTTTGGCTCATCCTTTTTCCTTAGCAAGTCCAAAGTTGCTTCAATATAATAGATTTATATTGCACTTAGAGGGAGGTGAAATGATGTCTATATATAGTGCCTTGATAGGTTGGATAGGTGTCTCTAGCATTTGTTCCAACTTGAATATGAGGATGTTATGGAACCAACTCACAAAATAGAAGAAAAGATAGATCAACGCCTTAGAAATCACTCTCTTTGAGGGGGAAACCTCCTTTACATTACATAAATAAACAATTCTTGGATGATTCAAATGACAAAACCTCATTTCTATATAGGAGTCCATGGGGTCACAATATAATCCTAGCCGAACTAACAATAATAATGTAAGGGCAAAAAAATAACAATAGTGGGGTTTTATGGGGCACAATAATAACAATATGGGGACTACAGGGGTACAACAATAACAATAAGGGGGCTACACTAACAACAATAAGGGACTACACTAGTAATATAGGGACCTAACATGCCCCTCTCCTTCAAAAAAGTGTTGTCCTCAACGCTTGAGTAGCTTTGGATGATTCAGTATAAAATTCTCATCCTCCCATGTGGAATCTTCAGTGGGTAAGTTCTTCCACTTGATGAGATACTCAGAAATTGATCAATTTTATAGCTCTCGAGTTCGTGTTTTCGTGACTGCTTTAGGTTCCAATGATTTTTCCTTCCTCATAAAGTTCTCGAAATATTGTTTAAACTGGAAGTTTTTCACCTATAACCTTCTTTAAGCATGAAACATGGAAAACTGGGTGCACTCAAGAAGAAGAAGGAAGCTCCAATTTGTATGCCATAGTACCAATATTTTCCAACACCTTCTAAGGACCATAGTACTTTGACGATAATTTATTATCCTTCTTAGCTTGCTTGAGGGACATTTTTTTGTATGGTAGACGTAAAAATACCCAGTCTCCTACATCAAAAATTATCTCGCTGTGATGTTGATTTTCCTGTTGTTTTATTTGATTTTGTGTCAAATTTAGGTTATCCTTTAAGAGTTGGAGAACTTGTTGTTGATGCGCGATGTGATCTTCCACTGCTTGAACCTCAGAATTTTATGTTAAAGATATGTGATGGATGGTGGATGATATCCATAAAGTGCAAGAAATGGGGTCATTTTTGCTACAATATGGAAGGAAGTGTTATACCACCATTCAGATAGATGTAACCACTTGACCCATTTTGTTTGTTTATCGATACAAAACAAAAAATATATCCTTCCAAACAGTTGTTCACTATCTCAGTTTTCCCATCGGATTGAGGATGGTAAGATGAGCTATGGGCTAGTTGAGTACCCAAACAAGAAAATAATTTCGTCCAAAAATTTCCAGTGAAAATGGGATCTCTGTTGCTTACAATAATATTTGGGTTTCCATGTAGCTTTTGAATTGTTTCCATAACTTTATTAGCAACTGTACTTATTTTAAATGGATGATATAATGCACAAAAGTGTGAATACTTGGTAAGTCTATCAACTACCACCATGACGACACTCTTTCCTTCAGAATTAAATAAACCTGTGATAAAATCCATTGAAACCTCCTCCCAATGTTGACTTGGAATGGATAAAGGTTTTAGCAGACCCAGGTTCTTAATTGTCTCAACTTTATTTTGTTGGCAAACCAAACATTCTGCCACAAACTTTTTAATATCAGATTTAAGGCCATCCCAAAAAAAATATTTCTTCACCCTGTGGTAAGTTTTAAAAATCCTAAGTGTCCTCCTACGGGAGAGTTGTGAAATTCCAAAAGAATATTTTGTTTTAGTTGGGAATTATTACAAAGATATAAACCATCTTTGTACCATAAGGAATCATTTTTCCAACTAAATGCATCGGATGTACTGGGATCTTGCTGCAACTTTTGAATGAGTGTCCACACTTCTTCTTAATTCTTCCATTCCTCCCTTGCTTCGGTTATCCAATCTGGTTGGATAATAGAAATGGCACAAAGCAATGCTTCCACCTCCTCATCCTTTATTGAGAGTGCATATACAACAACATTTAGCTTCCCTTTTTTGTAGATGATTTCAAAGTCATAAACCAACATCTTTGTGACCCATTTTTGCTACTCTTCTAAAGATATTCTTTGTTCCAAATGTAGTTAAGACTCTCATGATCAGTTTTTACCTTGAAGTGTCTTCCCATTAGGTAAGGTCGTCATTTCTTTAGTGCACGTATTATTGCCAATATTTCATTCTCATAAATAGCTTTCTGTAAATACTTTTCTTTGATTGGATGACTTTCAAAAGCAACGAGTCTTCCTTCTTGAATTAAAATAGCACCAATTCCATTTCCTAATGCATCGCATTCCACAATAAAGGTTTTTGTGAAATCTGGTGTAGCTAAGACCGGTGCTAGGCACATTACCTCTTTAAGATGTTCAAAGGCCTTAGTTACTTCAGGATTCCATGAAAATGCATCTTTCTTCAATAATGTGGTTAGAGGTGATGCTATTCTCCCATAATTATTAAAAAACTTGCGATAATACCTTGTTAACCCAAGAAATCCTCACAACTACTTTATGGTTATGGGGACTTTCCATTCCTTAATGGCTTTAATTTTGTTAGGGTTTACCTTAACACCCTCCTCAAATACAATATGACCCAGATATTCCACCTCTTGTACTTCAAAGAAACATTTTTAGGTATTTTCATATAATTGTTTCTCCTCCAATAGTTTAATCACCATGTCAACATGTTGAACATGATCCTTCCAAGACCTGTTTTAGATTAGTATATCATCAAAAAATACTAACATAAATTTTCTAAGGAAGGGTTTAAAAATGGAACTCATCAACCCTTGAAATGTAGAAGGTGCAATGGTAAGGCCAAAAGGAATGACCAAAAATTCATAATGACCCTCATGAGTTTGAAATGTCGCTTTCGGAATATCTTCAGTCTTCATTCTAATTTGATGATATCACGAACAAAGATCCAACTTGGTAAAATAAATTGCTCCATGTAATTCATCCAATAATTCATCAATCACAGGAATGGGAAATTTATCTTTGATAGTGAGCTTATTGAGCTGCCTATAAACTAGACACATGTACCATGATCCATCGTTCTTGTGCACCAATACTACTGGAGCAGAGAAATAACTTTGACTAGGTTGAATTATACCAGCCTCTAACATTTCTGAAATCATACGTTCAATTTTTCTCTTTTGGACATAAGGATATCTGTAAGGCCTGATTTTTGGAGGAACACTTCCTGGAATAAAATTAATAGCATGATCATGATCATGAATAGGTGGGAGTTTCAAACACCTTGGAATGATTGTACAAGAATTTTTGGAGATTCTGAGAAATAGATGATTTTGATGCTGGAACTCCTATTGAGCATAATTGTAAAATTACGCCTCATTGTTCTTTCTTCAAAATCCTTGTCATGACATTAGAGCTTATTATCTTTCTCAGCTTCCCTGTGATACCTCGTAATCCAACTTCCTTTCCTTCCAAAAAAAATAAATAAATAAAATAAAATAAAATTCAAGAAAAGTTCTTGAAAATTAAAATCTATTGTCCCCAAAGATTGTAACCATTGTAGTCCTAGTACAACATCACAACCTCCCATTGGAATGGAAATCATTGGACTATTCAATACATATTCCCCCATGGCTAGCTTGATATTATGGCATTTTCCAGAGCAATTTATAGTCCCTCCATTTACAACAATCACTTGACACTCTGGTGTTGGCTATAGGAAGCAATCTAATTCCTTGGCTACCTTACAATGAATAAAATTATGGGTACTACCTAAATCAATCAACACTATTACATTTTTTTTCTTGATATTCCCTTCTATCCTGAGAGTTTGAGGAGTGGTAATTCCTACCAATCCATTACAAGATATGTTCTGACTCATTTATTCTTTCTCTAGGGTTCGTTCCTAGTGTATATCCTCTTTTTTTGAATTTTCTTGTTCATTTTCTTCCTCCTCTTCACAATCTATGTAAAACAATTTCTTCTCAACACACTTATGACCTTTACTGTATTTTCTATCACAATTGTAGAAAATCCATTTGTCTCTTTTTTCTTCCAATTTTTGTGGTGTCAACCTTGTAGGTTGTGTAAGTCTAGGAGTAGAAACACTTCCATCTTTATAGATGTGATTGTTAGGCTTCCTTGTCACCATAATTTTATTTTCAATTTTTCTTTCCAACCTGAATGAATTCTCCAATGAAGCAAGTTCCCAAAGGAAAACATCATGTTGTATGTTATCCTTTAAATTCCCTATGAAGACATCAATCATGTGTTCCTATGGAATATCAGTTACCCTTATATTCACTTTTTGGAAGTCCTTAATTTGCTCCACCATTGAACCCTTTTGTTTGAGATTTATCAATTGGATAAAGAAGGTGTTTCTATTTGTATCCTCATAATGTGCTATAATTTCCTTCGTAAAAATTGACCAAGTGAAATTTTTTTTATGAGAGCAAAGCCGTCAATACCATACAAGTGTAAAAGAATGTAAATGGGTCCCGATCCCGAACTAACCCATTTTAGATCTGAGTCTATACTCATATTATAGAATGAATATGTTGATGATCATAATCCAGCATCCATGGCGGAATGGTTAAAGCGCCCAACTCATAATTGGCGAACTCGCGGGTTCAATTCCTGCTGGATGCAGGGGAAATGCACATATCCATTATTGATGGAATGGAGGAAGAAGTATGAAGAATAACAACAAACAATTGAAGCATACCAAGCCTTTCAATAAATTGTTCTAAATGTAAAGTTTCAATGCATACCTTTTATGTGTTTTTCACATTATGTAGATCAAAATATTGCTCCATTTGTAATATGCATGTTACGGGATCCTTGCCATCAAACTTCCTCATATCGAGATTTGGAATATGGTGGATCTTCAATCCAACATTAGAGTTTATGAAATCACGATTAACATTTATTTTGTTCTCATCATGAGTTTCCTATATTACCTTTTCGCCATTAGGAAGCATTTCTTGTATCAACTTTGTCAAACCTTCCATGTCTTCTTTTAGATCATTCTTCATGTCTTCCATGTTGTCTTTCATTTTTTCATCTATCTTAGCTTCCAGGCCATCCATATTAGCTTCCATGTCATTCTTCAAACCATCCATCTTAGCTTCCACACCTTTCTTCAAGTCATCTGTATTAGCTTCCACGCCTTTCTTCAAACCATCCATCTTAGCTTCCACGCCTTTCTTCAAAACTTCCATTTCATTTTTTGTTTCCCTTTCGGAGAGAGAAATTTGGTGAACTTGGTCTTGTAATTTTGATATATCATGTTTCACTTCTTCCTCTTCATGAGTCATAGTAGAGCCTTCTAAGGGCTTAATGGGTGTTGAATTATTTTTAGGGGCTATTTTAGAACCCAATATTGATATCTATGCTTCAATATGCCCTTGGAATCACTTCAAACTGATTTTTCAAACAAAACTTATACAATTTGAAAAACAAATACAGACCTTTTTCTTGCTTTTGAGGAGCTCGATATTGAAATTGATGTATCTGGGGAATTTTGGATCCCCGAGATTTTATCTTTGGTCCTTTGGATTCTAGCCTAATTTGGATTCTTCAAGCCAAATTTATGCCTAATCTCCCGCAATGACCTAATTATGTGTTGAAAAGTGTAACTAGGTCGGTCTTCATGTTGACTATGTAATTATGTATTTATTCAAAGAAGATGTCAAAGATAATAAAATGTATTTTTTGTGTACTTGCTTCATGGGTTTCATGAGCAAGCTTTTTATTATGTAGATAGACTTCTTCTTGATGTCTATTAGGTTTATGTCATCTAAGAATAAATATAATTAGGCATCATATAGACATGAAAAATTTAGTTTAGTATGCTCCAAATACCTTGTAAAGAAGCTCACAAACAACCCTCAAAGAAGATGGGAGACAAGCTCTAAAAAGCATTGAAATTTAAGCTCCTATACATCGTAGACAACCCTCAAACATGCTAGAATAAACACCTCATGAATTCAGCATACAAACTGTGGACAAGGTTGCCTAAAGTTAACTTGGTGAGTTGGCTTGAAGACCAGGAAACATACACCTATATATAATTTCTCTACGGTTCATTTGAAGATAGAAGAATTTGGATAAGTGAGTTTATAAAAGTGCAGGTCTGAAGGTAAATGCGAAGGTCTAAAGTCTGAATTTGATACAGGAAGGTTTGCAGGTAAAATCTAAAGATACACTAACGAAGAATTGCGAACAACACTCAACCCAACACACATCAATCTAAGGATATAAGTGAGGATATATAGTGAACCTTTAAGTGAAATAAGTGTGGACGTACTCTAGATTATAGAGCGGATATATAACAGGATTATAGTGCGGATATAAGAAAGAAGTAAGTGTGGATAAGGAGTAGAAGAAGAGCATTCATCTCAGAGATAGATTGTGGACAAGAACAAGCTAATTGTGTGGATACAAATGGAAAATTCAGTGTGAAAATAATGCGGGTTTATCAGTCAGTGAATGCGGATAGATACATTGTAGATACAGTGCTATATATAAGTGTGGATAGCTTCAAGAAAACAGTGTGAATAGTAAAGAACAAATAACAGATAGTCAACCACAAATTGCAGATAGTCAACTACAGGATTGCGGATAGTTTGAAGGAGCATACTTAAGAAGTGTTGATGCAGAACTAAGTATTTTGGTGAAGAGAAGATTCAAGGTTGGAGAAGCTGCACCAAGGTCTTGAAAGCATATTTAGGTTAAGGGTCTAAGTTTGGGTCATGGTATTTTTCATTTGAAGATCTATAAGAATAATTATTTGCGGGTTTTCCTCTCCAAGAGGGAGAGGTTTTTTCCCTGGCTCTAGGAGCCTAACTTTTTTGTCTTGTGCATTTTGATAATTGACTTGATGAAAGATTAACTAAACTGAAAAAGAATAATACATAAGTATCACAAGTAAGGTCACAAGTAATTATCAAGAAGAGATTTTGTATTAACCCACAACCCTCCAAATTCTCAACATGGTATCAGAGCTAAGGTGTTCAACATAAGGGCTGCTTGTCAACAAAGACACTCAAAGAAGCAAAGATCAAAGTTTGGGTTGGAAAGACAAATCAGTTTGTAAGGAAGACTATCCAACTACTTCATGTGATATCTCCTACCTCATTCAAAAGATCAACTCATTCAAGAAATTAATCTTTTCCATCAAAGATTTGCACTCAAGACATGGTTTAAAGGAAATCTCAACTTATGAAGATAGTCATTATAATCAAGGGTTCAAGTACAACAAAATTGAAGAAAGGAAACCCTTGACTTCATTCTCAATCATCATCAAGGAAGCTGCAAGCAAATCCACTCAAGTAAGTATTCATGACCCTATCTATCAAGATGCCTTATTGTAAAGAAAGAAACAAGTTGGTTGGGTCATCAAACTTCGGTGCATGGAAGAAGAGAACAGACTTGAATTTAATTGAAGATGAAGTAATGGACTATATCGAAAAATCTAGTGTTCAACCTCCAAAAGAAGACACTCCATCCCATGCCAAGTACATGAAGGGAGAAATTAGAGCCCAAAGGATTCTCATAGAATCCATCAAAGACTCTCTCATTCCCTATGTATCAAAACTAAAGACTGCAAAAAAAATATATGAGAAATTGGTGGAGCTATTCTCTTTGATCATTGCTGGAGAAGCAATCTCTTTGAGACAAGAACTATACAAAATGAAATTATGAACGGAAGTAGGATTCGCTCCATACTTTATGAGGATTTCTAAAATAAGAGATCAACTGCAGGAACTAGGAGAAGTGATGTCTGACACTGAGATGACAATAGTGGTGTTGAATGCTCTACCAGAGGAATGGGGAAACTTCACTTCTAGTCTATCTGGGAAGAAAGAAGCCACTATGTTCCATTATTTATGGTCTATATGTAAAATAGAGGAAACAAGGCTAAAGGCCAAAGCTGATACAGGACCAAGTGAAGAGAATCGTGCCTTTGCAGCCTCATAGAGGAAGAAAGGAAGATTCAGAAAAATTGGCGCTCATGATAAAATAAGAAATATGGACAACGTGCAATGCTTTGGATGTGATGAGCTTGGGCATTATAAAAGATATTTTCCTAAATATGGAAAGGACATGAGGAAAAAGGAAGAAGCCCATGTCACTTATGAAAGAGAAGAACCTGATGCTAAAAGATCTAAGAAGGAGGAAGCAAGAGATATCTATTATGATTTAGATCATATTTCTCTTTAATTGATCTTTGATTAGTTGTAAAATTGTATAAAATAAATGTACATTAAGAAGCATCTCGATAGAAGCATGGAAGGATCTCTTAGTGAAACAGCTTCTGGAAAACCTCTCTACTAAAAGTAAAGCAATCATCAGATCAAGGGTCATCATGTAGGCAAAATTTTGGGATGTGATGACATATTGTTGAAGCAGGTCAAAGGAATGAATCTCTTCATTCAAGAGAAACCACTACAGGATGACTCAAGGAAAGTAGGTATGAGGTATGCAGACATATATGCTGATAGTGGATGCTGTGAAGTCATGTCATATGGTTGCAGGTAATAGATCTTCGTATTTAGAAGTATGATCTATGAAGAAGGATCTCGCAGTGCACTAACAAATGAAATCAACATAATATGACTTCATAGAATATGAGGTGGTTGTACATAAACAAGAAACTGGAAAATTTGTAATATCCTAGGAATGAAGAATGTGCAGAGAGGAAGATATCATGAAATACAATCATGTCAAGAAGCAGTTATCATTCGAAGGCCAAGAAGATGTGACTAAGAGATCTCCTGGAAAGATATGTAGACTTTGACGGAAGTCTGGTAAAGAAGAAGACCCTTGGAAAAAACATATCATTAGGAGATGTGTCAATCTGTATGAAGGATGATAATGCCCACATGAAGATGTCATGGTGACAGATCATCATGAAGGTAACCTTTAAAAGGTTCATATGAATATGTTTATCTAGATGAATTCATGCAGGGCTACTAATCATGAGAAAGGATGTATGATCCTTGGAGATGATTCGAAGGAAAGCAGCATGGCATAACAATGGACCAGATAAAAGGAAGTCTGCTGAATCATTTTCTAATAGCAAACATGACTCAGGATGGAAGTCATGGATGATTTGTGCCCTATGAAGCTAAAAGTTGAAGATTCCTCAATATCGAAATCCATGACATCGAGGACAGGAATTCTTCATGAGCAGCTGGGTGTCTCACCATTACTACTGGAGGTCCCTGGTTAAGAGGGAGCTTGGTGATAAGTTTCTTACTTGGAAGAAACTGGGTAATTCCTAAGAATGAGCTTAGGTACATTCCTTGTATAGGAATGAGTACATTACCTTGTGGAATAGATCCTCCCTGGTTGAGAGGGAGAGATAGACACATCATTCTGGTCTTCACTTGGGAAGATAGAATGGAGGATTGGGTAATCATCTGGCATTCGATAATATTTGAGAATGTGTTAGGGCATTCAAGATAAGAGTAGTTAGGGACCAATATTCTTTGAGGGCTAGCTACCCAAGAGAAGAATAGTCCAAGAAGGTCATACTTTGGAAACACCCAGGTGGAGTATGTACCTTGGAGAGACAATGACAAAGGTGTATATAAGTCATGTGTATCGTAAGCATTGTAGCCCATTATCTCATTGAGATATGGGGCTATTAGTCAAGGCCTTGCACTACGACAATGTTGGTTGATATGATGCTATACAGATGCGATTACCAATCTGATTCTTCTTATGAGATTCTTCAGTTTGAAAGTAACCATGTACCTATATGAATACCTCCCTAGTTAAGAGGTAGTGTTGAAAAGTGTAACTAGGTTTGTCTTCAAACATGTAATTATGTATTTAGACAAAGAAGATGTCAAATATAATAAATTGTATTTTTGGTGTACTTGCTTCATGGGTTTCATGAGAAAGATTTTTATTATGTAGATAGACTTCTTCTTGATGTCTATTACGTTTATGTCATCTAAGAATAAATATAATTAGGGGTCATATAGACATGAAAATTTTAGTTTAGTATGCTCCAAATACCTTGTAAAGAAGCTCACAAACAACCCTCAAAGAAGATGGGAGACAAGCTCTAAAAAGAATTGAAATTTAATCTCCTATACAGTGTAGACAACCCTCCAACATGCTGAAATAAACACCTCATGAAGTCGGCATACAAACTATTGACAAGTCGGCCTAAAGTCAACTTGGTGAGTCGGCTTGAAGACTAGGAAACACACACCTATATATAATTGCTCTACGATTCATTTGAAGATAGAAGAATTCAGATAAGTGAGTTTATAAAAGTGTAGGTCTGAAGGTAAATGTGAAGATATAAAGTCTGAATTTGATACAGGAAGGTTTGCGGGAAAAATATGAAGATACACTAACGAAGAATTGTGAACAACACTTAGCCTAACACACATCAATCTAAGTGCAGATATACAATGAACCTTTACATGAAAGAAGTGCGGACATACTCTATATTATAGAGCGGATATATAATAGGATTACAGTGCGGATATAAGAAAGAAGTAAGTGTGGATAAGGAGCAGAAGAAGAGTGTCCGTCTCGGAGATAGATTGCAGACAAGAACAAGCTAATTGTGCGGATACAAAGGGAAAATTCAGTGCGAAAAGGTTGTGGGTTTATCAGTCAGTGAATGCAGATAGATACATTGCAGATACAGTACTAGATATAAGTGCGGATAGCTTCAAGAAAACAGTGTGGATATTAAAGAACAAATAATGGATAGTCAACGACATATTGCAGTCAATCAACTATAGGAGTGCGGATAGTTTGAAGGAGCAGACTTAAGAAGTGTTGATGCAGAACTAAGTATTTTGGTGAAGAGAAGATTCAAGGTTGGAGAAGCTGCATCAAGGTCTTAAAAGAATATTTAGGTTAAGGGTCTAATTTTGGGTCATGGTATTTGTCATTTGAAGATCTATAAGAAGAATTCTTTGCGGGTTTTCCTCTCCAAGAGGGAGAGGTTTTTGCCCTGGCTCCAGGAGCCTAACTTTTGTGTCTTGTGCATTTTTATAATTGACTCGATGAAAGATTAACTAAAATGAAAAATAAGAAGACATAAGTATCACAAGTAAGGTCACAAGTAATTATCAAGAAGAGATTTTGTATTAACCTATAGTCCTCCAAATTCTCAACATTATGGACTAGTTCAGTAGAGCGAACTTGTACGTCATTCCATGTGTCACTGTTTCCTCCTTCGGCTCTAAAAGTGATATATAGTAAACTAAAGTCCATTTTATTTCAACTACTTTTTACATAATTCCAATCTAATGCTCAGAGAGAGAGTTATGACGATTTTCCCAAGGTCACCTCTTTGAGATGAAATTTGGGAGCCTACAAAAACCCTAACTTCCACAAATCATATCTCCGAAAATATTGCGAAACAAGATCTAAAATTTTTACATGACGTTCATCATGATTTCTTCATAAATTAGTCTTTGGTTTAGTTTCTTAAGCTTCGTAGAAACAAATTTATAGGGAAAATTCCACGATGACCTGTTTGAAGCAGTGAAACCCTAGAATCCAAAGCTCTGTTACAAAATGTTATGGAACCAACTCACAAAATAGAAGAAAAGATAGATCAACACCTTAGAAATCAGACTCTTTGAGGGAGAAACCTCCTTTACATTACATAAATGAACAATTCTTGGATGATTCAAATGACAAAACCTCCTTTCTATATATAGTCCATGGGGTCACAATATAATCCTAACCGACCTAACAATAATAACGTAAGGGCACAATATAACAATAGTGGAGTTTTATGGGGCACAATAATAACAATATGGGGACTACAGGGGTACAACAATAAAAATAAGGGGGCTACACTATCAACAATAAGGGACTACACTAGTAATATAGGGACCTAACAGAGGAGGGCCAACCTAGCTATTTTGGAGCCAAAATCCAACTTATTTATTTTTTGTCAAAAACTGACATTAAGAAAATGTCAAATATATATATATAAAATACATCAATACATCAATGATTAAAATAATAATTATGAAGACCGGCCATAGCTACAAAAATTCAACAACAACAACAAAAAGTTATATTTATTCGAGTTACATGGGACTATGTGGATACTTTTGGAACCTAAATTAATCACTAATGATTATATTCTAAATGGTAAATCTTGAGAGAACCACATTGATCTACTTTAGATTGAAATGGAGTTTGATTACCAAGTTATTGTCAAAATAATAGAATCTATTGATTAAGTACAAGAAAATGAAATGCCTTTTATCCTCTCAGATTACTATTGGCTTATGTCTTCAAGTTTAAGCAGTGCTCAAATAGAATACGACAATAACATTTTCTTTGCTTTGTAATGATCCCCCTCAACAATAAAACAATAACCCTAGAAAATTAAATTATGTGGATTGAAGATAAGTTGGCTCGATGTTTTATTCACTCATCAAGACAATAGAGTAAGACTAACTTCATATGAGTTGCTTCAACAATGGATTGTTAATATAATTAAGTCAACAAGTGATCTCATGCTCTACACAGTATAAAATGGCACCAAAATAGCATATTACAAGACTCAAAGGGTCCTTATGCCATCCATATTCAACTAATAGAGTTATCTATTTGCACTAGGTTAGAAACTTGGGTAGCTTTGAAAGGATAATGTGGTAAATGCAAATTCTGAAGCAAGGTTAGCTAGCCCAATAGGAAATATAAGACATAAATCTTGAAATTTGTCAATTTCATCCTGGGTCCATCCATTAAAAACTTTAAGTGGTTTGATTTTAAACCACCAAATTACACAACTAACTACTAGATTATAATCCAAATAATAGCTATCTTCAAATAAATTCAATGACATAATAAGTTTACCATAGACCCAATTCATGTTTTTCAACAAGAATTAGGTCATGAGATTAATAGGTAATGTTTGTTTCCATCTATTGTCCCTCCATTACCTAAGGATCCAATATAAAAATAAAGTAAAAATGAAATTTATTTTTCAATCCACATAGCTAAAACAAGGAAATAGTTAGACTCACAAGTCCCAACATAAAATTGAAACACAACCAACAAGGAAAAAGTAATATAGGTATTTAATTATGATTCTAGATATTAATATGCATATATTTAGTTGGTCATGTTAACTATATGTTGAGACGTTATCATGTTTAAATTGGAAATGTGTGGATACCATTAACACTAAAGTAACCTGCAATCAAAATACATTACGTCTTAAAAAATCCAAAACCTAAACTCTAAGCATTTTAATATGAATGTTTGTGTTTCTCAATCTCTCTAAGTAGCACTATCATAAAAAATATCAGCTGGAAATGTACATCCAAACCATCGTTGTTTTCCATGTCATCCCATCAATGCATTACCATAGGCCAATAGAATTTGTCTGTATTTCTTCTATTGATATCTATATTACTTCCACAATTATCATCTTTGTGGGATGATTGGCTCTTTTTTTACCTCTAATAATTCCAAATCTTTCCAATTTCCATCATAAACAAGAATAAATTTCATTGATGATGGAACTTTAGGGAACAAATTTTATAATCTAAAGCACAAAAAGCAATAACTTTCTTTCTCATTTGCACCATAAAAGGGTTGTATATGAAATCTAAAGATTATTTTTCCTAATTTGCAACATACCCAATTTGAGTTGCATGTGCATTTCAAACTTTTTCCTACATATTCACACCTAAACTGCTTATAGCTAATGTTACGACACAATTCACACCTAACTAAATTATTTTGAAGGATCAATAACTCAACCCCAATCCTTGTTCTATTTCTTATTAGATGTTTTTTCCATTTTAAAAATGATTGGTGCTAAAATGACTAGAAAGAGCCCAATAATATGTTAGTAATTACATTATTTTCGAACTTCCAATATATTGGTTAAAAGTACCAAAGGATTTTTAAATCCCAAATTTGAACAAAAACATCAAAAGTCATTTACAAACCTTTATATATTATTTAACTTGATTTTATAAATTCTCCAAGAAATTATTTTTATATTTAATACATGTCATAAGAAGGTCCCCTTCTATTACAAAATGAAAACAAATGGGGTTGGAAATAGCATAGGAAAATAAGATACACCGAATAAATAAAGTTAAATAAAGAAATAATAGTTTAAAGTAAGTATACCCCTCGAAAACCAAAAGTTTAAACCCTAGAATGGGAAGACTAGGGGATTTCTATAGAAAGCAACATCTGCACAATAATTAGTAGTTTTATGACATGACATAAAAGAATATAATTTTAAACCCTAACAATTACATTGACATTGCCTATGATGTTGTTGTATGATATCATGAATCTTATGCACTTAGTTGAAAATATAAAGAATTTGAGAAAATCATGAAAATAATTTTACGAAATGTTTTTGCGAGAGAAAATATGGGCCTATTTGAAGATTCTAGAAGAGCCTTAATTGGCCACTCAACCGCAAATTCGAATTTCAATTCCAACTCATGAATATTTGTGGAATATTTATCGAATATTTGGATCATTGACGAAGCACATTCAAAGGAGAAGAATCATGGATGTTTTGATATGTGTCTCCTCTCAAAACTAGGAGAGAATCTTGAGAGGATTTAAATCTCATATGTTTAGGTAATTGGTTGTAACCACAAGAGATGAATGTGGATATAGGAGAGATTTGTGGATCTATATTTATTGATTAGTTGTTTTAAGTTTTTGTATAAATAGGAGTGCATCCTTCAAAGGAGCCTCATTTAGAATTCCATTCGAAGATGTAATTTGTAAAGTGAGGATAGAGATGAAGAAAGGTGAATTATTGTAATATCTTTGGAGATTTTCTCCAACTTCATTTTATGGAATACGTTTTGATGCTTTGATATCCAAGCTTTGATAATCCTTCGATGTGCTTGTTGAGGACTGGAGGGCCTCCGTCAACCGCAGCTTGCGCACTTCTTTCGTTTGTTGTAAATATTTATGTTATCTCATTTATTTTCATTTTAAGCAAGTGTGATTTCAATTCAGAAAGTGTGATTTCAATTCAACAAGTGTGGTTTCATTTTAAGCAAGTGCGATTTCAATTCAACAAGTGTGGTTTCACTTTAAGCAAGTGTGGTTTCATTGATGCAAGTTTAGTTTAGTTTCTTTTATGTTATTTTGTTAAGATTGATTTAATTTCTTTATGATTAGATTGGATTGGATTGGTTTGGATTGATTTAATTTCCTTCTGTAATTTGTTTCAATTTTCTTGCATTAGATTAATCTATTCTGAGAAATAATCACCTAGTATATATTGTACACGTATACCTCATCAGTTCACGAACCCCGGGTTGACAAATTAAATGATTGGGATTTAACTCACATTTAAATCACCCAACATTTTGGCATCGTTTCCGAGGAGGTATATATAGGTTCTTATTTTGAAAGTTTAGACAACTCATGATAGTTGCATTCATTCTTAGATGCATGGTTAAAATCATATGAAAATTATTTATGATGCATATTTTCAATAATTTTTCAATACTTTGTATTAATCTATGTGCAAGACATGAATTATCAACGAGTTGGAGTAATTCACATACAATTAAGAATTTGAGAAATTTCCTTCCAAGAAATTTTATTGAATCCTAGAAACCACTGGGATATCTGCCTCTCAGGAAGAGTATATTTTGATTGTATTCAGAAACTTGTCTATCTCTCCAACTCCACAAGAAGATTTTCAAGTTTCTTTTGATTCCTCTTGTCAATATGTTGAAGAGATTAAAGAATCATGCAATACTTTTGATGGGGAGCAGCCACTAGAATCTAAGATTGAAGAATGCATAATAAAGGAGGATATTCAATGTGATCTAAACCAAGAAATGAATCGGGAATTTTATAGCTTTATTGAAATATGGTTCCAAACAGGAATCAAGTCACATCACTCTTTCATCCTTCCTTACTTCTTGATTGCATTATTGAAACAATTGGTCTTTCACGCTTTGATGTACTTCAATTCATATTTTTCAAACCTAATCATGAATATATTTTCACTCCTCTTACGTAAACGTTTACACTAGAAATATGCATACACTTTAACCAATTTTTCTATTTCCAGTAGAGTAGAACAAAATCAATAAATAAAATCAAGTTTGATGGTGTTTTTTATTTTTTATTTTTAAGTTAGATTCATTTTTATTTGCATTTTTTATTTTTGGTGGTGTAGTAAGAGCCACCTCACTTACTAATCATTTTGCAGGAAAATATAGAAAGAGAGGATAATAAACAAAGGTTTGAGATAAAATTTAAGGTTTGAGATCAAATATTTTTACTTTGTTTTTCAAATTTTAGAATAAAGAGTTAACAAAATTCTTGAGTATGTTCTCTTCTTGCGCCTTGTGCGACATGAAAGATCAGAAAGGAAAATTGAATAAAGTTACCATTGAAATTTTGTAATAAAACTCATAAAGCTAAAAATTGGATAAAATATCTAAATTCATTATTTATTTTAAAATTACTCAAAATTTAATCTCCAAATTTCAATTGTATCAATCTCAAAATTTGCAAAAATAATTATTTTTTCTTTAAAAAAAAGTTACAAAAATTAAACTGAAGATATCTCACAAACCAGGAACTAGGTTCTTGTAATTTTTTTACAAGAAGTACATAATATTCTGATGAAAAATCCCTGAAATTTCAGCCCAATTCGCTTCACGGTTTTCGAGAAAATGAATATCATCACCTACAACCATTTAGATTATATCTCGAGATATGTGCATTGGATCAATCTAATTTTCGGTTTCAAGAAGCATTAGGAACATAGGAACCTTAACAAAAAAAAGCCCAATCCAATATGTAGTTTGTGAGAAAATTGTGTCTGAAGTTTACAGCAATTTTGATTATATCTCGAGATTTGTATATTGGATTGATCTGATTTTTGGTGTGAAGAAACATTAGGACCATAGGAACGTTCATAAAAAAATTCAACCCAATCCAACAGATATTTTGTGAGAAAACAACCCATGAATTTTGTTGTAACACACCTTATAATAAACTCCAACGAAAAAAATTAAAAAAAAAACAAATTGAATTATGGTTTCAATGTTTTCCCAAATTTTATAGAATAAATTGGTTGTGAGATCCATTCTTTTTGGAAAGAGGATGAGTTCAATTGAAAATAAAATATTTTGGTGGTATGAAATTAATTGACAAGTGCACTTAGACACTTTATTTTCTCCTAAAAATCTTGAATTTTGTTTTGTAGAATGATTAATATTTTTTTAACTTTAACTAACATTTTTATGGCTCTTATTTCACAAATTTGAATTTTGGTTTATTGGTAATTATTTGCATTTTAAAAAATGATATCATGAGTTCAAATCTAATGAAAGCCAAAATTTGTTAACTATTCTACAATTTTGACAATCTTTAAATAGGTAACAATTTCGCTACTATGTGGCAACATTAGATTGGTCCACGTGGCAATGTATTAGTGGTCAACATTACACAGTCATTGCCCTGTTTTCCACCATGTCACCTTGAACTATCAACTCACCATGTCTGCATGCCATGTCATCTACCCACTTCAGCATCCACATGGCACTCCCTGGTGCTAGCACGTTGCACCCATGCACAATTTTTTTCTTGTTTCATAAAAACTTCAAACAAACATAACTCTTTCATACGACATCAGTTTTCAATGATTCAAACGTCGTTGGAAAGATATCGATGAGATATACACGATGAGATATTTTTCATCAGCATTTGAGATCGTAAAAAAATTAATAATTTACCGGCAAAACGCCAACAGGTAGTCTAAGATACGGCTTTCCAAACAGGTAAAAGTGCATTTAATTTTTCTTCCTTGAATTTATTTTATTAGTACTATTCCTGATTTTTTGTGTATATATAATATTAAGAGAGACTAATCAACTCTCTCTCTCTCTCTCTATAGTCTTACATTTTATTACAGAAAAGTGTTAATTTTTTGCAGGTTCTAGAAAGAAGATCAATATATGCACGAGTGCCTTTTTAATGACCAATTTTTATTTTTATTTTCAGAAAATCATGTTCATTCCATGTCAAATCAAATCCATTACACCATTGATACTAAACAATGCCTCTCAAAACCAATTTTACCATTGCAACTCATTCTAAGCCTACAATCAATCCATATATTTCCATCTCCCTACTGCCAAACCATGATTTCAAAACTCATTTTCCCTTTGTAATCTTCATACTTTCCTACCTAATTTTCACTCACCCTTAACCCAAAAATAAATTCATTCAACTCCCTTACAAAGCTGAGTCACCACATTTTTCTCTTCCTTTCTATCAAATAAAACTTGCTTCATAGTGAAAATATTTCACCTATGGTCCTTCAAATTATTATTTTATTCTCGCGTTAGATGATGGAAGATTCATTAAGGCCTTCCTTCTAACAAGTCTTGACCCATCGACTCTGACACATCATCTAGGATCAAGACTAGAGATATTTCAAGTGTCTTAAGGCTTGCATGTCTTAATAGCAAGTTCTCTCACCAATAAATAGTGGGAATACATCAATATCCCCTATTTGTCAGATCTTCCAGGTGACTCGACTACGACACATATATTCGTACCTAGTAAGATGTACTTCGGCGTCTTGACTCTCATTGACATCAATGGTGAGTAGTATTGTGTTGGTTAATGGCATTCATTAATGGCCAGTAATCCAACAATTTGTTTTATATGTTCGACATCGACACATATATTCACATAGATAAGAATTATGCCACTGAGTAGGAATGAATGAAGACTATATGATTTTAGCAGCTTGCAGCAGGACTTAACTCAAAATTCAACGGTAGTAGAATTGTTCTAGCAATAAATATTCCAATTTCATATCAGATTCATCCTCTATTCATACAACCAAGATAAAGAAGAAGCAGATCATATGTATTTCACTTCACATTCCACGATCCAGCAGAAACAACCACACTCCTCTAGATATATAGCTTGTCCAATTTTTAGGTATGTGAAGATATGTTGTTTTCTCATCTTTAATCATGTAATTCCTTAAACGCTGAAATTGTGATTTTAGAAAATACCTCACCACATTTATATTCCCTTTATCATTTTCCAAAAACTGAAAACACCTTTACTTGGGGGGGAGGTATATTAATTCATATTCACATTTCATGTCACATGTCACATTTCATTTCATCATAACCAACATGTTTTTCTCAATCAAATGTTATTGAATTTTGGTTCTAAAAGTTTATATGTTTTGCAAAGATCAATTGATAAGCACATTAAATGGCTGACAACCACTATGGGGCCTTAAAGAGGAATTCTCAATGTTTTCAAGTATTTTGATGCAACAAAAATAAGAAAAGTATTGTTACACAAGAACCAATACTCAAAAAATTTTGGTTGTCATGCAAGAACCAACCATAAAAAATATGTTGCAATCAAATGTATTCAAAGTACACATTGGAAAGAAAATGAATTTATCAAATGATATAATTATGCAAAGATAGAATATAATCAATACAGAGCCAAAGTTCATATAGAAGAAAAACATTTCAAGAAGATCAATCTATGATTAAGAGAATCAATGTAAAGTTCCATGAGGACATGCAACATCTTCAGTTTGGGGGAAATGTTGGGCCTCCAAAATGTCATCCTCTTTTACCCTCATTTCCATCATTTTTACCATATTTTGTAACTCTTTACCATATTTTGTAGCTCCATAACCATACATTAACCATTTTAATGATCATATGGGTTTATCATTATTATTTTCCAAGTCATTTATTTTAAGTATTTTAAAAGCATCTATGATTAAATATTATCAAATTAACATCTTTTCATATATATCTATAAGTGGTATGAGTTTTATGATATTGTAGGCCTATTTGAATATTCTAGAAGAGCATTATTTAGCTACTCAACTACAAATTTAAATTTCAATTCCAACTCATAAATATTTATGGAATATTTGTATAAAATTTGGATCATTGACTAAGAACATTCAAAGGAGAAGAATCGTGGATGTTTTGATATGTGTATCTAATCAAAACTAGGAGAGTATTTTGAGAGGATTTGTATCTTATATTTTTAGGTGATTGGTTGTAACCACAAGAGACAAATGTGGATCTACGAGAGATTTGTGGATCTATATTATTGATTAGTTATCTTAAGTTTTTGTATAAATAAGAGTGCATCCTTCAAAGGAGCCCCATTCTGAGTTCCATTCCAAGATGTAATTTGTAAAGTGAGGATGGAGATTAAGGGAGTTGAATTATTGTAATATCTTCGAAGCCTTACTCCAACTTCATTTTATGGAATACATGTTGCTACTTTGACATCCAAGATTTGATAATCGTTCGGTGTGCTTGTTGAGGAGTGGAGGTCCCCGTCAACCGCAGCTTGCGCGAATCTTTCCTTTTTTGTAAATATTTATGTTATTTCATTTATTTTCATTTTAAGCAAGTTCCATTTCAATTCAGCAAGTGTGACTTTGATTCAGCAAGTGTGATTTCAATTCAGAAAGTGTGGTTTCATTTTAAGCAAGTGTGATTTCAATTCAAAAAGTATGACTTCAATTCAGTAAGTGTGATTTCAATTTAGCAAGTGTGGTTTCATTTTAA
Source organism: Pinus albicaulis (assembly GCA_034641835.2). Classification (NCBI taxonomy): domain Eukaryota; kingdom Viridiplantae; phylum Streptophyta; class Pinopsida; order Pinales; family Pinaceae; genus Pinus; species Pinus albicaulis. The sequence goes on along the minus strand of CM076584.1, from coordinate 1,590,929,716 downwards.
GCAAGTGTGATATCAATTCAACAAGTGTGGTTTCGTTTCAAGATTAGTTTAGTTTTTTTTTTATGTTATTTTGATTCATGTTGTTTTGTTAAGATTGATTTAATTTATTTATGATTAGATTGGATTGGATTGATTTGGATTGATGTAATATATTCTGATAAATAATGACCTAAACATATAGTACATGTATACCTAATCAGTTCATGAACCCCGAGTTGACAAATTAAATCACAAGGATTTAATTCACAATTAAATCATCCAACAATGCCCTTAGGGGCATCTATGGAAAATAGTATGAATTTGGTTCCCCAATGCATCAACGATGAATCATTGTTGAATGAGGTGCTATGGGATGGATGGGTCTTCGATTCTGGGTACCTCCCATGCATCAAAATGTAAGCATTGTTGAATGAGGTGCAAATGGATGCATTGGTCCTCGACTAAATGAGAGAATGAAAAAAAGTCACAAAGTATGGTACTACCCTGACATGAAAATATATTGTTATAGGAAATTTTGTCACATATAGTCATTAGGCCTCCTAATGGGATCAATCAACATCCTATTCCCCATTGTCAACATCATTGCACAAATCCCTAAGTGAAACTCCTTCATTTCCTAGGATTTTTTCCTAAAACCACCTCATCTGATCCAGTTTTTGTACCAACACTCCCTAACCTTCCTATGGACAGTGTTCACCTACAGGTTGCTCCACTGTGACCATTTTTTATCACCTACAGGTTGCTCCCCTTTTCACCTGCATTGGTTCTATAAATTCGGTAAAAAGATATATTTTTTGGAAGCTTCCTCTTCCTAAAGCTTCTAGAATTTGTTACAACCATTTACCTCTCATTAAAATTTTCGATCATATCTCATCCTTTTTTGGAGTTTCTATACCTTATCCTTTGATCCCATCCTCCCATCAAAGGTGGATCTAAAATCTTAGATTGGTAATTGGATAAGAACTCCTAACTTACCCCACTCCTCTATATATTTATTGCCTTGCATATGCAAGGGGTTGGCTTTTGGACAGCGATTCTACCCTTATGTTGTTGAGGTGAGAGGTTAAAATTCCATGTAAATTGGAGGTGCATATTGTGACAATGAAAGGACAAGACAATTTAGAGGAGTTCTTTTATAAGATCAACACCTTTTTGTGATTGTAATCTCCTTCCATTTATATTAATGCAAATAATTCTCTGTTTTCCTATATTTGATGTCATTATTTCATATATTTCAATACCATGTTGATCTATTGAATAGAGTACTTAGATGATACTGCATAGATCTCGTAGTTTCTTGCCTTGTGTTATCTGAATTTGAAGGTTCTAATTTTGGCAATCACAACTTGAATTGGAGCATTCAAGCTGAAGAAGGAACGAAGCATGCGACAGATTCCAGGTAGGCTTCGTTCCATCATCTAGTTACTTTAAGAAAAGAATTGTGTTCCTTGTTTCTCTTTTGTTCTAGGTTGGCCATCGAACCTAGGGGAGATACTTTTGTCCGCATTCTTAAATCCCGCACAACAAATTGGAGACTCCGTTGGGGAACGATGTATTCCCTCGGTGTTATTCCTTGTCCATTGTGTTTGATTACCTCTTTCATAGACCTTTGTTTCTTTTATCAGTCAAGAACATACCTAGGAAGTGATTTCATTAAGCCTTTTTTGCAATTTTTGTGTTAGAATCCTCCATCCCAGGACCAACACTCCCCCAGTGCCTCTGATAGAGTGTTTCACCTCACTCATGCCCACTATGTACCAACATTTCAAAGCACTAGTGCCTATTTTGCACTAGCGTTGAATCCTATATTTGCACAAAATTTTCCTCTGTTTCTGAGTTTCTCTTTGATCAACCTACTTCTACTTGACCTTCCTTGAGTCTTGAATGTCTTGTGGTCTTCCTTAAGCCTCCATTTGGTTTGAATTTGTGTTTTATTCCCTTTTGTAAGAATTAGTTTTGATTTTTCTGTGTTCTTATCATTTGTTCCCTTGCAAACTGATTTTGTTTGGTAATTGATCACTTGGATGAATTGTTGTTTTAGTCCTCATTCTAAAAATTGTGTTTGAATCAGTGATTAAACATTTTCATCTTAGTTTTCTTTATTTCAAAAATTAAGTGTGTTTAAAAGAAAAAATTTACATCTGGCATTTAGGGTTTTGTATGTGCAACTATATAGGAACAATCACATTGAAAGGGAAATTTCATCTTACATATTGTTTGTTGCATATTGTATGTTGCATATTGATTTTTTCTTCCCTTCCTTGGCTAGATTTTCATTGAAAGAGAAAGATTTCCATTTTCTCATACTAGATTTTCATTTTAGGATATTTAGGTGGCATTTGTGGTGAGCCCAAAACTGAAACTTAATCAAAGATAGACATTAAAATTTATTGAATAAACCTAAGGAGCATTTGTAACATTAACACAAACACATATAGGTCTAGGATAGAGACGTGTTCCAGCATCGTCAAACGTAAGAGTTGTCGTTGATTGCTAGCATTGCATCTCGGGGGTGATATCTCATCGAATGGTTATGCATTAGACAACACTACTATGGATTGCACTCCCATGTACCATCAAGTGTACTTTGGGAGTCCCCTATAGGTTTTTATCCATCCATATGTAACCAAGTTTGCTTCCTTGTATACCATGATACACCGAACACAACATGTTGTCGTACGTTAAGTCCTTGGTTCTTCAAGGTGTATATTGCAGTCAATGGTTGCTTGGTAATCCTTTATACCTAGATTACCCTCTTTTTGATTTATTTCTTTTTGTGTTAATAAAATTTATTTTCCAACGTGGAAGAACAAAATTGCCCACCTCGTGGTTCATGTAGAATTAAAAATAAGCCTCCACTTCCACCATAGGCTACTCTTGGTCGTCGTCAGAAGCACAAGAAGACGGAAACTACCAAATCGGGAACAATGGGAACCACTTCTGGTCCTCCTCTTGATATTTATCCACCAGAATCATCTCTCCCTCTGAGTTCTGAGCCCAAGATTACATCTACTCTTAACGGTGACACTGACACAATCGAAATAGAATTTCCTAAAAATTTGTCGCCTAAGGTTATTGAACATCACTTTCCTGAGTCAGAAACTTTAATTCCTAAGGTTGTTGAGCCTGAGGAGCCTCATCCATTTTTACCTGTCACTTCAGGAAATTCCTCTTCTCTTCCTTTGTCTCAGACAAAACCTATATATCTTGGACCCGACAGTGAACCTATTCCACCCATACTTATGAGTATTGAAGAGATACTGCAAGAATATCCTCGTCCTTCTACTCCTGTTCATTGGGAAGGACTTCATTTTTATCAAACTGGACCTCTTCCTCTTCAATGTCCAACACAAAATCCTTTTCTAATTATTTGGACTCACCTGTTGATTTCTCGTGGAAATATTCATCGGAGTTGTTAACCATGACTAGAATTGATCCGACTTCTAAACCTCTCTCCCCCACTATGGTCAAGACATCAAATGTTGCCTCCACATCTATGTTTGTAACATCACCAGAAACACATTTGTATGGTGGTTTGTTCATCCCACCAGGATATCATTCTTTATCTGGTATATTTTCTTGTGTGGCTTCCATTCCTTGGACCTCTCCTCTGTCATCCAATACGAGAATATCATCTGGTACTTCTCTTATGAATGCCACATAGTCTGCGTCACTTACAGTTATGGTTGAGCAATAGGTTGTACCTTATGTCAGTGGGCAAGGTTACCTTCAACAACCTAACTCTCCTTATTTTTGGTATCCTCTACGTGGGTCACATTTTCCTGCATCATCCCCTCCTCCTTTGGTAGGGGGGAAACCTTTTGTTGGTATACCTAAAATTGGTAATCAAACTTATTATCCTGGAATGGTTACCAGTTTTTGGAAACCTACTTTTTCCGTTCAACTTGGTTCATATTGGTACCTATTTTTGAATCCTCAACCTGCACCATCTTCTCAAATTCATATCCATTTGTTAGCCCACAAATAAGCTAAAATACATGTGATTCAACCTTTATAGGTTGTCATTGCATCGCAAATTTTTCCAACTGTATCTGGTACTTCCCAAGTCCCACTTACCCATCCAGTACAAGGTACCTCACATTCTTAATCGCTTGGACAGGGTAGTCCTCAAGTTTCGATGAGACATATTATTCATTATATGGCACAATCCCAATAGAACCCACCTTATCATGGGACAATACAAACTTCCATCGGGCATTAGTATGGTCCATATCAAGTGCCTTTTCATGGCCAAAAAATCCAAACCCAACCGTTCCAATAGCTTTGTCATCACCCTGGTGTTGGGAAACAAGGTCACTTGTATACTGGTTATCAGATTCCTCCATAGCCTGGTACCTGGGTTCCTTATTATTAGAACCTCCCTTAACTGGGAATGCAAGTGCCTAGTGTTTAAGCTATTCCTTTATATCTAAGCCAATTTCCTCCAGAATTTAACCAACAGTTTCCTTTTGTGGCCACTCTCGAATTTTCATACTTAACTCATCTCACTAATGACCCCATCACTCATTCTCCATCGTGGCCAATTATTCCCACTAAATTGCCTTCAGATATCCCAAAATTCAATGGGAATCTAGGAGAAGAATTGTCGACGCAGGTTATGACTAGCATCTATGGTGTGCTACATTCCATGATTTCAACACTTTACAAAAGCTTCTTCGAGATAGTTTCATATACCTCGTTCCTTTAACTGCTTGGGTATCGAACGTGGCCACTGTCATGGAGAAACAGAGCATGATTCGAGTATGTGCCTATTAACAACATGTGAATTATGCTTGTCCCAAGGACAACTATCCGACCTCGTTTATTGACCAAATTGTTGATGACTGTGCTGGCTGCGAGATTTATTCATTCATGGACGGATTCTCAGGCTATAATCAAATCAACATTATCCCGGCGGACAAACCTAATAAAGCATTTATTTTTCCCTGGGGTAATTTTTTACCGAAATCTCCCATTTGGCTTGAAGAATCCAGGTGCCATGTTTCAACGTGTGATGGGTTACGCTTTTCATGATATTAAACATAGCGTGCAACCTTATTTGGATGATCTCCTTGCTCATTCTAAACATCGTCCCAATCACTTGATGCATCTTTAGGCTATTTTTCTCCGTTGCCAACACTATAACATTTGACTTAACCCGCACAAATGTGTGTTACGTATTAGTTCAGGAATCTCTTCTATACCCCCCTGATTATCATCACGACTATTTCATGTACCTATTTGCTGCCATTTCTACTATAGCAATGGTATTGGTCCAAGAAGACGATATTGGGACTGAACATCACATTTATTATTTGAGTTGGAATCTCAATGACATTGAAATCATATATACTCATGTATAAAAGTTGGATTTGAAGGTTGTTCAATTATTCCAAAAGTTTTTCCATTTCATCTTGTTTATGAATACTACATTCATTTCTGATTGCAACCCTATGACATATATGTTGTCACATCAAATTTTTGGGGGGCCAGTACTCTAAATGGATTTTTATTCTCCAAGAGTTCGACCTGAAGTTCATCAAAGCCAAGTTGAAGAAATCCCTATTTTTCTTTGAGCTTATGTGCAAACTTCCTTCCCCTGATTATGAATCTATTCTGAAGATACTATCCCTGACGAGTCATTATTTATGATTCCATCATCTGGCCCATGGTATGTAGTTTTTCTGATTTATCTATAGACCTATAATTCCTGGCCCAATACCTCTCACTACGAGTAGCGACATATTCGATACCAATCTCGAAATTACATCATTATCAACAACATCCTTTACCGTCGTGGTATTCATACGGTCTTACGAAGGTGCTTCACCCTTGAGGAAGCAAATAAAGTCCTTATCGAATGCCATTCGGGGTCATGTGACGAACATCTATCTCGTTATGCTATCGCGCAAAATATCTTATGCGCCAGTTACTTTTGGCCCACTATATTTTGCAACTGCATCATCGTTGTCCAAAAGTGTCATGTGTGTTAGATCTACGATCGCAGTATCCATGCTCCACCTACTCCTTTGCATCACGTTATTTTTGTTGGTACTTTTGCTAAATGGGGCATTGAATTTATGACATGTAACCCTCACTCGGCCAGGGGGCATGGCTATATTATTTTCATTGTTTATTACTTTACCAAGTGGGCCGAGGCGATGCCTACATTTAACAACATTGGCGAAACGACTGCGTAATTTTTCTTCAATTGCGTTTGGTATATCGCAAGTGGATCATGGAAAACATTTCCGCAATCATATGATGACCGAAATGGCTGCTAAGTTGGGAATTTCGCATGAAAATTCCACTCCCTACTATCCACATGCTAATGGACAAGTTTAGGTTATTAACAAAGTTAAAATTATGCTTCAACGTATGGTAGGGGTCCATAAATCGAACCGTAACTTGCTTCTTTATGCAGCCTTGTGGGCATATCGAACCTCAGTTTGGACTGCTACTAGATTCACACCCTTTTAGTTGGTCTATGGTTTGGAAGCAATCCTCCCCATCGATTGTGATCTTCCATCATTGAAACTAGCTGTCAAACTTTTTCCTTCCACTTCTTAGAGGATGAGAATCTTTTACATTTGAATCATTTGGATGAAACTTAGCACGATGTTTATTTAGCCAATGAAGCTCATAAAATATGTGTCAAGGCGCAATACGAAAAAAGTGTCAAGCCTCAAGTTTTCTCGAAAGGGGACCTGGTTCTCTTCTATGACCAGGAGGCTGATAAGTTAGGTCCAGGAAAGTTCCATCCTATGTGGTTAGGTATGTACATTGTCAATCAAGTCCTTTCAAAAGGGGCCTATGAGTTAGTATATTTCAATCGAATTCCACTAGCGTAACCTAGAAATGGGTTGTACCTCAAAAAATGCTACGATTGATCGTATGCATAATACATTGTGTACATACTATCTATAGGTGTGTTTGAGTCTGTTTGCAATGTGTCTTTTCAGAGTTTCCCATGGTTTATGTTGATCTCATTTAAGTTTGGTTTGCAGATGTCAACATCTCTTGAACCATACATTGGTTATATTGATGGTGCTAGTTGTAGTACTCAGAACCTATTTTCCATGGCGTGGGATATCTTGCTCCAAACGGCAAGCTAGAGAGTACATAAGGGATTTGCAATGGTCACTCGACTAAAAACATCGTTGAGTATAGCACAATGCTTGAGATACTATCTTATGTTATTTCACATGGTATATGTCATTTAGTCATAAGAATCGACTCACAACTCGTAGTACTACAACTTGAGAATGTATATGGAGTTAGAAATCTCGCCATCCTTCGCATGATTTTGAGATTGCATCTTCTAGAAAGACATTTTGATTTCATACAATATGAACATATTTAAAGAAATATAAACACATTAGCAAATTCCCTAGCTAATTATGTTTTAAATAGACATTTGCAATGAATATAAATAAGTTTCAATTCACACCACATCATATTGAAAGCGCAATAGGAACTAGGAGAAACTGAAAACATCTATACACACAGTTTGGTTTTACAAAAACTTGTGCCCCGAGACACATATGGCTACATCGTCCATATAGAAAACTACATGCAAATATCTAAGTTGACTAATCATTGGTTCTCATGATCAAAATACATTACGCAATCCATCTTGTGAAGTAATCGACCAATATGGCTAGGCACTCTGATAGTGTGTCATGAAGTCACATGGGAACCTGATTGACCACAGTCTTATCAACCTCGTGTGATAATCCCTCCATGTGGCACTCCACATCTGATAGGATCTCGGCTACCTCAAGATCCCATAGTGCATCCCGTCCTACCACAATGGTTTGTATTGGTACCACTGCCTCCTCATATGGTTTTCCTCCTACACGACGAAGATATGAAGCACCCACTAGTGGAACTGGTCCATCCATGTGAAACTTCAAATATTTTAGCCTCGGAAACATAAAAAACACAAAAAAAATTGTAAAAATTTAAAAAACATTATGGTCCAAATATTTTTACCTGAATCACTTCATTTATCACCCTCAAGAAGCACGAGCTCAGGATCACCACAGAAATCCATCCCTACGTAAGGATAATCATTTCTCATGATGAAATTTCTACGCGGCCATTCAAATAATTTTGGTGATAAACTAATCATTGAAGAACCTGCATGTCGGGCCATATAATTTATCCACCTCCTAATCTATGGGGCCCTCGGATCGATAGGCTTGACTATAACCTGTTGAAGTAGTGGTACCCACTCTAGAGAAAAAGAGACTAAGATTGAACCATAACCGAAGTGCTTTAACTTTCCCTCTTTCTCTTTAGACAATTTTTCCTTCATATTGACCAAGACACCCTCACTCCAGTTGAACATTGTTGGCTCTAGACATTCTATCTCATACTCCATGTACGATCTACTCGCTACATGGAGTGTCGAGCTACCTTCCAATCTCGTGATGGTGAATAGGATCATTCTCAAAGTTAACTAGATCACATATTTTATATTGTTCTTTCCATCCCTAGTAGGTTGGGCTTGAGGTCTATAATAGGTATTGATATAGTCTTTCATGGTCTCCCCACCACTCCTCCCACCTAGGAGAGAGATGGGGGCACCCCTGTGTGATAAACCTGTCAGAAAGTAGATATCCTCTACCTTTATCTTAAGTAGATGTTCCCAAATCTTGAACACTTGTAATTGAACATCCCATGAACAATCGATATTTTTCAACAATTCCATTTGTTACCTCATGCCAGGTAACCAGAAGAATTTCAACAATCCATAGTTTTTCAATGTTTGGATGGTAGTAGGATCATTTGTTGCAGTTAAATCTTGTTCTTCATGTTCTCTTTCTCACCAAATGAATTCCATGTTGTGCTAATGAACACCTGAAACATCAACAAAGGATTCATTAGGTTCCTTTTCATGCAAAAAAATCTAACAAAATTTAGGGGAAAATTGATAAACCATTGAGCATTTTGTGCCCAATGCACCCACGTAGTGAAAACCAGAGTGTTGCACCTCTCCCAACAGTGATAATATGCCTAGGTGCAATTCATATTTTGACACAAGGGGGTGCGTTGGTCCTAGGGCATGTTTTTAGAACCCCGGGGCCCTCAAAACCTCAAAACATTGCCATGAAATCACAAAAATGGACCTTCAAAAGAAAGAGAATGGTTTTAGCTCCTACCTGGAAGCGAAGATACTCGAAATGGTCCACTGGATTGGCCACAATTACTGCAGAGGATAGAGGGAAAAAGTGCTCCAAAAATAACACTATTTAAGGCAAATGTGAAATGGTGAAAATGAATAGTCATTTTGAGTATTTATGGTCATTTCTTGGATTATTTTATTCATAGTTAATATTTTTGACCTAGATATGCTTCATTTTTACTAATAAATAGGTATGTTTAATCCTTTTTGTGGTGTTTTGAGCAGGTCGACAGTTTTTAATGGTGTTTTATCATGCTTTAAACATGTTGTTTTGACAAAGGAGTATACTTTTATCTCTTTTTCGAGCTCTATAAACCTACGAAAAAGGAACCCCTTAGAGTCCTCTTTCATCTCTTTTCAAACTACCAAAACATGAAAAGATTTTCGAGCACTTGTATTTTCAAACTTGTTAAAATAAATGAGAAGGAATCCACTCAGTATAACTTAAACCCTTTTCCGGACTGGGATGGACTATTTACAAAAAATGAATACCTTAGCCAAACATGGCTAAGAGGTTCCCTTTATTATTGTTTTCTACCTTTTCAGACTTCAGACAATTTACGAAAAGGGACATCTGGAGTTTTCCTTTTCGCCTCTTTTTAAAACTCTCTAAACATGAAAAATATGTTGATTTTTACCTTCGTTGGAATTGTTAAAACATCAAACAACAATGGACTTGTCGAACATGGCAAGGTCGAACCACTCCTTCTCAGGGTTCATTATAAATACTTAGAGGGATTCATCCAAAGGATGAACTTACAGATCAAGCATGTGTTATCCTCCTAGCTCTGCATCGTCATTCTCAAAAATATTTTGGGTGTTTCCCCTGAAGATGGACTCACATAGAAGTCTAAAACGTTGGGTTACAAAACTCTGGATAGGTTATTCCACTCTCTCTCAAAATCAACTTACTTTTAAGGATTCTCTTTTCAAAATAATTCAATCCTGCCATGGAAGGGACATTATGGAAAACGCAAACCTTTTTGAGAAATTTCGATTATCCAAAGTTAAGCAACTTAACCCAAATAAATTTCATACCAACTAATATATATATATATATATATATATATATATATATATATATATATATATATATATATATATATATATAGGGAGTATATATATATATATATATATATATATATATATATATATAATTTATTATTTTTTTTTTTCTAGCTTTGCACCGTCATTCTCAAAATATTTAAAGTTTCCCTTGAAGATGGACTCACATGAAGTCCAAACATTGGGTTATAAAACTTTGTACAGTTATTCTTCTCAAAATCAATCTACCCGTAAGGATTCTCTTTCAAAATAATTCAATCCTGCATGAGTGGGACATGATGGACAAGCAAACATTTTTTTAGAAATTTTTGGTTATCCGTAGTTAAACACTTTGTCCCAAATAAATCTTCATACCAAATTATATATATATATATATATATATATATATATATATATATATATATATATATATATATATATATATATATATATATATATATATATATATATATATTATATATATACATATATATATATATATATATATAAGTTATTATTCTTTTTTTCCTAGCTCTACACCGTCATTCTCAAAAATATTTTGTGTGTTTCCACTGAAGATGGACTCACATAGAAGTTTGAAACATAGGGTTATAAAACTCTTCACAGGTTATTCCACTCTCTCTCAAAATCAACTTACCTGTAACGATTCTCTTTTCAAAATAAAGAGGTACTGACCAATATGGTTGGGGAAATTGGGAAAACAAGGTACTACATTTACTAATGGCAGCGAGTCACTCTAGAAAACTACACTCTTCCACTTCATCTTCATGGTTGTCGGGTTGGGTAATTTTCTTGTCATTTAGTTCATCATACCTTTTGGGTTAATGTTGCAAACTCCATTCAATGTCATTATGTGTTCAAGAGAAGTCATTTCAATTGATATATGTTGCAATACTCTTAAGACTTCATTCCATGTTTTCCTTTTCCTGATCTAGTTCTGTATCATCATCATTTTTCTCAATCTTGATACCTATTTCATGTCATTGATGGGGGATACATCAAGGCCCTCCTGCGACGGGTCGCTTCCTGTCGACATAAGCACATCATCTAGGAAGTTGACTTAGAAATGCCCCTTTGGTACCTTGGTGCTTTCATACATCAATGGCAAGTTTCCTTGCTCTCGCCGATAGGTTTACATCATTGGACTTTGACTGAAAAAATCTGTGTGGTGTTTGACATCAACTCATTTACTCACACCATACGGATTGTATCATAATACCTTGAGAGCCATTAACATCATTGATGGTTTCTCTCGTGTATGTTAACGTATTACATCATCAGACGGTAATCATATGGTGTCTACCATGTTCGACCTCAGCTCATTGATTCGCATTTTTAGACTCGTACATTGGTTGGTTATATGAATGAGATAGAATACCCCGGATCTAGTTTCATCCATCCAGTTTGCGATGTCAGGAGTTATACAAAGATCACAATGTACATAGATATGATCATATAGATATTCATTCAGTCATGGATCCATTAGTTGTATCTGTGGATGTGTATTTCGATCATTATACATGTTATCTTAGCTTATGTGTTGAGTATGGGTATGCCTCCCTCAGAAAAAATATGTCATGAAGAAAGTATATTGTAACAGATGGAGCTCGCCAGTTGTTCTTTCTCCTAACTTGTCACACGGTAAAGCACTTCAGTCATCAATCATCATTTTTGACCTTGCGCTTCAGGGGGAAACCTATTATAGGCCATTTTGTCACGTCCAGTCATTAGGCCTCCTAATGGGAATGATTAACATCCTATTCCCCCGTTTCAACGTCATTCCACAAAGCCCTAAGTGAACCTCCTTCATTTCCCATAATTTATGTCTGAAACCACCTCATTTGAGCTAGTTTTAGTACCAACGCTCCCTGGCCTTCCTTTGGACAACATTCACCTACAATTTTCTCAACTGTGGCCAATGTTGATCACCTACAAGTTGCTCCCCTTTCCACCTGTGTACGTTCTAGAAATTTGGGAAAAGAGATATTTTCTGGAAGCTTCCTCTTCCAAAACCTTCAGAATTTGTTACAACCATTTACCTCTTATTAAACTTTTAGATCTATCTTATCCTTATTTGGAGTTCTCGTCCCTTATCCTTTGATCCCATCCTCCCATCAAAGGTGGATCTAAAACCTTACATTGTTAATTGGATGAGAACTCCCAACTTACCCCACTCCTCTATATATTGACTGCCTTGCATATGCAAGTGGTTGGTTTTTGGCGTGTGATTATACCCTTATGTTTCTGAGGTAAGAGGTTAACATTCCATGCATTTTTGGTTATTGGAGGTGCATATTGTGACAAGGAAAGTACAAGATAGCTTGGAGGAGCTCTTCTACAAGATCATTACCTATTTGTGGTTGTAATCTCTTTCCATTTATATTAATGCAAATAGTTCTATTTTTTCCTATATGTGATGTCGTTATTTCATATATTTAAATACCATGTTGATATAATTAATAGAGTACTTAGATGATACTGCATATATCTCGTAGTTTCTTGCCTTATGTTATCTGACTGTGCAAGTTCTAATTTTGGTAATCAAAGCTAGAATTGGAGAATTCAAGCTGAAGAAGGAACAGAGCATGTGATGAATTCTAGGTTGGATTCATCCCATCATCTATTTAATTTAATGAAAGCATTGGGTTCCTTGTTTCTCTATTGTTCTAGGTTGGCCATCGGAACTAGGGGAGATACTTTTGTCTACAATCGTAATTCCCACATAACTTATATGATTGTGTCAAATTTCAGGAAAACCGATGAAATCAATGGGAAATAGTGATTCCCACTGTGCCACTCGAGGTTTTCCCTTAAGGGGGGGAGAAACCAAGGTACTTCTTTGATCATGCAAGATGAGTGTTAAAGTCGACAGGAAGAAGTGTCAACTTCCCAAAAATATGATTCGGGGAATCTTTGTGAAGGAATAAAGATGGTTGTAATATAATGGGTCATACATGCATGACAAAAAGAGGTGACAACATGGATGGATACGAAAAAACTACCCAAGGTTGGAGATGTAATGCGATTGGCGGTAGTCAAAACAATATTTTTAGGGGAAATGCCCCTGGAATCGGTAGGACATCTAGGGTGGGTATGAGTAAGTTATGACTGCCATGGTATATAATGAATGAATATGCATCGTGGTATGGTGAAAAAATCTAGCTCCAACCAAGGGTGACTAGGGATTATCGTTGGGTAACTAACACAAAAATGTGTGTGAGAATCATTTTCCTTAAAAAATCATTGTACACTTGCCAAAAGAATGTAAAAGTGGTTTTTCATGTACAAACATGACGATGGATGCCCCAAGAAAATAGTGGCCTATGTAATCATGCAGGTGGATTTTTTTATGAGGGTGGGGAGCCCATTGGTTGGTCTCAGTGTGAGGTTGATGAGGTGGATGAAGTGATGCAGATGGTTTATTGCCATTTGGAGGGGTGATTTGCCAAATGTAGAATGGGGGTGCACATTCTATTGAATCGGAAAAAGAATAAATATAGTGGCCTAGGAGTGGGGTTGGTAAACAATGAGTAAATAAGAGGAGAATGAGATTGATCTTAAATACATGCATATGGCATGGCTCTGGGGTCTGGGGGAATGGTCATGGAACCCAATAGTGTAACGTGAACTTATAAAATGAGATGATCCATGTAGGGGAAGTGCTATCGACCGACATGGATGTTTACCATGTGCAAGTGGAAGGTGATGCTTAATGTTGTCGAGATGATGGAACCAATGGTTTATTTTAGAGAAATGATGTTAGGATATGCAAAGCTATCGAGGAAGCCTATCATGCTGAGTGGAGAAAGATACCTTAACTATCGATTTTCACCGGGGGGTTGATTTTGTAAAGAAACGATAGGGAACCTACAACTTCAAAAACCAATACCCCAAGTGAAAACATCTTGATGAAATCATGTGTAAATTTAAATGCGCTAAACAAGATAAACCAAAAAAACATGGAAAGTTGCATTTTATGGGTACTCTGCAAAGTAAAACGGACCCAAAAATGAGTATGTTATTGCAATGAAATGGAAGGTACCATGATGTAGGTAGGGATATACTTATCCCAAATTCGCTGACAGTTTTTTGAACTGAGGTCATGAGCTCTTGAACATGGCTCTGGACAATGACAAAGATGACAATATATAAGGGGGTATGTGCCATAGGCCATCTCATTTGTACTTGTTGGCATGGACTCCAGAGTAGTGTCCAAAAGCTATTTTTATCTATAGAGGTCATCCAGAGCACCTGGGGAGCCAGGTAAAAGGTCAAGACCTCACCTTTGTGATTTTTGTAGCCTAGGTTAGGTAGGCCATACAGGATGGCCTGTACGGACCTTTTTAGGGTCAATTTTGGTAAATTGTGTGGATGACTCAATGGTAGTAATGTGATGCACGTGACTATGAGTGAGATAGCCGCAAGGTTTTCGAGCTGAATACGTCGTGGCTTAATGAGAAAAAATTACGCTAAGTGTGTGACTATGGATGAAACAATCGTGGACATCATGCATCTATGTAAAAAATAGACGCATGACTTCGGGGTTGAGATCCTCGTGGTTAGGAGGTTTATAGTCGCATGGTGCACGTGACTATATAGGGTAATGCTACGTGGTTTCACACACCTATTTTGGTAATAGATGTGTGACCACATGCATGTTCTTAAAAGAGACACACAATGTTGATGAATGTGAATTGTTTAGCCTTGGGGCTAATTTTTGGATTTTTTCCTTACTTTGGGTAGGATGGTTATGAATTGAAGTGATCGGTGTTGGAACCACATGCACACTGAAGTGGCTGGTGATGCTTAGGCACGAGCACAACTGGTGAGGTGGGGGTTACTAAAAAAAAATTATAACCCCCTGTTGAGGATGTACGAGGACTTCCTACGATTTTTTATTTCAAGATGGAAACTAGATAGACAGGTGTTTGATATCCAGGCCAAGATGTGGCATTCAGTATTGAGGTGGATGTGTGCTCCGTGACTGGGCTAGTTCCTCGATGTGAGGTACTACCGACAGAGCTCCCGCCCAAACAGGTGGACCTGACAACATGGGCCAGACAACACTACGAGGATGATGCATTCTAGGAGGGGTGCGTCCGCATTGCTTCTATTTTGGATTTAACTAAGAAGGGGGCTTCAAATATGATTGTATGGTTCTTGGGGTCATCGACCCCCAACTGTATCTCACGACCACAGATCCCAATGCTTTAGAGGCTTCAAGAGGGCGTTTTTCTATCATTGGGTGGGCTTCCTTCACCTGAGGATTATTATGCAGCTATCATAGGTTCACGAAGGAAAGGTGAGAAACTTATGTTGTGGAAATGTGTTATGCAACATCTTGTATGATAGAGTGATTATGTTGCATCTAGTGTTAGCTGTATTGGTTGGGCCATGAGACACCCATAAATACGACGATGGGCACCAGTGATGGCATGGGCAAGTGGAGGTGAGGGAGGGTGGTACTAGACGCCCACATTTGAGGGTTGGTTCTTGTCCAACCCTTAGGTTATTCTTGAGTTCCCATATGTTGGTTGGATTTCCGAGGAGACCCAAATATGGGCTTTCCCCTAGGTGATGCTTGGGGCCTAACAGGTATGTGACGATGATTTTTTCATTTGATGATTTATATGTATTATAGTTTATGATATATCTCTATGTTGATACCATGTATATTTTGATTGCAGATGTTGGTCCCAATGGGCACCTAATGGAAATGTTGGTGGGAAATGATCCTAAGCGTACTAGTGTGGTAGGTATTACTACTAGGGCGCGACACCAGAGAGATGATAAGGGGACGAGGACCCTGAGATGTCGGCTCAACGCCAGCATCTGGAGATAGGTGGCACCTTTGGGGAGGGGGAGGTTATAGCTCTTAGAGCTGAGGTGGAGAGATTACAAGTGGGTGCTGAGGCTACTCAGGTGCACACTGAGGTTGTCAAGGATGCTTTGGATCATGTGGTAACCTTACTACAGGGGATACCTGATACTGGATGAGAACACCATCGAGAGGATGATACCATGTCCTCCGTCATATTGCAGTGGTTGTGTCTACTGCTCGACCGATATTTGTTCTATTACTGGGTAAGGTAGGAGGGCCTCATGAAGAAGGTGCAGGTGGTGATGGGGGCATTGGGCCCCAACCCTAGATTTAGTTTTTGTATGTAGCAGGGGAATCACCCATTATGAGGACTCTCCCCTTCTTGATGACTCATTTTTTTTCTGGCATGGGCCAACAAATGTATATTTGTATGTTTTTTAACGATGGTATATATATATATATATATATATATATATATGAGTTAAATTTTTTGCGGCCCTCATGATGTGTCCATATGATATGATTTTCATATATGTGATGTAGTTTTCATTTTTTTGATGGATATGTTCATTATTCTTTATGTGTCTCAATGATGATATATATGTAATACATGTCAGTCTACGGTTTGATTACCTATGTGGTTGACTATATGATTTTGATTTCTTGGTATATGTGAAAATGTGTCTTGATCAAAACTACAAGCTAACCTTTTTGGATGCAGGTATTTCCTAAAAAGGCAACGATCACATGAAGGTTCTATTCAAATACGATACAACAAGATGGGAGTCAAGGAACACATGCAGGTGATTGATACCTAGGTGAGAGGCATCGGTCAAGAGTCCAATGACAACATGGTATTAGACTTGATTCGTGGTGGTTGACTTGATGAAAAGCCCATTCTAGTGGAATGGTTACAAGTTAGGAGAGTATATGACCCAAGATTCTGTAGCGAGACTTTGCGACCATCGAGAAGCACCATCAGCGAAATCGTGATGATAAGTTGGCGAAAGATACATCTGCGACACATAATGAGACTATGTTTTTAGTGTACATTCATGATGAGTTGATCATCATAAAAAATAATTCCTTGTGGATACATTCACATCCTAGGGATGAATTGAGCATTATGGATAGATTTTTTTGAGATAGAGCCCATTGACGAGGCCTTTGAGGCAAGTTCTGTCAGGCTTTACTAACATGTATGCTCCTTTGAGGAGGCAATGAACGAGGAGTGAAATTGCGATAAAAGGAGACTTTTTTCCTTTTTTGTGGGCTTAATTATGTTGGAGAGATTCATGCCTACTTTTGTCAACGTGTTCCAATTGAACTAGCTTCTGCTCTAAATGTGAGGTGTCTAAAAGGATTTCGATGGCTGAGTGTAAATTAGGGATCTCACACTCAATGAGTAGTATGACCTCGACCCCATATACTAACTGAAAATGTGTGAACCATGTGGATTCCTTAATTGTAGTGCAGTATACCCATAGGGTTGAAAAACCCCTGTGATGCCAATTAATTTTGTGGTTGTTCACCATACGGTGCAACATTGTTTTGAGGAATTTATTGACAACTTCTACTTGGCCATTATACTAGGGGTAGTATGGGGAAGCAAACTCATTTGAAAAACCGAGGTGTTTGGATAGCTCCTGAAAGATCGCATTCTCGAAGTGTTTTCCATGATCCGATACCAACTCCTTGGGAACATTGAATCATGTGATGACATGGTTGAAGAAAAATTGTGCAATGGTTTCAGTGGTGTGTTTATGAGTGGGAATTACTTATGCCCATTTTGTAAAGTAGTCCATTATGACCATAATGTACTTATGTCTGACTTGAGGTGGGGGGTTGCAGGTCATGAAGTCTATGCCCCATTTACACAAAGGTTCTACAACCATTACCGTGTGAAGGGGAGCTTGTGGACCTCGTACTTTATGAGCATATCATTAGAAACGTTCACATCAGTTGAATGCTTGAATGCAGTCATGAAACAAAGTGGTCCAAAAATAACCGATGCAGAGGATTTTTGGGCAGTGGCCATCCTAGACAGGTGGCCACTACAAGCTCCAATATGGCAGTCGTTTAATACCTGCTCAACTTTCTCCAAGGTAAGGCATCGATGAAGAATGTTGTCAATGCCATGATGGTAGAGGAAATTCCCCATAACAAGGTAACGGGGGGCTTGGTGGTGAATATGCCTTCGATCTTCATGAGTGAGTTGAGGGTTGAACTTATAAGTTTGAAGAAAGTGAAGGGGATATCATCGTACCAGGGGTCGGATGTAGATATGAAAAACAAATGTTCTTCTGGGAAAGAATCATTGACAAGAGACCCTTGGAATTATGTGGGGAGATCCGCGATGAATTCTACAATGAAAAGAGCTTTCTTTCTTTTAGGGGAAGAAAAATGCAAGTTGAATTTTTACAAAATAACTACCATCGAGCATACTTATGGTTCATCATATGGCGAGTGAGCAAGTATCTCATGGGGTTAATGTTTTCTATTATAGTGGTGGTCTGCAAGGTGATGTAATTTCGAAGCTTCTGTACCAAGTGTACAAGGGCTGGAGTTATTTTTTCTGCTCGCTCATACTTTAAAACAATCCCAGAGAGGTTTTTTCTTATGTGATATATGATGTGTTCTATATTATCTATTCCTTCTTGGACTAATGCCCCCACAATGGCTACTTCAGATGCTAATAAGTAGAGGGTATAATCCTTAGTATGGTTAAGAGGGATAATCAGCGGTACCTGTGATAATGTATCTTTCAAGGGGTCAAATGATTTTTTAGCTTCTTCATCCTAGTGGAAGGTAACATCCTGAAAAAAAGGCAGAAGAAATCATTCACATAAGTGACGTAATTGGGGACAAAGCAGTGTAATAAGTTGGCCATATCTTGTAGGATTTGTAATTGTTTCAAAGTTTTTAGAGGTGGGGTTTTTCGGATGGCTTGAAACTTTAGAGGGTTGACTCTAATGCCTTGTTGGGAAACAATGAATCCTATCAGTCATCGTGCATTGAAGTAAAAGGAACACTTGAGATGGTTCAAGCATATGTTATATTTCCAACACCTTTAAAAAACTAGGTGGATATCTTCCAAATGGCCATAGAACTTTTTGAATTGCATTGTAAGGTTGTCCAAATAGGCTAGTATAAGATGAGCCAAACCATTGAAGATCATGGCCCATTGAAAGATGGAACCAGTGTTTTTAAGGCATAAGGGCATTACTCGATAGGCGAATGTGCCCCATGGGGTAGTGAAGGTTGTTTTTTAATGATCAGTATGTTGTATCTGAATCTGGTTATACCCTGAGAAGCCATCCATGAAGGATACGACTTCATTTCCAGTGCTTGCATTGATTACCTCGTCAATGAAGGGTGTAGTATAATTGTCTTTAGGACATTCCTTGTTCATATCTCTAAATTTAGTACAAACTCGAATGATTTCATGTTTCTTTATGATGGGTACAAGGTTAGAAACCCAAGATGTGTAAGTGACAGGGTATATGAAATCAACCTTATGAAGTTTGTCGATTTCTTGTTTAATCGCTTTTGCTTTAGAGGGGTGGAGTTGATGATGTTTTTGCCTAACAGGGTAGGCATCAAGCCACGTGTTGATGTAGTGCTCCATGATTTTAGGAATAATGCCTAGCATTTACGAATAATACAATGCAAAGATGTCCATATATTCTTGAAATAGGGATTTGTATGAGGCCACTTCGTTTGGGGAGCATGCTGCCCCCAGCAAGATTTCTTTGACTATTGCAGGCTTGGTGGAAATTTCTACCTTGACTGTGTTGGTTCCCAAATTTTTCCTTAGTTAGAACAATATAAGAATGCATTCATTGAGGATTCTGAAATCCTCCCGCTCTAGGTGTCTTGCGCTGAACTCCTGTATACCACAAGGGGTATCCCTGGTTATAACTATATAATTTTCAAAATGAAATAGAATAGGGTTAGATAATGATCAAATGAGACGTTGTAGTGACAATATGGATTTAACAGATGAAATTTTAATCGCTAACAACCAATAAGCGATATAACTCATACATCAATTACAAACTCATAAAGCATTACAAATAAAATGAAAATAAAGTAAGGAAAAAATAACACACCAACATAAATAAAAATATAAGTATTTGAGACAGAAAGTCAACTCAATGATAATATGCAATAACAATGCAACATGTGCAATTATTATTTATTTCTCGAGTTTGTTCCACAATAACTAATGAAAACATAATAAATATCAAAACCATCAAATTATGAATATCAACACGAGAGCATAATGATTTTAACTTTCAATTATATCCCAAACACAAAAATATCACACACACTACAGATAAAAAAAAATGTAATAGTTTGAAAATACGTAGAGCAAAATATTGGTCTTAGCCCCAGAGGCAAGCTCCTAGAAACTATTATTCAATCAAATGCTTAGTATTTCAGTCACTCAATTTGATAATAGATATCATAACATCAAGTAACTACATTAAAGGAAAATACTAGATGCGAAACAAGTCCTACATTTAGCATGATTTAAACTGCTACAAACGAATACAAATACAAAAATAAATTTATCAGAAATGCAGAGTTATATCATTCAATTAACGAATATTAGTGTATCAGGTACAATCAGATCCATAAAAAAAAAAAAATGGTTTTGTTGTCAACAATCCCCTCGTAACGAGAAACAACATTTTAAATAATATTAACATAAGCAACTTTCTTGAACTATTAAAATGTCAGAATTAAAAATTAAAATATTTTAAACTTAAGATCAACTAATCAAAGTGTTGGGCCTCCAAAATGTCTGCAAAATGTCATACTCTTTTACCTTCTTCACCACTACTTCACTCACATTTGATAACTCTATAACCATATAACCCTACATTAGCCTCCATTCTCATGCTCATTATATATATATATACCGAAAGGTGGAATGAGTTTGGTGACATGTGTAGGTGATTTGGAAGCTTCCAAGACATCCTTATGTGGCTTCCAAGGTTCAATTTCAAATTCTCTTCAAGGTTTGGAGGAGATATGGATGGGGATCAACCATCTCTCATGGTGGAGAATCATGAATAAAGGGATATGTGCCTTATAATTAGCAAATTGGTTGAAACTTTTGTGGATCTAAGGAGAGAATGGTGGATCTCCATTAATGAGGTAGTTGCTTAAGTTTTTGTATAAATAGGAGAGTATTTTCCTTTCATTTTTAATCTAGAACCTTGTAATGTAAATTTGAGAAGTTTAGAATCATGGAAGGAGATGTGAAATGACCATGTAATGAGATAGATAGTAGTAGGTTTATAGCATACAGTTTTAGTATGTAATTATAAGTTTATTTGGAAATTGATGTAATTATTCTTTTATTTATACATAAATTCATTTTGAGTGTGCCAATTTGAGTTTCAATGTGCTTATCATGGTGTTGGTATGTTGTTGAAGAATGGAGGGCCCCCATCACAACAAGCATACTTTGGTAGAGGTAACTTAGAAGTTTTTTTTCATTATTTCATTTCATTTTCAAGTATGCTTTAATTTCACGCAAGCGTGTGTGTAGATTAGTTTTTCAATTCATGCAAGTAGATTAGCTTTTCAATTCCGCAAGTGTGCATTTCCAATCCTGCAAGAGTGCTTTAGATTAGTCATTTCAATTCTCGCAAGTGTGCTTACATTAGTTATTTCATTTCTGCAAATGTGTGCTTTCAAATCTTGCAACTATGTTTTAATTCAGCATGTGTGGTGTGATTTTCTTTCAAGTGCAAGTGTGAATTTTAATTCTGAAAGTGTTGTGTGATTTATTGCTTTCTAGATTAGATTTATTTTCATGATGATTGTCGTTTTTCATTTGATAGATTAAAATTTCTCTTTCGAAATTGGAAGCCGATATCTAGCACATATAGCGCAAGTGTGCCTCGCAAGTCCACGGACCCCCGGGTTGATAACTTATGGAAACGAATTTAAGTAATTAAATTACCTCAAAATTTTGGCATCGTTGTCGGGGAAGCGTACATAGGGATCGACCTTCAATTTCGAATTCTGTTTGTTTAAATTTTTATTTTTATTTTTATTTTTTTAGTCTCCCATCAAGTTTTTTAATTTAGAATTTCATTTCGTCTTTCAATTTCATTTTTACTTGCAATTTCATTTTTTTGGTCTTCATGCGCAATTAATTTTTCATTTATAAAAAAAATGAATAGTATAAAATATAAATATATATAAAAATATAAAAATAAAATAAAAAATCATTTTGATGCGTTTTGATTTTTAATCAATTTTGAGAATAATAAATAAACCCAAGCTTGGAAATAGTTAGTTTTCGAATTTTTATTCAATTTACAGTGGCGCAGCAAGAGCCACCTCATTCACTAACCATTGGCAAGAAGATCTACAATCAAAGGGATATTTGTGAAGAAGGAAAACAAGTGGAGTTTAGAAAGCTAAAATTTTAGGTTTGAGATCAATTCTACTTACTTTAATTCCAAATTTCAAATGAATAAAAATTTGACAAAACTTTTGAGTATGCTCTCTTCTTGTGCTTCCTATGATTTGGAAGATCATAAAGAAAATTGAACCAAATTAGTTTAAAAAGTTTTCAATAAAAATTACTAAGAGATATAAATTTACGATTGATTCTAAAATAAAATTAATTAAATAATAATAATAGTAATAATAAATTATCTGTAATTGTCAAATATATTTGTTTTATAATTTGTTACAATAAATTCTTTTTCATTGTTTTTTTGTGGCGATTTTGCATATCATATATGAAACTTTTGGTGAAAATGTTGCTAAAACAAATTTCATATTTGAATTCTTTGCGAAAAATCACCCAAATTATAAAAAAAGAAAAAAAAGAAAAAAAACCGTCAAATCGGAGTCCCGATGAGGGAGATATCACTGATTTAAAATCAACTATTTTCTCCAAAAAAAATTTGACGGCCGAATTAAAAAAATAATAATAATAATAATAATAATAAAATAAAAAAATGTTTGTTTAAAAATTATTCCTCAAAGAAAATAAACCAGTGTTGAATTTGCAGAGAGGGAATTTAGAAAATTTTCTCCATGCTTTCAAACTACAACGAAAGAAATAAAATAAAATAAAAAATTTGAGTTTTGGCATCAATATTATCACAATTGTTATAGAAAAAAAATTGATTGTGAGATCCATTTTTTTTGGCAAGAGGATGAGCTCAAATAAAAATCAAATATTTTGGTGGCATGAAAATGATTGAAAAGTGCCCTAGAGCGATTAGACACTTGGAATCTTCTCCCAAAATCTTGAATTTTGTTTGTTGGGCTTTTGCTACTACATGGCGACATTTTATTGGTCCACGTGGCAACGTGCCATTAGTCAATATTGCACAGTCATCGCCCAGTTGTCTACCACGTCTCCTTGTCTAGTCAACGGTCCACTTCACTCTGCTAAGTCAGCATCCATAATAGCATGTATGCCATGTGGCGCCTTCTAGTGCTTCCATGTGGCATTTCCTGGTGCTGCCACGTGGCACTCATACACCCCAATTTCATTGTTTTGCCAAAACTTCAAATAAAAATAACTTTCTCATACTATGCCTGTTTGACACGATTCAAACATCATTAGAAAGATCTAAGCGAACTCTATGCATTGAGATAGGTTTCATTAGCATTTGAGATAATAAAAAAATGGTCATTTTTTTTTATGGATTTTGCAACAATTAGACTTGGAAAAATCATCATTAGATCAAAAAAACATGTTTCTAACATGGATTTTCTTTAACTTGGTGTTTGACTCGCTAAAATTTGACATCAAATGAAGACATGTCATGCATTTTATTTTCTTAGAATCCATTTTATTTGGCACTTAATTATGCATATTTTTTTGTGCGTGTGTATCAAGAGAAATTGATCACTTCTCCTTCTGAATACACTTACGTTTTATTGCAATATTAGTGCCAAGTTTTTTTTTGTAGGTTCCAAGATGATTGAAGAATTAATGAAGACCAATTTATGCACAGAATTGGTTTTCAAAGATTGATATTTTTTTCAAGAATACATGAAACCTGTTAAATCCATTTCTATCATCCATAAATGCCATTTTTCTGTTGGAAATACTGAGAAGGGGGGGGGTGGGGGGGTGAATTAGTATTCCTTTCAATTAGAGCATTAGTTTATCTTCAATTATTATCAGTGTTTGTACAATGATAGGATCAAACAAGAGGAACACAAATGCACACATTTTTTAAGGTGGAAACCCACTCCGGGACAAAAACCACCTAATGCTTTTCTAATAATTCTTTAATATTCAACTCCAATTGAAAATAAAGCTCCAACTTCCTAGAATCTAGAAAAGCATTCTTCTCCAGCTTCCACTGGATGGACGCTCCAATGCACGAGATTCTTTAGTAGTCAACTGAACGGATGCCCCAACACCCAATGAGCTACGAATCACCCTAGCACCACCCTACCACCCTATAGAAGAATAAAAGAAGAATGGACTCCCATACCGGGGAAAATGGTCCACTTTACAATGATATAGAATGATGCAAAAGAAGAAGATATACTAGAACATAACCCCAAATTTGACACAACCACCTAATGATGATCCTATACCTCCCAATACTGCCTCTTCAACCCTTGGTAGATAGACACTAGTACAATTTGTACAATAATGTATTTACAATGACTTAGTACAATGATACCTTTACAATGATTGTATGCAATGCTGCCCACTTGAAGACTTCATAGGATGAACTTCTTGCTGCTGTTATGCACCTTGGTTGATGCTCTTTTCATGCTACCCTCTGCTGCACCTTGCTTTGCTTTGCTGCCCTAGAAAGTCTGGGCTTTTGCAACCCTTGACAACACATAATCTAGCTTTTTCTTGCCTTTGAGGAGCTCGATATTGAATCTGGTGTATCTTTGTTATTTCAGATCCTTAATATCTGATTTTCAGTCCTGTAGTAGTCCTCTGAGTCGTCTTTCCAATGCCACAGGTCTGACCCAATTTGGATTCTTCAAGAGAGATTTATACCCAATCTCTCACAATGCCCTAATTATGGATTGTTTCAGCAGAGCGCACTTGTACGGTGTGACACGTGTCACTATTTCTTCATTTGGCTCTGAAAATGATAGAGAAAAAAAAACAGACTGTGAACTATCTATCACTTTTTACAGAATTCCAATCCGATACTCAAAGAGAGAGTTATGACGAATTTACCAAGGTCACTTCTTTGAGATTAATTTCAGGAGCCTGCAAAAACCCTGACTTCCACAGACCATATCTCCAAAACTATTGCGCACCTTGATCTAAAATTTTTACAGTAGCTTCCTCAAGATTTCAGCTTCGCCTCATAAATATTTCAACTTCTGAACCTTCGTAGAAAAAAATTCAGAGCGAAAATTCCACGATGACCTGTTTCAGATGGCCGAATCCCTTGCCTAAGGAGGAAATGAAGATCACAATTTATTGAATGCTTAAGTTGAGAGGGGCTTCAAAAAGTGAAAGTGGGAGGGATTTTCGGAGTTTAAAAAATATTAATTATGACTTTTCAATGACCCATGCCCCAACTCCATGGGGTTTTAGCCCACTAACTGGGGGTACAAACTTCAAACATGAATATCTCTCAAACCGTGAATAATTACATGGCATGCCATATATCAACAGAAACATCTCGACAAGTAGAAACCATAAAAATAATTATTAACCCAGAACATATTAATTTGGTAGGTCAAAATTCCCATGCAATATTGGGTTAGCCCCTGGTGCTGCTTGGGTTGACATCAATGACAACCGCTGATCAAAAATCTCCCCCTTTGGCATTGATGGCAACACAAGTACTCCCCCTGCGATCATGACACCTCTTCCTACAAAATTCTCTCCCCCTTTGACATCAATGGAAAAGGGTAACTCCCCCTGAAACACAACCATCCTGCGGACATGTACACACTTCCACTCCCGCTGACACACAACCGTCCTGCAGAGCTGTAATCTAATGAGAACTTGGGAGAATCCCAAGATTTTGACGAAGATATTCAAATGCTTCACGAGGTAAAGGTTTAGTGAAGACATCAGCAATTTGTTCTTTTGTACAAACATACTCAAGTTTGATATTCTTTTCAGCGACTTGTTCTCTAACAAAATGATATTTGATCAGAATTTGTTTTGTTTTTGAATGCAAGACAAGATTCTTGGAGATGTTGATGGCACTAGTGTTGTCACAGAATATGGGAATAGGCTCACTGAATTGTACTTGAAGATATTGCAAAGTTTGTTTCATCCAAAGGACTTGAGTACAACATGATGTTGCTCCAATGTATTATGATTCCGCTGTAGATAACGAGATTGAAGTTTGTTTTTTTCTCAACCATGATACGATTCAACCACCTAGATAGAATGTTGCTCCACTATTACTCTTACGATCATCAGCACTTCCTGCCAAATCTGCATCTATAAAGGCTTGAATAATGAGATTGTTACCCTTAGGATACCACAAGCCATATTCTTCTGTGCCCTTTAGATATTGAAAAATTCTTTTGACGGAAATAATATGTGATTCTTTTGGTGTTGCTTGGAATCTTGCTACTTGTCCAACTGCTTGCATAACATCTGGCCGAGAGGTTGTTACATATAGAAGACTACCAATCATAGATTTGTACAACCTCTTATCCACATCCTTAGATGAGTCGTCTATGCTCAATTTGCAACCTGTTACCATCGGAGTAAGGACGGGTTTGCAATCTTCCATTTTGAATTTCTTGAGCATTTCCTTGATGTACTTGGCTTGACATATAAATATTCCTTTCTCTTGCTGAGATATTTGAACCCCTAAGAAGTATGTCAAATCACCAAGTAAAGATATCTCAAACTCACTTTGCATATTTGTAGAAAAGTTCTTACTTAGTCGATCATCATTGCTACCAAATATTATATCATCCACATATACCTCAACGATTATTAAATTATCTTTATCTATTTGTACATAAATATTGCTATCAACAATACCTTTCTTGAACCCTTATTGACGTATATATCCATCAAGACGAGCATACCATGCTCTGGGAGCCTTCTTGAGACCATATAGAGCCTTCTTTAACCTGCAGACATAGTCTTCTTTTTGTGATAGTAGAAAACCTTCAGGTTGTTCGATGTAAACTTCTTCTTCTAATTCTCCATTCAGAAATGTTGACTTAACATCCATTTGGTAGACTTTGATTTTTCTTGAACAAGCATAGGCGAGAAACATTTGGATGGATTCCATTCTGGCAACTGGTTCAAATGTTTCGTCGAAATCAATTCCTTCCACTTGTGCATAGCCTTTGCAAACCAATCTTGCTTTGTTTCTAGTAACCTGCCCATCTTCATTCAATTTGTTCCTGAACACCCATTTAGTCCCAATGACATTTTCATCTTTTGGTCGTGGAACTAATTCCCAGGTGTTATTCTTCTCAATTTGATCCAATTCTTCATTCATATCCGCTACCCAATGTTCATTCTGGCTAGCTTCCTCAAAACTACTAGGCTCAAAGGTTGCTAGAAAAGAAACGTGAGCTTGTTGTGATGAACGAAGCTGTCGACCTTCATTTATGTCACCAATGATTTGATTTGATGGATGGTTCTTTTGAATCCACTCTTTTTTTCTCCTTGGAGGAGCTTCTTGTTGTTGTTCTGGTATATATTGATGATCATTGTTTACTTCTTCCTTATTGATAGTTTCTTCTTGTTCTACAATTTTATCTGTGTCTTTTTCAGCCTCTGTCTCAAGTTTCAAATATTCTGGATCCTCATCATTACTCACTAGAAAACCATCTTCGTCAAATGTAACATTTATGCTCTCCACTATCTGTTTTCTTCTTAGATTATAGCATTTATAGGCATTTCTTTTCTGTGAGTAACCAACAAAGATACCTTCATCAACACATGATTCACACTTACCCAAATTTTGATCTTCACTTTTGATATAACATTTGCTTCCGAAGATTATGAAATATTTTACACTAGCTAGTTTTCCTTTCCATAATTCATATGGAGTCTTGTTGCAATTATTTCTAAGAAGACTTCGGTTGATAATGAAGATTGTCCTATCAATTGCTTGAACCCAGAATTTTTCATCCAATTTTGAGTCCTTCAACATTGTTCTACCCATTTCCTGTACGGTTCTATTCTTTCTTTCAACAACTCCATTTTGTTGAGGTGTTCGTGCTGTTGAAAATTGCCTTTTTATTCCATTTTCGTCACAGTATTGCTGAAATAATTTTGAAGTGAATTCTCCACCATTATTTGATCTTAAACAATTTATTTTCAAATCAATTTCATTTTCAACCAACTCCTTGTAGATCTTAAAGCACTCAAGTGCTTCAGATTTTTTCTTTAGGAAACTAACGACTGTCATCCTGGTATAGTCATCTATCATTAACATGAAATATAATTCTTCGTCTAAGCCTTTTGTTCTCATAGGACCACATAGATCAGTATGTATCAATTCCAATGGATGTGATGCAAAGTGTTCTTTTGTTTTAAATTGGACTTTTGTCTGCTTGCCATGCCAACATGCCTCACATAGTGTGTTGGAAGGTTTTGAGATTTTCGACATTTCTCGTACTGCTTCCTTTTTGCTTATCCTGACAAGATTTTCAAAGTTTATGTGACCCATTCATTTGTGCCATAACCAACTTTCATCTTCTTTAGCTAGTAGACATGCTTTAGTTGCTTCATCCAGAACATATATGTCGTTTGGAGCTTGACTTGTTGTAGCCACAATTTTACCATACCTGCCTTTCCTGATTTCACATTTTGTGGAGTTGAATAGCATTGTGTGTCCTTGATCACACATTTTTCCAACACTGAGCAGATTGTGATTCATGTTTTCTACCAATAGAACATTCTTGGCTATAACATCTTTGCTTCCGAGAGTGACGGTACCTGATCATATAACATTTGAAGATCCATCATTTCCAAAGGATATGGTTCCATCCTTCTTCTCTTTCAGAGATACAAATTTCCTTCTATCTCCAGTCATATGCGTTGAGCAACTGCTGTCAACATACCACACATATTTATTTTTTTGAGCCTTGAGAGCGAGAGCACAATTATCAGTCTTCTTCTTCTTCCATGTTCGTTCATTCTGTGGCTTCGAAGATTCTTCTGGAGGATTTTCAAGTCTGCAGTCTCTGGCTATGTGTCCAAAGTTATGACATTTGTAACATTCCATATTATTTCTTAAATGTTCAAATCTATTGATGTTTCTTTGAGCCCTGGGAGGTTCATATTTGAAGAATCTCTTGGAATTGTATTGGTTCCTAGGGTACGTGCGACATTCTACAGCTTTATGACCAAATTTTCCACATAAATAACAATAGCCATGAAAAATATGTTGGTACCTGGATGAAAATCTTCGTCGAGGAATCGTCTTCCAAGGATGTGCTTGCGAATCTTGTCCAATGAAGTCTTCATGTATGTCAGATCTCATAGGTTCATTGTATTTTTCTGTAGAAGGTCCTGCTTCTTCTTCTTTGTAACTGAGGCCAGTTCTGTCGTTGTAAGATCATTGATTGTTGATGAGTTATTCCAATGCCCTTGAGCTGTTGGCATAGTTTTGGACAATTTTTCCCTTCTTCACTTCCTTACGCAGCGAGACCACTTCGCCTTCTAATGCTTCCCTTTCTTGGTTGCTTTCTTCCAACTTCTTTTGAAGTGACTCTTCAATACATTTGTGTTCTTCAACCTCAATTTTGAAACTTTGAACTTGTTCTTCAAGAGTATTGGAACGAGTCTTCTCAGCATTGAGCTCTTTTATAAGCTTGATTGCCTCCTCATAAAATTCTTCTATGGTCAACCCTTCTTCATTGTTTGATACTTCTTGTTTATTGTGCTTGGCCATAAACAATACTTTCTCATTGGCTTCTTCTTTGCTGTCACTTTCTTCATGGGATGATGAGCTATCTTCTTTAGAGAGAAAGTTCCTTTTGGATCCTTTCTTTTTTCCTTTCTTGTTGAATTTCTTAAAGCCTTTCTTTCCTTTTGAGTTTCCATCACTTTTGTTTGGACATTTTGCTACGAAATGCCCAACCTCACCACAACCGAAACATATCAATGGAAGTTTACCTTTGAATTTTCCCTTACCAGGTTTTAGTTTTCTCATGAAGTAAGCATATTCTTCATCTGAAAGACCTTTTCCATCATCTCCCTTTTCTTCACACTTGCAGGTGCATGTCATTTCAATTGAAGGTTGTTTGTCCTTATTTATTTGCTTAGATGCAACGAACGCAGTTTCTAGATTTGAAGTACGCTTTTCTTCATCAAGTCTCATTTCATATGCTATGAGAACTCCATGTAATTCTTCCTTGCTGAGTTTGTCCAGATTTGCACTGTATTCTAAGACCGATACCTTTGGGTTGAATCTCCCTGGTAATGTTCCAAGAATCTTCCGTATAATAGTCTTCTCGTCAACTGGCTCTCCCAATCCTTCTAGAGTATTGGTTATTTCATCAACTTATTGGAAGTATGCAGCAATGTTGCAATCTTCTTTCATTCTGAGTTGCTCAAATTTTTCTCTATATATTTGAAGCTTTGCTTCTTTGACATTTGAGTCACCTGCATATATATTCTCAAGCTTTTCCCATACATTTTTGGTAGTTTTACAACCCAACACCTTATGATAAGCAGATTCAATAAGTCCACTGGTAATAATATTCTTTTCTTTTGCATCATTTACCAAATTCTTCTTACCTTGTTCATCCACGGTTGATGTAAATCCATTTTGAACAGTGTCCCATACTTTGTAACCTTGCGCCAAGAGATAGACCTCCATTCTTCCTTTCCAAAGTGCATAATTATTTTCATTGAATAGAGGTACACCATTCTTGGTATGCTCCATGACCTCCTTCTAGCTGTTAAACTGCTATTGAAGGAACCAAGCTCTGAAACCAATTGTTGGAAATACTAAGAGGGGGGGTGAATCAGTATTCCTTTCAATTAGAGCATTAGTTAATCTTCAATTATTATCAGTGTTTGTACAATGATAGTAGCAAACAAGAGGAACAAAAATGCACACATTTTTTAAGGTGGAAACCCACTTCGGGACAAAAACCACCTAATGCTTTTCTAATAATTCTTTAATATTCAACTCCAATTGAAAATAAAGCTCCAACTTCCTAGAATCTAGAAAAGAATTCTTCTCTAGCTCCCACTGGATGGACGCTCCAACGCCCGAGATTCTTCAGTAGTCAACTAAACGGATGCCCCAACACCCAATGAGCTACAACTCACCCTAGCACCACCCTACCACCCTATAGAAGAATAAAAGAAGAATGGACTCCCATACTAGGGAAAATGGTCCACTTTACAATGATATAGAATGATGTAGAAGAATAAGATATACTAGACCATAACCCCAACTTTGACACAACCACCTAATGATGATCCTAGACCTCCCAACACTTCCTCTTCAACCCTTGGCAGATAGATACTAGTACAATTTTTACAATAATGTATTTACAATGACTAAGTACAATGATACCTTTACAATGATTGTATGCAGTGCTGCCCACTTGAAGACTTCATATGATGAACTTCTTGCTACTGTTATGCACCTTGGTGGCTGCTCTTGTCATGCTACCCTCTGCTGCACCTTGCTTTGCTTTGCTACCGTAGAAAGTTTGGTCCTTTGCAACCCTTGACAACACATGATCTAGCTTTTTCTTGCCTTCTAGGAGCTCGATATTGAATCTAGTGTATCTCTGTTATTTCAGATCCTCAATATCTAATTTTCGGTCTTGTAGTATTTCTCTTAGTCGTCTTTCCAATGCCATAGGTCTAACCCAATTTGGATTCTTCAAGAGAGAGTTATACCCAATCTCTCACAATGCCCTAATTATGGATTTCTTCAGCAGAGCGCACTTGTACAACGTGACACGTGTCATTGTTTCTTCATTTGGCTCTGAAATTGATAGAGAAAAAAACAAATACTGTGAACTATTTGCCACTTTTTACGAAATTCCAATCTGATACTCAGAGAGAGAGTTATGACGAATTTACCAAGGTCACTTCTTTGAGGTTAATTTCAGGAGCCTGCAAAAACCCTGACTTCCACAGATCATATCTCCAAAATATTATGCACCTTGATCTGAAATTTTTACAACATCTTCCTCAGGATTTCAGCTTCTCCTCATAAATATTTTAGCTTTTGAACCTTCGTAGAAAAAAAGTTAGAGTGAAAATTCCACGATGACCTGTTTCAGATAGCCGAATCCCTTCCGTAAGGAGGAAATGAAGATCACAATTTATATGAATGCTTAAGTTGAGAGGGGCTTCAACAAGTGAACGTGGGAGGGATTTTAGGAGTTTAAAAAATATTAATTATGGTTTTTCAATGACCCATGCCCCAACCCCATGGGGTTTTAGCCCACTAACTGGGGGTACAAACTTCAAACATGAATATCTCTCAAACCGTGAAGAATTACATGGCATGCCATATATCAACGGAAACATCTCGACAAGTAGAAACCATCAAATGAATTATTAACCCATAATATATTAATTTGGTAGGTCAAAATTCCCATGCAATATTGGGTTAGCCCCTGGTGCTATTTGGGTTGACATCAATGACAACCGCTGATCAACATTTTCCCTCTCTAAAATTTGCAATCCAATCAAGCATTTTGAGCATAACCATAGTCATTTTCCTGGAAAACTTCACATGTTCCATTCACTTTCCACTCAACTCCATTCATTTGCATCCACTCCTAACCCATTAATAAAATTAGTCAGCTCACTTACATCTTGATTTTCCTTTTTCCTTTTCCGATAATAAACCCTGCTTCAATTGAAAATATTTTACCTATGGCCATCAAATTATTGTTTTGTACTCGTGTTCGATGATGGAGGATGCATTAGTGCATCCCTTCTAGCAAGTCTTGGCCTATCGACATCAACACATTATTTGGGTTCAATACTAGAGTTTTTTTCTAGTACTTGAGGCTTGCATGCCTTAATGGAAAGTCCTCTCGCCAACAAACAATGGGAATACATCAATGTCCCCTATTTGTTGGATTTTCTAAGTGACTCGACTACAACAAATCTATTCGTACCTAGTAAGATGTACTTAGGCATATTGAATCTCATTGACATTATTGGTGAGTAGTCTCGAGTTGGTTAATGACATTCATTAATGGTTTGTAATCCAACTATTTATTTCTATGTTTGACATCAACAAAATCATCCACATAGATAAGAATTATGCCAATGTGAGGGAATGATATGAAGACTATAATATTCATCACCATTTAGCATTTTGCAGCAGATTTAGTTGCAGCAACAAAGAATCCACTTTCATGACTTCATCCACCACTTATGCAATCAAGAAGCAGATCAACTCCTTGTACTTCATATTCCATGATCCAGTAGGAGCCGCATTTTTCTACATATACATAATTCATCCACTTCTTAGGTAAGTAAAGGTATGTTCTTTCTAAATTTTAACCATGTGATTCCTTAAATACTGAAATTATAATTTTTGGAAAATACCTCACCACATTCCCTTTCTCATTTCACAAAAACTAAAAACATCTTTAGTTGGGGGGCAGGGATATCCATTCATGTTTACCTTTCATATCGCTTCATTTCATTCCAACCTAACCAACATATTTTTCCAAACAACTACTATTGCATTATGATTTAAAATGCTATGTGATAATCAAAGAATGAGCACATTATATGGTTGATTAAATGTTTTCAAAGTCTTTGGATGCAACACAAAAATAATAAAAGTATTGTTACACAAGAACCAATATTGATAAAATTTAGTTTTTACACAAGAGCCAACCACAGTAATATGTTGCAATCAAATGTTTTTCAAAAAAGCACTTTGCAAAAGGAACAAATTTATCAAATGATTATGCAAAGTTGAAAAAAAAAATCAATATCAGCCAAATTTCATATAAAAGCAAGATAATTCAAAAAGATAAAATCATGATTAAGTGAATCAATGGAATAGATTGCATGAGGACATGCAATAACTTTAGTTGGGGGGTATGTTGGGCCTCCAAAATGTCTACAAAATGTTATACAACTTTACCTTCTTCACCACTATTTCACTCACATTTCGCAACTCTATAACCACATAACCCTACATTAACCTCCATTATCATGCTCATATGGGGTTACATTAGTGTTTTCCAAAGTTAATAATTTCTAGTATTATGAGTGAATTTATGATTAAAAGTTAGAAAAATAACATATATTTATTTATACCTAAAGGTGGAATGAGTTTGGTGACATGTGTAGGTGATTAGGAAGCTCCCAAGACATCCCTATGTGGCTTCCAAAGTTCCATTCGAATTCTCTTCAAGATTTGGAGGATATTTGGATGGGAATCAACCATATCTCATGGAGGAGAATCATGAATAAAGGGATATGTGTCTTATAATTAGCTAATTGGTTGAAAATTTTATAGATCTAAGGAGAGAATGGTGGATTTCCGTTAATGAGGTAGTTGCTTAAGTTTTGGATAAATAGGAGAGCCTTCTCCTTTCAGTTGTAATCTAGAACTTTGTAATGTAAATTTGGGAAGTTTAGAATCATGGAAGGAGATGTGAAATGACCATGTAATGAGATAGATATTAGTAGGTTTAAAACATAGAGTTTGAGTATGTAGTTATAAGTCTATTTGGAGATTGATGTAATTATTCTTTCATTTATACATAAAGTCATTTTGAATGTGCCAATTTTAATTTGAATGTGCTTATCATGGTGTTGGTATGTTGTTGAATAATGGAGGGCCCCCATCACAACAATCATACTTTGGTAGAGATAAATTAGAAGTTTATTTTCATTATTTCATTCCATTTTCAAATTTGCTTTAATTTCATGCAAGCGTGTGTGTAGATTAGTTTTTCAATTCATGTAAGTAGATTAGTTTTTCAATTCTGCAAGTGTGCATTTCCATTCCTGCAAGAGTGATTTAGATTAGTAATTTGAATTTCCTCAAGTGCTTAGATTAGTTATTTCATTTCTGCAAATTTGTGCTTTCAATTCTTGCAAGTATGTTTTAATTCAACAGGAGTGGTGTGATTTTATTTCGTAATGTAAGTGTGATTTTTAATTTTGAAAGTGTGGTGTGATTTACTTCTTTCTAGATTAGATTTATTTTCATGATGATTTTCATTTTTCATTTGATATATTAAAATTTCTCTTT
Source organism: Pinus albicaulis (assembly GCA_034641835.2). Lineage (NCBI taxonomy): Eukaryota > Viridiplantae > Streptophyta > Pinopsida > Pinales > Pinaceae > Pinus > Pinus albicaulis. The sequence continues at coordinate 1,590,894,462 of CM076584.1, read as the reverse complement.
CGAAATTGGAAGTTGATCTCTAGCACATATAGTTCATGTGCGCCTCGCAAGTCCACGAACTCTCGGGTTGATAATTTATGGAAAGGAATTTAAGTAATTAAATTACCTCAATGTGAAGTATCATGACCACCTCCATGACTTGGACACTTTAAATTTCATCATCGTATCCACAAGAGACTGTGTAGTTGAAGACGCCTGCTCCAGGATGATGTTCCAATTTATGAGCCTTATGACCTTACCAATCCTGTCCCAATCAATCGATACTAGCCAAGACACACTTTTTCATTTGGTTATTGACACTGACAGTCAAGATCTCATCTGATAGTGTGCCATGGGAAGATTATGTATTATCTTATTTATCCTAACTAAGATGGTGAAGTCTCTATAGAGGGCATTGATTATTGTAGATGGTGAAATAGAATCCTCCCCTACATATCCAAACTAACAAGTTCTTTCTCTATGGCCTTCAACTTATCATGGAAATTTTCATTGGAAATAAACCAGTTATCTTTTCCCCAAAATGATGGGATGCCAAATCTTCCTAAATAATTCCAAACGACCTTGAAATCCCCAATCTCTTTAGAGGCCCTCTCAAATTATTCTCGCATGAGTTTCATTTCACTATATTTTCTTTCATCATACACGTGGATAATACATAATCATCCCTTAGAGGTAGATTCATTTTAGCGACAGTTTCATCTGCTAGAGTGTTGATAAAATCAATGAGCGGGTCAATGTCCTTTAATTTTATTCAAGCACCGACGTTGTGCTTTTGGTATCTATATTAGCACTCTTGATTATCCATTTTTCACAATCGGAGAGAATCTCTACATAGGCACTAACTATTGATATTTTCTTCTTAATTTCCCGTTTTTCCTGTATAAGGAGTTGGCTTCCTAAGGTAGTTACCCTGATCACCTATTGCAAGGATTTGACCTTGCCCTGTTTCTTCTTGAGTGTATTTTGGATTTTTTTGAGTGTATTTTGGATTTTTTCTCTCATAACATTCTTTTGTTGCAATGATGTTGCATCCCTCCTCTCGACTCGTTCCCTTTATTGTCTAGCTTCATCGAGCTACATCTTTCTATTTCCATTTTTGGAGTCAAGTAATCGTCTATTGACAATTTCCCCAGCTTTCCTGTGCAAATTAATCATATCGGGATCTAACACTTTTCCCAAGTTAATCTCCATAAAGGATGTACAAGAACCTACTAATTGTTGATTCTCACCCAGTTCTAGTTGGATTGCCGTGAGATTAAAAGTATTTGTCTCGAAATCAATAGAAGAGATAAACTTGGGCCTGGTTGTGGGGGCCATATCCTCGAGCATAATTTCCTCTACTAATTTAGCTTGTTTTGTCAACAACGTTAATTATGTTCCCAATGTTTGCATTGAATTTCCTTCAACAAAACAATGTTGTATATCCAAGGCTTGCGCTCTGGAATCCTTAGGCCTAGTATCCTCAATTGTCTATTGCATTTCTTTATTTAATTGTTCAACCACTTCAATGTCTACATCGCATTTTTTTTCACATGACACATTGCTTCTTCTAAACTCAAAAACTTGGACTTCCTCCTTGGCACCGAAATAAATACAACTTGGTCATATGTTCCTTATTTTCTTGTTGATATCTGCATAATCACTTGTATGTGTCCACAAGACAGTGAAAGGGTATTTGTCAGCTTTACTATTTCTGGCTTGCTCTCATGTGTCTACGTTGATAACCCTTCCTATTTTCTCAGTCTGGAAATAATCACCTATGTGTCATAACACCAACATTTATCCTACACCAAACCAAATGAAAACATTTTCTTTTCTCTTACATCTATAAATAAAAAATAAAAAAAATTAGCAAATAAAGGTGGGATTAAGTATCGATAACTGAAAAGTGATCCTTTTTTCTTTGATACAAAATGCAATTCATTTACAATGATTTTCTGCCTATGCACTTCGTAAGCAAAATGTAACAGTGAAATGACGTATTAAAAAAAAATATTGACACAGGAACCAACTTCCTATAGTTTCCTCTTCAATAATTATGAGGAATCTTTTTTGTTCCTCAGAAATCATGTCTGAGAATTCTACAATGAATTTAACTTCCAAGTAGAAAGAAAAAAAATCAATATATTGAGTGTAAGAATTAGGCATGTATCTTGGATAAATTACATCGGTCCAATACTAAACTTCTTTTACTATATCACTTTCATCTTTAACAGTCGTGAGCATTTTGGTAGACAAGAAGCAAGTAGTGTAATTAAACAAGACCAAGTGGACTAAGTATGTGCAGTGGTAACATGAGCTAAATGGAATATAAATGGAAAGGTCAACTGTAATAGCTCTCACTAGGTATTTTTGTAAAATTGATTATTTGTTGGTCAGGGTTCATGGTGATAAGTCGAATGTCCTGGAAGATAGACTCGTATATCTTCAAGTCATTAGTTAGCCCAAAAATGATAAAGAAAAGGGATGTCGAGGTTTTATAAAGGGGTTTTAAATGATTTTTGGGAATAGGGAATTGCAATTTTAAAATTGGGCCATGGTTATAGAGAAAACTCCTGATAAATTAAATCTTTCATCTTCTTCCCAGGGGATGAATTCCTGGTCTAATCCTTTATTGATTACATCAATTCCCAAATTTGGGATGTTGTTCATTCTAGAGATAAATTTTTCATTAAGCTCGATAAATACCTTATAGTATGTGGGATATATGATGGCTTGAGGTGTAGGGTAAAAGTGCTTGGCGAGCATGAGAATAGAATCCTGGTCAAAGTGAACACAGGGAAGCGTAGCAACTAAAACCCCGAATTTAAAGAGAAATTGGTCTTAATTAGAGCTACTTGAGGAGTAATTCAGGGTCCTTTTGAGAGTGAGGACATCAATTAGGTGAGTCTAAGTATCTCTAATACCCGCAAATTCATTTATTAGCGCTTTCCTAGATGGTTCTTTGGGCATTTTTTCTATTTTTTGAAGACTATATCAACGGAAAGCCAAAAAATGAAAGAATAGAGGAGGGAAGCTTACCTGGGTAGTGAAGGAAATTTTTGAATTCCAAGCTTGCACGTAGAGGCAAACTTTCACCACTCTCAAGATGTCGAGCAACACGCAAGAAAAAGGAGGCACGAAAGGAATAACGAAAATTTCGTGGAGGTAAGCCTTAATTAGGTTAGGCTGCTAATAAATGAAAGCAGGAAATTTGTCGCGTCATACTTGGTATGCTCGGGAATCGAGTAAGGGTCCCATCCATCGAGCAGAGAAGATGGGATAAATCTCATGCAAGTCGCAGCCCAATATTCATTGATTCGTATGGAACAGGCGGTCAAGATCACATCGGGTCGACAAAATGGGTTATCATTCTTACATGTTTGGACCAAATAAAATTATCCAACCATTGGATGAGTTTTTAACAATTAGTCATGATACGTCGGGGAAGAACTAATAGTTTAATTCTTGCACATGTCTATGTGCGATGCAATTTTTGGTGCGTCAATTAAGCACCGAACGATTAGATCACCGAAAAGGTGAAAGAGACGTACGCTCATCAAGGAAAATAGGGTAATTAAAATTTATGTAGGTTATGGCCCAATGAGCCACTATAATTCATTAATATTTTAGAAAGCACGTGATTGGACATGAGATCTACAAATTTGATACTACACTCTCTTTTTAAATTAAAAAATTAAATTGTGCATTCATAAGACTTAGAGTTATTATTTAGGAAGATAGGATGGTAAGTTTAGTCGATAACAATAGGCTCCATCAAGGGATGATACTCCCTCACGAAGGGTCAAGAACGCAGAACAAGTGCCTTTTGTTGGGTTGTGGAGTCTCATTAGAAACAACAACATCGGGATGTTGGATGGGAAAGCTCTGTATAGAAAAATATATCATACCAACTAAGGCATGAATGAGGTTGTGGAGATGTGATATGAAAAAAATGGGAAATTAATTACAGACAAGACCCAAAATGATTACGGCCCATAATAAATGGGACCGCCACCTTTCAAGCCAGGGTTATTATTCGTAATTATTTCAGGTTGAATCAGCTCTCAGAGGATAGGATGGGAGATTCTCTAGGAGGGTGCGACGTCGGGCGTGAAACCATCCACAAAATATTGGACAGTTTTTTTCATTTGATGGGGGAAATGGAGGTAGGCGTGACATGAATCTAAGACAATATAACTCTCTTGCCGAGGATTTACAACACAGTTCAGGAAGTGCGCGCAGAAGAGGCTATGGGGAGCACTCCTTCTACATATTTAGACAATTTGAGGGGAGGTGCAATTGAGCTATCAGAGATACAAGTTCTTAGTAATTAAGCCATTCTGTAAACAAGAGACCATGTTTGTGGTATTTATTTTGTGAAACTTATGAATATTATCAACTTTTTAAAGATTATTTTTTAAATACCTTAGTGGATTATATGTTTTCGACTTAAAATACACTATAAGCACACTATCTATTGAGAATTTCAGATATGGTGAAAGTATTACTTGCTTACGACAGGCATGTTCTTTAATTAATGATTCATGTTTAATTATTTTGAATTATTATTGACGGTGTAGAGTATAATTATATTAAGCAAGATGTTTTTTCTTTTTCTTCTTCTCTTTGTATAATAGATATAGTATTTTCTTTCATTCATTTATTCATTTGCTTTACTCTCCCCTTTATATGTGTATAAAAGAAAAACAACTCTACAATGTATGGTTGTATGATAGTCCACATGAAAGTCTATATAAACCAAGTAATAAGAAAACATAGACAATGTTAGTCATGATAGCTAGGGTAAATGGAATTAGTGTCAGCTGAAGGTATAGTATGATTCACGTAATTTAAGTATTGTAGGAAAAACATCACGCTTTCTGGTAGATATTTTTTTAGGCTGAAAATAGTTGAAGCAAAAGACTTTTTTTAAGAACACCCCTTCACTGTAATTGACAACAAACGTTGATCTGCTGCTAGTGAGTGTCCATAGCCCTTGCAAAGTCATTTATTTAATAAACATTTTCTACCTGACTTGTTTGACCTTGTAGTCATGTTTTTGTATGTGCCTCATTATAGACAATTGAAACATAGGCTTGCTTAGTGCTTTAGATTTAACTTCTTGCCAAGCACAGCAGGAAGATATCACACTGGGATAACCTAATGCCACTAGCGTCGCTTTGCTGCCAGCGAGCGTCCATAGCCCCTACTATAATAGGCCCAGTTAAAAATCCATGTAATAAAGTTAATAAAGGGAAAATAAGACTAATGACATGGGACACATATTCCAAGATGAATTTTGGGAAAAAACATAGTGGTGGGGATAACTAGTGCTTAATTTATGGCTATGGAAATTGGAAACGAAATTGGCAAAGGAAAAGGGGAATTGATTGACATTTATTTATGAAAATAAAGGAATATAGGAGAAAATGAAGGTTAAGTGTCATAGATTTGCATGAGATGGAAGATGAAGGAAAAATGAAGGAAAATGAAGAAAATAGAGGTCTCAAGAATAAAAAGGCTTCTAAGGATCAATTCACAGCTTTTCTTAGTTTAGTATTTGGAGCACTCTAGTTTCATTGGATTTGGAAAATAAGGCAAAGGAAATGTAGGAAATCACAAGGGGACAACGAGATCAACAGATATAGTTGGAGTGTTATGAAGGTACTGAGTTACATGTATGATTTCCTCACTAGTTTTGGAATGCATGGTATATGCATGCAATTATTTGGTTATGATTTGTCATTGCCATGGAGTATTTCCTGGATTGATAGTGGTGTTTCCTAGCCTTTCCATTTCCTATATAGCATGGTGTTATGTGTTTTCCCATTTTTTTCTAACTGGTGCTCATGTTACTTATGGTTGTGACTGGAGTTACTAGTTCCTGGAACCTTGGTTGGAAAAATGCTCTGGAAGCCCAAGAACAACTTGGGTTGAGTTACTAGTCCTGGAAGCCTTGGTTTGACAAGCGCTTTTGAGCCCTTGGTGGGTTGAGTTACTAGTCCGGGAGACTTGGTTGGAAAATTGCTCTAAAGCTCTGTGGTAGTTGTGGGTTGAGTTACTAGTCCTGGATTCGGGTTGGAACAAACGCTCAAGATCCCTGCCACAATTGTGCGTTGAGTTACCAGTCGTGGAGCCAAATTGAAACAAATGCTCTAAACCCTTAGACAACTTGGGTAGAGACCAATATGGTGATGATTAGTGATGTTCGACCGTGAGGTGGAATCACTGGTTAATGGTTGAGGATTTTTTTCCTATGGAAGCCCCGGTTTGGTTTTGTTTTGGTTATTCCATGAGATCCCACATTCATGCTTGGAATATGGC